>CM038225.1:115917697-116530520 GCA_021442155.1 Cymbidium sinense
TCCAGTTTCGCTTATACATAGTTAATTACCCTCCCAATAAGAGAACTTTCGATTAAAAAGTTAGATCATTTGAAATGCATAGCGTATAGTAGTAGCATATGGAGTTTTAGAATTTAAGATATGAAATTCATCATTTCAGCTTAAACCGGATGATTGGGGGAATGGTGATAGAAGGATCCTCATCAGCAACACATGGGTTACGTCAAGAAATCTTTGTAGACTTGGGGTGGTGTTTGTCTAAGGAGATATGCTTAAGTCACCTTGTGAGAGGGTTTGCCACAAGTATACCCTATGATTCACAACTCAAAGGGTAGAGATTAGGAGCATATCGTGATTTTAATATAATGGAGCCGGTCAAACCACCCGTCGGATGACTCAGTGTGCGCTTCATCGTGGAGCTACTATCCAAACCACGCAGTTAGAGGACACGGTCCACGTCTTTACTGGTGTGAGATTGATTGAGAGTGAACATAACATAACACTTGATTTGACATTGGGTCATTTGTGCGCTAAAGTTTTCTTAATTTGTCACCCCCGATAAACAGTTGCGGAAGGTGGATAGATTGAGGTTGATTTAAGTTTTTAGTGATAGAATTCCATTTAAACAGTTTTAGATTGCTACTTAATTTGATTTGAAAATTTGATTAATTTGAATATGTTTACGAGTTTTAGATCCTATCAACTTTGTTTAGCTGCTAATAGAGAATTAGATCTAATGTCGCCTGATAGAATTAGTTTCTCAGATATTTCACTGATTTGAAACTCTTTTATAGATTTTTAGGTTTTGTTAACTCGGACTCAGTCCTAAGACTAAATTGGGAAACAACTCGCGCAACATCTTCAGACATTTGAATCTAAGCATTTAGTATTGTGTCAAAGCCCATGCAGGTGTATTTAAGAAATTAGAAATTTATGAGATTAATTTATTTAAGCAGTTTTAGATTGCTACTTAAAAATTGATTAATTAGAATATGTTTAAGAACTTTAAATTCACTCGCTTTAGGCCTAACGAGGATTCGATCTCTTGTCACTGATAGAATGATTTCTGAGATATTTTATTGATTTGAAACTCTTATTATAGGTTTTAGGTATTGTTAACTAATCTACCCAGAGCACTAAAGCGGCATCCTCAGACACTTGAATTTATGCATTCAGCATAGTGTCGGGGAACATGCGAGTGTTTATAGCTAAGTCATTTATCTAAAGAGATAATCTTAAGTCTACCTTAGCTTATAGAGGGTTATTTGTCCTATCAAGTATATCCTATGATTCACTAGTCAAAGGGCAAAGCCATTGGGGAGCATATGGGTTACGGTCGTTGTGGTAATATAATGGAGCTGGACTGGCCAAACTACCTGATTAGAGGACTCTGGTCGTAACTACTTCATCCGTGGAGCCTACTAGTCAAACCATGCAGTCAAAAGATACATGTCACATCCTTACTGACAAGAGATTGATTTAGAGTGAACATTGTAGAACACTTATTTGACATTGGCTCCTTTGTGAGCTAGAGTTTTCTTAATTTGCCACATCCGACAAATGATTGCGGAAGGTGGATAGATTGAGTTTTATTTTAAGCTTTTACTGATAGAGTTTCATTCAAACAGTCTTTTTTAGATTGACACTCGATTTGAGTTAGTTTGATTTGAGGATAGAATTAATTTGAATATGTTTAAGAGCTTTAAATCCTATCAACTCTATTTAGCTACTAACAGAGGATTAGATCTACTGTCACTTGATAGAATCAAGTTCTCAAATATTTCACTGATTTGAAACTCTTATTATATGTTTTTAGGTTTTGTTATCCCGGACCTAGTCCTAAGACAAACCGGGAAATAACTTGCGCAGTATTCTCAGATACTTGAATTTAAGCATTCAGCATAGTGTCGGGGCTCATGCGGGTGTATTGTAATTTTAGGTAATTTTATGTTTGAATTATGAGATTGATTTTGTATTTTCATTTAATTCTAACTTTAGCCTGCGCAACTTTTTCAGATATTAACATTTGCACTTGAAATCTTTATGTCCGAGCACATGTAGGTATTTATAACTTGGCTAATTTCATCTAATTAGTAGTTTCGTTGATTTTAAAATTCATAATTAGAATGAAATCCCTTGATTTTTGATTAAAGGAAGCCATATGATTATTGTAGATTTTGATTTAAATAGCCTTCTATTTCTATATATTTTATTTTAGTATCACATTTTGTCTGCTTCTACAGAGAATTGCAGATCCGGTGGCGAAGAAGACATTTCGATTTAGATTGTAGCTTAACATATTTCTTGCACTTAGTTTACTTGTTTAAGCTTTCACAATTCTCCCAATTTGATTATGTTCAAATTTACATCATTTTTGATAAATTATGTCGATTTCAATGTTTGTTGCTTTAGCCCCACTTATGGTTATTAGCTAGCATAATAATCACCTCCGTCTTCATATAAAAGTTACTAAACCCAATTTGGATTCATCCTTAAACTTTAAGTTTATCTCAAGTTTATTATGAGTTTAGTATTGGTCCCCCCCCCCCCAACTTGTTTAATTTTGAAAAATTTGTAAGAAAAGAGAACTCACTTTACCGCTTCAATTTAAAATATAGAGAATTGTAATTAGAGTTTGTGAGTTGAATATTAGTCTTTCTAAATTTCACTTGTATTTTTAACGAGTGTTCTATTCTTTTTCAAAATTTTCTTTAAAGGCTCTCCCTTTTTTCTTGTTTGACGCTTTTAGTTTAAAATTAGTTGTAGGTCTCCCTACTTAGCGTTCTTAAGTCATCTCATTTTACTCTCTCATTTTTTCTAAGTAAAAAGATTTGATGAAATTTCTGACCTCTCGGCGTCATCGTGTCACGTCGGGGTGTTTTTACTTACGCCTCTTGAGCATAACGAGTAGTGTCTTATAATACCACAACTGATTTTTTATCTCGTCGCACCCTCTTGAACACAACGAGGCCTTCAGACCTAAAAGAAGATATACAATGTAATATATATTCATTTTCCTTTTTTTATAAGTTTGAAAATTAAATAAAATTTCGACAGCATTTCGTTTTGGGGGAGTGACATCTAACAAGTGTTGACTTACTCAGAGCTCTTGAGCATGTGGCGGTGCCTTGTATTTATTTTTCATCCGTCGCGATCCTCTTGAGCACGATATATATATATATATATATATATATATATATATATATATATATATATATATATATATATATGCAATGCTACAAAGGCGAAATAGACGATTGAGGATGCAAGGCGAGTGTGACGCCAAAATTGAAAAGAATTCGTCTCTTGTGATGTTCTTCTTATGACGAAGCGTAGGAAGCAAGATGTGCGATGCCGAAAATTGAAAGAAGAATTCAAATCTTGATGATGTTTTTTCTCGATTTTGAGGCGAAATGGAGGTAGGAAAGAGAGTGATGCGAGCCAAAGAAAATTCGTCTCTTGATGATTTTTTCCCCAGTTCGCGGTGAAGCGAAAATGATGAAATTTGGATGAGTTGCGGGATTGCGGGAAGGATTGCACAGAGTGAGTCAGGTTTGCGGGTTGGATTGTGCAGAATGGGCTGCAAGGAAGTGGACTTATGGGCTGTAGGAAGGCTTTGTTGGCTGGCGGGCTGGGCCATAGTGGGTTGTAAGAAGTGAACCTATGGGCTGTAGGAAGGAGCTGCGAGCCTTTGCATGGGTCAGAACACGCTGGGGGCGGGTCGCGCGCGGGTCAGAACAGCTGGAGGCGGGCTGAGATGCGGCAGCGGGCCATACGCGCGGGTCGAGCGGGTCCGTGCAGCGGGCGGGAAACGCGCGGCGGAGCGGGTTGGAGCGCGGAAGGCGGGCCGCGGATCGGGTCTGGGCCGGGCGACGTAACGCAGAGCCGGCCGCGGGCGGAGTCGGCGGGTCGCGGGTCACGCGGGCGTGGAGGCGGCAAAATGCGGAACGACGCGGGACGGGCGGTCCGTGGGAGCGCGGGTCGGAGCGGGTCACACTGGAGCGCAGGTCGGTTTCGCGTGCGCCGGCGGGAGCAGAGGCGAGACGGGCGCGGTGGGCCGGAGCGGCGTGCCGGCGGTGAGATGTGCTGCAGAAATGCGATGGGCCGCGGGTTCGCGCGGGATGGGCCGGAAGTGCGAGCGGGGCGGCAGTTTGCGCTGCGGAGGCGGAATGGGCCGCGAGTTATGCGGAACTGGACGGCGAAATGGAACAGTGGCGGGCCGGGTTTGCGTGATTGCGCCGGCGGAACGGAATAGTGGCGGGAGGCGTGGGAAACAGGCCGGCGGAACGGCGGCTGAACGGAGGAAAACCGGAGCCAGGGGAGGAATTACAGCGTTTTTTTCTTTTGTTCTCCAACGGGAGGGAGGCTGCAGAAGAGAGGAGATGTGGGAGAGAATGAGAGAGAATACAGAATGGGGGCGTGGTTATCTTTTTTTTATTTAAAAAAAAAATTTTTTTTTTGCAATTTTTTTTCAAAAAATTGAAAATATGAAAAAGGTTGCGCATAAAGGTAATTTAGAGATTTTAAAGTAAATTTAAATTTATTAAAAGATTTTAATATGAATTTCGCGCCGATAAACACATATAGTTAATATATATATTGATTTAGGATAATTTCATTGTTACGAGCATAATTGCATCGTTTCCGATGGGAGATGGTTAGTCGGCCGATCAATCAATTTTAGCACAAAATACACGTCGCCGCTTTCGACCTCTCGATTTTCGTATAGACTTGTCCGAATTAAATGCGAATAGTCTCACTTGATAGATTTTGACATTTCAAAGCCAATGGCCGGATCAATTTCGCAAACGAAGATCGTTTGTCGGTGCCTCTTGAGCTCGATATACGTGCAGGTGCGTTGACGACTCGAGCGCTTGATTGGTTGCTCATCAAGTCGTGCACTATTTATATCTTAATCAATTTTGACATTCTGAATGCGATGGAGAAGTCCGTTCGTCGATTGGAGGTCATTTGGGTTGATTTTGGTGACGTCGAGTGCGCTTTAGCCTTGATTTGCGCACTACCACTTCAAATCATTCGACATTTGCACAGACTCGTCTGAATTGAGCGTGTACAGTCTCATTTGATATATTTCGATATTTTGAAGCTAACGACATGATCAATTTCATGAATGGAAGTCGTTTGGTCATCGTTGCACTTCCACTCGATATATCGTCGGCGTTGATAGCCAGTCTTTAATCAATTCTTAGATTTTGTAATATATATATTCTGATCAATTTCGACGTTCTGAACGTAACGACGAAGTCCGTTCATTGATTAGAGGTCGTTTCGACCATTTTTTGTGACATGCAGTGTATTTTGAGCTGCAATTTGTGCACTGTCGCTTCCGAAGTCCGTCAAATTTGATTTGTAGGCTTGTTTTTGACTTATGGCACACATATATGGTGGTCAACAAAGAAAAAGCCTATATTATCAATCTAACCTTTTATTGTCGTCAAAGACATTGGTTCTACCGTCAATCTCACACTCAAATGGATAAAATGAAGTACAAAATACATCGAAAATTTTAATATGGAAAATCTAAGAAAGAAAAATTAAGAGGAATCATCAAATTGAAATAATTTGACTATATAAGCATAAGTTACAGAGCATTGATCTCCCTTTTGAGTGGGAGAAGACAATATCATAAAAGCACTAGTAGTTCAGCTTGGTTTTAGACAGGGGTGATAAGAAATGAAAGCAATACATAATGAAATGAGGGACAATCAAATTGTTGTGATCGAATGACATCAGTCTTATAATGATGGTTGTCAAAGAGTGGTGATTTGACAAACAATGGTCAAACAATGGCGATTAGATGACAGAGGTTGGGCTGTGGTAGACTAATTGCATAAGTCGGACAATTGTGGTCCAATGGTGGCAATCAAGTGACAACGGTGGTTAGATGATAGTATTCTAACTGATGGAGGTTAGTCGGCGATGATTCGAATATGGTGGTTAAGCAGCAGTAATCTGATAATAGTGGTTGGATTGTGACAGTCCAATGATGGTGTTTAGACAATGGTGATCAAATGATGATGATTATACAGTGGTTTAATGATGTTTCTCATGTAAAATTCAAGGAACCTTTAAACCTATGAGCTATCTCTCTTCTATAAGCTCATTCATGTAAACAATAGAGATTTATTTATATATTTTGAGAGCGGATTTCTCTATAAATACAAACAAAATTTAAAGAACTTTAATGGATGACCCTGAGCAATTCCCTTAATTATTAGAATTTTTTGAGTTTTTGAATGCCTTTCTTATATCTGAATTGAGTGATCTTGGGCTGATTGGATTTGTCTTATTGAGAAACTTAATTTAATTATAAGCATGCAAAATTTAGAGATTATTGAGTTATTTAATTAATGTTATAAAGTTTGCCATTATATTTCAATTACTTATTTGCATTCATTTGGATTTGAATTGTATCACTTTTGAGTTTTTCTTATTAAGCCATTCAATTTTGGCTATAAATTGTAGAAATGAAAGTTTAGATGATGTTAAATTTGATTTTGAAAATTTTGAAATCTAAAATGCATTGAGATACATGCTTTGTTGCGTGCCGGAAGACCAGTTGCGGTAGAGTGAAAGTGTACGCCTTAGCTTTGTTGATTAGTCAAGCACACAGGTATTTAAAAATGAGAGAACTCGAAATTTTAACGTGAAAACCTCGAAAGAGGGAAAACCACGGCCCAAACAAAATGTTCCACTATATGTATATGCCTCGGTCTGAATCTTCCGATAAAGGGATTACAAGATGGTATACAAGAAAGAAACAACATATGTAACAACGGTCAGTTGTAATAGTTCTTAGTGGCAGTGATGGTAGCGCTTGAGGAACTTGGTGGAAAGGCGAGAACAATTCTGCGAAATATAGGGAACAACAGCAAATGCAAGAGCATTGGGTGATTGACGATGGCGAGTCGTGCGATGAGTGGCCGGCGGTGATGGTTGACGGCGTCAGGCGGTGGTGCGATCTTTCGGGGATCTTAGCTTGAACTTCCTCCTTCTTGCTTGAGCTCCTCTCCTTCTTCACTTGGTCTCCAAAAGTCCTTTTCATATGGAGTATGGGGCTATTTATAGATTTGGAAGAGTGGCGATCTTGTAAATACATGGAAAATCCAAACCACTCCTCCCATCTGACGGCGGCGGCGATCCCTCGTCGACGGTGTATTTTGATGATCCGGTGCCTTAATGATCGGAATTGGGTGATCTTGGATTCGTTGGATTCGTCGGCGCTTCGATCCGACTACATATGTCTATTTTGTGACCATTTGGCGGATCGTGATCCATTTTCATGTTCGATAGCTTGATCGAGTCGATTCGAGCTCGGATCGGACTATGCTGATGTTATGTTCGTCTCATCGAGACGATCAGTTTGACTGTAAGTTTGCTAAAATCGGTGATTAGATCGAAATATTTCTGAAAATGCCTTGAGATTCGTGCTTGATTAGACTAATTTTCTGAGGATGTATCATGCTTGATCAACTTAAATTTTAAATAATGTATCAATAGTTAACTCATTTCATATTGTTGGATCGATAAATACATATACAAAGCTCATAAAAAAGTTGAGTGAGAGAGAGATGGAGAAAGAGAAGCTTGGGAAAGAAGCTATAGTATTTTACTACATGGCTAAATCATGAGCTTGAATATCAAAGATTTCATATCCAAAACCTCTCCTCAACCACTTATTTAATGGTTCGAGCCAACGTTTTTGGTACTAAAGGAAATGATCCTGAAAAGAAAGAGAGCGAGCGGAGAGAGAGAGAGAGAGAGAGAGAGAGAGAGAGAGAGAGAGAGAGATGTTGCCAAGAACATTCATACATGTAGAAGATACACTTGGGCAGCTATTAAGCGAAGTAGTCGAAGTCGCTGATTTAATAGGCGAAGTTGTCGACTAGTTGCTAGGCCAAGTCACCGACGAGTTGAGTATGTTAAGGGCAAGTAGCTCCTGAACCCGAGCGAGTACATCTGGTCGGATTTTGGACTGAGTATGCTTTGCCAAGTGCTTACTATAAGCTCATTGTGAGACTGATGAGTCAGTCACACTCTAGACAGGCAAGTTCACCATATCCATTCTTCTTATTCTACTTTTGTTTTTCTTTGAACAAGTTCATCTACGCATCTTGCCAATCTCATTTTTCTGAGCATGATAAAAACAGTTTCTTAGTCTATTTATCTCTTGATCCGCTTTCAGCAACCTTAACCTTTCCTATTTCTTCTATATTATCTAAACGAGATGATCATACCATCATATATAGCTTAAAACTAGGTGGCAAAAGCATCAAATCTTTGAGGCCACTTTTTTATGACTGAATTAATCCATATAAAGAAAAGAAAAATGGCGAAGTCACCTTCACTTAAGCTTAAAACTAGATGAATGATACTGATAGGAATCTTTTTGGACCGGGTTCTATCTGAGCCGTTGATCAGCGTAGTTTAAAACAGACCATTCGATCTGTCTGGGAACTTTAATCGGAAGATTTGATAGCGATCTAAAGTCACTTTCTTTTCTTTCGACGTGGTTGGCTTTCGGAGAAGGAGGAGGTTATTTCTTGAAATGACGAAAAACTCTAGAAAGGAGGTTGAGGGAGAAGAGAGGAAGTAGGGTTTCTGGGAAAACATTTTCAATCTGATGAAGAAGAAGAAATAATCCGTGAGTACAGAAAAGAAATGCAAGATGAAGAAGGAGAAGAAGAAGAAGCAAAGGAAGAGAAGTTTTCTTTTCAGAAAATATTGATTACCCCTCTCTTTGTTCCTCCTAACTCTATTTATACTCTCTACTTTCTTTACTATCCTAGATCTAAGACTTCTTTACATATTTCAAGAATCTTCCTTTTGTTTGAGCCAATATTTCTATTATAGTTTGTCGATCTCTTTCTGTTTTGGTCGGAAGTTAGTTTCTTTCTTATTATTCAGTTATAAACTGGTTGTATTTTGCTCTGCATTTGTCAAGATTCCTTCTTGCTTCCTTTTATTTATTTCTTTGTAGCGATCTATTGTAGTTCATTTGTTTGAAGTTTGAATTACTCTGGATATTATTGGGATTTATTGGAAGAGCAAAATTCTTATTACAATCAGGTGTAATGTGGTTAACTTTGTTGAAGGCTGTTTTGTACTATGATATTAGTCTTTGTATCTGTAATTTCTCATATATTCTGTTGATCTGAGCATATTTATAGCTTTGTCTATTATCAGTCTGCCTTTATTTTATCTTACAGTGACTTTGCTTCTTGTAACTTCTTATTTTACTGAGTAAAATCTTTTAGCCAATTTGAGGATTTTCTGTTTCTTTTACTTTTGTTGTCTATCTATGTATTTGAGTTCATATCAGATACATATGAATCCTCGCTACCAATTCCCTGTGTGAAAACATTCTTTTTACATTCATTTTCGCTAACTATAGAATTCATTTAAATATGAATCCTCTCTTACAACGTTGAAATATTAAAATGATCAAATTCAAAAGCACACAAACAATAAACTGTATATAAGTTTGTTTGCCGGCTTTTCTAACAAAAAACTGAGAAAAATGCGCGTAGTCCACAAACGATAAACTGGTGTTCTATCACTGTTGCTGCAGCTGATACGAGTTTAGAGATAAACATCAGCAACCAAAATCTACAATGCAATATAAAGTAGTTTCAGTTTATTGGGCAAATTAATATATTCACTGAAGGTGAGATCATGTTTTTGTTTTATTTTATTTATATTTTGATTCAAAATAAAATATATTTGATGATAATAATTATTTTTAAAAATATTCAAAACATTTATAAATTATTTTAAGTGTTTTCAAAATAATGTTATTTATTTTTTAAAAATAGCTTAAAAACAAAAATAAATAACACACAAGAAGATATATAACTAATGAGTTAGTTTATTTTTGTATATTTTATTGATTTTTCAGCTAAATAAATCTCAATTGTTGAACTTTGCTGGATCGATCCTCTAAAGAAGAAGGTCAGGTTGGTTAGTCAGAGGTTTGCTTGCTCTCCTTACAAAACCAGATTCATCTCATGCCCAAAATTATAATATTTACATGCTTTAACACTCAAGTTTTTAATATATATATATATATATATATATATATATATATATATATATATATATATATATATATATTGGGATCCATAAATTTATTTTAGTGAGGGCACAATAAGATAAAAATAATACAATTTTTTATAAAGTTAAAAATAGAGTATCTCGTATAACAAAATACAGAAATAAAATCTCATAATAACATAAATTTTTTTCGCATTACATATCATTTATAACTTCTTCCTCCGAATCTTCATATTTTGAAATCATTGTAAAATTAATTCTTTGTCAATACTCTTAAATAAAAAATATTAATATACTTTAATTGATTATAAAGATTGTTCCATTGAAAGACATTTCTGAATATTCTACTCCTCTAAGATTACCTAATATAAATTAATTTTATATATATATATATTAGGATAAAAAATAACTAAGTAATGCAAATTGATTAAACGATAAAAATTAGATATCATTGATTGTGAACAAATAATATCAATGATATTTCTTTTAAAATAATCAATGAGATTTATAATTAAAAATTGTTTGTTTATGAATAAAATTTAATTAAAATTAGATACATATTAGTTGAATTTTTATGATAATATCAAAATAAATTAAGAATATTTTTGTCTTGAAGATATTCAATATTATTTTGAATAAAATTATATTTTAAACATAAATGATTATTTATCTTTGTTTATAAAAACTAATCTTTGAAGAATGTATATAATATAAAAATTTTTGTATAGTGGTTGACTACTTAATTTAGGCTTTATCAAGCATCTAAAAATTTATTCTTCTATCTTAAATATATATATATATATATATATATATATATATATATATATATATATATATATATATATATATATATATATATATATATATATATATATATATATATATATATATATATATATATATATAGTCAATTTATAAAAAAAATATTATATAAAGAGACAAGAATGTTAATATTTTATAATTATTCTTATTTTTATTTAATTTATTTACATAAAAATGAAAAAGTTGGAGTAGCTCGAGTGGCAGATAAGATTAAAGATAGTCGTCTTAGATGATTTGGTCACATAAAACGTTGACCGTCAAATGACCCAGTTAGGAGAGTAGATGCATTAAAATTGCCTTATATTAAGAAAGATAGAGGTAGACCTAAAAAGGCTTGGTTAAGATGTATAAAAAATGACTTTAGTATGCTTGAATTAAATGAGAATTTGGTAATAGGACAATCAGCGAAGGATTCATATGTACCCCACCACTGGAATAGAGGTTTATTGTTGTTGTTGTTGTTGTTATTGTTATTGTTATTGTTATTATTTATATAAAAATAATATAATCATAAATAAATTAATTAAATATAATTATCATAATATAATACATCATAAATCTATTTATTAATCATAAAATAATAAGTCTATATCATTTACATCTAATTTCATTAAATTATAATTAATCTAAAATGATATATTAATTAATCATTACTTAAATAAATTAATATGAAATTAAAAATAAATCAAAATAAATTTAATAAACCAGAAAATGTAAGAGATTGAGGGGATTTCAGCGTTCGAAATCTTTCATTTTGCAATTGCCCGAAAAAGAGAAGGGAAGTGTGGTGAAGGTTATCCTCTTCTTCCCTCTTTCGTGCTTCTTAAATCCCTAAAGCGCCTACCAACAGGTTTAGCAAATCGAATTTAACTTCAGCTTTTATTGCAAAAGCGCAATTTAACTTGTCCGAAGATATCATTTGGCTGGATTTAAGTTAAATTCAGCTTAAATCCTCAAATCCAAAATAATAACTTGCAAAAGTGCAAGAAGGGCGAAATACTATGAGGAAAGATGATGGTTACCTTCGACTTGCAGTCAGTCGATCGATGCAAAGAGGGTTGGGGCAAAGGATTCGAGATTTAAAGCGGAGGAAAGGCGAGGTTTTGAATGTGGCGGGGGTGGGGCCGCGTGCCCCACCCTCACCCTTCGCCCCTATATATATATAAACCCTATGAATTTTTTTTTTTTAAAAAAAAAAACAAATTGCATATTTATAAATAATTAAATCATAACAAAACAGTATGAGTCACACACTGATCATCAAATATTATTTATTGCTGATAAATTAAGAATCATACGAAGCCGGCTGTCCAATTATATTTATTTTGAATTAATTTTCTTTGTATTTGTACTAATTTAATAATTAAATAATCTAAAAATTTCCATTTGGCCCGAAACAAGATTTGAATTGAATGGTTCAGACTAAAAATATATATAAATTAAGGCAACAAATCCTTGTTTTTATTCTAAATATATAATGGTACGCAGTTGAAACTATGGACTTGGCGTATTATTTTCGTCGAATAATGAGATTAAAAGTATATTAAAAATTAATTACAGATTAAACTTGTCATTAGTCCTCTGTTCTAATCTTACACGCTTCTAAAAAGAAATTGATAACGCTTTTGATGGCATCGAGAATTTTTAATAAATAATAATAATGGTGTAGAAATAATTATTATTAATAAATAAATAATAATAATTGTTTCAACATGTGTAATTATTTAATAATTAATAATTAATGATATGGCTCTCAAAATATGAGTAGTCAAGAAATCTTGATCGAGCGATATGATTTTGAGTTAATCAAGCTTAAAATATCATTGGAATCTTTGGGACATCAATTAAATCCCAAAACAACTCCCAAATATAGAGTGTTTATAGTCAAATCGGCGTCTCGGCGCGGATCTAACGAGCCTAAGATCTCATAATTCGACTTCATTTGGGCATCCAAATGCTCAAAATACATCAAATGATCGAAGGAATCATCCAACCGTCCGTCGAGGGGAGTCTGCTTTACATGAATTTACAAGAGTGCTCCTCCCATCTAAATAGGCCTTCATTCCTCCAAAAGGGAGGAGAGGCCAAGTGAAAACAAATGGAGCCAGTGAAGGAGGCAAAACAAGTGAAGAGCTGAGTCAACCCACCCCATTGTTGATCCAGATCAATCAGCCCAAACAAGGAAGAAGAGGAAGAGCAGGGGAAGATGAAGAAGAGTCAAGCAAGGAAGAAAAGGAAGAGTCAGCGAGGGAAGAGGAAAAGCCAGTGGGGAGGAAGAGAGCTCAAGCTTGAAGATCCTCCAAACAGATCACCCAAGATTGCACTCTGCTGGTGATCAACCATCGCCACTCATGTCGTCACTAATTGTCCCATGTATTCCGTAGGAGTTACCCACATCTCACCATATGATTACAACGATCATTTACGGCGGTTTATTCCTCTCTGTATACGATTCGTAATCCTGCTCGAAGATTTTGTACTCAAAGCAGGATACATAGTGGAAGCTTTTGGGCTGGGCAGTGGTTTTCCCCTCGAGGTTTTCCGTTAAAAGTTGGTGTCTCTTGTTAGCTCTTTAATTACTGTGTGTGTCTTTGGACTTCACAACAGGCTAAACGTAAACTTTCACTCTACTGGCCGGTTTTCTAGCATGCAGTTTGGCCGTCTGTGGGATCGATTCCCATTATTTCATCTTGTGACAAGTTTCCCGATAAGATCAAAACCACCATCGAGGTGGAGCATTTCAAGCTTTTAAAGAGCGGCGAAGAATGAAGATTCATCAAACTTTGTTCCTTGATTCTCGGGGCGGGGCAACTCTTAATCTCAAAGATAAGCAAAATTCGGCAACACCAGCGAAAGGCAAAGATCAATGGTCAACTCAGCTCATGAAATATTGACCTCTTCCATGCGGGTTAGCGTCGTGAGTAAACACTCGGACAAACAACCTGGATAGTCAAACGTCCTGGTGGACTTCTGCGATCTCTTCCATCGAGTTAATCAATAAAAGCTCGACAAACAACCGGAAGGTCAAAGCGTCCTTAGTGGACTTCGATCTCTTTATACGGGTTAATGTCGAGCAGCTCGACAAACAACCGAAAGGTCAAAAAAAAAAAAAAAAAAACTTTGTACCTCACTCCGGGTTAATGTCATCGGATAACACTCGACAACTTGGATGGGTCCTCGTCGCGGTCAGCCGCCCGGCTACCGTCACCGTTCACTGCGCCGACCATGGCAATCTCGCCGGTCACCACCATCGCCGTCGGTCATCCGCAACCACCATGCCAATCGCCATATTGTGTCACAACGCTGCAGACAACCCCGTCGGCCAACCTTGGCGGTCCGCCGTAGCCATCGCGGCAATCTTCGCCGGTCATCACCATTGCCGTCATCCAGAGCCTGGCGTCGATTAGCCGTCAGCGTCCTTGGTGGACTTCTGCGATCTCTTCCATACGGGTTAATATCATCAGCAAAAGCTCGACAAACCGGGGAAAGGTCAGCGTCCTTGGTGGACTTCTGCGATCTCTTTCCATGCGGGTTAATGTCATCGAGCAAAAGCTCGACAACAACCGGAAAGGTCAAACGTCCTTGGTGGACTTCGCGATCTCTTCCGTGCGGGTTAATGTCATCGAGCAAAACTTCGACAAACAAGAAAGGTCAAAGCGTCCTTGGTGGACTTTCTGCGATCTCTTTCATACGGGTTAATGTCATCGAGCAAAAGCTCTGACAAACAACCCAGGAAAGGTCAAAACGTCTTGGTGGACTTCTGCGATCTCTTACATGCGGGTTAATGTCATCGAGCAAAGCTTTGACAAACAACCGAAAGGTCAAAAAAAAAAAAACTTTGTACCTCCGCGCGGGTTAATGTCATAATATAACACTCGACAACCTCGGACGGGTCAAAATCTCATCGCCGGTCCGCCCGCGGTCACCACCGACCATCGAGCAATCTCGCGGTCACCACCATCATGTCGGTCATCCCAGCTTCGCCCATCGCCCGTCGACTATTGTCACTTTTGCCGACAACCCCGTCGGCCGCTTAACCTGTAGGCGGTCACCGCGCCTATCGTGCAATCTTCGCCGGTCATCACCATTGTCGCCAGTCATCGCATTACCGTCGGTCGCCGTATCACGTCCGGTGGACTTCTGCGATCTCTTCCATACGGGTTAATGTCATTCAAAGCTCGACCAACCCGAGGAAGGTCAAAACGTCCTTGGTGGACTTCTACGATCTCTTCCACGGGTTAATGTCATCGCAAAGCTCGACAAACAACCCGGGGAAAGGTCAAAACGTCCTTGGTGGACTTCTGCGATCTCGTGCGGGTTAATGTCATCGAGCAAAACTTCGACAAACAACCCAGAAGGTCAAAACGTCCTTGGTGGACTTCTGCGATCTCTTCCATGCGGGTTAATGTCATCGAGCAAAGCTCGACAAACAACCGGAAAGGTCAAACGTCCTTGGTGGACTTCTGCGATCTCTTCCATGCGGGTTAATGTCATCAGCTCAAAAACGAGAAAGGTCAAAAAAAAAAAAAAACTTTGTACACTCCAGGTTAATGTCATGGATAACACTCGACAAACCTCGGATGGGTCAAAATCCTCGTCGCGGTCCGCCGCGGTCACTGCCGACCATTCGGCAATCTTGCGGTCACCACTATCATCGTCGGTCATCCCCTTCAGCCGGATCACCGTGCCGACTTGTCACGGTACCCGCCAAACGCCCGGTAGCGCCGCAGGTGGTCGCCGCTGTACCGTCATGCGGTCAGCCATGCGCCATCGCCGGCAATCTTCCGCCGGTCATCACCATTGTCGCCGTGCGTCATTCTGCGCCGGTCGCCGTCGGCCTGTGGATTCAATTCAACCTCCATGCGGGTTAATGTCATCGAGCAAAGCTCGACAAACAACCGAAGGTCAAACGTCCTTGGTGGACTTCCTGCGATCTCTTTGCGGGTTTGTCATCGAGCAAAACTCGACAACCCGGAAAGGTCAACGTCCTTGGTGGACTTCTGCGATCTCTTTCATGCGGGTTAATGTCGCCAGCAAAGCTCGACAAACAACCAGAAAGGTCAAACGTCCTTGGTGGACTTCCTGCGATCTCTTATACGGGTTAATGTCATCGAGCAAAAGCTCGACAAACAACCAGGAAGGTCAAAACTTTGTACCCACTCGCGGGTTAATGTCATGGATAACACTCGACAAACAACCTCGGATGGGTCAAAATCATCGTCGCCGGTCCGCCACGGTCCGCGCCACCGCCAGACAATCTCGCGGTCACCACCATCATTCGGTCATCCCAGCTACTTCGCCAATCACCGTGACTGTCACCCGCCATGCCGAACCCGTCGGCCGGAGCAGCTGGTCCGCGATATCGTGATCTTCGCGGTCATCACCATTGTCGCCGGTCATCCGCCGACTAGCGTCGTCGCCGCCCGTCAGCGTCCTTGGTGGACTTCTGCGATCTCTTCCATGCGGGTTAATGTCAGCAAAAGCTCGACAACAACCGGAAAGGTCAAACGTCCTTGGTGGACTTCCTGCGATCTCCATACGGGTTGTCATCGAGCAAAAATCGACAAACAACCCGGAAAGGTCAAAAGCGTTGGTGGACTTCTGCGATCTCTTATGCGGGTTAATGTCATGAGCAAAAGCTTCGACAAACAACCGGAAAGGTCAAACGTCCTTGGTGGACTTCTGCGATCTCTTCCATACGGGTTAATGTCATCGAGCAAGCGACCGAGAAAGGTCAAAAGCGTCCTTGGTGGACTTCTGCGATCTCTTCCATTACGGGTTAATGTCATCGAGCAAAAGCTCGACAAACAACCGGTCAAAAAAAAAAAAAAACTTTGTACCATCCGGTTAATGTCTGGATAACACGACAAACAACCTCGGATGGGTCAAAAATCCTCATCGTCGGCGGTCCGCGCCCGGCATGCGACCATTGGCAATCTTGCCGGTCACCTATCATCGTCGGTCATCCCGCTTACTAATCCGCCGTCGACTGTCGCGCCGCTACGACAACCCGTCGGTAGCCAACCTTGTAGGCGGTCACGCCCGACCGTCGCCGTCCGCCGCCGACCATCGGGCAATCTTCACCGTCTCACCATTGGCCGGCGTCATTCTGGACGCCCGGTCGCGTCTACCTCCGGATTCAATTCAACCTCTTCCATGGGTTGTAATGTCGCCAGCAAAGCTCACGACAAACAACCCGGAAAGGTCAAACGTCCTTGGTGGACATCCACCTCTTCCATACGGGTTAATGTCATCGAGCAAAAGCTCTGACAAACAACCCAGGAAAGGTCAAAACGTCCTTGGTGGACATCCCACGGCCTCTTCCATACGGGTTAATGTCATCGAGCAAAAGCTCTGACAAACAACCCAGGATAGGTCAAAAGGTTCTTGGTGGACTTCTCACGGCCTCTTCCATACAGGTTAGCGTCGACGAATAATATTCTGACCAATAACCTAGGAAAGGTCAAAACTTTGTACCCACTACAGTTAATGTCGCCGGGACTTTCCAAACAACCTCGGATGGGTCAAAATCTCGGATTCAATTATATCCATAACGTGCAAGTTAACGCATCGATTATCAAGCGTTGAACCATCGTCGTAATCTCTGGTCACCACCATCGCCGGTCACCGATTCGACACCGATTGCCCGCGTCACTCGTCGTCGATTCTGCGACCACCCGTCGGAGCTACCGCTATAGCTGATCACCCGTAGTCACTGATTCGTGGTCCTTTGCCCCCATGCCGTCAATCTCATTTGGTCATCCGCCATTCAGGCCGTCGCCATGTCGACTCCGTCGCCGGTTCGCATTGTGACCCCGTCGGTAAGCCAACCGGTCCACCGCCGTCTACCGTCATGCGGTCCGCCTCCTGCCGTCGGGTCGCCGCCACTATCGCCGGCAATCTTCACCGGTCATCACCATTGTCGCCCGGTCATCGCGCCATTCGGCGTCGGTCGCCCGTCAGCGTCCTTGGTGGACTTCTGCGATCTCTTACGGGTTAATGTCAATGCAAAAGCTCGACAAAACAACCCGGAAATGTCAACGTCCTTGGTGGACTTCTGCGATCTCCATACGGATGCGCGTCGTGGTAAAAGCTCGACAAACACCGGGAAAGGTCAAAAAAAAAGAAAAACTTTGTACCCACTCGCGGGTTAATGTCGCCGGAGAACACTCGACAAACAACCTTGGATGGGTCAAAATCCTCATCGTCGCCGGTCCGCATTCCGTCGTCGATCATGCCGCCGATCCGGCAATCTTGCGGTCATCACCATTCGCCCGTCATCAGATTAAAGCGTCGGTCGCCGTCGACAACCATTACCGTTGCTTGCCGACCACCCCTGCCGGTAAACTAGCGGTCCGCTTCTTACCGTCGCCGGTCCTTGCCGCCGTATGTGCAATCTTCGCCCGGTCATCACTATTGTCGCCGGTCATCGCGACTCCGTCGCCGTCCTGCCGACATCACAATCTTCTCCGGTCGCCATTGTCGCCGGTCATCGCGACTAATCGGCGCGATCGCCACCGTCGACTACCAACCAGTTCAATTTGATCTCTTCCATACGGGTTAACGCGTCAGTAAAACTCATTAACCGGATAGGTCAGCGTCCTTGGTGGACTTCCGACCTCTTCACGGGTTGCGTCGAGTAAAACTCATCAACCGGAAAGGTCAAAAGGTCCGCGTGGACTTCCGCGGCTATCCAGAGGTTGTTTGTCGGTGTTACTCGATGACATTAACACATGTGGAAGAGATCGCGAAGTCCACCGTTTGACCTTTCCGGTTGTTTGTCGAGCTTTTGCTCGATGACGTTAACGTATGGAATCGCAGAGTCCACCAGGGCGTTTGACCTTTCCGGTTTGTCGAGCTTTGCTCGATGGCATACGTATGGAAGATCAGAAGTCCTGGGGCGTTTGACCCTTTGGGTTGTTTGTGAGCTTTGCTCGATGACGTGCTGAAGTATGGAAGAGATGCGAAGTCCAAGGGCGTTTTGACCTTTCACGGGTTATTTGTCGAGCTTTTGCTCGATGACGTTAACATATGGAAGATCGGAAGTCCACCGGGGCGTTTTGACCTTTCACAGGTTGTTAGTCGAGTTTTCACTCGATGGCGTTAACCGCATGGAAAAGGTTGAATTAATCTCTTGAGTAGTCGGCGCGGCCGCGTGGTCGTGCGATGACCGCGACAATGGCGATGATGCGGCGATGGTAAGCGATGGCCGGCGGCAATTGGTCAGCCGATGGAGCGACAATAAGTGATAGCCGGTGAAGATTGCCGGCGATAGTTAGCGGTGGCCGGCGGCGGTAGTAAGCGGCGATAATGGCTATAGTGGTTAGCGGCCAGTGGTCAGCGGCAGCAGTAATAATGGTTGTCGGCAATTGGCGGCCAACGTCATGTCAGCGCGGATAATGGCGACAATGGTGATAACCGGCATGCCGGATAATTGGCGATGGCGGATAGTAGTCGGCTGGTGGCAAACGACGATGAGTTGACCCATCAAGGTTGTTGTCGAGTGTTATCGACATTAACCATCGCGAGTGTCAAAGTTTGACCTCACAGGTTGTTTTGTCGAGCTTTTGATGGCGATGCTGCATGATCGCAGAATCCACAAGACGTTTTCGGCAGCCAGCAGCGTCGGTAGTTGGCGAGGATAATGACGATGATGGTGGTGGCGGAGATTGCCGGCGATGGTGGCGGTCGGCGTAGTAGCGGCGGACCAGCCTAAGGGTTGGCCGGAGGGGTGGTTGCGCGGTAGTTGGCCGTGAGATCTTTGATCAAGGTTGTTTGCGAGTGTGACTCGATGGCGTTAACTTGTATGGAAGAGGTCCGATCAAGTCCCATTGATCATGTCCCAATTGAGATGTAACATGAGTTGTATATTTCTCAAGTGGGAGGAAAAGTAAAGAAAAAACAAATCTTGTTAGAACAAAGTGAATTCACTAGTTCAATGATATAATCATAAGACACCGTACGAGCTTTAAGAGAAAATGACAACAAAAGCGCAACAACAAGCTTTAATCTAGTAGGTGGGGTGATTATACAAGGATGAAATACGACGAGATAAAAGTCATAATAATTATGTAGTAAGAGTTCGCGATAATATTTTGAAGATTCTTAGTATTCCAAGTTCGAGGTAGAGTTTTCCTTCCGGGTCCTTGAGCTTGAGCGTTCACAGCTTGACCATAGCTATGACCACATACTGGACCATCCAGAGAGTGAGAGTTTATTGCGGGGGCCTTTGCACTGCGACACCGAGACTTCAGGGACAAGTCAAACGATATGGACGAGGTTTCACTCTTACATTGAAGTGGCGAGCTAGTTGGTGATAGAAGCGGTCAGTAGGGCCATATCCGAGTTTGAGGGAGTAGGTCGTCTTCGGAGATTTTCTTCATTACTTCCATGATCGGACTCTTGGACTTGGAACCCCGATATCCACCGGTATGATAGCTTCTGTACCAAAACACAAGTTATACGGTGTCTCACCAGTTGGGGTGCGTGACGTGGTGCGGTAGGCCCAAAGAACATTGGGGAGCTCATCAACCCATTGCCCCCCAGCCTTCTCAAGATGTGTTTTTAGTCCTTTGAGTATGGTCTATTGGTAACCGGTTTGCCCATTAGTTTGAGGATGCTTCTGTATCACGGTGAATGTGAAGATCTTTGCAAAAGGGCGTAAAGACTTTTCCGAGAATTGAGTTCCATTATCGGTGATGATCTTTGCGGGAAGACCATCGACATATTATATTTTTCCGGACAAATTGTTTGGTATTTGCCTCGTGATTTTAGCGAGTGGTTGGCCTCTACCCATTTTGTGAAGTAGTCGGCTAGAATGATAAATTTTCGTTGCCGATGCTATTGGAAAAGGTCCCATGATATCAATCCCCTCGAGCAAAGGGCCATGGGCTTTGAATGGATGAGAGTTCTACATGCTCTGTGAGGGAGGTTAGAATGCAATTGACAACTTGCGCATTTCTTTGTGAACTCAAAGGCGTCTTGTTTCATTGTAGGCCAATAAAACCCTTGCCTCATGATTTTAAGGGCCAATGCTCTTCCTCCAAGGTGTTCCCCACATATTCACAGTGAACCTCTTTTAACGCGTGTCGACTTACGAAGGTGGAAGGCATTTGAGATATGGACCGGAGAAAGCTTCGCTTGTATAGTTCACCTCCAATAATAGCAAAGTTTGAAGCTTGTCTTGAGGAGGCAGTTCTTGAAGTTGGATCTTGAGGAAGGGTCCCTTCTTGTAGAAAAGATAGGATGGGTTTATCCACCGAGCGTTCCTTTTCCTCATCAATAGTTTGAATTATCCATGGCCCCTTGGATACTAGGAAAATGTATTTCTTCAACATGCTTTCTCTTAAATAGATCTCCGGTGGTAGAGGTAGCAAGCTTAGCAGAGCGTCGTCAGTATTCTTCTCTCGTAGTATGTGGATGATTTGATGTGTCTTGAAATGAGTAAGAAGAGATTTTACCAAGTGGAGATATTGCACCAGTTGAGGATTATGAGTATTAAAATCTCCTCCAACTTGGGAGGCGACAAGCTGGGAGTCAGTGTGAATTACTAAGTTTTGGGCTTCGCAGTCAATGGCGAGTCTCAACCCTACGATGAGAGCCTCATATTCGGCCATGTTATTAGTTGCGGAATTTTAAGCGAGTCCATACTCTAGGGTATTTCTTTGGGGAAACAAGTAGGATTCTCGCACCGGTACTTCTGAAGCTCCATCAACGTAGAGTCCATCGAGGAGATGAAAGACACGTAGCAGATAGCTCTTCTAGAGTTGGGTTGGTGCATTCTACTATAAAGTCTGCAAGTATTTGAGACTTTATGGCGGGCCGAGGTAGAAAATTTATATCAAATTCTCCCAGTTCTATAGACCATTTGATCAATCTTCCGGATGCTTCTGGTTTCTGTAAGATGACCCTTAATGGTAAATCAGTGTAAATGCCGATGGTGTGAGCTTGAAAGTATGGGCAATTTTATGAGAAAATTTGAGCCACTTTATCGCAAATGGATAACGACTTTCTATATCGGAGAGAATTTTTTGATGTAATAAATTGGTTGTTGTGCCCCATCTTCTTCGCACTAAAGCGAGCTTATTGCGTGGGAAGAAACCGCAAGATATAACGTTTCTCCTTGAATAGGTTTGGATAGCGGTAGGAGATGCTAGATATTCTTTTAGTTGCTCAAAAGCATGACATTCATCGGTCCATTGAAAATTATTATTTTTAGCTCCCTTCAATATTTTAAAGAATGGCAAGTATTTGTCCCGAGCGGGCTAGAAAGCGGGATAATGCGACAATTCGACCATTCAAGCGTTGAATGTCTTTGATATTTTAGGAATCATATCTTGGAGAGCTTTGATTTTTTTGGTTAGCCTCTATCCCATGGTGAGTTACCATAAATCCAAGAAATTTTCAGGCGTAACCCCAAAAGCACACTTGGTTGGGTTAAGTCGTATGTTATAGCGTCGAAGGAGGTCAAAGCATGCTTCTAAGTCGAAATATGTTGTGACTTTTCTAAGCTTTTCACTAACATGTCATCCACATACACCTCCATTGTGTGGGCAGTCTTTAAAACCTTATTCATGAGGCGTTGATAGGTAAGCATTTTTAATCAAATGGCATGACTTGGTAATAATATAAACCTTTATATGTTTGAAAGCAGTAGCCTCTTCATCTATTGGGTTCATCTTTATTTGATTGTACGAATAAGCATCAAAAAAGCGAGCATTTGATGTCGGATGTAGCGTCCACCAATTGATCGATTCGAGGAAGGAAAACTATCCTTTGGCGGGCCTTATTAAGATCGGTATAATCAACACACATCCTCCATGTTCCATTTGTTTTTTAACCATGATAACATTTGCTAGCCATGTGGGGTAATGCACTTCTATGAATCCCAGAGCTTGTTAACTTCTTGTTCAATAGCACGAAGGCGATCGGGTGCAAAACTCGCTTCTTTTGGATGATTGGTTTGAGCGTTGGATTAATTTTGAGGAGTCGTGATTACATTGGGGTCGACCCGGCATATCTCGGACTCCAAGCAAATATGTCTTGATTCTGTAAGAAATTTATATACTTTTCCCTTTGTTCTTAGAGTAAAGATCCCACTTACCTTTGTTAGTAATGGTTGGTCATCGATAATACTATTGAGTAAATCTTCTGGGAAGCTTTTTGAGGTACTCTTTCATCTCGAAAGTTAAGATCTTGATCTTTGAAGGTGATGGAAGGCGGTTGAGCTTGCGAGATAACATGATTGTTTTGTTGATTTCCACAAACCACCCCAACTCCAGGGGTAGGAAATTTTATCTTGAGATGAGGCCAAGTGATAGCAGAAAATTGATTGGAGGGGCCTCCGATTGCATTATATCATCGACTTCACCACCATGAATTGTATTAAATGAGTCACTTGTCGAGGGAATTCTCAGGGTAAGGAAGAGTGATTGTCCCTTACGCGTCTTGGGTGATTATCAAACCCATATAGTGGTCCGGCAGCTGGTTGGAGCTTTTGCCTAGCTAGGCCCATGTTAAGAAAAGTTGAGTAAAATAAGACATCGATAGAACTCCCATTATCGATCAAAATTCTTTTAACGTTATAACAAGGATCACCGATCCTGGCGATGACAAGTGGATCTTGATGAGGGATATGGACTCCTTCAGTCATTGAAAGTGATGGAATGATCAATACGAGACTTCTTCAACTCGGTTCTTTGGGCGATGCGAGAACTTGATTATGTATTATCGATCCTCTGCGATTGTTTTGATTTCTCCAATTATTTGATGATTATTTGGTTATTTTGTGATGATTGTCTGGTTGCCCCAAAGCGGAGGTGTGTTTGTTTGAGGTGGTTGATTCTTCACAAAAGCGGCGTAGTATCCTTGTTGAATGAGTCTCGATTTCTTCCTTGAGTTGTATACATGCTTGATAGTATGTCCACGGCCGATGAAAATGACAATATTGCTCCTGATTTCCTGAATTGGTTTCAATGGATGCGGCCACTTGATATGTTCTTCATTGCGAATAGCCATCAGGAGGTTAACACGAGATGTGTTCAGCGGTGTGTATGTCTTTTCTGGTCGAGGTTCACGTTGTTGATATGAGTGGAGGAGATCCTACCTTGTCTTCTTTTGATGGGCACGGTCCACATTTCACAGGGTGTTTTGCGTTTCCCGCATATTGTTCAAATTGTTTGCGATGAGCATTAATAGCTTCATCGTGGAGATTTGTGCTTCTACACGATGAACTAAATTCGGCATATGAAGGACCGTGTCCCATTAATGGCGAATAGAAACCAGGAGTCCTCCAAGGAAAACTCCTCTTAATAGTTCAGGGTTTACCCCAGGTATTTGGCGAGCTTCTAAAGAGAACCTCTGGAAGTATTCTTTGAGTGATTCACCCTCGTTACGTATCTGTCGAATACTGGAAAGATGGGAGGAATCTTTAATGATTCTCCGATTTGCAATGAAGCTCCCACAAAGAACGGCGAGTTCGTTAAAGGTATGGATGGATCCCCGAAGAGAATAGAACCAAGTGCGAGCTTGCCCTTTGAGGGTAACGGAAAGACGACAAGCGGTGTGTCGAGAGCCGTTGGATATGCATGATAGTCATGTAATGGTCGATGTGTTCGGTGGGTGATTGCCCCATCATAGGAATCAATGCTCGGAAGCTTGAAACTACGGAATTGGATGTCGAAGAATGGCTTGGTAAAGGTGAGGACTCCTCATAGGTGTGGGTGAAGATGATTTCTATCTTGAAGGTGAAATTCATCTTGTATTAAGCATCGTACTTCTGCGCGAATGTCATGATGTGCGGGATTAATGAGATGAGCATGTGTGAAGCTATCAACAACGATCGGTGGATTAGTAACCGGTTGAGCTGCACGCGATGGATGAGTGGAACTAGCAGTGTCAAGGAGATCAGCGTTACGGTCTCCATGCGGAGGAACTCCAGTGTCGGGAGGATTAGCGTTTTGACCTCCTCCGGGCAATGACCGATCTTGGGGGAGATATGTTTGTCGTAGTAGCGGCTGTTGTAGTCCTTGCAAAAGCTGGATCATCTTATTTTGAGACTCCTCCATTCGGACCGCGATCTTCCAAAGAGATTCCCGTTCAGCCCTGTGGCGTCCTTGGTTTAGGGATGGGTTTTGAGAATGATGGGAGTTGGGCGGGAGGTTCCATTATGACGAGTGTTGTACTATTGGCCATAACGTGGATGTTCACGCAGTGAGGTTGAAGGGTTTCTTCCAGGGCGTAAGCTGTTGCGTCTTTGGAAAACCATTCGGTAGAGTAAAAATTTATGCCTTAGCCTTGTTGATTAGTCGGGCACACACACAGGTAATTAAAGAGCGAACATGAGACACTCCAGAATTTTTAACGTGGAAAACCTCGAAAAGAGGGGAAAAACCAGGGCTAGATAAAAGATTCCACTATGTATCCTTTTGAGTACAAAATCTTCCGATAGCGGGATTACTGAATTCTATTTGAAAGGGACAACAGTGTAACAACGATCGGTTTATAGTTCTTGATGTTGGAGATCTTTGGGTAACAGTGGAAATGCGGGTATAATTACGATGGCGGCGTGATGGCGATCTTGCTCGGGGATCTTCAAGCTTTAGAGCTTTCTCTTCCTCCTCACTTCACTTTTCCTCTTCTTCCTTGCCTTCTTCCTTGCTTTAGCTTCCTTCTTCTTCACTTGCTTGGACTCTTCTTCTTCTTCCTTGCTTTCTTGTTCTTCTTCACTTGCTTGACTTCCTTCTTCTTCACTTCACTTCACTTGCTTAGCTTAGGCCTCCATGTGAGTGAGGTGTTTAGATGGGAGGAGGGTATTCTAGTAAATTCATGTAAGGCCCACTCCCACCGATGGACTCAGATGACTCCTTGATCATTTGATGTATTTTGAGCATTTGGATGCCCAAATGAAGTCGAATTATGAGATCTTAGGCTCATTAGATCCACTCGTCGCTTCGATTTGACTATAAACACTTCATATTTGAGAGCTGTTTTGGGATTTAATTGATGTCAAGATTCTGATATTTTAAGTGCTTGATCTCGATCGGTTTTGACTCAAAATCATATAGCTTTCGACATCAAGATTTGTGCTTTGACTAGTGGTATTTTGAGAGCCATATCAAAAATATATTATATTAAACATTGAATATATTAACATTAAATATATTTTGTATACTGGCAATCATTGACCTCACTTTAATAAATGATGGCCGGTAGGATGAATATTATTATGTTTGTATTCAAAATGATTCCAAATTTTAATGATCATCTTAAGCTTAAATTGCTTGAAATGACTCGAAAATAATCCGAAGTATGAAAGATTTGAACTTGGGTCATTGTTTTGCATGACAAAGCTCCAGCTAAATCTAGCCGAATACGATTTGATATGGCTCTCAAAATACCACCAGTCGAAGCACAAATCTTGATGTCGAAAGCGATATGATTTTGAGTCAAAATCGATCGAGATCAAGCATTTAAAATATCATTGGAATCTTTGGGACATCAATTAAATCCCAAAACAACTCCCAAATATGGAGTGTTTATAATATCACGGCGTCGCGGCGGATCTAAGATAATTCGACTTCATTTGTGCAAATGCTCAAATCAAATCAAATTCGAGGAATCATCAGCCGTCGTCGAGAGTGGTGCTTTACATGAATTTACAAGTCATCATCCATCTATAAATAGACCTTCATTCCTCACATGAGGGGACCAAGTGAAGGAAGAGCCAAGTGAAGAGGAGCTGAAACAAGTGAATAAGAGCCACGCCTTTATCAACCCACCGCGCCGTGTGATCCTTGCGCCGTCAATCGCTTAAGCAAGGAAGAAGAGGAAGAGTCCAAGGAAGGAAGAAGGGAAGAAGAAGAAGAGTCCAAGCAAGGAAGAAAAGGAAGAGTCCGAGGAAGAAGAGGAAAAGCAGTGAGGAGGAAGAGAGCTCAAGCAAGATCCTCCAAGCAAGATCGCACCCCAAACAGATTGCACTCTCGCTCACCATCAACCATCGCCACGTCTTTGCGTCACTAATGTATTCCAGGAAGTTACCGCATCTCCACCATGATGCTATTACAATGTTACAGGTTGTTATTCCTCTCTCATATGCGTTAGAATCTGTTATAAGGAAGATTTTGTACTCAAACGGATACATAGTGGAAGCTTTTGGGCTAGGCGTGGTTTTCCCCTCTTTTGAGGTTTTCCACGTTAAAATTGGGTGTCTCTTGTTGCTCTTTAATTACACGTGTGTCTGGACTTCACAACAAGCTAAGCGTAAACTTTCACTCTACCCTGATTGGTTTTCTACGCACGCTTGGCATGGGAAGTTGATTCCATTATTTCATCTTGTATGGCAATCAAGTTTTCCAACAAGATCAAAACCACCATCGAGGTGGAGCAGCAAGCTTTTAAAGAAGCATGGCGAAGAATGAAGATTCATCAAACTTTGTTCGATTCGGGCGGGGCAACTCTTAATCTCAAAAGATAAGCAAGTCAACAACATGAAAAGGCAAAGATCAATAGTCAACTCGGCTACAAGCTCATACTCCACCTCTTCCGGGTTACGCGTCAGTAAACACCACTAACAACCAGATAGGCGTCCGGTGGACTTCCGACCTCTTCCATACGGGTTAGCGTCATCACTCGACTAACAAAAAGGTCAAACGTCCTTGGTGGACTTCTGCGATCTCTTCCAGTGCAGGTTAATGTCATCGAGCAAAAGCTCGACAAACAACCGAAAGGTCAAACGTCCTTGGTGGACTTCTGCGATCTCCGTGCGGGTTAATGTCATCTAAGCTCGACAAACAACCCGGAAAGGTCAAAACGTCTTGTGGACTTCCTGCGATCTCTTCGTGCGGGTTAATGTCAGCAAGCTCGACAAACAACCAGAAAGGTCAAAAAAAAAACTTTCACTGCGAGGTTAATGTCGCCGGATGCTCACGAAACAACCCGGATGGGTCAAAATCCCATGGTACTGCCCGTACCATCGTCGTCCGCCGCGACCATGAACCTTTGCCGTCACCACCATCTGCCGGTCATCTCCGCGATTCTGCCGCGTCTGCGTCGACTATCGCCATGTGCACTGCCGCACCCGTCGGTGCCGCCACCAGGCTGTCACCGCACCATTCATCGTCGGTGCCGCCATCGATCATCTCGGCAACCTCCGCCGGTCCACCATCGCCGTCATCTCCACTCTAAGGCCGGTTGCCGTCGACTACTGCCGGTGCCGTGCGCGACCCCGTCGGCCGCCAACCATATAACGATATGCGCCGCCGTTGTCGGTCCCGCCATTGATCATCTCCGGCAACCTCGCGGTCATCACCATATGCGATCGTTAGCCGACGTCGGTTGCCCCAGGGCGTTTTCGGCGGCAGCCAGCGACGGTTATGCGGACCGGCGGCATGACCGGCGAAATCGGCGATAATTGCAGCGGCGGCCGGCAACGGTAGTAATGCGCTATAGTGGTCCAGCAGCAGTAGCGGCGGTCGGCAATGCGCTTACGGTAGTCAGCGATGGCGATGATGGCCGGCGAAGATTGCTGGCGATGGTCGGCGGCGTGGCCGATGATGTGGTCGGCTGACCGGGCGATGAGATTTTGACCCATCCAGGTTGTTTGTCGAGTGTTATCCGATGACATTAACCTCTTGTGGTACAATTTGACATTTTCACGGGTTTGTCGTGAGCTTTTGCTCGATGACATCTCGTATGGAAGAGATCGCGAAGTCCCTGGCGTTTGACGGTTGTTTGTCGAGCTTTACTTCGTATGGAATCGAAGTCCACCACGTTCCACAGCGGAACCGGTTTAGCCGTCGTGAAGTTGATTCATTATTTCATCTTGTATGGCAATCAAGTTTTCCAACAAGATCAAAACCACCATCGAGGTGGAGCATTCGCTTTTAAAGAACGCATGGCGAAGAATGAAGATTCATCAAACTTTGTTCCTTGATTCGAACTGGGGCAACTCTTAATCTCAAAAGATAAGCAAGTCAACACCAATGAAAAGGCAAAGATCAATAGTCAACTCTGGCTACAAGCTCATACAACTATTTGACCTCTTCCATACGGGTTAACGTCGCCGGTAAAACTCGACTATGACCCAGATAGGTCAAACGTCATGGTGGACTTCCACCTCTTCCATACGGGTTAGCGTCGCCAGTAAAACTCACTAACAACCCGAAAGGTCAAAAGGTCCTGGTGGACTTCGCGGCCTCTTATGCGGGTTAATGTCATCGAGCAAAAACTCTGACAAACAACTCAGGAAAGGTCAAAAGGTCATTGGTGGACTTCCGGCCTCTTCCATACAGGTTGGCGTCGGCGAATAATATTCTAACCAGAAAGGTCAAAACTTTGTACACTCCCATTAGCGTCGCCATAACGACAAACAACCTCGGATAGGTCAAAATCCTTGATTCAATTCGACCTCCATACAGTTAACGTCATGGGTAACACTCGACAAATAACACCGGGCGGGTCAAAATCCTCGGGTCAATTGACCTCTTCCAGTTGCGTCGCCGGGTCACCGACAAACAACCGGGCGGGTCGATCTCGGCAATTCAATTGACCCCATACGAGTTAACGCCGAGTCACACTCAACCTCGGATAGGTCAAAATCACCGGATTCAATTCCCCTTCCATACAGTTGCGTCCATCGAAGTCATCACGACAAACAACCGGATAGGTCAAAATCTCGGATTCAATTGACCTCTTCCATACAGTTAACGTCATGGGTAATCGACAAATAACCTGACGGGTCAAAATCTCGGATTCAATTGACCTCTTCCATAGGTTAGCGTCGCCGGGTCACACACGACAACAACCTCGGACGGGTCAAAGATCCTCGGCATTTAATTGACCTCTTCCATACAGTTAACGTCTGGGTAACACTCGACAATAACCTCGGACGGGTCAAAATCCTCGGCCGGTTCAATTGACCTCTTCCATACAGTTGCGTCGTGTCACCACGACAACAACCTGACGGATCAAAGATCCCCAATTCAATTGACCCTTCCATACAGTTAACGCCAGTCACACTCGACAAACAACCTCGGATGGTCAAAATCCCGTCGGCCAACCCGCATTTGCCGGCCCCACGTCGGCCGACCATTGCCGCGGCCGCCTCAATCCCGGGCGATCCGGGACGATCGCCGGGGCGGCGGAAACGAACGCGGCGTCTCGTAGGCCTTGATCGCCTCAACGAACGATCGACGAGGCGATGCCGGACGGTAGGAAGCGGAACCGGCGTCTGCGTGGACGTCGCCTCTCGGTCCGACGTGGCGTGGCGGAAAACGGCGTATACCGGCGCCTTGATCGCCTCCCGACGGTCCGGTGGCGTCCGGAACCACGACGTATCGTGGGCCTTGATCGCCTCAACCCACGGCGGTCCGGCTATACCACACGGTATCTGTGAGCGATCGCCTCCCAACGGACGGTCCGACGTGGTGGAACCACGACGATATCGGTGGTTGATCGCCTCTAACCGGACGGTCGGTGGCGAACCGGAACCACGACGTATCCGTAGGCCGATCGCCTCCTCCCGTCCGGCGTGGCGACGGCAGCATATCCGAGTGGGCGCGATCGCCTAACCCAGACGGTCCGAGCGTCGGAACCACGGCGTATCGTGGGCCTTGATCGCCTCTAACGGACGGTCCGGCGTGGCGTGCGGAACCACGACGTATCGCGCGCGATCGCCTCTAACGGACGGTCCGGCGTGGCGATAACGGTGGCGTATCTGATCGCCTTGATCGCCTCCCAACGGACGGTCCGGCGTGGCGTAACGAACCACGGCTATCGTGGCGCGATCGCCTCTAACGGGGTCGACGTGGCGACGCGGGTCGGCGTATCGGTGAGCACCCTCGCCTAACCGGACGGTCGGCGTGGCCGAACCGGAATGACATATACCGTGGCCTTGATCGCCTCAACCCGGACGGTCCGACGTGGTAAGCTGGAACCGACGTATCGTGGGCGATCACCTCCCAACCGGACGGCGTCGGTCGCCAATCGACGTATCGCTGGGCCGATCGCCTCCCCAACGGCAGACGAGCGTGGCGGAACGACGTATCACCGTGGGCCTTGATCGCCTCAACCCGGACGGTCCGGCGTGCGCCGGAACCGGCGTATCCGTGGCGCTTGATCGCCTCCTAACCGGGTCCGACGGTCGTCCGGGAACCACGATATCGTGGGCTGATTGCCTCTAACCCGGACGGTCCGGGGGCGGTAAACGAACCGACGATATCTGTGGGCCTTGATCGCCTCTAAATCGCTCCACGCCTCTTGATCGCGATTGCCTCAGGGACCTCACTCAGAAGAGAGAAGGGGAAAGGTGTGCCTCTCCCTCTTACCCAAGGGGGGTATTTATAGCCCCCCACAGGGGCAAAAGGGTAAAAACTTCTCAAAAAAATGGATCAAAAATGGCTCAAAAACGGCACAAAATGGCTCAGAAACGGCAAAAAATGGCTAAAAACCCCTCAAAAAACGGCTCAAAACAGACATGGCGCCAGCAGCATAATGGTACAAGCGTATGATATGTGCCTGTGGCTACAGACCTCCGGCCTGGATTCGCTTCGGAGGTGTGTCAGCGATCAACCGTCAGCGACGAGAACCCATGACCCGAATAACCAACGACACAATCGACCAGCGGGCGGCCCTGACAGCGACCGTCAGCCAACAGACCAGCTGCAGCCAGCCTGACGCAACGGGTCGGAAGACGGACGCCGCATACGCTCTCAACGGAGCCAAACGGCGCCCGCAGTCCCAAAACTCCGAAAACTTAAGTATCCAAATAGCTCCATAACCTCAAAATCTCATTACGGCTACACATCTTATTCCATAATCATAATTTTGTATTTTATGATGGTTTATTCTCTCAAAATATATGATTCATTATGCGTTTAGTTGAAGAATTCGTTTTTTTCGAACATTTGACACATATATTTTTGGATGATTTAGCTAATGTCATCCAAAAATAGGGGGGCAACTGATATGGCTCTCAAAATACCACCAGTCGAAGCACAAATCTTGATGTCGAAAGCGATATGATTTTGAGTCAAAATCGATCGAGATCAAGCATTTATAATATCATTAGAATCTTTGGGACATCAATTAAATCCCAAAATAACTCCCAAATATGAAGTGTTTATAGTCAAATCGAGCGTCTCGACGAGCCGGATCTAACGAGCCTAAGATCTCATAATTCCGACTTCATTTGTGCATCCAAATGCTCAAAATACATCAAATGATCGAAGGAATCATCTGGCCGTCCGATCGAGGGGTGCGCTTTGAATTTACAAGAATGCCCCTCATCCCATCTATAAATAGACCTTCATTCCTCACATGAGGGAAGGACCAAGTGAAGGAAGAGCCAAGTGAAGAGGAGCTGAAACAAGTGAAGAAGAGGAGCCACCGCCGATCACACCAAACCACCGTGGCCATCCTGCCAGCTCGTCACACAAGCAAGGAAGAAGAGGAAGAGCAGCAAGGAAGAAGAAGAAGAGTCAAAAAGGAAGAGAGTCAGCGGAAGAAGAGGAAAAGCAGTGAGGAGGAAGAGAGAGCTCGAAGCGAAGATCCTCCAACAAGATCGCAAGCATTGCACTCTCATCGGCCATCAACCATCGCCATCAGTCGTCACTAATTGTCACTTATTAGATTCTCTCTCAGTAACAATTACAACGATCATTGTTACAGGTTATTATTCCTCTCATACGTAAGTAATCCTGTTATCGGAAGATTTTGTACTCAACGATACATAGTGGAAGCTTTTCTTTAGGCGTGGTTTTCCCCTCTTTTGAGATTTTCCAAAAATTCAGGTGTCTCTTGTTCTCTTTAATTACCGTGTGTCTTTGAAGCAGCTAAACTTTCACTCTGCGGTTTTCTACGCAACACGATTGAACGAATGATTATTTATGTTCGGCTCGTTTATAAATCGAGCTTGAAATATTTATTCATATTTGACTCGCTTGTTTAATGAATGAGTCGAACACGAGCTGTTCGTGAACAACGAGTATTTTTGATAACCTTAGGTGCAAATCCCTCTTTAGTAAACAAATTAAAGATTAATCATGAAGTTCATTAAAAAATAATTTAAAAAAAATATTTGAAGTTAGCTTTTTGTATTTTGATCATTTGAATAAAGATTCTTCTGAGCTTCACCTTCCTAATTCTCATGAATAATATTTGTATTATTGACTAAGTTGATAGATAAATTTCTAATGAGATCAAATGTAAAAAATACGTTAAAGAATGTTTTGTATGTCGACTTAATTGATGATTATGGCACGTTATTGTCGTTATAAATTATAGATCATAATATTTTTATTATCTTGATTTGTTATGCACTTCTTTTATAATAATTAATGACATATCTTGAACTACAAGAGTTAGAACTACTTCTCTTAGATTATTGTTTGAGGCCTTGCTTTATTTTCGGAGATCTCGGATTTGAATCTTAAAAAATGCACGGATATGTGAGTTTATCATAAAAATGACTCAAATGATTCAAAAAAAAAAAAAAAAAAAAAAACTTGAGAGAGAAATATGACAATAAATATAATATTTTTCATCATTTTATACAAGTCATACTAATAAAGATCTATGCAAATACATAAAATTTCACAAAATTTCAATTGACAAATCAAAATTCTATTTAGAGAGTGATTATTTCATAGAGAAAATAGGGCTATTAGTTTTAATCGAAAATTGCTTGAAAATCGGTTCGATTTTTGGATCGGATCGAGCTCGATCCGAGTCGATCGAGCTAAGCTACAAGCCGATTTTCTAAATCGGTTTTTTCTGTCGAGTCGATTTCGGGCTTGGCATAGCTCAGATTGCAGTTCGACTCAAATCAAACTACTTATTCAACGTTTAATAAGATTACCGTTCGATTTAATTTAGACGACAGTGATTTACCAGTGAAGCGCGTTTATATGAATTTTTTCGCTTAATTATCACGAATGAGGTTTCTTTCTCCATTGCGAATTTGTCCTAACCCTCGACTCCGACTCTCCAATTCTTTTCTTCTCTCGATCTTTCTAGTTTCAATCGGCCTCTTGGTTTGTGATTTGCTCTAAGCAATAAATGTCGAGTTAGCTCATTCTGGTTCGTTAAAAATTAGCCAGCTCGGATTATTTTTCAACAAAAAAAAAAAGACTTTGAGCTGTCTAAGTTACAAAATGAGCCAGCTCGAAATCAACAGCAAATCGATTTGAGTTGGCTCGAAATCGTACAGATCGAGCCACGATCCAATTTCGAGCAAGCGCAAATTACATCGATCCGATTACGAGCCAGTCACGAATCAGCTCGAAATCTACTCTTTAACAGCCCTAGAGAAGAATTCTATAGTTGCCTATAAATTTTAATATAAAATTATTGTGCAAAACATAATATTTTTAAATTAACTATTAAAAAAAGTATAAAAAAAATTAAATATAAGATTTTCATACAAGCCGAGTTAGTCCATTGGTTAAAGACTTGAATTTTCAACCAAAAAGTCTTAAATCCAACGCTTTGTATATGCAAATTTGAGATTAAATCACTCAAATGTCATAAAATATAAAGGATTTCTTACAACTTCTGCAATCTAAAGAACTTGAATGTGAAAAAGTTGCTCTTTATAGAAATTAAAAAAAAAATATTTAGAAGATAATAGCAAAAAACTAATAATATTATATAAATCATAAATAAGCTATCTCAAATACTTTTTAAGTTTGTAAATATCTTCCAAAATGATCAAATTTTGAATTTATTTCAGACTCCAATCTATACATATTCTAACTTTTAAATGAATCATACTCCAAACATATTAAAAAAAAACAAATATTAATTCTCTCTAAACCAAACTCGGTTCAAATAACTCAGATGACTCATTCCTCCATTCTTTAAAAAAAATATGAAATATAAGTTAAAACTTAAAATATAAATTGGAAAATAGACTTAAGGGAGCATATGAACATTGAAACAATAATTATTAAGGCTACTTTTAAATATTGCAATTTCCCCCTTCAATTACATAAAAACACACACAATTGGCAGATTTGCACAATCGTCATGATTTCGGGGAAAAATAAAATAAATTGAAAATGACAGTATTTCACATCTCCAGAAACGGTTGATTTATCGATTCTTATATCTCTTGAGACGTAAAATAAAATTTAATTTAAAGCAATCAGTCTAAAAAAATTAAAAAAAAATTTAAATGCATAAAAAATACACAAAACTTTAATATAATTTCACTTAATTAATTGATGACTAACTCATATAACCATATTTATCACTGTGGCAAATTTTATTATAATGTGTTTGTGAAGAATTATAATCATATTTTATTTAATAAAATAGAAAGGTAAAGTCCTCTCTTCAAAAAAAAAAAAAAAAAAAAAAGCAACCAAAAAACTTTAATGAATAAAAATTTTAAAAAACCTTTGATATATCATCTAAAAATATGATCTTCCGGACGAAGATCTTGAGATTATATATGTGCTGGAATCTTTCAAAATTAAATTTAGGATCATTTGAATTCTAATTTTAAGAAATTTATAATCAAATTGAGCATTTTGATAAGATGATCTCATCAAAATCAAAAGTGGTTTGATCTGAGTTTAAATAAGCTCAAATCAAATCTCTGAAGTGTAATTAAGAGCTTTGAAGCTTTAATTTGAAGGTTAAACAATATCTGACTCTAATATGCTCAATGAATCAATCAATCAGATTGATAAGAGGAATCAAACAAGCTTTTAAGATCACTCAATTTTAAAGGTATTAAAACACTTAAATATGCTAAAAGAAGAATCTATATTTGAAGGATTCAACATGGAACGTTCGATGAAGTTTTTTTAATATTTTGGCAAAAAATTTCAAATACCTACTTGCAAGTCATAATGAAAGTCTTCTTCCTTATCAATGATAAGTGAAGACACTCCTGGATGTTCATAATGAACAATGACATAATCAATAAAGATCCTCCGGTATGGTTCTTCAGATGGTGGAATTACTTCGGAGCTGAACTTAATATTCTTCCAGATCCAACAAAAAAATCTTTAATGAATGAATGAAAGCCGCTCCCAAAATGAGGGCCATCAATCCCAGAAAAATAATTTAGGGGCAAAACCTTGCCCACTTCTTTACATATTTCCAAATCCCCTGGATTTGGAGCTGGAATGTTACACTTGGAAAGGACACATTCAATCAATTCCCCTTCAAAGCAATTTTTAAAATGGTTGAATCGTGACAAGCTCAAGATCCGATCAATTATAAAATCTTATTTAGAAACATCGATTCCTAAAAAAATACCGAAGTTATCGATGAGCTTGACATCATTAAGAGACGTTATCCTCATGAATCTGAGTTCCAGCATAAGGATCGTCTTCGCAAAATTTTTGAAGATCAACTCGTCATGGTGTTTAATCACTCTATCTATATCTGTTATAGTGGTGAGTCATCTGACGGCGTCGACGTGGAATCCATTGACGAAAATTAGTCGATTCCGTGACAGGGAATTATTAGTGGCATCACTTTACAGATCAAAAGTAATGATTATCGATATCGCCGCTTATACTCTAAAGATCCGACATTATCACTCAATTATTGACGCCAATTTGCTTTTATTAAATAAGTTAGCATTATCATCACTGACTACTACCGCTATTTTACAGCTCAAAAGTAGCAGTATTATTATCTCCACCACTAAAAGATTATTCCACAAAATTATGCAAATAGAAGTCTATTTTCAATACGGAGAGGAAGAAGCCAAGAGTAAAGCTTAAAAGCTTAAAGTCAATCACTATTAATAGTCATAACTTACCATCATTAATGGCTTTTATAGCTGAGCATTATAATATAGTTATTGTACTCTTATTTTTTAGTTGTTCTATAACTTTGTATAAATGAGTATTTGAAATTGTGTGACCACATCTTTTCTAATTATGTAGAAGAGTGTAATTTTTTATTTCAAATAAATAGTGTATTATTTTGAATGGGTATATATATATATATATGATGGATATTCTCACTAAGTTAAGACTTAATTTATATATACTGATATTAATTTTATGATATTCAATAATCTTTAATAAAAGTCAAGATTGCATATTTTTTGTCATTATAAAGTAAATATTAAAGTCCTAGAGTTAATAATTAAAATATGGGAGTATTTAATCTAATCTTATACTAAATATTAAAATATATTAATGTAGAAATAATTATTGATTCATGTTCACCCATTAATTTAGGGGTCTTTTGAGAGCACTTTTACTTTTTATTTTATATTCTTTACTTTTTATTTTATAGTCTTTATTATTAGCTCCAATTTTTTCTTAGTTATATTTCTATATACTAATTAAAATAAGTGATTGCATTACTGTTATCTCCCCATATATATAATTACAAATCTTCCAAATATCATATGCCTATGCATATTTACAAAGATTTGTTGGTTTCTCCCTAATTTTTCCTCTATGAATCTTTGGATATCTCTAGAAAATTCTAAATTTATAATTATCCAATTTACAACTAAATTAAGCATTGAAAAATAAATCAAAACAACATAATAATTCAAAGCACAAAATATTTACTTTAAACTTTAGAATCAATTATCCATAATAACTAATACAAGGTTCTATAAATTCAGAGTATAACACGCTTAGCTACTTATTTGCGAATAAGAGAACGATTACAATATCCTCAAACATTGAAAATGCTAATTCAAGTTAAATCAAGAGTACGGAAAGAAAGAACCCGAATGTGCTTCTCTAATTCCGACTTGCATCCATCCTTTGCCTTCCTACAAGCATCCACTTCTAATTGATCTCTATTTCTTATATATACATACACATTAAGGCTTCGTTTGGGAGGGCTTTTTTAGTGTGTTTTGCATTGGAAAACGTGAATTTCTGATTTTGATACTCGTCAATAGTTTTTAAACGTGATTTTACCATCTCAATGAAAGTTCCATTTTAAATTTTAAAAGCAAAAGACAAATAGTTTTCAGGAAATACTTTTAAATCAGCTTTTCAGGTATCCGAAAAGCTTAACCAAACAAAGCCTAACACTTACACACAAAAAAGCACTTACACAGATACACACTACATGATAATCACGCTTGCAAAAGAGAGAGAGAGAGAGAGAGAGAGAGAGAGAGAGAGAGAGAGAGACTTCAAATTATAGAATAGTACCCTTTTGAATAATCCATCATATCCCTTCAAAATTACTCCCAAAGTGCATTGAAAACTCTCCAAACTGGCTTTTAAATTGCTTTAAAATTGAATATGCCAAGTCATAGCACTATGGTGTTGGCTCTATAACATCACCATGATATGCTTTCTAATTTATAGTTTCAAATATCTAGTTTTGACATCTCTGCGTTAAATCTAATAACGTGAATCTGACACCACGGCGCTGCTATCTTCTCTATTTCAATACAACTTTTTCTTCTGAAATTAGTACCTCAACACCAGAAATATAACATCATGACATTACACGAAATTTTATATTTTTCTTGTCTTTCTTTAATAAGAGATTTTCTATCATAAATATAAAAAATTATAAAAATAAATCATAATATAATATTATTTTAACTTAAAAAATACATGCTAATTTAACTAAATTTATAATTATCACAATCCCTTTACTATAAGAGTTTCACTATGATATAACTAAAAGCTTAAACTTCTGTCCCCTCTCTCCCTCTCTCCCTCTCTCCCTCTTTTTTTTCTATTTGTTATTTGATCTACAAATCTAAAATTTGCAATATGAAAAATACCAGAATCTACATTATAATCCATCAAGGAAACAACACTAAATTGTTCAAAGTTTGTCAAGCATATCACTGCTTTCTGCTATGCGACCTGAACCATGACTGCCCACTCTTCCAATAGATCCCATGGCTGAAGAAAGGAAGCTGCTGCTTCCTTCATTCGAGCTCGGTAACTGTCTTGATCTCCTTTGCTCGGGGGAGTTCTCCTTTTCTATTTCCTCCTTCATCTTCGACCTTGCCACCGAACCAAGCTATATCGCTTCGACAGAAAGGACAGGCTGGTGCCGGAGGCGAGCATTGAGCGTCCTGTTTGGGCTTGTTATTGCAACACAAGGCCACGGTGCAGTGCGCGCACATCTGATGCCCGGAGTCTTGCACCTCAATTGTGCAGGCTTGTTCGAAGCAAATGCAGCAGAGCTCGATACTGTTACACTGCCATGGCGGAGTTGAATATTAATGGAGATCATATAAGAGCATGTTTAAGCTGAGAGGACTTAATTTTGTGAGAGAGTATGGAATGAATTATAAAACAAAACGATGAAATTTATGAGAGCTTAAGCTGAATCTTAAGCTACAACTTAGTTTTGAGCTTTTTTCTTTCAGACTCAGAGATGTTTCATAATTATGAACAGTTTGAATCCTGTTTGTATTATCATTTAATAGGAGAAAATGGTTAGAATTTGAAGTTGTTTCTAAATGGCAAACTGTGAGTTTAAACTTTTAGGACATAAGTTTGAACGCTTAGGACAGTATATGATAAGAAAAGGTCAAATTTCACCATGAAATAATTATTTGAAGATGATCAAATTAAATAGCTGACATTTGTTAATAACATGAAATTACTCAATAGATTTCGATGAACCCAACAGCCTCTTGTGATGTGACAAGAAAATATAATCATAGAACTTACCAAACACTACAAAGAAAGTAAAGCAACAGTAGCTCTAACTTCACTCAGAAGAACTGGAAGTTAGAAGTAGGAAGGAAAAACTACCTCAAGAGTAGGAGATGGCAATGAGTAAACCGTTCCTTTGAATATCTTCTTTTCTTTTTCTGTTGGCCTCTATCAGAGCTTTCTCCAAGAGAAGCTTCACATCTGGGCTAAGCTCGCTGATGAACTTTAACGGAGAAGGCCAAACTAAAGGCTCCGCAGAAGATGGATTCAGCAGAAGAGCACATAAATGATTCCTCCGCAATGCAATAGCATAAGCTGTCCTGCAAAAAAACCAACACAAATGAGTGACAGTTTAAACACCAACAAGCAATGCAAAGACAGTTTTTTTTTTTTCCTTAAAAAAAATTCAATCATCATAGCTTACCCAGCTGAATCCATTTGTAGGCGATTAGCTCCCCGAGCAAGCAACTCACGGACCCATTCCAAGGAACCTTCACGAGCGGCCAAGTGAAGAGATGTGTTTCCTCGAAAACTGCAAACAAACAGTCATTTTTAATCCTGAAAGCTAAGAATGAAACAACAAAGTAAAGACAAGAGCAATGGACTGTTAGGGAAGGTAAAAAATTTGGATCGAAGTTGCGTCTGATGCGCCAATCGGTCAACCACTCTGCAATATTTTCACCCGTCTGTTTTTGGGATGAAACTCAATAATCTAATGCGTCTTCAATACCAAGAGTCCAGTTAACTACGTGAAGTCTGCATTGGAGTCATCCACTATAGGATATTGCTCAATTGTAGGCACCAAAGTCCAACGAGAGAATCGCATGAATCATTCAATCCCATCAAACAATCAGCCTTCATATTACGGGGGGTGTTTGGCAACGGATTTACTAAGAATTTAGCTTGCTAAATCGCGTACCCAACACCATTGGAGGAGGATTTAATAAATCCCTTTGTGCCGTAAATCCGGTAAATCCGGAAATCGGGATAAATCCCGGATTTGTTAAATCCGCCGATTCGACGGATTTAACGGGATTTATCGAGGAGTGACGCTGGCGGTATGATGGGAATTGCACTCCTTGTCTCAACTCCTTCGAACACCTATTTCTTCGCTCGCAACAGACGTTTCCGTTCGCTCTTCCCTCCCAAAGCTTCGCCCTAGCCGCAGCTATGCATCGCGCGTCTCTCTCGGTGGATTGCTACAGGTATGACTCGCTGCATCGTCCTCTCTTCTGGTTAATTCTAGGATCTCATCCACTCCATAATCGAACTCGTTTGGAGCAGGAAAGCAGCCGAGAAAAGTGAAGAGTCGGAATTAATCGAGACAGAGGAACGGTTTTTTCTTATTTTCTTTTACCGGTACATATTCGAACTCGTTTGGAAGTGCAGTTTTTTTCTTATTTTCTTTTACCGGGCTTTTCATGGGGAGCCTGCTAAGGTCATCTGCAATGTTGGAAACCTGAGGAGATTTTATAGACTGTTTAATTTGAAGCAAGTCAATTACCCAATTAGAGCCTTCTTGCCATCTTGGTTGATAAAAATTATAGGCTTAATTTTTAAATTAGTCCTAATTAATAACATAATTAGCTAATTAACTTGTTTAAAAAAAATTTAAAAATAACTCAGTCGCCCAGTCTCCAGGCGACTGGCTGACTGGCTGTTTAGTCACTACCAGCCGACCGAGATAAACGATTTTTTTTTTATAAAAAATTCAACTTACCCCGCTTTTTTGGCCATATCGCTTATCGTGTCGGATTGCGTGGTTGGTATCGTTGGAAAGGTAATAAAAAATTCTACAACTTTCACGTGACGGGTTTTGACGCCGGTAGTTTAGCTTTTCTTAAAAAGATGAAGTGAAAGTTATTACGATGCCATTTTTTCGTCATAATACAAGGAACAATACATATAATTCCTCTAATATCAAACACTCAATATATTTTATATATAAATTGAGCTTTAATGGGTTTACTTATTCTTAAAAAATAATTAGTTCTTTTCTTATATTTGAAGATGTTATTTAACACTTGTAACATTTACTTTTCCAAAACACATTAAAACTTGTAATGTGAATTTTGACTCTAGATGTATTTTTATTTGACTCTTTACCATAATAAATACCTATATGACAAATAGTTTTTAAGTTAGATTTGAACTATATGTAATTCCACATTAAATCTTCCCTCCTCTCACGTGAATTAACCAAATTAAATAAACAATAAGCATAACTAGGGATTACGAATGTAGGTGAATGAGTAAATATAAAAACATATAAACCGTCGTAAATACATGCCATCAAACGTACAAAAAAAAATATAATACATCTATCATCGCCGATGGTAAATCGCATCACGCCGTGAGTGTACGGGATGGTGGTCGCCGGTGATCACGCGATGATGTTGTCGATGGTCCTCCTCCTCTTCCATCCGCCGGCGGGGTGCGATCCTAACTCAGAATATGAGGTATATCAACCGCTCGTAGCAACAAATACGTGGTAAACTCCATATGGCGTGCAAAATGACGGTGGACCATATGCCGCGGACCGCTGCTCCATGGGTGCATTGAGACCACATTGCTTCTCGATATGAATACCGGGTATGTAAATGTAGACTGTCCCACCACTGGGACAGATGATGGTTCCACATCCATCGATGGAACATCGACCGCTGACGAAGTGCGGAATGTCGCGATCCTCAGATCTGTCCGAGATATGCATATCTCGCCGCCACCAACAATTCCTCATATTCATCGAAGATGTCGATATTCCGTATATCGTCACCTCGCCAAATAACGCGAATATGTCCTCGTGACAAGATGTGGTCACCCTGCATATATAGAAATTTATATGAGTGTATCATTGTTACAAAGAAAAGCAAATTTTAATACTATGCATTTAGACTAACCATCAAACGCTCGCAGCGCCGGTAGTATGTGTCGAGAAGTGTCGCCGCTTCAACATGTATAAGAAGCTGAACGATACCATCTCATATGTATCGGTTGATCGGGCTCGATCATGCTGTGTTGAATCCACAATGACAACCGACTCACGTCTTCGCTCCCACAGTGTAATGTAAGAGTTGTGGTAATAGACCCAATCAACATCAGCTTTTCCTTGGCCATCAACCCGTACGAATGATGGATCTATCGGGGCAACATCAATGGTAGGAGACATGCCAAACTATCTGAGCACACGATCAGGCAGGTACCACTCTACCCTCTTCCAACATATGATCGGTACTCTAGCTAGCCATGTTTCTTGTCCCTGTAAACATATATCCATGACACGCAAGCGGATCTGATGTCCATATGGCTCCCAGATGACCTGCGTATGTAACATAAGTTATTATTTTAATAAACAACCAATAATGAGTAAATCAATAAATATTACATCAAATCAGCATACCTGACTTTGTAGAAGTCCATCCAACTCATTCCTATAAGCTCTGATATTGGATGCTGGCATTTCCCAAACATAACCTTCATTCCATCAGAATCCAACACTAAGTCCGTCAATGTCTGTAGGATATGGAATACGTAACGTAGGTCTTCCCACATGAATGTGCTCTCATGCCCATATCTGCAGTAAATGAACACATCCAGCCATGTTGGTGCGCATTGATTTTATTGCTTCATGTATCAGATAGATGAAGCACAACAACCTAACGACAGCTCCGTGAATGTGTCAATATCCTGAAGTAATGGCATATACTGCAGATGAACCTCAGAACCTGAAATATCTGGCAAAAAAAAAAGATCCAATGGAAAACAGTATGTATGCTCTGACATGCATAGTGAATCGAACTCGGTAGATCTAAATATGAATTGTAGGTATGTCATCGCACCATCGGGCAAGCATTGCATGAGCCCTGCCCATTCGGAACTCTAATGTGATATGTAGATGGACCGGATCATGGTATATAATGTCTGGGCCTGGATGTGCTTCAAGCAACTCATCGCAACAATCGCCCCAGTTTCCAAGCTTTCCACCAAGAACACTACCAATGGGCCATCTATCTGAATACCAAGAATTATCGCAACATCCTGTAATGTAATGCCATCTCACCCCAGAAGTGAAAGGTATTCATCTCAACACCACCGCTCCACGAATGTTGTCGAGTGGTGATCCACTTAATATATCGCATCCGGAGACACTATCAGCGACAGCAGAAAGCATCCATAAATGTTAAGCCATTCCTAAACATCGAGTGTACAATCTCAATCACTAAAACCTGCAACCACAATCATTCATATGTAGGGTTGCGTCAGCATAACAAATGTATATGTACAGAAACATTTTAAAAAATTATTATAGAAACTTTACCAATCGATCCGCTTCATTTTACCACGAAGCGTATACTGGGTGCATTTCGGTGGGGTCGTAGTCAACAATCGCTCATCGCTTTCGCCTCCTCCTACGGGCGCAGAGCCATCATCGGACATCTATCCCTACAGGAGGCAAACAATAATGTGCAATTAGTTAAACATTAATAAGACAAGCTATGAAGAAGCGTAACATTTAACAAGTGTAGCAATCGTAAAGCGAAAAAGTAACAAGTGTAATAAGCGCACCAAGTGTAACAACTATAACAAGTGTAACAAGCGTACCAAATGAAACAACTATAGCAAGTGTAACAATACAATCAGACTGAACATAGCTAGTGTAACAAACAACACTGAACACCACAATTCAATTACACTCAACAGAGCTAGTGTAACAAACAACACTGAACATAATAATTCAATTACGCTCAACAGAGCTAGTGTAACAAACAACACTGAACACAATAATTCAATTACACTTAACAGAGCTAGTGTAATAAACAACACTGAACACAACACTAACCAATAGCGTTGAAGACACACATAAACAATAGGGTACTACATGAGTACTAATCCAAATGGAACAACAACAATCACTATATGACATATCTGAATAAGATTCCGTTATAATCAACAACCAATGATGTATCACAATCGGATCAGATTTGAGGACACGCCGACTGTGTCCAGCTTACACTGAACCCAGAACTTCTTGTAGTGTTCTCGCCCATAGATTTTTTAAATCTGTTTGTCCTTGGCCGACTTGTCTTTCTTTTGACATTTGGTGGATTATAATCTGGGCATGTGCCACCATTGATGTGTTCACCCCACTCTTCTCGATCAGGCATTATGTGGAATTCGCCCTGGATGTGGTTTTACAAACTATAGTATGCTGAGACATAATGGACGTGGTTTATGTGTCGTTGACTTGAAACAGCAATCACATGTGCACATGGCAGATGGTAAGCTTGCAGTTGTCTACATGTACACATACACTCGTTATTTACACCTAATTCAACCTTGAAGGTCCTACTAGTTACATCAAACACCTAGTACTTAGACATGTTTATTCGCACTGGTTCAGGAAATCTTCTTGCCTCTCGTTCATTAGCCTGCAACGTTACCTTAATGCGTGGAGAGAACAAGGTTTCCTGTTGTCTTTCAAGAGTTGTAGTTGATTCAAGACGTTTCATGAAAAGGGATATTATGTTGTAGTTACTGCTGTAATCAAGGCTTGAATCGGTAAATCACGCGTCTCTTTAAGCACACCATCAAGCACTCTGCGTTATAGTCATTGTACCGCACTGCATCATCATCATCACCATTGTTGACCATCCCGCCTCAAACAAGTCCATATGCCTCCCGCTGATATTCTTGATGTCCGCCATATACCACTTAAAATTGGAATGTCATCCGGTTTCTCAATGTACATCTTCTGACATATGAAGTCAACATCACCTATGTCGAATTGTCTAACGCCCATTTCTCCTTTAAATGGAACAAACAAGCGATGTTTGTGGAAAGATCTCTCTGCAACCATGAACTAGACTCGCATGTCTATCGAGATGAGATCACCCTTGAAGAAATTGATGGGATCAAGTAATGTGTGCAAAACCAAACCTATGACTCGATGCACTCGATTCCACAATCAAGGCTAGTGGGAACAAGCCATTATTTGTCGATCCCATTGCGTAGCAGTGTTCCTCCAGACTACCTAGGAGAAAAGTGCCATCAAGGCATAGAACGGGGCGACAATACTGCCAACCTCTTATTGAATGCTCAAATGACCAAAACAGCCGTTGGAATCTGTTCGATTCTATTGAGTGTATCCGATATACTGACCCTGGCATAGATACGCAAACGACAGGCATGAATTTTCCCAATGTTCTGTAAGATTCCTCCCAACTTTCAAGAATAACCTTAACAGCCTTTCGGCGTGCATCCCAGGCCTTCATGTAGGACACTCTTATATTGAACTTCGACTCAATATGACCTATAATTTTTCTGGGCTTCAAATCTAGTTGACGTTTGATTTTGGATGAAATAACCGATGAGCGTGACTTGATTGCTGTCCAAAGATTAAGACGAATGATGCAGTATGAGGTGATCCTAATGAACTAATATGCCACTTACCGCTTAACCTCTTAATTGATCTTGCATGTAAGCTCCACAAATATGGTCTACCTGGGTCAGAATGATGTGTGCACCGTGCTGTGAATTTTAATTGATTTGAAGCACAAATGACATACTCAACATTGTTCATGATAGATCAACCCTGAATAGCAAATTGCAACTACTTCTTGAATTGAAAACACATATCTTCAAACAATTCATCTGGAATGCAGTTATCCTCCTCAAAGACCGAATGATCTTATGGGCCATCGAATTGAAGGTCCTCATCCAATTTCTACTGTACGCAAATAATCGTTATTCCATCGTGCTCTTCCGTATGACTTGTTCTAATTGAGTAATCAACAATCAAGTCCCTAACACTGGGATGATGGCTGTAAGTTAGCTCGCTCGTGAAGTTATCATCCTCCTCCTTATCATCATCACTGCTAGCTCCACTAGGCATAGTTTCATATCCAACATCTTCGGTGGGTAGTACATTCATGTCATCTTCTAAGTCACCCATAACAACTTGTCCCAAAGAAAGAAATCATGTTCTCTTGCTTGGACTCCATAACATTCCACCTGAGTACTACGAGAAGTTGCATGCGCAGTCTCGCTCGAGCTCTCTCATTCCTCTATATTGTTAACCACTGCCTCACAGTTCCATAACTTCGACATAAACCACAATAGGCTGCGCACATGCTGCAGTAAGTATAGCTTCACTGACTTCTTTATCATCAATGAGAGTTGCAATAAATCCAGCACCAATAGGAAAACGACCAACCAGATTCACAAAAAACTTTGTTGGATCTATCTTCAACGACCTCATGATTCGTTTCTGTAATTCCTCGAATCTAATCCGATGTGGGATTTGGACTGGACGATTTTTCCCACCAATATATGTTAGAATGAAATCGCTTTACTCCCAGCCATAATAAAGAACTATATGACGATGAACTCATCACTAAGTACTAATAACAGAACAACAATAATCTTTCGCCGCACCTGATAAATGCAAATAATTTAATTAAGGAGAAATACAACAAGAGGACGAAATAAAATGCTACCTATTACACACAAAAATGATTGGATTCATATATGATATAGAAGACTACAAAAGAATATTAACATTTTATATCATAAATGTTATACTCTCATTTTTCATATCTATATAATAAGTTAAATCGCGATAGCTCATTCATCGATATCAAGTATCAACTACGTAACAACTTACAGAAATTATTTTAAACCACAAAGATTGAATGTGACACAACCTCACTTCAAAAACTAACAAGTCACAAATCAGAACAACAAAGAATGACAATTATACAACCTCATTTTCTTGTATTTATATTACTTTACTCTAAAAATAAACAAAACAAACAGCCCCTAAATACATTTTTCTCAAAGTTTTTATTCTCATTCAAATAGCTATTAAGCAACTTATTATTTTTTTCCCATCCTTTTTCCCACTTTATTCTTGATATTGTTAACTATCTTCAATAATCATTGATGAATCACGTCACAAAAAAATTGTATTTGAGGAGTTTTAAATATTGATCAAATGGGGATTTTAAGCTTTATCAATGAAATAAATAACCTTAAATAACTTAATTAATTTTTGCATTACACCACTAACCCTATACGAAATACAACCATTGTAATGCCTTTTAATGTGTCTAATTATATCATAAATTAAAATATGTAATAAGACAACACAAATTACTCAATTCTAGAAGAGGCGATGAGCTAAAATATGATCAAATAATATTGAACTATACTTGAAACATGATTGAACCATCTTAAAAATATTCTCAAATCATGATTGAACAAAGATCGATTCATGCTCAAATAATGTTATAACAATAATTGAATAATCATCAATTGATGATTAACTCAAGTTGAAAAAATAATGAGCTTATTATTGAAAGTTTGTGTAGTACTATTATGGAGACTGTCATCATTTATAATAAGCTTATTATTGGAACACATATATTAGCTTCTAATATATTGTACAAATATCATATACCGACACTTGTAAATTTATCTGCACATAGCTATATGGATTATTTTGCTATGTTTATATATTTTATATGTCGGTTTGAGTTTGAAGAAAAGAAAAAAAAATTAAGTGCCTTTGCACACTTGTCTTTGTAAATGAGTTGAGTCGAGCTCAAATCAGAGCCATATTGAGCTCAATTTGTTTATTTTTTGGGTGGCTCAAACTCGAGCTCGAGCTCGATTCGATCTCAATTGAGGAGCTCAAACTCGACTTGCGAAAGAATTCAAGGCTCGAGCTCGGCTTATGAGCTTGAGCTCATTTGGGAAGCTCAAGTTAGGCTTGATTTTGGAGATTAAGAATATCAAATTTGAACAAAATCAAAATAATATTTGCCACATTGCCATTGAACAAAAAGCCACTTTTATTTTTGCCTCGATAAACACATGAAAAGAATGAGAGTGGAAACATACACTTTCACATACAAAATTTTATAGAACTCAACAGTAAAAGTTAACACATAAAATACTATTTATTTCAATTTCAATAGTGAAAATTAATTATAGAATCTAGAAACTAATATAAAAGCCATCTATAAATACTAATTTACCAATTAACGATAAACAAAATTTCAAATTTACATCTAAAAGCAAGCAATCCATAAGATAGTAGTAGCCAATCTCCCGAAGGTGAAGGGAATCAACATACAAATGGATACTAATAATCATTCTTTTCCTTCTTAACTCCATAGCTCATCCACTCAACTCCCTCTATATATAAGTCTCCCTACAATAATAATAATATTAGGTGCCAGAACACACCACAAGAATGAGAAAAACAGCAAATGCCTCAAAAAAGTTTGTGTAGTATTATTATGGAGACTGTCATCATTTATAATGAGCTTATTATTGGAACACATATATTAGCTTCTAATATATTGTACAAATATCATATACCGACACCTGTAAACTTATCTGCACATAGCTATATGGATTATTTTGCTATGTTTATATATTTTATATGTCAGTTTGAGTTTGAAGAAAAGAAAAAAAAATTAATTGGAACACATATATTATGAAAATGAGATCTACCACAAATTAACCTTCCCTACAAAAATATAAAAACCACATAAAAAATGAGATCTACCACAAATTATCATGAAAATCAAACTAAATAGCTTAAACATATCTACTATACGCATAAAAATAAAAATCTAACAAGTTTTTTTCATTTAGGGTGAAAAATACCTAAATCGGCAAAAAAAATCCAACGAAAACACTTCTTGGCCGGTGACAAGCTACCTTGGCCGGCGGCGAACCTCCTTGGCCGGCGACGGGGACAAAGGCCGGATCTCGAACGGGGACAAGAGACGTGACGACAAAACCCGAGTGAGCTCCTTCATTTCGCCCTAAATCAGGATCGTCGGGCCTACCGTCACCTGACGAATTTTATTTTAATTTTTTTAAACGGAATTAATTATGTTATTAATTAATTTAATTAAAGCCAAAATTTTATGAGAAGATTGATCTTGATTGATTGCACTGAAAGCTTGCCTAGGCCCATCATTATGCAGGCTTGCAGTAATCATCCAGGGCCTTCCTCGGCGCTTTGGTTGACCAGAGCTTCCCTTGGTGCCTTGGTTAACCAATCCTTTTTCACTTTCTTGTCTTCGATCCCCGCAGGATTGAGAAGTAGCAATCTAGTCCAATGCCCTTAGAATACTTAATGCATAGGTAATTTTGATTCAAAAAATTTGTAATTATATTTGTGTTACTGAAATCTATACCTTTAAATTTTGTTACTGGGTCCTAGCCTCTCACATTATAGGAAGCACATCCTTGTTACTATCTTTTTGATCTTGTTCCATATTTTGAGTCAATTTCAAATTGAATCAAATTCATTAAAAGTTAGTAATTTGTTTAGAGAAGTAAATAGATTTTCATGTTTATTTAGGCGTCTGGAATATTTGTGGACCTTCAGATGGAATTATAATGGCTATCACTATCAGTTATTGACTATTGACCATTTAGTAGGACTAAATTTGAGTGATGAACATTCTCGAAATTATATTTGTCAAATTGGTTGGACTAAATTGCACTCCATGTTTTCCAAACTTGACCTGTCACCGTCAGTTAGTATAACTTGCATCCAACATAAGAGACAAAGTTAACTTACCAATATAATTCATATGCAAAAAGGAATATTAGATAAACTGTGTGGGCTTTCCTGAAGCAAAAACTTAAATTATGCTGGAAAATTAAAGAATTTTGACATAAAATACTTATGCATTGCTCTTCCTTAACTAGAATCAATACAAAAAGGGCAATTCCCAAGCACTGCATTAGAAAAGATACAGAAAATGAAGATTAAAATAGCATGATGGTCCAGGATTAGAAATCCTTAGAATCATGAATTTGTATAGGATGAACAATATGATGGAATACTTCAAAATTCAACTCTTTGCCAATATAATAAAGTTGAGGACGAAATTCACAGATAACTATGAGACAAATAAAAGAAATGAGCTATAAACTTAAAATGAAGTCATTCCCCCTCGCTAGAAAAAATTCCTAGCTCCACCAATGTACCATACCACTTTAAAAGACCAAATACCTAAAACACCCACCAAGTAACTATGAGATAAAAGAGACAAACGTGTACACGATCTTCACAGTGACACAGTATTACTGAATTTCCATCTGAAATATAAAACCGTTGCTTGTGCATTGATAACTTTCAAAAGAAAATGCTAGAGATAAGACAGTAGTAGTTCGTTTCTTTAAAATCGTCCTTCATGTTCTCAATATATTATTTCCTAAATAAATTTTTTGACTTTAAAATTTATTCAGAATGTCGTCTCAACATTTAGAAGCAAGCTCAGACAGTTCAGTTGCTCTGAAGAAATTTATAAAATACACTCGAAAAAAATGAACTACACGATGTCGCGTTAAGGTCTTAGAAATTATCAATGTTGGTGATACTGTATCTAATCAGGAGTCAACGAACATCAAGTCCATTTGTCGTAACCAAATACGTCGAAAACAAAATATTTGTTATTCATGTGAGGCAATTTAATTTCAGTAACATTATTCTGCCAATATAACCGTCATTGTTTTATTCATACCGAAATTTCAATTCTATTTGTAGATATGAAAGGTTTTTTAAAGGGGAAATCCAAAGACCACGAGTCCACAAGTTCTCACATTAATGCAGGAAATAATTTACCAACTCATGATGAGAATATATGAAGCAGTAGTAGAGTTCCTAAATGACCTGAACATCATAATGTGGTTTTCGGGGACATACTATGGGAACAGTTTGTGCAGAGAAATATTTACAATGGTGTAATAAGAAGAGACAAATGACATGAGGTAGTTGCCACATTAAATAAAAAATTGGGAACAAAATATACAACCGTCATTGTTATGACACGCTATAAGAATATGAAAGCAGACTTCCATATGTTATATCAACTAACTAATCAGAGTGGATGGGGTTGGGATGAGACGCTGAATATACCAGTTGTACCAGATGAAATATGGGAAGAGGTGATTCGGGTAAGTTAGTTTATTCAGTCAAGCTTTAGTGATCTATTTTATCAAAATTAAAAATCTAATGATGAATTTCACTTTAACAAAACAGAAAAAATTCTAAAATGCAATACTTTAGACAAAACCCCTTTCAGCAGTACCACATATTTGAAAAGATTTGTGGTGATAATATTGCAACGGGTACACAAGCACGCTCAACACGAAGCAATACATCACGAGGAGGTACTGAAACCGAATCAACAGATAACCAAGAGGTTGAGCCGGTTATCGATAATTTCATGTCTAGCCACAGAATTAATTTTGTAGAGGGGGCAATAGAAGAGAGAGGGGACTTTATGACTCACTTAGACCACACTTCTAATGATCAACCTAAGCCAAAGCGATCATCAAGTGACAATCAGCAAAATCGTCGAAGAGCAAAGAAACCAGTGGAGCAAGAAATATTGACGAACATGCTTAATAAAAATGTTGAAAACGCAGAAGAAATTCGTCAAACTATGAATAAATATTGCCCATACACAATGGATGATTGTCTGACCAAGCTATCTAGTGTTCGTAACATCTCAACTGAGGGTATACTTATTGTGATAGATGCGATCAATGATTGCAGTGACAATAAAGTTATACTCATGAGGTGGGAAAGTGATTTGCTACGTAGTTGGATAGAACACATAGTAGCAACTCATCCACGCTTCTATGGATCGTCAATTTGGTGTAATTTTGCTTTGTTCTTGTTTACGTTTTATTTATTCAATATCCATGTGATATTTTAATGACTTCATTTGATAATATCTTTAGAGGCGTTATTACATTTCGAATTTGTTCTTTAATTCATAATTTCCTAGAGATGACGACGTTCTTACATTTGCTTTAGGTTACCAACGCAAGCATTTATACAACTCAGAGATCTTTTGGTCAGTCGTGGATTATTAACTGACACAAGAAACATAATTGCGGCAGAACAATTAGGCATTTTTTTAAGAGGTGTTTCACATCGTGCATGAATTCTGAGACAACTTTGTGAATTTTTTCAACATTCATTAGAAATAATTAATCGCTACTTCAATCAGGTGTTGCAAGCTATCGTTTCATTATTCGATAAATTCATCAACTACTGCTTGACCTGGTGATTGTCATTCATTTATCTTAGGTAATCCGATTTCATCCATTTTCAATAATGTCATGGGTCTGATCAATGGAACACATGTACCACTTTATTGTCGATTCACGATTGTGAAACGGATATAAATAGCGAGAAAAATATTCACTTCACAAAATGTCATGTTTGTTGTTTCATTTGATCGTCGATTTGTTTATCCCAGCCCGGGTTGGGAAGGATCTGCGGAGATATGAGGAGTTTTATGTTGGCATTGAGCAGAGTAGATTTAGATGTTCTACAAGAAGTATTACTTAGTTGATTCGGGTTAGGCAATCTGGGACAAATTTTATTGCACGGTTTAGAGGCTTTCGTTATCATCTAAGTGACTATCGTGGATGTACAACTCGTAGATATACAGGGCCACAAGAGTTGTTTAACCATTGTCATGCACAACTACGGAATGTAGTGGAGAGAACTTTTGAGATTTGGAAAGAAAGATTTCATGTCTTGACTCACATGCGCAAATTTCCTTTGACTGTGCAGGGTGACATTATAATTGCATGTGCGGTCTTGCATAACTTTATTGATCGTTATCATACAGATGACTATTACTTTAATATGTCTCAATCAGAAATGCAACATGACAGGGAATTAGGAGGGTGGATGATGATGATTATTACGATAATGCGTGTAATTATTAGCGAAAAAGTTCAAGGAGATAGTTTGAGGCATATAATAACTACTAAAATGTGGGAAGCACGGGTAAAAAAGTAGCTTTATACATTAAGAAAATATAACATTTGATTATATAATTATAATACAATTTTTTCGTATATACAGGAATTGGGGCGGAGTTATTTCAACGCTTGACGTTATCGAAAGAGTTAAAAAATTCAATTGTATTATCAGCAAAAAAATTTATTAGATCCAAATAATGTAATGTTTATTTATATTTTGTAATGAGCATGATATTTTTGTTAAATGATGAATTTTAATTTTAATATTATATTCTTATATTTATTTATTTTCATATTTTTTTAAATATTATTTAATTATAACAGACTTAAATACTCAAATAACTTATCAAACATCTTTTTAGATTTAGCAGGATTTAATAAATCTGTTACCAAACACTTTTCAGGATTTAACAGCTCAGGATTTACCAAATTCAGATATAGTGGATTTACTAAATCCTACTTGAAATAAATCCAATCCAGTGATCAAATTTAATTTCAACCCAAATTTTAAATTTTGTGAATAAGAATCAACTATTTTTATATTTTAAATATGAGGTTAAACTCAAGACTCTCCCTGTGTGACAAAAGAAATCAGCCAAAAGTTACCCGTTATAACCAGAGGAAGCGGAGACAAGAGCTCCTTTATCCAATAGCAATCGGACACAGGCCACCTGGCCTTTCTTGGCAGCAAGATGCAATGGCGTTTCCCCCTGTGCATCTCTGACATTTACTAAACGAACAAATCCCCTGAAGTTGAGAGTGAGAACAAGTAAATCTCCAGATTCAAAGCAATCTGAAATAATCGTAGGTAAAAGCTTTAACACTCACCATGATTCTGAAACAGGGCTTGAGCACGCTGTATGTAGAATCGCTTGCAAGCAATCTGAATGAGAAGAAATTTTTAAAATAAGTATATTTTAAAATATAATTAGTAATTTAAGTATCTTAAAAATAAAATTTAAATATAAATATGGTCGCTCATTTAACGGGTGATTTATCTATCACTTTTTGGTTGCATTTAGAATCAGTTAAAAAGAAAATACAATGTAAAGAATACTGAATTACGAATCTTTTATTGTTGTTTGGTTGTGTGTAAAGTAAAAGCATGTAAACTATACGTTTGATTGGATGAATGTAAAGTGAATACATGAATTCAAATCTTTATTATATTTAAATTAATTATAATTTATTCACTAATTAACGATTCAATAAAAAATATATATATATATATTAAAATATAAATAAAATTTTTTTCTTAACTAAAAAAAATAAAATCAAATACAAATATAATGTATTTCGAATATTTAATTATTAGTAATTAATTTATAAATTTTCTAAGATATTAATTATTAGTGTTATAAATAAATAAAATTTGAATATTATCATTTTATATTAATATATTGACCCTAATTTAATATATATATATATATATATATAATTTTATTACTATATTAAATATTAATTAATTTATAGGAATTTTATTAAATAAATTAATCATGATTTAATATTTATTTATTAAATAATTTTTTTAATAAATAATTTACTCATTAATTATTTTTTACTAAATAAACTAAAATTTAATAATTATTTTAATTTTTTTGATTTATCGTGAATTATTTATCATTAATTTGAATAAATATAATTATATTTATTAAATCTTAATTAAGCTATAATAATATTTATTTTAATTAAAGTTAAAATTAACAGATTAAACGAATTTGAAAAAACAAATTAAAAAAAAAACATTTTCCCAGGCGTTTTGCTCCGCGCTCCCAAAAAAGGAAAAAAAAAATTTTATTTTCCCAGACGCTCCGCTCCCTCCGCTCCGCTCCGCGCGCCGTGTATTCGAAATACGCTCGTTTTCGAGCGTATTTCGTTTACACGGAAAATAGGCTAAGAAAGGAAAACGAAATGCCCTGAAATTTTTTGATGTAAAGGATTACCTGTCTAAACAGAAAGCACGTATTTTGATTATATTACATGGTAAATACCGAAAATAAAATATAAGTCATGGTTAACGACGACACGTGTATTTATCTGCTTAGACAAAATAATTTAAAACAATAGTTAGATAAATTAAGCCGTTGATGACGACTTTCTGAAAATATGTAGCGACTATACCTATATTTAAATTTTATCTTTAAGATACTTAAATTATTAATTATGTTTTAAATTATACTTATTTTAAAAATTTCTTCTCTAAATGACCATAATAAGGGATTATTTTTAAAATAAGTTTAGTGCTAATGATAATTAATTGTTTAGGCATGAAAAAAATATAATTAGCAAAATAGGCCTAACCGGCACCAGTCGTCAGTCATTTGACGGACGACTGGCTACTTTTTTTTTTTTTTTTTTTGGTGGTTTTACAAACCACGGCGGGGAGAGAGAGAGAGAGAGAGAGAGAGAGAGAGAGAGAGAGATTTTATTTTTATTAATTTTTTAAATAATATAATTATTTAAAGTATATAATTTAAAAATATTTTTATGAAATATTTAATAACTAAATATTTATATATTTAGTTATTAATTATTTATTTATATATATAATTAAATATATAATTTAAAATATTTTTAATTATATATATAAATTTATAAATTTATTTAATATTTTTTTTATTAATTAATATAATTAGGTATAATATATAATTTTTATTATTTTTTGTTAATATATATATATAAATATTTAAAATATATAAATAAATAAAAAAAAGAAAGGAATAAATATAAATATTTTATAAACTATATAAATAAAGTAATTATATATATATATATATATATATATATATATATATATATATATATATATATATATATATATATATATATATTTATAAATTTATTTAGTTACTTATATGTTTAAATTATATAAATATTTTTAAGTTATATAAATAATTTAAAAATAATTTTTATAGAATATTTTTAATTATATATAAATATAAATATATATATATATATATATTTATTTATTTATTAATATAAGTCTTTAATAATAATAATAACAAAAATATAAAAAAAAAATAAATAAATAAATAATTTTTAATAAATAAATAAAGAAATGAATAAATATATAATAAATATATATATATATATTATATATATATATATATATATATATATAACTAAATATTTTATAAATATATAAATAACTAAATATTTATATAATTTACAATTATTTATTTATTTATTTAACTAATTATATATTTTAAAGAAATACATATTTTTAAATAAATAAATAAATAATTAAATATATATATATATAATTACTTTATTTATATAGTTTATAAAATATTTATATAATTTATTCTTTTCTTTATTTATTTATTTATTTATTTTAAATATTTTTATATTATATATTAACAAAAATTAATAAAAAATTATATATTTTAAATAATTATATTAATTAATAAAAAATATTAAATAAATTTATAAATTTATATATATAATTAAAAATATTTTTAAATTATATATTTAATTATATATATAAATAAAAAAATTAATAACTAAATATATAAATATTTAGTTATTAAATATTTTATAAAAAATATTTTTAAATTATATACTTTAAATAATTATATTATTTAAAAAAATTAATAAAAATAAAATCTCCCTCTCTCTCTCTCTCTCTCTCTCTCTCTCTCTCTCTCTCTCGCCGTGGTTTGTAAAACCACCAAAAAAAAAAAAAAAAAAGTAGCTAATTATATTTGACGGACGACTAAGCCTATTTTGCTAATTATATTTTTTTCATGCCTAAACAACTAATTATCATTAGCACTAAGCCTATTTTAAAAATAATATGCATAGTGCAAACAAGTTCTTCCATGGACTGAGTCAAACATAACACATGCGAAAATAAAAGCAAAATTTTTAAAATAAGCATATTCTTAATCTTAATTAACAATTTAGTCATCAAAATTTTTTTTTATGAAAATAAGCCTAGTCATCCTTACGATGGATGACTGGTGCTGACGCGGAGGCCACATCGACGAACGGATGATTGAGAGAGAGAGAGGAGAGAAGAAAGAGAGCGTGGATTTTTTTTTTTATTTTTTTGATTTCGGTAGCACAGAGAGAGAGAGAGAGAGAGGAGAGAAGAGAGAGAGATTATATATATATATATATATATATATATATATATAAATAAATAAATAAATAAATAAGTATATATATATGCATTAATAATTAAATAATTAAATAATTAAATAAATAAATAAATAAATTAATTAATTAATAAATAAATTTTTTTATTTACGTATTTTTTATATGCATTAATAAATAAATAAATAAATAATTTTTAATAAATAATTAATTAACTATATATATATATAATAATAATATTAATAATAATAATAATTTTTAATGCTTATATATTTCACGTGATTAAAGATGAATTATTATTTATTTTTTTATATATTTATATATTTTATATTTTTTGTTATTATTATTATTTTAGATTTTTTATACTTTTATATTTTATATTATTTTATATTATTTTATATTTTTTATATTATTTTATATTATTTATAATTTATAATTTTATATTTTTTATATTTTTTATATTTTATATATTTTTGTTATTATTATTATTTATTTTATATTTTTATATTTTATTTTATATTTTATATAGTTTTTATATTTTTTATATTTTTTATATTTTATATTATTATTTTTAATGCATAAATATAATATTTTTTATATTTTATATTTTTAATGTATATATATTTCAAGTGATTAAAGATGAAAGACAGAGAGAGTTGCATGGAGAGAGAAGAGAGAATATATAAATAAATAAATAATTAAATAAATAAATAGATATATATATATATATGCATTAATAATTAAATAATTAAATAATTAAATAAATTTTTAATAAATAAAAAAATAAGAAATAATTGTTTTTATTTGCATATTTTTTATACGCATTAATAATTAAATAAATAATTTTTAATAAATAATTAATTAAGTATATATATATATATATATATATATATATATATATAAAATTTTTAATACATATATATTTCACGTGACTAAAGATGAATTATTATTTATTTTTTATATATTTATATTTTTTATATTTTTTTGTTATTATTATTATTTTAGACTTATTTCTTTTTTTTCTTTTTTTAATTTATAAATCTTCATAATTTTTAATAACTTTGATATTATAAATTAAGAAAATAATATATAAAAGTTATTAAAAATTATGAAGATTTATAAATTAAAAAAAAAAGAAATAAATAAAATAAATAATAATTCATCTTTAATCACGTAAAATATATATGTATTAAAAATATAAAATATAAAAATATTATATTTATGTATTAAAAATAATAATATAAAATATAAAAAATATAAAAAATATTAAAAAATATAAAATATAAAAATATAAAATAAATAATAATAATAACAAAAAAATATAAAATATAAAAAAATATAAAAAAAGTATAAAATAATAAAATATAAATAATATAAAATAATATAAAAATATAAAATATATAAAATAATATAAAATATAAAAGTATAAAAAATCTAAAATAATAATAATAACAAAAAATATAAAAAATAAAAATATATAAAAAAATAAATAATAATTCATTTTTAATCATGTGAAATATATATGTATTAAAAATTATTATTTATATCTATATATATATATTTATTAAAAATTATATATACATATATAATTAATTAATTAATTATTAAAAATTATTTATTTATTTAATTATTAATGCATATAAAAAATATACAATTAAAAAAAATTTATTTATTAAAAATTTATTTAATTATTTAATTATATAATTATTTAATTATTAATGCATATATATATATATACTTATTTATTTAATTATTTAATTATTTATATATTTATATATATTTATTCTCTCCTCTCTCCTCTCTCCTCTCTCCTCTCTCCTCTCTCTATTTCTGCTATCGAAAGCAAAAAAAAAAAAAAAAAAAAAATCCGACGTGACCTCTGAATGTGCCTATTTTAAAAATTTTGCCGAAAATAAACGCTAAGAATAATCATAAACTGGAAACGGCTAGTATCCAAACGCAGCGGAAATTTTGAGATTAAAAAAAAACCAACGTTTGCTCCGATGCGGAGGAGTTTCTCAACGCAAGCTATCTTCCCTTGCATTGCAGCCAGCATAAGGGGAGTCTTCACATCAAAATCATTTTATCTCCTAAAAAACAGCAACTTTTATTTTTTTTTAAAAAAGATCGATTCTTGTTAAGTTCTGGTTACCCGTTTTTGCCGGCTGAGGACATTGGGCTGAGCCCATCGCTCCAAAAGCAAGGAAAGCATCTGAAAGCATCAAGGACGATATAAGCAAAGCAAGCTGAAGCTTATTAGAGAAAGCGGAGGGAAAAACCTCGTCATGACCATTGGCAGCGGCGATGTGGAGGACGGAAAGGTCGCCGTGGAGTGTTTTTCGCTAGAGAATTCCAGGATCAAGCTGGAGGATGGATTCGACCACCTTGAGCTCCCCGGACTGTACGGCGGCGATTAAATCTTGTTCGATGCATGGTAGGCGGCAGCTCAAACTCTGTCCCATCTACGCCGGCGAAGCGCCGTTCGTGCTCCGTGTCTTTTGGATTCCGTCGGACTGTCCAAGTGAAGGGATGACGTTAAGCTTACTAAGCCGATGGCCGGGGACCAGACGCGAAGAAGAAGAGGTGAGCTGCTTTGCGGAGTAATAAGAGAACATTTACAAATTACAATCCTTCTTGTATACTGCACTATTCCTATTTTGAGGTTTATGAACCGTAAGAATTATGCGTTTGGGAGTGTGAATCTTTATTGAGTCTATTTTTTCAATCTAAAAATTGAAATGTTAATTTTTTTTTATAAAATTACATTTAACTTTAGATTATATTATTTTAAAATATTTACATATCAGTCACCTAATTCTTTTATATTTATAATTTAAATATCTTATTTAAATTAAGCTATTAAACTTATGTAACATGACTTTATTGCTATTAATACCTCTCAATGTGATCGCCCACTATCATTCAATATCCTAATAATTGAAAATTATATATATTTTAATTTTAAACAAAAATAATTATTTAATTTTAGTATCAATATTTCATCTTTCAGTATAATTCTTACTCAAAAGAAACAAATATAATAAAAAAAATAAAAAAAATCATCTAATTTTTGAGTAGAAGATATCCAACTCAAATAAAAAATATATATGAATAATGGCTAAATATTAGTAAATGTAAACAATTTATGTGAATCTTATCAAAATAAGGCTGTGATACATTTTTAACACTTTTGGTTTATCTTTTATGCTGTCAATCATTTAAGTTTTTGTCAAATATTTAAGTGTGAACATTTGTAAATTTTCATGAAGATATGAAATATATAAAGATTATTAAATATTTAAGTGTCAAAAAATGATTTATTATAGATTGTTTTCATTTATATATTATACATATATATATATATATATATATATATATATATATATATATATATATATATATATATATATATATATATATATATATAACTAAGATTTTTGTGATTGTTATGTAAGCTATCACTCTCCATTTATATTCGATTTTATTCATCTAGGATTATTCTTCTTTGCCCTTTGTTTTTATTCTAAGATTTTTTCTAGTAAATTTACATATCTTGAGTTGTATTTTGTGGCCTATTTCTTATTATTATTGTCTCAAATAAAAATAAATAATTAGAAATAGTGGAAAAGAAAAAGACTATGGTTTAAATGACAACCATATAGCATTACAAACAAAGAATTATACGAAAAAAAAAACTTAAAAGGGACATGAAGGAAAGAAAACTTGACATGAATGGCCAATGCACTCAAAAAAATAATCATAATAATATATACAATGATAGAACTAAGAAGAGTTTAGAGTGACTATTACCCCTTTTAAACTTATGAGCATAATAGTTTATCGTATATAATTTAAAAGTTAACTTTAAATTCCATTATAATTGTGGATATTGAAGAATATTTGCCTCCCCCTCTTCCCTCTTTTCAAAATTTTGAGTAAATGATTTTTCATCTTTTCACTTGAAAGTTTAATTCTACTATTTAGAGATAGGCCCAAGACTTTTGAAATGCAATAAACATCATTCGAGTGAAATATTACTAAAATGGATAGCCAATGATTGTGAAAGTGTAACAAAAAGGCAGCATGAGTTGGACTTCAAGAGTTTTTTTTGAATTATTCTCATTATTGTTTGATTGTTATGCAAACAAATGAGAATGAAGAAATCAATGAAAGGTATCAAAATAAGGAAAAGAGGTCAATCGAGCCTGCAACATATCCCATTGAGCAAAAAATAAGGGTTTTTTTGAATTGGACATGAGCATGAGTTGGGCTTCAAGAGTTTTTTGATTTATTCTCATTCTTATATTTTTACATATTTAACATCTAAATTTTGATGATTAAAAAAATCTTTTCTAATCCATCATGGGCAATTTTTTATATAAAGAATTTTTTTTATCCATCCAAAATTTTACAACATAGAATCACTATATCATCAAAGTACAATTGTAAAGAGGGAGTCATCATTCATCATATTCTATAATAGTTTACATTCCAAATATTTATATAGTAATTATAATGCTTTGATAAATTCAATATGGTCCAATTAATATGCAATTATAGAAGAGTTCATTTATATCAACAAAATGACACCTTTATTAGTAAGATCTATAACTTAAATTTATATGAGTAGTACCCAATCCCTGACAATAACAAATGTATGTATATAAAGAGTGAGTAACGACAATCTAATAACTTATGTGAATCTTGTAATTATATTCAATGCATGAAAATAGTATAGTGTACATGCTAATAACCATTTTATTAAAAATAGTTAACAAATGAAATATCTATGCTACTACTCATGTGCAAGTATCATGTACATAATGTAAATTATGACTAAAGAATATAATTTCAATGTTATGTGTTGTGTATAAATTATATCATAATAATTGTAGTCCATGTAATCTATTTTATCATGTATGATAATGCACGTGGTGTATATTATCGTACATATATTTGTGGGCTTCGAAAATTCACCACCGACCTCTCGATTAAGAGAATTTGATTAAATATCGGTGAAATTTTCAGAAGGCAAATGGAATAGTAGATAAGACACTACCCAGAGATTTCGCCCTCATTTTGTGAGGACTTTAGATCTGATTCCAGGTTTCTTATAGGTGCTTGACCTATAGTTAATTATCCCTTCCAATATTGAGAGAGAACTTTTGATTAAGGCTAGTTGTTATATCATTGAATGCATAGCATATAATAGTAATATGTAGAGTTTTGACATTTAGATTTATGAAATTCATCATCCTTTACTTGAAGCGGATGGTTGGGAGAATGATGGTGCACCTGATCAAGATCCTATGATTCCATCATCCCGGGCTGTTGTGGTCTCCAGTCTAATTAGTCAGAGGAGGTAGTCAACTCAACCTGACCGAAGGATCCATGTCAGCAGTCATGGGTTGCGTCGTCCAAGAGAACCTTGTAGACCTGTGGTGGTGCTTATTTAAGGAGATAAGTTTAAGTCCACCTTAGTTGACATAGAGCTTTTTTCCTATCATGTGCACCCTATAGTTCACAACTCAAGGGGGCAGAGCCATTAGGGAACATACGGGCTACAATCATGACCGTAATATAATAGTGCTATTTGGCGGAAGCCACTCGATTAGAGGACTCTGGTCGTAACTGCATCATATATGAAGCTTACTAGCCAAACACTCGGACATAAGACACGGGCCACGTCCTTACTGGAATGAGATTATTTGAGTGTGAATAATGATGTATACTTGACTTGACATTGACTCATTTGTAAGCTAGAATTTTTTAATTTATAACCTCTAACAAATAATTATGGATGGGTGGATTGAATTTTAGCTTTAAGTTTTAGATATTGGATTTCATTTAACCATTTTGAGTTTGATAATTCATTAGATTTTTCACTTAGATTGATATTTGATTTATGCTAATTTAATTTAAAATTTTAAACTTATTTTGATGGTAGTATCCCCTTCGGTTAAAATCTCAATTCAACACAACCATCATCAGGGTGTATAAGTCTATTTAACAATTTGGTTTATTGTTCTAGCTCATGTCGACTCTATTAATTTAGTAATAGAGGATCAGATCTAGATCTATATTTTAAAAACTTTGAATTTAAAAATATTGAATATAAATATATAATATATTTGATAATAATGTTTCTTTCAGTTAATATCTTTAATCAACTCAACCATCATTGGAGAAGATGTATTATTTTGCTATTCCAGATCCTGTCGACTTTATTAATTTAATAATAAAGGATCAAATCTACTGTCATATGATAGAATTAACTTATCAGATATTTTACCAAATTGAAATTCTTATAATATATTTATTGGATTTTTAGGTTTTGTTAACCTGGACCCAATCCTAAGAACCAACTGGGAATCAACCCGTGCAACATCCTCATATATTAAGTTTAAGTTTAAGCATTGTAGGTGTTTATTTTCGAATTCCATGTATCATGTGTGTGCATAGGGGGACACCATGGATTTGAGGATATACTTATGATGCACGATCAAGGAATAGTGCACTATCTCGAAAGATAGAAATCATTACTTTACGATAGACCTAATCACCTAATAAGAACTCCTAAGGCATAATGAGTTTTCGAATGTACTAGAGATTTTTTCTCTACTTTACATGGATGAATAAAGTAGGGTTTATTTAAGCTGAGTTCTAAAATTCTTTATGAGGGCAAGCCCCCATAATTAATTACATCCTAAGGGAGCTGAGTTCCTTAGGAATACTCTCGATTAAAGTAGGTAATTATATCTCCAAAGAATTTAAAGATATGACTATCAATAAATTGGCTATATTTGGAAGATCAAATGAGATCGATCGAAAGAAAAGACTTATTATTGAAATCAAGGGGAGATGAGTAGAGAATACTCATGATACTAGGAAGCCTAGTGAGCATCCCAGACTATCCTATGGTTAGACTTTATATATTTGAAATTAAGGAGAATTATATATTTGAGTTGAAATTTTATTATAAATCTAGGACTTATAATCCCATAATACAAGATTGTGAAAATGCCTAAGAAGTGAAGATTTATGCTTGTAGCCCCAAAGAAAAATAACAACCTTGAATCATAAATCTAGGGAGCTTTAGCGAGGGATAAATGATGACCTAAATCTAAGGAGAAAGTGGGTATATTATTTACCTCTACAAGAGAGAGTAAACCACCCGACTGCTGGACTTATAACTGCATGGAGTGGCAGCCAACTAACTCCTCCTATGATTTAAAACCATGTGGTCAAGCCATATGCTTTTGCAAAATAGTTAGATTATTATTATTTAGAAGAGAAACTAATGTCTTTAAACCCACTCCCTAAGAGACTAGTGAATGAGTGGTATGAATAATGACTTAGTCTAATATAAATTTTATCAAATTCAATTTAATTTTTTTACTCATTTGACACAGGCTATAGGATTTTATATGCCTAAATATATGATGTAGCTAGTCTTGGGATAAATCAAAAGAGAAAGATGCATTTTTACATCATAGGCTCTTAAAGGTTAAGCCCATTTTCTATCTGACAAAGATGAAAACCCTTTCTTAGCAAGAGTGAAATAAAATAAGATGTATGATATTAAGCATTCAATATCCAGCTAAGGGATTTTTAAATATTTTATTATCTTGATTTAATGCCTAGGCTTTATGTGAGGTTATGAATTATTTTTAGAAAATTTTGTTATGAGTTGTTATTAGGGTATAAAATTTATTTTTATCCTAAGAGCCTAATCGTATCCAGGCAACACATTAAATCGTCAATCATAAATAAACTATGAAAATACATGCTATTTCTGTTGCACAATATAAACAAATCATCAAATAATTTATAGTAGTCGAGCTCTACCCTTATACAACCCGGTATATAAAGAATAATTTTTAATTACAACAAATGAATGGGAGTTATGGGGGTTTTCAAATCTTCAAAGCTCCTTCTTCCCTCCATTTCCTTCTTTCATTTGGTTGGGCAAGCTCTATAGGATCACATGGTACATAAGACTTGATCTTGTAACTAATGTTTATCCTAAGTTCCCATAGCACTAATCCTAATTTCTAATACAAAATTGTATTAAAATAGGAAAAGTAAATCTAACTACACCTGTAAAATAAGTGTTAGCTAAACAATCATACAACCTAAGCAGTTATATGAATAATTTTAATTTAGCACCCTACACATGGGTAACCAAGTCCACCTGTCCTAATATAGAATATGTTTAGGGGTTAAGCAACCTGCACAGTAAAAATATTTATATTTATTTTAAGCATCCCTTAAGCATAATCTCCTGCAAAAAATATGATTAGACTAACCACGATCTAACATCCAGTCTATGCACATACAGCCTAACATCAGTCTACAACATTACATCATAAAATAAAATATACATCAAACCATGCACCACCCTAACATAAAGCTAAAAGTGGTGACTTAATCTAATGTGTGTGTTAAGGCTTGTATGGTATATCCTAGCTAGGCTTTAGAGTTAAGATTGTCTAAGTATGAAAGACATATAATCATAAAGGGTAGTTTCACTTTAAATGATTTAATTGATTTGCAAATTTTTCTTAATATTTTCTTTTATTTCATTTGACCTACACAAAATAACTAAGTATTATGAAGAGAAAGAAAGAGAGGATCACTGTGGTGAAAATTATATATATTCTTGCCTTCATCTATCCCCTTTCAGGAAAAGAGGATAAATGAAAATAGAAATATACATAACATCTCTTGTTGGGACATCACGTAGATCCGCAGATATTCTTATTAGGGTGATCGGGTATAATATTAAGGAGAGGTGTACTATCTCGAAAGATAGAAGTCACCACCTTGCAATGGACCTAATCACCTTAATAAGGACTCCTAAGGACTATGGGTCTTCAGAATGTACCAGAGATTCTTCCCCTACTTTATATGGAAAAGTAAAGCAGAGTTTATTTAAACCGGGTTCATTAAGTTTCCTACAGAGGCAAGAGTCCATAATTAATTACATCATAAGGAATGAGATTCCTTAAGAATACTCTCAATTAAGATAAATGGTCGTTGTCTCCAAAGATTTCAAAAAGTAGGACTATCAATCGATTAATTTATTTTCAAAAAATCAAGCATGATCGATCAAGAGGAGAGAGTTCTTGGCAAAGCTAAATGAAAATAAGTAGGGGATGCTTCAGATACTAGGAAGCCCAATAAGCATTTTAAACTACCCTATGATTAAGCTTTACATTTTTGAAATTGAATTGATATGTTTGAGTTGATTTATTAGTAGATTTAGGGCTTATGATTCCATGACATAAGATCATGAAAAAGCCTAAAGGTGAGGATTTATGCTTGTAGCCCACAAAGGGAAGTAGCAACCTCTAAACTTAAATCTAGAGAGCTCTAGCGAGGACCAAAAGCACTACCTAAATCTAAGGAAAAAATAGGTATTCAATTTACCTCCACAAGAGAGGATAAACCACATGACTATTGGACTTACAATCGCCTAGGGGTGGTCGCCAACTAACTCCTTCTATGGTTTTAAAATATGTAGGCAAGTCGTATGTTTATGCAAGACAGTAAGGTTGTTATTTATTTAGAATGAGACTAAATCCTTAAACACACTCCCTAAAGAGACTAGATCATGTAGGGCATGAATTCATGACTTAAATTTAATGCAAATTTTTTTATATGTTTTATTTTTATTTGGATAATCATTTGACTCAGGCTATAGAATTCTTTATGTATAATGTATGAGAAATTAAATTATGGGCCAAAATTAACAAGATAAGGAGGTGTGTTTCCACCACGGCTCTCATAGATCAAGCCAAATTCTCTAGCAAAGATAAAAACCCTCTAATCAAGAGTGAAATAATATACTTTTATGCATAATATTAGAAAAGAAAGTACACATCTAGCTAAAGGGTTACTAATTCTTTTATCTTGATTTTTAACTTAGGCTTTAAGTGAGATTATGAGTTATTTATTTTTAATTTTGAGTTGATTAATTTGGTAGAAGATTTATTTTTCCCTAAGATCCTAATCATCATCCAGGCCATACATCAAAGTAAGGAAGAAACTAGGAAAATGATGCCATTTCTAATACACCAGCTAAACAAAATATCAAATATTTTATAAAGCTAATGCAAAAGAATAAAAGACCATTTGTGGTCAGGACTACCACATAAATCCAAAAAAAATAAATTGGGTAGCCGACCTCTACCCATATACAACTCGGATTACAAATGAATCAATTACAATTAGGCCAAGAATTCATGTTATGGGGGTCTTCATTCTTCACTTCTTTTTCTTCTTTTCTTCTTTTCTTCTTTTTTTTTTTCTTTCTTATTTTGGTTCCTTCTTTTGTATGGTTGGAATGTGGTTGCTCCAAAGGCTTCACATGGTATATAAGATGAAATCTCATGACCAATGCTCATCTTAATCTCCCATAACAATCATTCCAAAATTTTAATTACAAGAGTACATGAAAAGGAAAAGTAAATCTAATTAACACATGCAAAATAGAGATTAGCTAGACAAACCAAACAAATCTCAAGCATGTATATTGGACTTAGCACCCCACACATGGGCAACCAAGTCTACCTAGTCTATTGGATTATGCTTAGGGGTATAAGGACCTGCACAATAAAAGCATTTATATTTTTATTTATTATAACGTCCCTTAAGCACAATCCCCTGCAGAAGATAATGATCAGACTAAATTATCCTACCATTCATTCTACGTACATTCACCCTAACATCCAGACAAAATATTACATCACAAAATAAAAGCAAAGCATCAAACCATGCACCGCCCTAACCTAAAGCTAGAAATGGTGACCTAGTCTAATGTGTATGCCATTTAAGATTTGTGTGGTATGCTTAGCTATGACTTTAAGGTTTAAATTTTCTAAGTATGAAAAATGTTCAACTTAAATGGGTGATTTTATTTTAAGTTGTTTAGTTATTTTAGGTTAATTTTATTTTATATTTTTTTATTTAGTTTAAGTGAATCCTACAATTAATTACTAAGTTATAAAGAGAGGGAAAAGAGAAGAGAACTTCTCTTTCCTTCCCTACCCTAAGTAAATTCAAAAGTAGATTCATGTTTGATTTTATTTAGTGAATGTTTTCTTATGTGTTTTAGTTAATTATAAGTTAAGAATAACTCTAAACAAGCCTATTAAAAAAGAATGACATTTTAAGATTAAGTAAAGTGAAATAATATCACAAAATACACACCACTTTATTTCTTTCCCAACATATATAACATGCGTATAAATGAATCCTAAGCATATTTATACATACAAATAAAAATATTTAGCACACTTTATGATGAATGCTAAGAAATGTTACTTGAGAAATGTTGGATGCTTTATGATGCATGATTTTCATTAAGTAGGAAAGGGTTATTCTTTTATCCTTTATTCATATGCACATGTGTATGTATAAAAGGCATAAGTGAGTACGACACCATTGTTAGCACTAGGGGTGTAAGATACAAGACCTACTTAGGGCTATTTAAAGCCTGGCAATCCCGGGGTTGTTCAGGCTAATATACTACTTTCCTTAAATACATATGCATGTACAAAAGAGATAAAGGGAAAAAGAAAGATGCAAAGTTTATGTTTATTTAATTTTTAGTTTATTTATGCAATTTATGTGTGTAAATATAAAGATCCTTTTTAAGTTATAACATGGAAGAGGATAAGAGTAGATTTTAAGCAAGTGTTATATTCTTTTAAAAGAACTATACACTTTACAAATCTGATTCAAATCCATGTTAAGAGGAAAGAAAGGAAGTAAACATAAGACATATTTTTATATTCACATGTAAGCTTATAATTAAAGTATAAGTAGTATACCTTTCAATTTTGATATTTAATTTATAAGTTCTCAAAATAATTTTGAATTTAATAATGATAATATCCATTCATATTTTTTGCATTAGCCAAAACATGCAATTTGACATAAATGAAATATTTTATTTTAATTTTGATTTTTAAAAGGAATGAATGCATGATTTTCATATGACATACATATTTAGCATGCTAGGAAAGAAATAAAGTGATGAAGGCAATGTAAACTCATTCACCCTAATTATTACTAAAGACAATCCTATAAAATAAGAAAGTTCAAAGTGAATCAAAGTTTGTTTAATGTGATTTTTATTTTGAATTTGTTTTATATTTGATTTCAAAAATGTGAAATAATATTTGCTAGTCCTAACCCCTTTCCCCTCATATGTAAGTTAATAGGATCATTAAGTGATTTTTATATTTTTGTTTAGGTTATGGTATGAATTAAGTGTGTTAAATACTCCTTACCTACACCACCTTAGTATACTTAAAAAAATATTATGAGCCAATGGATGACATAGAATCACACAAAGAATTTAAATCAGCAATGCACCAAGAAAAAAAAGAGCCTAATGCAATTGGCTCATGATTAATGATTAATTAAGCTAAAGGACTTAATTTAAGTACTTTCATAACCCCTCTCACACATGTGAGTTGGATTTTGATTTCCTTAATGTACGTATATTATTAAACACCTAAGCACCTACCCAAGATGAATTAGTTTAGAGGGTAATTAGCCTAATTATATTCCCAATAAAACCCAAATTTAGAAAATAACACTATTTAAAATCCATCAAAATCAATTTTATAATATTCTATATTCAATTATCTTTCATATGCAATTTATTTCATATCTTTCTATTTTTTCTACACTTAGATATGAATATTTGAAGTTTTCATTATTAATTAGGTAATTAATCCCCTAATTAAATAGCTAATCCCGTTGGCACCACATGGAGGTTGACACGGCACGTGCTTTCCATGTGGCACAATTGGAGAGGCTATTAAAGTTGTCACATCATAGTGCCACATCAGTAATGGTGCTACGCGCTTTCTCCCCGTCTGTCTGATCAAGGATTGAACGGTTGAGATCAAGCCTGTGGTTCTTAAGGGTTAAAATGACGGATCTACGTGTATTAATCATGGCTGTCCATCCAAAATGCATGGATGGAGGGCTCATGATCTATCCTTGATCTTCCCTATAGGAGATGGACACCGCCCATCTTCTAGGGGAAGATTCGAGTTTGATTGAGCTCGGATTGAAACAAAATTCAACCCAATCCATCTAAAGACAAAAGGGAACACATCCAATGGCTAGCTTCTCATGGGATGAGACTTCACTTCACAAAGGACCACACTATGGATAATTTAAGCTTGATTTAATGGCATACCTCGCTGGAGGCTATCACCGACTCTCGATTCCCTTCAAGTAGCTTTGTCTAGTGAAGACATAGCCTTGTTGAAGTTTTGAGGTGTCGAAATTGGGTAGATCTTCCTATAGGCCAAGTTCACCTTCAAGTGGGCTCGATCTTGATCAAGAACACTCCTCCCTTGCCATAGAAGCTTGGATGAGGACTTGGATCAACTCGATTGAGTTCCCTGATGAAGCTTGCAAATTGAATTAGGTTGGTATTGATTGTGGAGTGAGATTGAATTTTTCTTGAGCTCCCCTACTCTCGGTTTGAGAAAATCCAAAAATGGAGAAGTTGAATTAGCTTGAGAGAGCTTGGGGAGACTTGGAAATGGTTCCTCTGAGTTCCCTTAGCTCAATCGAATTGGAGACTATTGAATTCAAGTGGAATTAGGGGGAGTATATCTTCCCCTAGAGCAATCAAATTGCCGAGCTTAGAGATGCCATTTTGATCCAATACACCCTATTCAATGGGTTATTTAGGCCGTTCAGAGGGGGCATGTCATTCGATTTTAGCCAGAGAAGGAGTGGAGGAGCTTTCCATGTGCTTAATTCAAGTGGATGAAGGAATCCCATGTGCATATGTCCATGGGGGTGGTCGATTTTGACCTTGGGTTGGGTTTGGCTAACCCAAACCTAATGGGTCATGTGCACCATGTCCATTAGTGACCATTTGGTCCACTAAGAGGATGTCAAGTGTCTATTAAAAGGAATTGACCAAATTTCATGTAGTTTTGGTTTTAGGTTACCCTATGGCCTAGGGGTAAAATGGTCATTTAGCTTGGATTTCAATTTGAATATGTTTGGTATGATTGAAAAATGGGTTAGGCCAAGTTTCATTGAATTTGGAATTGGTTAGATTTGATTTGGCTCATGTTGACCCATTTAGGTCAAAATGGGTCAACTTGGGTCAAGTTGACCAATTGGTCAAATTAGGTCAAACCAAGGGTTGGGTCAAGTTCATATGACCATTTGAAATATATTGGCATCATTGGTTTGATTCAATTTGATTTATATTTTAATTTGGTTCATTTGATTTCATTTAGGTTAAATGGGTCAAGTTGACCAATTTGACCCATTTGACCTATTTGGGTTAGGTCATGCATCGATTTATGTTTGGTTGGTCATTTGAAATGGATTGGTTTCTTTGTCTCCAATCAATTTGGTTTATATTTGGGTTTGACTCAATTTGACCTTTTAGGTCAAGTTAGGTTCATGGTCAATTGGGCTAGGTTGGGTCTAGTTGGCCAATTGAGGCTTTAGTCAAGTTAAACAATCATTTTGGAATAGACTTGACCCATTGGTTTCAATCAATTTGGCTTAAATTAAGTTTTGACACATTTTGACTTTTTAGGTCAAGTTGGGTCAACTTGGGTCAACTTGGGTCAAGTGGTCAATTGGGCTAGGTTAGGCTCAAATGATGACTTGGTCAAGCTTAAACATTGACTATGAATGAGTTTTGATCAATGGTTTCAACCAATTTGGTCTATGATGGATTTTGGCTTGTTTAGGTTTCATTTTGGCTAAGTGTTAACTTGGTTTGACCCAATTTGAATGATTGATCATCTCATGATGATTGTTACTCACAATGTGAGGGTTAGGTGGGCTTAGTTCAATCCAATTTGGTTAGGATTAGAATTTGGCTCATAAGGGTACTTTAGGACACTTTAGGTCAAGTGAGCCTAAGTGGGTCAAATAGATTGGTCAAAGCTTGATTTGAGTTAGATTGAACTCACACATAGACTTATGATTGAAATATAAATCTATTTGCAAGTGATTTGAAGTCAAATGGGTTTTGATCCACTTGACAATTTTAAGTTCAAAGAGGTGAACATGAGTTTGACTTGGGTTTGATTTATTTGAATTTAGTTTTGGCTTGGTGATTAAAGTTTATGTTTTTATTTGGATCATGATTGTAGGATTGATTGAATCATAAAGAAAAATCAAGAATTTGGCTTAATTTGAGTTCAATTTGGCTAAGTTCAAGAGTTTGAATTAAAAGGCTTAGGTTGAATTTTGATTGAATTTGGACTTGAGTTTTGAATTTATTTTTGGTTATTTGGATTTATATTTCATTTATATATATGAATATAAATGAGAATATAAATGGGTTATGAGAAAATTTCATGAATTTGAAGTGATTTGAACTTGATTTGAGCTAAGTCTATAAGAGAGAATCAAAGGACTTAGGAAAAGGTTTTTGGAATTTGGATTTGATTTTGGGTTTAGTTTTGATTAATTAAATTTATATTTCATTTATATATGTGAATATATATGAGAATATAAATGGATTGTGAGGAAATTTTTTGAGTTTGAATTGATTTAGATTATATTTGGGCTAAGTCCATAAGAGGGAATCAACAGACTTAGAAAATATTTTTGAAGTTTGGAATCCAATCATGGGCTTCAATCATAGGTTTCAATTATTTAGAATTGACTCATGATTTGAGAAAATCCATTGAATTGGTTCAAGGTTTGAGTTAGAGTTAGAGTTGATATGAGTTTGGAGTTTTAACTTGGAAGAAGGAAGTGAGGATATGATTCAAGCTATAGGGTAGGAAAATCTTCTAACATCCCTAAGGCATGACCTATCCCTGTGGCTAACTCTTCTAAGTCTCGAGGGCTAGGTTAAGCGTCCACCTAATCACTAAATGTGTTTAAGACTAAGGAACTCTTAAAGTTTAAGAGAAGTCGTATGTCTAGGATGGAGGGGTTGAGAGCTCATCCTAAAAATGAGGTCAACAAATGGTGCCCAATATGTGTGGTGTGATTAGCAAGGAACAACATGCGTATTGGTGTTGACCAAAATGATCAAGTATACCGAAAGCTCACAAGAACTAATAGAGAAGATATACTCCTATGGTGAAAATATTTCCGCCTTCATCTATCCTTTTTGAAGAGGATAAATAAAAATAGAAATATACGCCTTGTTGCTTGGGACACCACGTAGATCCGCAGATGTTCTTATTAGGGTGATCAAATACGATATTGAAGAGAGATGTACTATCTTGAAAGATAGAAGTCACCATCCTATAATGGACCTAATCACCTCAATAAGGACTCCTAAGGACAATGGGTCTACATATGTACCAGAGATTCTTCCCCTACTTTACATGGAAAGTAAAGCAGGGTTTATTTTAAATCGGGTTCATTAAGTTTCTTATAGGGGCAAGCCCCCATAGTTAATTACATCCTAAGGGACGGGATCCCTTAGGAATACTCTCGATTAAGGTAAATTATTATTGTCTTCAAAGATTTCAATAGGAAAGGATTATCAATCTATTAGTTTATTTTTGAAGATCAAATGGGATTGATCAAAGAGAGGGAGTTGTTATCAAAGCCAAAGAAAGATAAGTAGGAGATGCCCATAATGCTAGGAAACATAACGAGCATCTTAAACTATCCTATGATTGGGGTTTACATTTTTGAAATTGATTTAATTTCTTTGAGTTGAATTTTTCATTAGAAATTTAGGACTTATGATTCCACAACATAAGATTATGGAAATGCCTAAGAGGTGAGGATTTATGCTTATGGCCCATGAAAGGGAGAAGCAACCTCAGAACCTAAATCTAGAGAGCTTTGACGAAGGCCAAAAGCATAACCTAAATCTAAGAAAAAAATGGGTATTTAGTTTGCCTTCATAAGAGAGGACAAACCACCCGATTATTTGGACTTATAATCGCCTTAGGGTGGCCGCCAACTAACTTCTCCTACAATTTTAAATTTATGTAGGAAAGTCATATGCTTTATGCAAGATAGTTGGGCTGTTATTTATTTAGAAAGAGACTGAGTCCTTAAACTCACTCCCTAACAAGACTAGATCATGTAAGGACTTGCTTCAAATGATCTAAATCTAATACAATTTATATTTTATTTTATTTTTATTTTTGGACAATTATTTTAACTCCGTCTAATAGGATTCATATGCCTAATGCATGAGAAATAAAGTTATTGGCCAAAATCAATGAGAAGGGAGGAGGTGTGTTTCCATAATGGCTCTCAAAGGTTAAGCCAAGTTTCTTTGGCAAAGGTGGAAGACCTCCAATCAAGAGTGAAATAAGATGCATTTATGCATGCTGTTATAAAAAATGTACTAGTCTAGCTAAGGGATTGTTAATTCTTTTATCTTGATTTTAAACCTAAGCTTTAGGTGAGGTTATGAGTTCTTTTTTTTTTTTAGTTTTGAATTGTTAGATTTGGTAAAAAGATTTATTTTTCCCTAAGAGCCTAATGCACATCCAAGCCATACATAAAGCAAGGAAGAAACTAGAAAAAAGATGCCACATAATGCATAAGTTAAAGAAATCATCAATCAATTTATAAAGCTAATCACAAAAAGAATAAGAGGCTCTTGTGGTTGGGTACCACCACATAAACCCAAAAATAAATTGGGTAGTCGAGCTCTACCCTTATACAATCCAAATTACAAATAAATTAAATACAATTAAGCAAGAAATTCATTATTATCGGGGTCTTCAAGCTTCATATCTTCATTCTTCTTTTCTTCTTTCTTGTTCTTTTGTTCTTTCTTCTTTGGTTCCTCCTTTTGGATGGTTAGAACGTGGATGCTATAAAGGCTTCACATGGTACATAAGATGAGATCTTATGACCAATGTTCATCCTAATCTTCATAATAATCATTCCAAAATCCTAATTACAAAATTTATATGAAAAGTAAAAGTAAATCTAGCTAACACCTACAAAACAAAGGTTAGCTAAACAAACCACCAAATCCCAAGCATGTATATTGGATTTATCACCCCACATGGGTGACTAAGTCTACCTGGCCTATTGGATTATGCTTAGGGGTATAAGTACTTGCACAACAAAAACATTTATATTTTTATTTATTACAGCGCCCCTTAAGCATAATCCCCTGTAGAAAATAATGGCTAGAATAAGATCACCCTACCATTCATTTTATGCACATACATCCTAACATCTAGTATAAAACATATATCACAAAACAAAAGAAAGCATCAAACCATGCACCGCCCTAACCTAAATCTAGAAGTGGTGACTTAGGCTAATGTGCATGCTTTGGTGGTTTGTGTGGTATGCTTAGCTATGGCTTTATGTTAGAATTTTCTAAGTGTGAAGCATGTTAAACATAGAGGAGGGTTTCATTTATGTGATTTAGTTGATTTGGGTTGATTTTATTTCATGTTTTGATTAGGTTCAAGTGAATCCTACAATTAATTACTAAGTTATAAAGAGAGGGAAAGAGAAGTTCACTTCTCTTTCCCTTCTCTAACCTAAGTAATTTCTAAAGTGGATATATATTTTTTTAGTTTTGTTTGGTAAATATTTTGATTAAGTGTTTTAATTAATCCTAAGTTTATATGAACTCTAACCAATCCCATTCAAAAAGAAAGACATTTTAAGATTAAATAAAATATACCAAATTCACAAAATACACATCACTTCATTTCATTCCCAACATATATAACATGCATATGAATGAGTCCTAATCATATCTATACATACAAATGAGAATGTTTAACAAACTTTATGATGCATGCTAAGTAATTCATTCAAGAAAATTTGAAAGTTTATGATGCATGATTTTCATTAAGTAGAAAAGAGATTTCTTATCCAATTTTCACATGCACACATGAAAGTAAGAAAGTTATAAGTGAGTACAGTGCCATTATTAACCAAATGTGTAAGGTAAAAGGCCTACTTAGGGCTACTTAAAGTTTTGCATTCTCGAGGTTGTCCAGACTAATATACCACTTTTCTTAAGTACAATCATGTGTTCAAAAGAAATGAATGGAAAAGAAAGAATGCAAAACTTTGTATTAGTTGATTCATTTTGTTTATGCAATTTATATGTATAAGCATAAGTATCCTTCTTAAGTAATAATATATGAATGAATAGGATATGGAATTAGAAAAGTGTTAGGTTCTTTTCAAATGAACCATACATCTTACCAAATCCTATTCAAAACCATACTAAAAGAGAAGAGAAGGAAAGCCTATACTAAGCACATCCTTATAACTTACTCACATGCAAGATTATAATTAAAATATAAGTAGCACAGATTCTGTTTTGATAATTGATTCATATATTTTTAAAATAATTTGAATTTAATAGTGATAATAGCCACTCATATTTTTTTACTTTAGCCAACACATGCAAATTTAACATAAAGTAAACATTTTCATTTTAAATTTGAATTTTGAAAAATATGAATGCATGAAATCACATGACACACATATTTAGCATGTTGGGGAAAGAACTAAAGAAATGAAAGCATGTAAACAAATTCACTTTAATTAAATCCTAAAGATAATTTTATGAAATAAGAAAGCTTAAAGTAAACCAAAGTTCATTTAATATGATTTTTGTTTGAACTTGAGTTTGATTTAATTTTTGAAAAAGTGGATTGAGTTTGCTATTCCTAACCCATTCCCACATGTTTTTGACATTTTTTTTAATTTTTAGATGATTAGATTTATTTTAGATTTTGATTAGGTTAAGGTCTGAATTAAACATGTTAATTAACCCTTACCTATACCACCTTAGCATACTTAACCAAATAATTATGAGACAATGAGATGACATAAAATCTTACAAAGAATTTAAAATTCCAATGCACCTAGTAAGAAAAGGGCCTAATGCAATTTGACTCATAATTAATGATTAATTAAGCTAAGGGGTTTAACATAAGTAATTTTAAAAAAACACCTCTCACACTTGTGAGTTGGGTTTTGATTTCCTTAATTGAACTTAGGCTCTTGAGCACCTAAGTATCTACCCAAAGTAGATTAATTAAGTTCTAGAAAAGTTTTAAAATTAATTAAGAGAATAATTAATGAATTAGCCCTTAATTAAGAGAGGATTAAAGAAAGAAAAGGGGGTTTAGGGAATAGCTTAGGGGAAATACCCCAAAATTATCCCTTAAGCCTCCTATTCATTGGATAAACCTTAATCAACTTAATAAGGGATTAAAAACTAATCAAACACTTAATTATCTTTAATTACATTAAGGGAGAATTTGGAAATCCATTTGTAATTCCCCTAATTAAGCCATCAATAAATCCCAAGAAAATTAGGGGAGGCAGAGGTTATCCCCTAAAATATACCCAAGAAGTTTGAGATTAATCAGAAGATTAAAGAATAATTAATAAATTAAAATTTCCATTAAAAGGAAAAATCAAAGGAAGATATAACTCAAAATCCATTAAATTCAATTTTAGAATATTCTAGATTGAATTATCTTTCAGTAAAAATTTACCTTATATTTTTCTAATTTTTATTTAGGGAGATATGAATTTTTAAAGCTTAGAAGATTAATTAGAATTAATTAAAACCTAATTAAATCCCCGTTGGTGAAAAATTTCTATATGGTCTCCTTCCATCTGTGGGTGAAAGGAAAGAATATAAAAATTCATCTTTTTGGGCTGCCACGCAGATCCACAGATGTGCTTATTCAGGTGATCACGTACATTATCAAAGAATAATGTACTATCTCAGGAGATAGAAGTCACTACCCTTTAATGGATCTAATCACCTCAATAAGGACTCTTAAGGACAATGGGTCTACATATGTACTAGAGATTCTTCCCCTAATTTACATGAAAAAATAAAACAGGGTTTATTTTAAACTGGGTTCATTAGGTTCCCTATAGGGGCAAGCCCCCATAGTTAATTACATCCTAAGGGACAGGAACCCTTAGGAATACTCTCGATTAAGGTAAATGATCATTATTTTCAAAGATTTCAATAGGAAAGGACTATCAATCAATTTATTTATTTTGAAGATAAATGGGATTGATCAAAGAGAGTGAGTTATTATCGAAGTCAAAAGAAAGATAAGTAGGAGATGTCCACGATGCTAAGAAACCTAGCGAGCATCTCAAACTATCCTATGTTTGGGCTTTATATATTTAAAATTGATTTAATTTGTTTGAGTTACATTTTTCATTAGAAATTTAGGACTTATGATTCTATAACACAAGATTATGAAAATTCCTAAGAGGTGAGAATTTAAGCTTATGGTCCACAAAGGGGAGAAGCAACCTCAGAACTTAAATCTAGGGAGCTTTGGTGAGGGCCAGAAGCACAACCTAAATCTAAGGTGAAAATGGGTATTTGGTTTGCCTCCATAAGAGAGGATAAACCACCCGACTGCTTGGACTTACAATCGTCTGGGTGTGGCTGTCAACTAACTCCTACGATTTTAAATTCATGTAGGCAAGTCATATATTTTATGCAAGATAACTAGGCTGTTATTTATTTAGAAAGAGACTAAGTCCTTAAACTCATTCTCTAAAGAGACTATATCATATAAGAACATGCTTCAAATGACCTAAATCTAATGCAATTCAGATTTTATTTTATTTTTATTTTTGGATAATTATTTTGACTCAGGCTAATAGGATTCATATGCCTGATGCATGAGAAATAAAGTTATTGGCCAAAATCAACGAGAAGGGAGGAGGTGTGTTTCCACTAGGGATCTCAAAGGTCAAGCCAAGTTTCTCTAACGAAGGTGGAAGGCCTCCAATTAAGAGTGAAATAAGATGCATTTACGCATGATGTTATAAAAGAAGTACTCATCCAGCTAAGGGGTTACTAATTCTTTTATCTTGATTTTAACATTAAGCTTTAGGTAAGGTTATGAGTTCTTTATTTGTAATTTTGAGTTGTTAAATTTGGTAAAAGATTTATTTTTCTCTAATAGTCTAATCCACATCTAGGCCATACATAAAAGCAAGGAAGAAATTAGGAAAATGATGCCACTTAATGCACAAGCTAAATAAATAATTAATTAAATTATAAAGTTAATTGTAAAAGAATAATAGAGCGTTGTGGTCGGGTACCACCACACAAACCCAAAAAATAAATTGGGTAGCTGAGCTCTACCCTTATACAACCCAGATTATAAATAAATTAAATATAATTAAGCAAAAAATTCATTGTTATGGGGGTCTTCAAGCTTCATTTCTTCTTTCTTCTTTGGTTCCTTCTCTTGGATGGTTGGAAGATGGATGCTCCAATGGCCTCACACGGTGCATAAGATAGGATGTTATGATCAATGCTCATCCTAATCCCCATAACAATCATTCCAAAATCTTAATTGTAAAGTTTACATGAAAAGAAAAAGTAAATCTAGCTAACACCTGCAAAATAAAGGTTAACTAGACAAACCACCAAATCCCAAGCATGTATATTGGACTTATCACCCCACACATGGGTGACTAAGTCCACCTGGCCTATTGTATTATGCTTAGGGGTATAAACACCTGCACAACAAAAGTATTTATATTTTTATTTTTTATAACACCTATTCAGCATAATCCTCTATAGAAAATAAAGGTTAGACTAAGATCACATTATAATTCATTCTACACACATACATCCTAATATCCAGTATAAAATATGTATCACAAAATAAAAAGTAAGCATCAAACCATGCACCGCCCGAACTTAAAAGCTAGAAGTGGTGACTTAGCCTAATGTGTATGCTTTGGAGGTTTGTGTGGTATGCTTAGCTATGACTTTAAGTTAAAATTTTTTAAGCGTGAAGCATGTTCAAATTAGAGGAGGGTTTCATTTAAGTGATTTAATTTCTTTGGATTGATTTTATTTCATGTTTTGATTAGGTTCAAGTGAATCCTACAATTAATTATTAAGTTATAAAAAGAGGGTAAGAGAAGAACTTCTCCTTTAAGTAATTTCTAAAGTAGATTCATATTTTAGTTTTATTTAGTGAATGTTTTGATCAAGTCTTTTAATTAATCCTAAGTTTAGATGAACTCTAAATAAACTTATTCAAAAAGAAAGGCATTTTAAGATTAAATAAAATGAACTAAATTCATAAAACATATATCACTTCATTTCTTTCACAACATATATAGCATACATATGAATGAATCCTAAGCATATCTATATATACAAATGAGAATGTTTAATCACACTTTATGATGCATGCTAAGAAATTCATTTAAGGAAATTTGGAAGTTTAAGATGCATGATTTTCATTGAGTAGAAAACCTATTTCTTATCTAATTTTCACATATACACATGAAAGTAAGAAAGGCATAAGTGAGTACATCGTCATTGTTAACCAGAGGTGTAAGGTACAAGACCTACTTAGGGCTACTTAAAGCCTCACAACCTCGGGGTTATCTAGACTAATATACCACTTTCCTTAAATACAAATATGTGTACAAAATAAATGAATGAAAAAGAAAGAATGCAAAAATTTGTATTAGTTGATTTATTTTGTTTATGCAATTTATATGTACAAGCATAGGTATCCTTCTTAAGTGATAGTATAGGAATGAATAGGATATGGGATTAGGTAAGTGTTAGGTTCTTTTCAAATGAACCATGCATCTTACCAAATCCTATTCAAAACTATACTAAAAGAAAAGAGAAGGAAGACCTACACTAAGCACATCTTTATATCCTACTCACATGCAAGCATATAATTAAAATATAAGTAACACACTTTCAGATTTGATAATTGATTCATATATTTTGAAAATAATTTGAATTTAATAGTGATAATATCCACTCATATTCTTACTTTAGCCAACACATGCAAATTTGACATAAAGTAAACATTTTCATTTTAAATTTGAATCTTGAAAAGTATGAATGCATGAAACCACATGACACACATATTTAGCATGTTGGGGAAAGAACTAAAGCAATAAAAGCATGTAAACATATTGACTTTAATTAAATCTTAAAGACAATCTTATGAAATAAGAAAGCTTAAATTAAATCAAAGTTTATTCAATGTGATTTTTTTTATTTTTAATTTGATTTAATTTTTAAAATGTGGATTGAGTTTGGTGTTCCTAACCCATTCCCACATGTGTTCAACATTTTTGTTTAATTTTTAGATGATTAGATTCATTTTATATTTTGATTATGTTAAGGTATGAATTAAACATGTTAATTAACCCTTACCTACACCACCTTAGCATAGTTAACAAAGTAATTATGAGTCAATGAGATGACATAAAACCTCACTTGAAATTTAAATTTGCAATGCATCTAGGAAGAAAAGGGCCTAATGCAATCTAGCTCATGATTAATGGTTAATTAAGCTAAAGGGTTTAACTTAAATAATTTGAAAACACCCCTCACACATATGAGTTGGGTTTTGACTTCCTTAATTGAACTTAGGCTCTTGAACACCTAAACATCTACCCAAAGTAGATTAACTAAGTTCTGGAAAGTTTTAGAATTTTTTGAAATTAATTAAGAGGATAATTATTGAATTAGCCCTTAATTAAGAGAGGATTAAAGAAAGAAAAGGGGGTTTAGCGAATAGCTAAGGGGAAATATTCCAAAATTATTCTCTAAGTCTCCTATTCATTGGATTTAACCTTAATCAACTTCAATAAGGGATTGAAAACTAATCAAACCCTTAATTATTCTTAATTACAGTAAGGGAGTAAATAGGAAATGCATTTGTAATTCCCCCAATTAATCCTTCAATAAATCCGAAGAAAATTAGGGGAGAAAAAAGTCATCACCCAAAACATACCCAAGAAGTTTGAGATTAATTAGAAGATTAATTAAGGGGTAATTAGCAATTAATATTTCCATTAAAACCCAAAATCAGAGAAAAGTATAATTCAAAATCCATTAAAATCAATTTTTGAATATTCTAGATTGAATTATCTTTCATTAAAAATTTACCTCATATTTTTCTAATTTTTATTTAGAAAGATATGAATTTTTGAAGCTTAGAGGATTAATTAAAATTAATTAAAACATTAATTAAGTCCTTTAGGCCACAGCTCGGCACGTGGCGGTGGCGGTCAATGCGCTTTACACACCTGTCACATTATGAGCCATCACTTAAATGTTCCATCTCCATGGCAACGTGAAGGCGGGACGTGGTTTGATACCTTCCATTCTATCACATATCGAAAAGCCAGGGATCACCTCGTGGTTTAAAAGGGTAAAAGGATTTATAAAATGTGCATTTAATCTTAGCCGTCCATCCAAAATGCACGGATGGATGGTCGGGATCATCCCCGTTCTTCCCTGAGGATCAATGGAGACTGTCTATGATCCAAGGGAAGATTCGAGCTCGATCGAGCTTGGATTGGAATGAAAACTTGCACACACACCATTTAGCCCTAATTACAAGCCTATCCAATGGTGGAATTATCATGCCATGACACTTTCTTTCATAAAGGACCAACACCTCTTAAGCCTGGTAGTCAAAAAATGTCTTACCTCACCAGAGGTGGTCACCAACACTCGATTCCCATGGAGGAGCTTCGTCTGGTTGAGACAAAGCTGTGGTGAAAGAATGAGCTCTTGAGGTTATGTATATTGCTCTATGGACCAACACCTCCTCCTCTCTTTTACGACTTTGATTGAATTGAACTCCTCCTTGCTTTGAGAACCTGTGTGAAGGCTTGGGTGCACTCGACTTAGCCCCCTGATGGAATGTACAAAGAGAATTGCACTGGATTGGAGTATGGAAGAAGTTTAGAAATGAGTAGAGCTCCCCTATTTTCAAAGGAAGAAAATCGAGAATTTCTCTTTTCAAATCCCTCTTAGAAAGCTTAGGATTGCTCTCTGATGGCTCTTAACACTCTCTAGCACTCAATTGACAATGAGGATGTCAAAAATAAATTGAATTTGGGGGAGTATATCTTCCCTTATGGCAATCGGACGGTCAAAGTTATGGTTACCATTTTGATCCAATTGATCATATGGAAAGGGTTGTTTGGGCTATTTGAAGTTGGGACATGGTTCGTTGGAACTTAGGAGCGGATTAGTAACCTCCCATGTGCTTTAAATCAAGTGGAGGGAGGTTTTTCAAATTGGCCAATTTAAGCTAGGGGTCAATTTTGGCCTTGGATCCATTTAGGCTGACACAAATCCATTGTGTTGGGTGCACCACCCTCCATAGGGTTGACTTGACCTATTAGGAAGGTATCAAGTTGATATGAAGAGGGCTTGACCAAATTCCCCATGGATTTGACCAAATTTTGTTCTATGGCCTAGGGGTAGAATAGTCATTTGGCCAATTTTTGAATTTGAATATGTTGGGTATGTTGATAAAATATGTTTGGCCAAGTTTCATTAGATTTGGAGTTCATTTGGTATGGTTTAGCTCATGTTGACCCATTTAGGTCAAAATGTGTCAACTTGGGTCAAGTTGACTAATTGGTCAAATTGGGTCAAACCAAGGATTGGGTCAAGTTCTTATGACCATATGAAATATTTTAATTGATTTATATTTATATTTAATTTATATATGTGAATATAAATAAGAATATAAATGAGTTATGAGAAAATTTTATGAATTTGAATTGATTTGAAGATGATTTTGGATAAGTCCTTAAGAGAGAATTTAAGGACTTAAGAAGGATTTTAAATTTGGAATTTAATTTGTGGGTTTCAATCATGGATTTCTATCACATGGAGTTGATTTGATTTTGGAGAAAATTGAATAAGATTGATTTGGAGTTTGACTTGAAGGAAAGAAGGTGAAGAATGGTTCAAGCTAAGGGTACACAAATTTTTCTAACACCCTTAAGGCATTACCTATTCCTAAGGCTAACTCTTCTAAGTCTCTAGGGCTAGGTTGAGTGTCCACCTAATCACTAGATGTGACTTAAGACTAATGAACTCTTAAAGTCTAAGAGAAGTCCAATGTCTAAGATGGAGGGGTTGAGAGCTCATCCTAAAAATGAGGTCAACAAAGCAACCAATAGGTGTGTGTGACCGATAGGAACACTGATATTGGTGTTGATCGAAACGATCAACAACACAGAGAGATCACAAGCACTAACATAAACAATCTATCCTTAACCCAAGATGTTGAAAGAAACCAGACCTTAATGCAATGTGATTCTACTTATGTTAAGGACATATGAGATAGAAGGGGGTATCCACTGGGTATGGAGTGTGAACCTTCCACTAGGGAAGCAGGTTCAAGTCATCCACAAGGGGATGAGAGGTTTGATTAGATTTGAATCTCAATGAGGAGAAATTTACAATGGGGAAGAGGATTGAATTCATTTCAATTTTTAGATTTGGATTTTGGGATGAACGCTATTAGTTTGCGATGGACTGCACTGAGTAGGAGCCATGGAGGCCTAGACCTAACTCAGATTTACTAATCTAATGGGATTAGTCTACTAACCACAAGGTAGAACTATCCAACCAAAGGGTTTCCTTTCAGTATACAATGGCCAAGTTAGGAAGAAAGTGTGGGGACTCACATCTTTCACAATAAGGAACCATTGGGGTGATTGATTACTTTAGGCAACAAATCAAACCCGACATAAGGCTGGGGGACTTAAATCAGCTCAAAGATAGTGAAAGATTAATTTCATTTTTAATTTTGTTTATTTTGATAGATTCTGTTGGTTTGCGATGGATCATACTAAGAAGGAGCTTAGATCAACCTAGACCTATCTCAAATTTATATAACCAAAGGGAGTAGCTTCTCGGCCGATGGGAGAACTATCCGACCAAAGGAGTGCCTTTCGGTTTACAATGATCAATTGAAGAAAAGAAAGCTCTGGGACTCATATCTTCCACTAGAAAAGGCCACTAGGGTGATTGGTTGCTTTGGGCAACAAATCAAACCCAACTTAGGGCTGCCCGTCAGTTTGCGATAATCATGCAAAAAAGAATGCGTCATAGTCTTACATCTTCCAGAGAAAAATGACTACCGGGGTAACCTGCTTATGGAAAAATAGATTGAACCCAACCTATGGACAACTATGGAGTGAGTGTTGACCCTGGACTTATCTTAACTCAGGTAGTCAGGTAATTCCTATAGGGCGTTCTACTGACACTGCCCTAAAGATATGATGCCATCTTGGGAAAGGGGCCCTTTGGGGGATTGAATTCTTAATCCACAAGAGAATTAATTTTGTATATTTTGTTTGGTTTGTTTTATGGTGGACCCTATTAGTTTGTGAGGGATAGGAGCTTATATTATCCTAGAACTATCTCAAACTTACTGAACCAAGGGAGAATTTGTGCATCTACTGAACAAATTTTCTAATCACAGGGGTGGTCACTAGGAAAGGGGGACTGTCCAATCCAAATGTAACCCGGGTAGTGTCTAAATGGGGTCGCAAAGGACATGATCCAAATAGAGTGCCCATAGGAGATGGGGCCATTAAGGGCTAGTTATATATCCAATAGGTATTCAGTGTCCAACTGAAGGAGAAAGCACATGGGCTCACATCTGCCAAGAGTGGTGTATCCACCTGGTGAGTCCCTGTCAGTATAATGAACATCAACCAACCTAAGGTTCCTATCAATTTGCAACAATCAGCCTAGGAAGAAAGCTCAGGGACTCACATCATCTTACAGCAGAATTGACTGCTGGCATAGTCTATCTTCGACTAGACAAGTGCTATTCGACCTTGGGCGACTACTGAGTGAATGCCACTGGGGCACTTATATCAACTCAAAAGTAGTCAAGAGGAAAGGAGCCTCTGGGGTACTTACCCTAAACCTCAAATATACTCGACCTAGTTAGAGCATGATGACTAGTTCAAGAAGAAAGCACGAGACTCATATCTTCTTAAAAAAAGTCAACATGAGGTAGCTTACTGGCTAGACAGTGAAGACTATCATACTAACAAGGCACTCGTTGGTTTGTAATTATCAAGTTAGGAAGGAAGCTCAGGAACTCACATCCTCCAATAAATGACCACTAGGGTGACATACTAGTGAGGTAGCATGTAAACCCGACCTAGAGCAGCTAATGAGTGAGTTCCACAAGGGGCTTGCTCCCACATCAAAATAGCTCGAGATAAAAGATTTATGTTTATTTTGTGCATGTGGTAAAAGGAATAGGATGCCTCTGAGGGACTCTTACACCTACCTTAAACACACTATAGGTTTTGATGAAATGATGCCATGGATGGAAAAAAGGATTCCCATTAAGAAAAGTTGCCGCTTGGGTTTTCTCACACCTATCTTAGTTGTGCTAATCAAAATAAGATGCCTCTTAGGTTCTCTTACACCTATTATAATAGCATCGGGAGATTGTTGTGAAAGAGGGATAGGATGCCACTGAGGACTCTTACACCTACCCTATCCACATCACGGTGGATTCGCAAGACAAGAAAACAATACTTCGAAAGAAGAGGAGATTTGATGAATGGAATCAGATTTTTTATTCTTTTTATTAATAATTATTTTCAAACATAATTTGTTTCATGAGTAATATTTCTTTAGATAGAGCCCATTAATTGGAAGCATCGGATGTTCCCCTTTACAATCAATAAGCTGATAAGATCCTCCTTGGTAGGCCTTCTATAACATGGGGCCTTCCCAAGTGGTTCAAACTTGCCTCCCATCTTTGATGGGTAACAATTGGTCTCCTTAGGACTAACACAAGTTATCCTACTCCTGAAAGACCTAGTGAATTGTGAGCTTGAATCATTTTGGCCTTGTACAATTTGAGATTCTGGCACACCCGTAGGAGACTCTCCTCCAAATCTTTGAGCTCTTCTAACCGCAACTTTGAATTTTTCTCTATAGTAATCTTGCTACCTAATGCTATCCTTAGTTACAGAGTTAAAATTCTAAAGGTAGAATGGCTTCGGACCCATACATTAAGGAAATTGGGGTAAACTGAGTTAGAGTTCGGTATGTGGTGTGGTAGGCCCACAAAGCTTCAACCAACTACTCATTCCACTGTTGTTTGTTGTCATCAAGAGTCTTCTTTAGTATTTGGATGATAGTTTTGTTGAATGCTTTAGCTAAGCTGTTTGCTCTTGAGTAGTAGATGGTGGAGTATCTCCAATCTATACCTTGTATTCTAGCAAAGCTGCTGATCTTCGTGCTTTTGAATGCAGTACCATTATTAGATATAATTCATCGAGGTACCCCGAGCCTATATATGATATGGTTCCTAAAAAATTGAAGCACATGCTTAGCTGTGACCACTCTGAGTGGGATGGCTTCCACACTTGGAATGGCGGGAGGCGATGAGCCCCTTGGAAGAAAGAGGATCGATCGGACACAATTTTAGTACTCAAATGGCCATGCTAATGTATCTCCTAGCATCATGCATTGCAATCAGGCCCAAGTATTCTTGATCTTGATCTTCATCTTTCATTGATGTGCTCACAAACCAATATACCTCAGTTATAATGCCATGAGATTCATGTTTGTCTAAATGGCATAACCACATTTGGTCAAAGGATTGTCGGTACAAGGTGCCACCAACGAGAGCGTAGGAGAGAGCTCTCTGTTTCATCTGATGGGCTTGTGGCCTTTCTTGAGGTAGTTTATCGATGTTCAAGTAATCTATGAATGATTGCCACCAATCCAGCTCCTTGTCCATTATGGCAATGGCAACCTCCCCTTCAAGAGAAAGTCTCTTGATGAGTTCAACATCATTAAGGGATAAGACTTATCTATTTTGGACCCTTATTAAAATGGACTCATCGAACATGTCAATTCTTTGGCAAGTTTTGCCAAAGCATTTGCTACTGCGTTCTCTGCTCAGGGAACCTTGTAGATGGTGACTTTAGAAATCTAGGCCAACAGCTTCATGGTATAATCGTAGTAAAGATGAAGCTTGGATTTGAGGACCTGGTAGGACCCAACAATCTGGTTGATGACCAACTGAGAATCCCCAAAGGTATTGATGCTCTTGACATTGATAGCGATGGCTAACTCCAGAATGTTAATCAAAGCCTCATACTCAGCTTCATTATTGGTGCAGGGGTTGGAAAGATAGTATGAGAATCTTATCACATCGTTATATGGAGTTAGAAAAACTATTCCTACCCCTGCCTTTCCTGGGAGAATAGATCGTGGTGCTTCCCATTTATGAAAAGAAGCTGCACCATCAAAATAATCTCCCATAAGTGATTGCCGGCCTCCCTTAAGTTCATGATTTGTTCATCAGGGAGATCATCACTAAGCGGAGAATCAACAAGAAGTGGGTGTGCTGCTAAGAAATCTGCTAGTGCTTGTCCTTTTACCAAATGGAGGGGTACGAATGTAATATCAAACTACAAGAGAATGAACCAACGTGCCAAACGTCCAGATAATGTTGGTCGTGTCATGAAATACTACAGTGGATTTATTCTTGAGATCAAATTCACCTTATGAGTGAGCGTATAGTACCATAGCTTTTGGGAAGCAAAGATCAAAGCTAGGCAATGTTTCTTGATAGGTGGATAGTTTGCTTTAGCAGGAATCAGACAACGACTAAGGTAATAGAGAGCATTCTCCTTCCCTTCATCATTGGCTTGGGCTAACAGGGTACCGAGAGATTCATCCAATGCAGCAGTGTAGATGATGAGTGGCCTGCCCAGGATAGGGGCTGTTAGAACTGGCGGCTTCACCAAATATTACTTCATGTCTTTGAAGGCATGTTGGCACTTATCATCCTATGTGAACTTGGCATTCCTTTTGATAAGTGCTGAAAATGGCATGCATCTCCTAGATAGGTTGGAGATAAGGCCTCTTAAATATGCCACCCATCCTTGAAAGGATCTAGGTTGAGTTAAACTCTTAGGAGGTGGCATTTCTAAGATAGCTTTGATCTTTTCATGATCTATTTCTATTCCTTGATGTTGAACAATAAACCTAAGGAAGTTCCCTGAAGCTACTCCTAATGCGCACTTTAGGAGATTCATTTTGAGGTTATATTATCTTAACTATTTGAAAAATACTCTTAAGTCAAAGAGGTAGTCTTCCTTTTCTCTGCTCTTGACTACTAGATCATCAATGTAGTACTCAACCTGATGATGGATGAGTTCATTGAAGATTTGAGTCATCGCCTATTGGTATGTAGCACCAGCATTTTTATGGACGAAAGGTATGATCCTATAATAGAAGATTTCGATCGATGTTTAGAAAGCAGTGTTTCTTTCATCTTCAAGAGACATCTTGATTTGGTTATAGCCAGATGACCCATCCATGAAAGAGAAAATTGCATGAGATGAGGCAATGTCCACCATTAATTCTAGTATAGGAAGAGGAAACTCATCCTTAGGACATGTCTTATTTAAGTCCCTAAAATTGACGCAAATGCAAATTTGGTCATTTTTTTTCTTAACTAGGATGACACTAGCTAACCAGGTAGGATATTTCTCTTCCCTGATGAAACTAGTATCGAGCAGTTTCTTGACTTCAAAAATGACCTCTTATTCAATTTTTAATCACATGCCATCTAGGAGCTTGCTTAATAGGGGTAGCATTAGGGTCTATTGCTAGCTTGTGGACTGCTACATCAGAAGATAATCCAGGCATTTCTTTATAACTCCATGTGAAGCAGTCCTTAAACTTAGTTAATAGCCTAAGTAAGTCATTGGTTTCTTCTTTATTCAACAACGAACTGATGTATGTCGGGCGTGGATTTTCTTCTATCCCGAGGCTGATTTCTTTAAACTTGTCAATTATTGAATGAATCTCCTCTTCAAATTATGACGGTGCTTCTTTGATTTGGAGATCATCTGAGATTTCTAAACACTCATTCTCATAAGAGTTGGGGGTGTGTGAGAAGAACCTATCAGACTCTAAATGATTGGTAATAACTAAGCACTAATTATCATCATCGATTGGACCCACTATACCAAATCCTAGTCCTACTCTTGATTGTGCTTCCTTGCTTGTATTGTTCCATAGCTTCTCGAAGTACTCTGACCTGTTCCTGGACCATGTGTGAGGAACTAAACCTTTTTGTATAAGATTATGAATAGAAGGCAAGTAAAAGTTAAATGGTAATTTCATTAATTCTTTAAATGAATCCTCCTTAAGTTCTACATAAACTTTATAACTTGCAGATGATGATCCCAAAAAGAACCTCTTCTACTTCATGTCACTAAAAGATTTAGGGACTTTCTTAACTACCAAAACTTCAACTTTCTAATATGTAAGTGAGGTTAGAGCTAAGGTTCCCAACTGCTACCTCATAGTTTCACATAAACCAGATTCAAATACTTTGCTTTGTCTGGAGGGTTAGTCTTCATCTCTGTCTGGATCGAAAGTCACCTCCAATGGAACCTGCTGAGAGGGGTTGATTGGTATACTAATCACATTGGACTCATCCTCTGAGCTGGATTCTAAGTCTATGTGAATAATAGGGGTACTCCTATGAACTGGAACACGACCTCTATTGGCTAATGGCCAACTAGGGGGTCTCCCACCTTTGGAACTGCCTTTGTTTCTGCGTCTGCCTCTACCTAATGGAGTTTGAGCCATTTTACCCACATGTTCATATGTTGGAATGAACTACAGGCAGAATGTGATATGCGGATCTATTTCCTCTTCAATTTCCCTTTCTTGTTCACTTGGACTTTCATTTTTCTTTTCTTTTTCTTCATTTTCTATTTCTTTTGTGTATGCATTTAAATTTTGTCCAAGTTCACAAGAAAGGGTATTTTGAGGAAGATAGTAGGTTGCATCCTCATAAATTTTAACCTCTCTAAAATGACTTTTCATCTCCGTTGACACGGTATTCAATCCCATCTTTTATGAACTTGATGCACTGATGGAGGGAGGATGGAATGATCTTATTTTTGATGTATCCAATGCCTACCAAGAAAAGTAGTGAACGAAGTATTATAATCAATGATGTAAAACTTAGCTTCAATCTTTGAGTCACCTATCTCCAAAGGTAATACTATTTAACCTAAAGCCCGCTCACCTTGTTCATTGAATCCTCTCAACATCATCCGATCTCGTCAGAGTGTAGAGATGTCGATCTTCAAATGGGCAAGGGTCTTTAGACTCATAATGTTCACCGTTGCACTAATCCATGAACTCGCAAGTCCAACCTATCCATGTCAACTATGATGTAGGGGACGGTTGTGCTCCAAGTCCCCTAGAAGAAGGTCTTCATCTGTAAAGGTGATCCCTTGAGCTTATTTTATAATGTGCTTCCTCACCTATGATCCCTAGTTGAAGCTAAGATTTTTGATCAAGGAGAGCCTTGATTAATGATTCCTTCATCTCTTTGGATAAGACAAGGACATTGTATATGCTTAGCTTAGATGGTAACCTTCTTAAGTGAGAAAGGACATTGTAGTCCACCTTGGGTTGATCATCCATAAGCATATCCATGGGTGGAGCATCCTGTGGAGGGGCTTCTCGATCCTTTATACCAATGACTTGTTTCCCTCTATCTTGAGGTGCTGCCCTAGGAGGTAGAACCTTGCCACTACAGAGGTTGACTTTGGTGATCTCTTGTGGTAGGGTAATGGAAGGTTCTACTTGCACATTAGGCTCACCTACAGCTTCTCCTATGGGACCCTCGGAGTTGGATGATTCCAAGTCTATCTTAAGAGATGAACCCATAGTATTTACAGTAAGAAAGTCCAACTCTAAATTAGAAAGAGGAAGATCAAAATTGTTATAGTTATTTTGACTTGAAGAGTTATCAATAGGAATAGAAGAAGACAACCCATCAGAAGTGATATAGATATAATTGAAACTAGCTTTATTCTTCAATTTCTTGAAATTGTTTGAAGGTAGAAAGTAGAAATCAAGTAAAGTGAGTGGGGTAAGTAATTTGATGCCCTTATCCACATATACAAGAGTTCTACTAGTAGAAGAAGTAGAGCTAGCTAAAGTGGAAGAAGTCACGTGTGAAGCTACAATCAGAGGTTGGAGTCCTGATTCTGGCCATCGGCTCAATCTCTGACACATATTGCTGAGCTCCCCTTTCCTTGAGTTGGCACTGGCAAATTACAAACCTTCCTTGATGTTGGAGGTTTGAGCTGACTCAGGCATCTGCAAGGAAAGATTTTTGATATTCTAGATAATCTTCTTAGAGGTTTTGGATAAAGAAATATCCCAACCTTCTTTAGTTTTGGAAGGATCACATATATCCCCAAGAATTACCCTAATGGAACTAGATGGTTGTTCCACAAGTTATTCCTTTGGGATAACTACAAAGCCTTGAAGTGTTCAAGCCCTGAATGTGAAGCAATCCTCCAAAACATGGCCTAGCATACATGGTAGGAGCAAAAGTTTGGATCATGACTTTGCCAACTTCCTCATCTCCTAGCTGAAAATCAGTTTCTTTAAGAGATTCTTAAAGATCTTCCCGATTACCTCTTAAATGAATAAGGTTTGTTTATTTAAAAGAGTGTGAACTATATAGCAAAGTATGGTGCCACCGTGGTGGTATGTGGCCATGGAGTCCTGTAGGGTTGCCTAGGTGGTGGCAAAGGAGGTGGAGGCGACCATGGTCTCTAACCGATCTCTAGTCTCGCCCTTATCTCCACTATCACTGCCTCGATTCTTTCATAGACCTTTTGCTTTTAGCAACTGATCTTAAAAAAGACAACTGTGTGGCCTTTTCTTGTAGACTAGCCATCTTATTGATTAGCTTCTCAAATGTCTTGATAGTGAAGCCTTTAAGGATGAAGGGGACCGACCCGTGGATAATATTTAAAAGAATCTCAATGGCATGCTGTTCAGACAACTGCAGTTTGCACTTCATACTCAGGTTATACCATCGAAGAATATAATCAACAAAGGACTCACCTGGGTGCCATTGTGTTACAATGAGATCACCTAGAACCTCCGAGCTCAACAAACCTCTTGATAAAGAGTTGCTCTAACTCAACAAATATCTTTCTCAATTGTTGGGGAACATACCAATCAAAAGCAACTGCTAGATACTAATGAAGAGGTGAAAAGCAAAGCGTCACGCACCACAACAACTGGCCTTGAAATGTGCCATGTGCTGCCTTAGGTTTCCATTGCCATCAAAGCTTTTGAAGGAGGGTGGCACAAAACCCTTGGGATATTGGATTGAATCGAATTCCTCCAGGTAGGGTCTACCCTTTGGAACCGATGATCTTCCTCGGGCTTGAGCCAACGCTTGCTTCACTTACTGCTCAACCATGGATTTTATATCTTTTTCTTGTATGGAGGTACTTTCTACTACCTTCCTATACATGCTAGTGCTACTTTTCTCAATGGGAGGTAAGGTCTTGGTTAGGTCCAAGACATGCACTAACTCAGGCTGACTGATGTCGGCTGTAGTATGATGAACTAATGGGGCTTATTTCTAGAGTACTAAAGCTGCTACTAACAAGTCCTCTAACTGCTATGTTATCCTATCTATCTGCTCATCTTTCTGCCTCAACCAATGTCATAGGTGCTGGGTTGATTGGGCAGTGTCTTCCTGGTCAACCTCATCACCTTCCATGGCTTGCTGCTCCCTGAGAAGAGATCCATTAGTATCCACCATGCAGACTCTAGCTGAGTATCCCAATAAGTCATCTTTGTTGGGATCGAAGCTGACTTTCTCTTCATCTGACCAATTGTACCCCAAAATCTTCTTCTTTTCCATGAGATAATGAGCCACTATCTCATCTAAAGAACGATCAACTGAAAATACAATAATCTAGGCGTCAGATCACTCCGCACGAGAGGCAATGAATCTAGCCTACCACTAGAGAGTCAATCTTATGTGGACTGTACTCGCTAGATGAGAGACACTCCTGACTGTCACTAGGTATGAGAGGGGTGAAAATCTAAGGATGTTCCACTATCCTTAGTGCAGCTGGGCTATCATCTGCAATCTCTGAAATAATTGCCACCATCTCGACGTCCTGCTGAACTAGCAGAGTTGGTGAAGGGATGACCACGATGCTTCGGGGTTGCCACTCATTTTGCACCACCACTTGGGTAGAAGGTCGAGTAGGAGATCTCAGCCTCGCCATAATAGGCGGTGTAGATGGGGTAGGATCCCTCAGCCATTATCGGATCACCAATGGGGTGCGCTTCTCCTCGGATATGGCCTTCATGGCCTTTGATGGAACTAGAGATGTTGTGACATGGACTGGTGATGGAGGATGAGGGGTAGAGCGGTGGGGTAGAGACACCACTAACTCTCTATGAATAAGAGCTATCCTCCGCGGATGACCGTCCTGAAGTAAGATGTTGTCGATGGTCGAGTGCAGCGATGAGAAAATCAATAAGCGCAAGCTTCTGACCGGCGAACAACCTCTGCTCTCTGATAATGTGATGTATGGGCCTCTGCCCTCTCGATGGATATGTTACCCCAAACCTGTAGGGGATGATGGATCTCGATCAAATTGAGTTTTGACTAAACATCCGTAGCTCCGCCACTGAGGTAAGTCAGAGGTCAAAACCTCGCCTCCTAGTAGTCACCGGTCGATGCACCACTAGTGGAGGTGATGTGCAGATCCTCCTAACATCCTCTCTGTCTAACCCAAAGAAAGGATGGAATTGGTATGCTGTAACCAATGGTGAAATAAGAATAGGGTACTCCTCAATGGCTAAATGAGCGGCTGCCTCCATCTCCCTGGCAATCCTAGTGTGATACTGCTTGATCATGCAGTCCTTGTTCCTACATTGTGTCCTGGTAAAATGGGAGGAGTGAGATCTAGACCTGTACTCAAAAGTAAAGGAGGTAATCCCTGAGACCAGGGGAGCCTTACCCTTAGAGAGTACAGATGAGAGGGTGCTAGCCCTCACTGGGGTAGCACAGGAAACCATGGGGCGCATTGAAACTAGTGCTGACACTATTGGTACTTCCACTACTGAAGCCTTTGGGATTGCCACTGCTTTCTTCTTCAATGAGGAGATGTCAGAATAGGAAGGTAGATCAATCCAGATGACCGGCTTTTGCCCGGTCACCGTGGTCCTACTGACTATCATGAGGGGAGTGCACTCACATAAAATCCTCACTCCCTCGAATCCTCAATTGAAGTGGATAAGATGTGTATGATCCAACCGGGGGAAGTTGGCTTAGTACAAAGTCAAATCCATGCCATGAGGGAAGGTGAAAACAAACTTCAGTCCGCATCTCGATCAACCAAAAGACTAAAAAATTGAACTGCCATTGAAGAATGCAGAGAATCGCAATGGAAATGATCTTGGATCGATTTCTCGTTGATTTTGAATTTGAATTGAAAATTTGAACTCACATCCAACAACTTGGAAGTGTTAAGTAGGGTTCAAATAGAATTGAGAATTTGATTGAAAGAGGAATTTTGAATATGAATCCAACTTCAACAAATTTGGGTATATTGAAAGATGGATTCAAAAATTTTGAGAAGGATGCTTCCATAGGTTTTGTGTTTGTTTGAATTTAGATTTTTTATTTGAGGACCCTTTCCTTTAACAAATTTTGATATGTTAAAGTAAGGGTCAATTGATATTATTTTTGTTTTGTGATTTTGGAGTTTTACTTAGAAAATTTGAGTATGCTAAGTAGAGTGCTTTGAGAATGATTATTTCTTTTTTGTGAATTGTTCTTTGATTTTGGAAATTTGGAATTCCCACTTAACAAATTTAGATATGCTAAGTGAAGAATCCAAATGTTTTTGTTTGATTTTTGAAATTATGATTCATGAAAAATTTAAGTATGCTAAGAAGAACCTAAGTGTTTCATTTGTTTTGGTATGTTTTGATTTTTTAAAGAGTAGGATCCTTAGCAAATTTAGATATGCTAATGAAATCCTAATGTGCTTCATATTTTGTTTTGATTTGTTTGAAAGTGGAGAATTTCTTTAGCAAATATGGTATGCTAAAGATAAAGTTCCACTTAATTTTGTGAAATGGAAATTTCACTTAGCAAATTTGAGTATGCAAAATGGATTTCCAAAAGATGTGTTCAAAATTTTATTTTAGTTTTGTTTTGAAAAATGGAAACTTCTCTTTAGCAAATTTAGTATGCTAAGGAATGAAGTTCCAAAAGTGCTTGAATATTTTTGGTTTTGACTTTGGAGACTTCACTTAGCAAATTTGAGTATGCTAAATGAAGTTCCAAAGATGTTTGAAAATTTTTGATTTTGGATATGGAGACTTCACTTAGAAAATTTGAGTATGCTAAATGAAGTTCCAAATATGTTTGAAGATTTTAGATTTTAGATTTGGAGACTTCACTTAACAAATTTGAGTATGCTAAATGAAGTTCCAAAGATGTGTTTGAAAATTATTGATTTTTGGATTTGGAGACTTCACTTAGCAAATTTGAGTATGCTATATGAAATTCCAAAATGTGTTTGAAAATTTTTTGATTTTGGATTTGGAAACTTCACTTAACAAATTTGAGTATGCTAAATGAAGTTCCAAAATTGTGTTTGTTAAAAATTTGATTTTGGATTTGGAGACTTCACTTAACAAATTTGAGTATGCTAAATGAAGTTCCAAAAATGTGTTTAAAGTTTTTTTATTTTGGATTTGGAGACTTCACTTAGCAAATTTGAGTATGCTAAATGAAATTCCAAAAATTTGTTTGAAATTTTTTGATTTTGGATTTGGAGGCTTCACTTAGCAAATTTGAGTATGTTAAATGAGGTTCCAAATGTGTTTGAAAATTTTTGATTTTGGATTTGGAGACTTCACTTAGCAAATTTCAGTATGCTAAATGAAGTTCCAAATGTGTTTGAAAATTTTTGATTTTGGATTTGGAAACTTCACTTAGCAAATTTAAGTATGCTAAATGAAGTTCCAAATGTATTTGAAAATTTTTTATTTGGAAACTTCACTTAGCAAATTGAGTAAGCTAAATGAAGTTCCAAATGTGTTTGAAAATTTTTGATTTTAGATTTGGAAACTTCACTTAGCAAATTTGACTATGCTAAATGGAGTACCAAATGTGTTTGAAAATTTTTGATTTTGGGTTTGGAGACTTCACTTAGCAAATTTGAGTATGCTAAATGAAGTTCCAAATGTGTTTGAAAATTTTTTATTTTAGATTTGGAGACTTTACTTAGCAAATTTGAGTATGCTAAATGATGTTACAAAATGTGTTTGAATTTTAAAAATATGATTGTTAAGTTTTGATTTTTAAAAAGGAGACTTCCATTCAACAAATCTGGGTATGTAGGAATGGAGGTCAATCTTATTTTTGAAATGTAAGAATTTTATTTTGTGTGTGATTATTGCTTTTTTTTTAAAAAGGGAATTCCAACTTAATCATATGTGGGATATGTTTAAGTGAGGTTTCCAAATGATTTTATTTTTAGTTGGGAATGAAATATTCATTCAATAAATTTAGGTATATTAAATGAAGATGTTCATATGTGCTTTTGAAAAATTTAATTTTATTTGAAAATGAAATTTTCAATCAATAGTTGTGAGTGTATTGAATGAAAAGGTTCACATGTGCTTTTTAAAAAATTTTATTTGTAATTTTGATTTTGATTTTGATTTTTGGAAAGATGATTGTTCATTTTGAAAATGAAATCTTCATCAAAATGAATTGAAGGAAGATGTTCATTTTTGTGCTTTTGGAAAATTTAATTTTATTTGAAGATGAAAATTCCATTTAAAGGTGTGAGTGTATTGAATGGAAAGGTTCATGTGTGCTTTTTGAAACTTTTATTTTTAATTTTGATTTTGATTTGTGGAAAGATGATTGTTCATTTTATTTTGAAAATGAAATCTTCATCAAAATGAATTGAAGGAAGATATTCATTTATGCTTTTTGAAAATTTAATTTTTTGATTTTGATTTTGATTTTTGGAAAGATGATTGTTCATTTTATTTTAAAAATGAAACCTTCATCAAAGTGATTTGAAAGAAGATGTTCATTTGTATTTTTTTTTTTGGAAAAGGTTATTAGTTTTATTTTTGAAAATTTCTACATGTAACAATTGTGAGAATTGTTAAATGAGGGTGATAAAATTTTTGTGAAAAATATTTTATTAAGTGTATTTTTGAAAGAGTGCTTTTTGGAAAACAAGGTTCTTATGAAAAAATTATTTTGTCTTTATTATTTTAGAATGAACCTTTTTCTTATCATAAAAATGATAAGGAGGAAGTCTTTAAATGTTTTCTTTTTTATTTAGATCTTTTTATTTTTACCCATTGGAGAACCCAACAGGGGTTTTAAGACCAACACGGAGTGAGGTCCTAAAACCTAAAGATGTTGGCTAACATAACTTAAGAATGAAATAAGCTAAGTGCCAATGAAAAGAAAGATAGTCTCAGATTTATACCGAAGTACAAATCTACTATCGATACTTGAATACAATGATAATTTACTAAAGATGGAGAGAGGAACTGTCCCCAACGGAGTTGCCAGAAAAATATGTTGGTGAATAATTTCTATATGGTCGCTTTCCATCTATGGGTGAAAGGCAAGAATATAAAAATTCATCTTTTTGGGATGCCACATTTAGATATTATTTAGGTGATCTACATCATCAAGGAATAGTATACTATCTGGGAGATAGAAGTCACTATCCTTTAATGGACCTAATCACCTCAATAAGGACTCTTAAGGATAATGGGTCTACATATGTACTCGAGATTCTCCCCCTACTTTACATGAAAAAGTAAAGCAGGGTTTATTTTAAATTAGGTTTGTTAAATTTCATACAGAGGAAAGCCCTCATAGTTAATTACATCCTAAGGGACGTGATCCCTTAGGAATACTCTCGATTAAGGTAAATGATCATTGTCTTAAAAGATTTCAATAGAAAATGACTATCAATCGATTAGTTTATTTTTGAAGAGCAAATGTGATTGATCAAAGAGAGGGAGTTATTATTGAAGACAAAAGAAAGATAAGTAAGAGATGCCCACGATGCTAAAAAACATAGCGAGCATCTTAAACTATCCTATGGTTGGGGTTTACTTTTTTAAAATTGATTTAATTTTTTTGAGTTGCATTTCTCATTAGAAATTTAGGACTTATGATTCCATAACACAAGATTATAAAAATGCCTAAGATGTGAGGATTTATGCATATGACTCACAAAGGGGGGAAGCAATCTCAGAACCTAAATCTAGGGAGCTTTGGCGAGGGCCGGAAGCACAACCTAAATTGAAGGTGAAAATGGGTATTTGGTTTGCCTCCATAAGAGAGGACAAACCACCAGACTGCTTAGACTTACAATTGCTTGGGGGTGGCCGCCAACTAACGCCTCCTATCATTTTAAATTCATGTAGGCAAGTCATATGCTTTATGCAAGATAACTAGGCTATTATTTATTTTGAAAGAGACTAAGTCCTTAAACTCACTCCCTAAAGAGACTAGATCATGTAAAGACATGCTTCAAATGACCTAAATCTAATGCAATTCAGATTTGTTTTTATTTTTATTTTTGGATAATTATTTTTACTAAGGCTAATAGGGTTCATATGCCTGATGCATGTGAAATAAAGTTAATGGCCAAAATCAGTGAGAAGGGAGGAGGTGTGTTTCCATGATGGCTGTCAAAGGTCAAGTCAAGTTTCTCTGGAAAAGGTGGAAGTCCTCCAATCAAGAGTGAAATAAGATGCATTTGTGCATTATGTTATAAAAGAAGTACTCATACAGCTAAGCGGCTACTAATTCTTTTATCTTGATTTTAACCCTAAGCTTTAGGTGAGATTATGAGTTCTTTATTTTTAATTTTGAGATATTAAATTTGGTAAAAGATTTATTTTTTCCTAAGAGCCTAATCTACATCCAGATCATACATAAAGCAAGGAAGAAACTAAAAAAATGATGCCACTTAATGCACAAGCTAAATAAATCATCAATCAATTTATAAAGCGAATCGTAAAAGAATAAGAGGGCATTATGGTCGGACCTCCACACAAACCTGAAAAATAAACTGGGTAGCTGAGCTCTACCCTTATACAACCCAAATTATAAATGAATTAAATACAATTATATAAGGAATTCATTATTATGGGGGTCTTCAAGCTTCATTTCTTCATTCCTCTTCTTTCTTCCTCTTTTCTTCTTTCTTCCTCTTTTCTTCTTTCTTCTTTGGTTCCTTCTCTTGGATCGTTGGAAGGTGGATGCTCCAAAGGCCACATATGGTGCACAAGATAGGGTCTTATTACCAATGCTCATCCTAATCCCCATAACAATCATTCCAAAATCTTAATTACAAAGTTTACATGAAAAGGAAAAGTAAATCTAGCTAACACCTGCAAAATAAAGATTAACTAAATAAACCACCAATTCCCTAGCATGTATATTGGACTTATCACCCCACACATAGGAGACTAAGTCCACCTAGCCTATTGGATTATGCTTAGGGGTATAAGCACCTTTACAACAAAAATATTTATATTTTTATTTATTACAATGCCCCTTAAGCATAATCCCCTGCAGAAAATAAAGGTTAAAGTAAGATCACCCCATAATTCATTCTATGCACATACATCCTAACATCTAGTCTAAAACATGTATCACAAAACAAAAAGCAAGCATCAAACCATGCACTGCCCTAACCTAAAGCTAGAAGTGGTGACTTAGCCTAATGTGTATGCTTTAGAGGTTTGTGTGGTATGCTTAGCTATGGCTTTAATTAGAATTTTCTAAGTGTGAAGCATGTTCAACTTAGAGAAGGATTTCATTTAAGTGATTTCATTATTTTGGATTGATTTTATTTCATGTTTTGATTAGGTTCAAGTGAATCCTATAATTAATTACTAAGTTATAAAAAGAGGAAAAGAGAAGAGAACTTCTCTTTCCTTCCCTAACCTAAGTAATTTCTAAAGTGGATTCATACTTTAGTTTTGTTTAGTGAATGCTTTGATTAAGTCTTTTAATTAATCGTTAGTTTAGATGAACTCTAAACAAACCTATTCAAAAAGAAAGGCATTTTAAGATTAAATAAAAAGAACTAAATTCATAAAATATACATCACTTCATTTCTTTTCCAACATGTATAACATCCATATGAATGAATCCTAAGCATATCTATACATACAAATGAGAATGTTTAATCACACTTTATGATGCATGCTAAGCAATTCATTTAATAAAATTTGGAAGTTTAAGATGCATGATTTTCATTTACTAAAAGGTATTTCTTATCCAATTTTCACATATGCACATGAAAGTAAGAAAGGCATAAGTGAGTACTACACCATTGTTAACCGGAGGTGTAAGGTACAAGAACTACTTAGGGCTACTTAAAGCCTCGTAACCTCGGGATTGTCCAGACTAATATACCACTTTTCTTAAATACAAACATGTGTGCAAAATAAATGAATGGAAAAGAAAGAATGCAAAAATTTTTATTAGTTGATTTATTTTGTTTATGTAATTTATATGAACAAGCATAGGTATCCTTCTTAAGTGATAGTATAGGAATGAATAGGATATGGGATTAGGTAAGTGTTAGGTTCTTTTCAAATGAACCATACATCTTACCAAATCCTATTCAAAACTATACTAAAATAAAAGAGAAGGAAGACCTACACTAAGCACATCTTTTATATCTTACTGCATGCAAGCTTATAATTAAAATATAAGTAACACACTTTCAGATTTGATAATTGATTCATATATTTTGAAAATAATTTGAATTTAATGGTGATAATAGCCACTCATATTCTTACTTAGCCAAAATATGCAAATTTGACATAAAGTAAATATTTTTATTTTAAATTTGAATCTTGAAAAGTATGAATGCATGAAACCACATGACACACATATTTAGCATGTTGGGGAAAGAACTAAAGCAATAAAAGTGTGTAAATATATTCACTTTAATTAAATCCCATATGCTTACGAGTGTATTAGTAACCTCCCTTATGTTTGGGTTGTTTGAAGTTGGCACATGGTTGATTGGAGTTTAGGAGTGGATTAGTAACCTCCCATATGCTTTAAATCAAGTGGAGGGAGGCTTTTCGAATTGGCCAATTTGAGCTAGGGGTCAATTTTGGCCTTAGGTTCATTTGGACTGACCCACACCCATTGGGTTGGGTGCACCACACTCCATAGAGTTCACTTGACCTTGGAAGGTATCAAGTTGATATGAAGAGGGCTTAACCAAATTCCCCATGGATTTGACCAAAATTTATTCTATGGCCTAGGAGTTGAACGATCATTTGGCCAATTTTTAAATTTGAATATGTTGGGTATGTTGAGAAAATAGGTTTGGCCAAGTTTCATTGGATTTGGAGTTCATTTGGTATGGTTTGGCTCATGTTGACCCATTTAGGTCAAAATGGGTCAACTTAGGTCAAGTTGACCAATTGGTCAAATTGGGTCAAACCAAGGGTTGAGTCAAGTTCATATGACTATCTGAAATGTTTTGGTGGCTTGATTTGGTTAAATTTGGTTTAGTTTTAATTTTTATGATCATTTAGGTCAAATGGGTCAAGTTGTCAATGACCCATTTGAATTTTGAGCTAGGTCATGGGTAGGTTTAGGTTAGTCATATGGAGTGGAATATCTTTATTGCCTATCAATTTAAGTTAGAATTTGGCTCAACATGACCCCTTTAGGTCAAGAAGTTCAAGGTCACTAGAAGTTAGAATAATTGTCCAATTGAGGGTCAAGATCAACAAGTGATTTGGAATGAACTTGACCCATTGGTTTCAATCAATTTGGCTTAGATGAAGTTTTGACACATTTTGACTTTTAGGTCAAGTTGGGTCTTAGGGACAATTAATTTAGACTCAAATGTTGACTTGTCAAAACATAGGTCATTAATGGAAATCAACATATTTAAATTTTGGTCAACCCTTAGGTTTGACTTGGTTTGACCCAATTTGATTGATTGATTATCCCATGATGATTGTTGATCATGATGAGAGGCATAGGTGAGTTTGATTCATTCCAATTTGATTAACATTAGAATTTAGCTCATAAGAGTACTTTAGGTCACTTTGGGTCAAGTGAGCCTATGGGTCAAATGGTCAAAGCTTGATTTGAGTTTGATTGAACTTGTATATGGACTTATGATTGAAATATAAATCCATTTGCAAGTGATTTGAAGTCAAATTGATTCATTTGACAATTTCATATTCAAAGGAAGAATATGAATGGATTTGGGGTTTGATTTTTGAATTGGATTTTGATTAAGTGATTGAAGTTTGCATTTATATTTCGATTCATGATTGTAGAGTTGATTGAATTATGAAGAAAAATCAAGAGTTTGGCTTGATTTGAAGTTGATTTGACTAAGTTCAAGATTTTGACTTGAAAGGCTTAGTTGGATTTTGAGTGGATTTGAGTTTGATTTTGGGAATTGGTTTTGACTGTTTGAATTTATATTTTGTTTATATATGTGAATATAAATGAGAATATAAATGAGTCATGAGAAAATTTTAAGGATTTGAAGTGATTTGATCATGATTGAAGCTAAGTCCATTAAATGGGAATTTAAAGAACTTAGGAAATTTTGGAGTTGGGATTTGAATTTTTGAATTTGGTTTGATTGATTTATATTTATCTTTCATTTATATATGTGAATATAAATGAGAATATAAATAAGTTATGAGAAAATCTCATGAATTTGAATTGATTTGATGATGATTTTGGATAAGTCCTTAAGAGAGAATTTAAGGACTTAAGAAGGATTTTAAATTTGGAATTTAATTTATGGGTTTCAATAATTGATTTCAATCACATGGATTTGATTTGAGTTTGGAGAAAATCAAATAAGATTGATTTGGAGTTTTACTTGAAGGAAAGAAGGTGAGGAATGGTTCAAGCTAAGGGTAGACAAATTTTCCTAACACCCTTAAGGCATGACCTATTCTAATTGCTAACTCTTCTTAGTTTCTAGAGCTAGGTTGAGTGTCCACCTAATTACCAGATGTGTCTTAAGACTAAGGAACTCTTAAAGTCTAAGAGAAGTCCAATGTCTAAGATGGAGGGGTTGAGAGCTCATCTTAAAAATGAGGTCAACAATCCCTTAACCCCATAGCTCGACATGCGGCAGCGGCGGTCAGCACGCTTTATACGCATCACGTGGGGAGAAGCCACTTAAACATCCCATCTCTGTGGTAGTTGGACGTAGTTTGATACCTGTCATTCGATCAAGGATCGAATGACCAGGAATCACCCCGTGATTTTAAAAGGATATATCAAATTTTAAAACATGCACTTAATATTGGTCGTCCATCCAAAATGTGTGGATGGACGGTCGGGATCATCTCTGTTCTTCCTAGAGGATCATAGGAACCGTCCATGATCTAAGCCTTGATCCGAGATCGATTGAGCTCAGATTAGGATAAAATTTTGCACACTCCATCATACACTAAGGGCAATCCTATCCAATGGTTGAATTTTCATGCCATGAACATTTCTTTTACAAAGGACCAACACCTCTTAAATCTAACGGTCAAAAAAATGCCATACCTCACTAGAGGTGACCACCGACAGTCGATTCCCTTGGAGAAGCTTAGTCTGGTTGAGACGAAGCTGTAGTGAAAGAATTAGCACCTAAGGCTGGGTAGTTTGCACTATTGACCAACTCCCCTTGCTCTCCTTTGTGTCTTTGATCGAATTAAACTATTCCTTGCCTTGGGAACTTGAGGGAGAGCTAAGGCAAGCTTTATTTGGTCCCCTGAGGAAGTGTCCAAAGGCAATTGGATTGAATTGTAGTGTGGATGAAAATTGAGAATGCTGGTTTCAATTCCCTCTTAGAAAGCTTAGGATCGCTCTCTGATGGCTCCTAACACTCTCTAACACTCAATCGATAATGAGCATGTGCAAATTGAATTGAATTAGGGGAAGTATATCAACCCCTATGGTAATAAGACAACCGAAGCATGGTTTACCATTTTGATCAAATTGCCAATAATGGGAAGGTTGTTTGAGTTGTTAGGAGTTGGCACATGGTCAGTTTGAGCCAAAGAGTGGATTGGTAACCTCCCATGTGCTTCAAATTGAGTGGAGGGAGGTTTTCAATTTGGCCAATTTGAGCTATAGGGTCAGTTTTGGCCTTGGGTCCATTTGGGCTGACCCAAACCCATTAGGTTCGGTGCACCACCCTCCATAGGGTTCACTTGACCTATTAGTAAGGTATCAAGTTGATTTGAAGAGAACTTGACCAAATTCCTCATGGATTTGACCAAAATTTGTTCTATGGCCTAGTAGTAGAATGGTCATTTGGTTGATTTTTGAATTTGAATATGTTGGGTATGTTATGAAATAGGTTTGGCCAAGTTTCATTGGATTTGGAATTCATTTGATATGGTTTAGCTCATGTTGACTGATTTAGGTAAAAATTGGTCAACTTGGGTCAAGTTGACTAATTGGTCAAATTGGGTCAAACTAAGAGTTGGGTCAAGTTCATATGACCATTTGAAATGTTTTGGTGGCTTTGGTTTGATTCAATTTGGTTTAGTTTTGAGTTTGGCTCATATGACTTCATTTATGTCAAATGGGTCAAGTTGACCAATTTGACCCATTTGACCTATTTGAGCTAGGTCATGGGCAGGTTTAGGTTTGGTTAGTCATATGAAGTGGATTGGTATCTTAGTTTCCAATCAATTTTGGTTAAGTTTGAATTTGGCTCAACATGACCCCTTTAGGTCAAGTTGGTAAGGTCAATTGGGCTAGGTTAAGTCTAGTTGGCCAATTGAGGCTTTGGTTAAGTTCAACAATTGATTTAGAATGAACTTGACCCATTGGTTTCAATCAATTTGGCTTAGATCAAGTTTTGACACATTTTGACTTTTTAGGATAAGTTGGGTCAACTTGGGTCAAGTGGCCAATTGGGCTAGGTTAGGCTCAACTGTTGACCTGGTCAAGTTCAAACATAGGTCATGAATGAAGTTAGATCAATGGTTCCAATCAATTTGGCCTATGATGGATTTTAGCTATGTTAGGTTTTATTTTGGCTAAGTGTTGACTTGGTCAACCCTTAGGTTTTGACTTGGTTTGACCCAATTTGATTGATTGATCATCCCATGATGATAGTTGATCATGATGAGAGGCATAGGTGAGTTTGGTTCAATCCAATTTAGTTAGGATTATAATTTAGCTCATAAGGATACTTTAGGTCACTTTGGGTCAAGTGAGCCTAAGTGGATCAAATGGCTTGATCAAAACTTGATTTGAGTTTGATTGAACTTGTATATGGACTTATGATTGAAATATAAATCCATTTGCAAGTGGTTTGGAGTCAAATGGAGTTTGATCCATTTGACAATTTCATATTCAAAGGAAGAATATGAATGAATTTGGGGTTTGATTTTTGAATTGAGTTTTGATTTGGTGATTGAAGTTTGTATTTATATTTGCATTCATGATTGAAGGGTTGATTGAATCATGAAGGAAAATCAAGAATTTGGCTTGATTTGAAGGTGATTTGGCTAAGTTCAATGTTTCGACTTGAAAGGCTTAGGTTGGATTTTGAGTGGATTTGAGTTTGATTTTTAGAATTGGTTTTGATTGTTTGAATTTATATTTCATTTATATATGTGAATATAAATGAGAATATAAATGGATTATGAGAAATTCCCATGAATTTGAAGTGATTTGATCATGGTCTAGGCTAAGTATTTTATGAAGGAATTTAAAGGGCTTAGGAAATTTTTGGAGTTGGGATTTAAATTTTTGAATTTGGTCTGATTGATTTATATTTATATTTCATTTATATATGTGAATATAAATGTGAATATAAATGAGTTATGAGAAAATCCCATGAATTTGAATTGATTTGAACATGATTTATGTTAAGTCCTTAAGAGGAAATTTAAAGGACTTGAGAAATTTCATGAATTGATTTTGAATTTTTGAGTTTAGTTTGATTGATTTAAATTTATATTTCATTTATATGTGAATATAAATGAGAATATAAATGATTTATAGAAAAATCTGATGAATTTGAATTGATTTGATCATGATTTTGGCTAAGTACATTAAGGAAAACTTAAAGGACTTAGAAAAAATTTGTGAATTGATTTTGAATTTTGAGTTTAGTTTGATTGGTTTATATTTATATTTCATTTATATGTGTGAATATATATGAGAGTATAAATGAATTATGAAAAAATCTCAAGGATTTGATTTGGTTTGATCATGATCTAAGCTAAGTCTTTTAAGGAAAATTTAAAGCACTTAGAAAATTTTTAGACTTAGGAATTTCATTCATGGGTTTCAATCATGGGTTTCAATTATGGATTTCAATCATGGATTTCAATTTTGGATTTCAATCACATGGAGTTGATTTGAGTTTTGAGAAAATCAAATAAGATTGATTTAGAGTTTGACTTGAAGGAAAGAAGGTGAGGAATGGTTCAAGTTAAGTGTAGGCAAATTTTCCTAACACCCCTAAGGCATGACCTATTCCTATAGCTAACTCTTCTACGTCTCTAGGGATAGGTTGAGTGTCCACCTAATGACTAGATGTGTCTTAAGACTAAGGAAATCTTAAAGTTTAAGAGAAGTCCTATGTTAAGATGGAGGGGTTGAGAGCTCATTCTAAAAAGAGGTCAACAGAGGGCGCCCAATAGGTGTGGTGTGACTGACAAGGAACACCACGTGTATTAGTGTTGACCGAAATGATTAACAACACCAAAATATCACAAGCACTAACAAAAACAATCTACCCCTAACCCAAGGTGTAGAAAGAATCCATAACTTAGTGCAGCGTGGCTCTACTTATGTCAAGGACATAAGAGAGAGAGTAGAATCCACTAAGGGATAGAGTGTGAACCTTCCACTAGGGAAGTAGGTTCAAGTCATCCACAAGGGGATGAGAGGTTTGATTTGATTTAAGGCTCAGTAAGGAGAAATTTCCACTTTGGATAAGGTTGAATTGGTTTCAATTTTTAAGTTTGGAATTTTCATATGGACCTTGTTGGTTTGTGATGAACTGCACTAAGTAGGAGCCATGGAAGCTTAGACCTAACTCAAATTTACCAATCCAAAGGGGTAATCTACTAAACACATAGTAGGACTAGCTAACCAAATGGGTGCCTTTCGATATGCAACAGCTATACTAGGAAGAAAGCATAGTAGACTTACATCCTCTAAAGTAGAGACGAGTTGCTGGGGTAATCTATTGGCAAGGCAATAGATTGAACCCAAACTAAGGCTGACTATTGAGTGAATGCCACTGGAGGACTTAGATCAACTCAAAGGTAATCATGATTAATTTCATTTTTTTTAGATTTGTTTATTTTGATTGATTCCATTGGTTTGTGATGGGTCACACTGAGATGTAGCTCATATTAGCCTAGACCTATCTCAATTTACTAAACCAAAGGGAGTAGCTTTTCGACCGATGAGAGAACTATCCAACCAAAGGAGTGTCTTTCAGTTTGCAATAATCAATTAAAGGGAATAAAGCTCGAGGACTCACAACTTCCACTATAAAAGACCACTGGGGTGATCCATTGCTTTGGGCAACAAATCAAACCTGACCTAGGGCTGCCTGTCAGTTTGTGACAATCATGCTAGAAAGAATGCATCGTGGCCTTACATCTTCCAAAGTGGAATGACTGCCGGGGTAACTTGCTTATAACAAAACAAAATTGAACCTAACCTAAGGGCAACTAGGAGTGAGTGTCAACCTGGAGACTTATCTTAACTTAGGTAGTCAAGCAATTCCTATAGGGAGTTCTGCAGACACTGCCCTAAAGATAGGATGTCTGCTTGGGGAAATGGGCCCTTTGGGGGCTTGAATTCCTAATCCACAAACGAATTAATTTTGTTTATTTTGTTTGTTTAGTTTATTTTATCATGGACCCTATTAGTTTGCAAGGGATCAAACTAAGAAGGAGCTTATATCAGCCTAGACCTATCTCAGATTTACTAAACCAAGGGAGAATCTATGCATCTGTTGAACAAATTCTCCAATCACAGGGGTAGCTACTAAGAAAGGGGAACTGTCCAATCCAAATGTAACCCGGATAGTGTCTAAATGGGGTCACAAAAGACATGATCTAAATAGAGTGCCCACAAGAAATGGGGCCTCTAAGGGCTTAGTACAAAACCTTGGAGAAGATGACATGGCTAGTCATATATTCAATAGGTATTCGGTGTCCAACTCAAGGAGAAAACATGGGGACTCATGTCTGCCAAGATTGGTGTATCCACCGGGTGAGTTATTGTCAGCATAACAAACATCGACCAACCTAAGGTTCGCCAATAATTAGCCGAAGAAAGCTCGGGACTCACATCCTCCTATAGACGATTGGATAGTCTTTGACTCGACAGGTGTTATCCGACCTAGGGCGACTACTGAGTGAATGCCATTAGGGGACTTATATCGGCTTATAGGTAGTAAAGAGGAAAGAAGCCTCTGGGGGACTTACCCCAAACCTCAAATAAATGTAACTTAGTTAATGGATGATAGCTAGTTCAAGAAGAAAGTACATGGACTCACATATTCTTAAGCAAAGTCAATCATGAGGTAGCTTGCTGGCTGGGTAGTAAAGACTACCATACTAATAAGGCACTCATTGGTTTGTAATGGTTAAGTTAAGAAGAAAGCTCAGGGACTCACTTCTTCCAAATAAATGACCACTAGGGTGAAATTCTAGCGAGGTAGCATGTAGACCCGACCTAAAGCAGCTAATGAGTGAGTGTCATAGGGGGCTTGTTCCCACATCAAAATAGCTTAAGATAAAAGATTTGTGTTTATTGTTGTGCATGTGTTAAAAGAAATAGGATGCCTCTAGGGGACTCTTATACCTTCCTTAAACACACTAGGGGTTTAGATAAAATGGTGTCATGGATGGCAAATAGGATTCCCACTAAGAAAGGATGCCGCTTGGGTTCTCTCACATCTATCTTAGTTGTGCTAATCAAAATAGGAAGCCTCTTGGGTTTCTTATACCTATTCTAATAGCGTCGGGAGATTGTGTTTGTGTTGTGAAAGAGAGATAGGATTCCACCAGGGGACTCTTACACCTACTCTAAACACATCACGATGAATTCACAAGATAAGCAAATAATTCTTCAAAATAAGAGAAGATTTGATGAATGAAATCAAATTTTGGTTCTTTTTATTAATAATTGTTTTCAAACATGATTTGTTTCATGGGTAATAGTTCTTTAGGTAGAGCCCATTAATCGAAAGCATCGGGTGTTCTCCTTTAAAATCAATAAGCTGATAAGATCCTCCTTGGTAAGCTTTCTCTATGACATAGGGGCCTTCCCAAGTGGGTTCAAACTTGTCTCTCATCTTTTGATGGGCAGCAATTGGTCTCCTTAGGACTAACATAAGTTCTCCTACTCAAAAAGACCTAGGGTGGACCAGCTTATTGTGAGCTTGAATCATTTTGGCTTTGTACAACTCAAGGTTCTGGAACGCCCGTAGGCGACTCTCCTCTGAACCTTTGAGCTCTTCTAACCATAACTTTGCATTATGCTCTGTAGTGTCTTGTTACCCAATGCTATCCTTAGTGATGGGAGTTAAAATTCTAAAGGTAGAACAACTTTGGATCCATACACTAAGGAAAATGGGGTATACTAAGTTGGAGTTTGGTATGTGGTGCGATAAGCCCACAAGGCTTCAACCAACTACTCATTCCACTATCATTTTTTTGTCATCAAGAGTCTTCTTTAATATCTGGATGAGAGTTTCATTGAACGCTTCCACTAAGCCATTTGCTCCAGGGTAATAGATGGTGGAATATCTCTAATCTATACCATGTCTTTTGGCGAAGCTATTGATCTTCATGCTTTTAAATGCAATACCATTATCAAATATAATTCATTGAGGCACCTCGAACCTATATATGATATGGTTCTTAAAAAACTAAAGCACATGCTGAGCTGTGACCTCTCTAAGTGGGATGGCTTCCACCCACTTGGAAAAGTAATCGGTGGCAGTTAAGATGAACCGATTCCCTTTAGAAGAAGAAGGATTGATCGGACCCACAATGTCGGTACCCCAACACTCAAATGGCCATGAAGCCAATGTAGGATGTAAAATGTTGGGTGATTGGTGGAGGACCACACAATTTACCTAGCACTGATGGCATCTCCTAGCTACATCCATGCAGTCTGTAATCATCGAAGGCCAGTAGTATCCTAGTCTCTCGATCTTCGTCTTCATCTTCAGACTGGATTGATGTGCTCCACATAGAACTGAGTGTACCTCAATTATAATGCCACGGGCTTCATGTTTCTCTAAATAACATAATCACATTTGGTCAAAGGACCGGCAGTACAAGGTGCCATCAACAAGAGTGTAGGACAGAGCTCTCTGTTTCACCTGATAAGCTTGTGACTTTTCTTAAGGTAGTTTATCGATGTTCAAGTAATCTATGAACGGTTGCCTCCAATCTAACTCCTTGTCCATTTTGGCAACAATAATCTCCCCTTCAAGAGAAAGTTTCTCGATGAGTTGAACATCAATAAGGGATATGTCTTATCTATTTTGGACCCTTATTGAAATGGACTCATCTTTTGGACATGCCAATTCTTTGGCAAGTTTGGACAAAGCATCTGCTACTACGTTCTCTCCTCGGGGAACCTTGTAGATGGTGACTTTGGGAATTTGAGCCAACAGCTTCATGATATACTCATAATAATGACAAAGCTTGGGTTTGAGAACCTGTAGTACCCGACAATCTGGTCAATGACCGATTGAGAATCCCCAAAGATGTTGATACTTTTAACACTGATAGGGATGGCTAACTCTAGACCGATAATTAGAGCCTTATACTCAGCTTCATTATTGGTGAAGGGGTTGAAAGATAGTATGAGAATCTTATCACATCACGGTCTGGAGTTAGGAAGACTATTCCTACCCTTGCCTTTCCTAAAAGTGTAGATCGTGGTGCTTCCCCTTTGTGAAAAGAAGTTGCATCATCAAAATACATCTACCATTGGCAGTTACCGGCCTCCCCTAAGTTCATGATTTGTTCATCAGGGAGATCGTAAGTAAACAATCAACAGGAAGATGGTTATGTTGCTAAAAAAATCTGCTAGTGCTTATTTTTTCACCGCACGGAGGGGTACGAATGTGATATTAAACTATGAGAGAATCATGGACCAACGTGCCAAACATCCGGATAGCATTGGCCATGTCATGAGATACTTCAATGGATTTGTTTTAGAGATCAAGTTCACCTTATGAGAAAGCATATAATGCATTAGTTTTGGGAAGTAAAGATCAAAGCTTGACAATGTTTCTCAATAGGTAGATAGTTTGCTTCAGTAGGAATCAGACGATAGCTGAGGTAGTAGAGAGCGTTCTCCTTCCCTTCATCATTGGCTTGGGCCAAAAGAGCATCGAGAGAGTTGTCCAATGCAACAATGTAGAGGATGAGAGGCCTACCCGAGATAGGGGCTGCTAGAACTGGCAGCTTCAATAAATATTTTTTGATGTCTTCAAAGGCATGCTGACACTTATCATCCCAATTGAACTTGGAATCCTTTTTGATAAGTGTTGAGAATGGCTTGCATCTCCCTGATAGGTTGGAGAGAAAGCATCTTAGATATGGCAGCCATCCTTTGAAGGATCTGAGTTGAGTTAAACTCTTAAGAGGTGGCATTTCTAAGATAGCTTTGATCTTTTCAAGATCTATTTCTATTCCCCAATGTAAAATAATAAACCCAAGGAATTTCCCTAAAACTACTCCAAATGCACACTTCAGGGATTCATTTTGAGGTTATATTATCTTAAACGTTCGAAAACTACTCTCAAGTCAAAGAGATGGTCTTCCTTTCTTTGTTCTTGACTACTAGATCAACAATGTAACACTCCACCTGAGGATGGATGAGTTCATTGAAGGTCTGAGTCATGGCCCATTGGTATGTAGCACCAGCATTTTTAAGGCCGAATGACATGACCCTATAACAGAAGATTCCGATCAGAGTTCGGAAAGCGGTGTTTCTTTCATCTTAAGGAGACATCTTGATTTGGCTATAGCAAGATGACACATCTATGAAAGAGAACACTGTGTGAGATGAGGCAATGTCCACCATTAATTCTGGTATAGGAAGAGGAAACTCATCCTTAGGACATGCCTTGTTTAAATCCCTGAAATCAACGCATATGTGAATTTGACCATTCTTCTTCTTAATTGGGATGACACTAGCTAATTAGGTAGTATATTTTTCTTTCCTAATGAAACCAACATCGATCAGTTTCTTGACTTCAAAGATGCCCCGTTGTTCAATTTCTAATCGCATGCGTCTAGGAGCTTAGTTAATAGGTGTAGCATTATGATCTATTCTAATCTACATCAAGAGATAATCCGGGCATCTCTTCATAACTCTATGTGAAGCAGTCTTTAAAATCAGTCAATAGCCTAACTAAGTGATTATTTTCTTCTTCATTCAACAATGAATTGATGTATATTGGGCATGAATTTTCTTCTATCTCAAGGTTGATTTCATTAAGCTTGTCGATTATTGAATGAATCTCCTCTTCAAATTCTGGTAGTGCTTCTTTGATTTGGAGATCATATGGATCATTTGAGGTTTCTAAAGACACATTCTCATAAGAGTTGAGAGTGTGTGAAAAGAACTTATCAGACTCCAAATGATTGTTAACAACTAAGCAGTAGTCATCATCATTAACTAGACTCACTGTATAGAATCCTAGTCCTGCTCTTGATTGTGCTTCCCTGTTTGTATTATTCCATTACTTTTCAAAGTACTCTGACCTATGCCTAGACCATGTATGAGGAACTAAACCTTTATGTATAAGATTTTGAGTAGAAGGAGAGTAAAATTCAAAGGGTAATTCTATTAATTCTTTAAAAGTATCCTCCTGAAGTTCTACATCAACGTCAGGACTTGAGGATGATGATCCCAAAAATAACTTCTTCTGTTTCATGTCACTGGAAGACTTAGGGACTTCCTTAACTACCAAACCTTCAATTTTTTGAGATGTAAGTGAGGTTAGAGCTAAGGTTCCCAGCTGCTGCCTAATAGTTTCACATAAACCTGATTCAAATACTTTGCTTTATCTGGAGGCCTGGTCTTTGTCTCTGTCTAGATCAAAAGTCACCTCTAATGGAACCCGCTGAGTGGGGTTGGTTGGTATACTAATCACATTATTCTCATCCTTCGAGCTGGATTCCAAATATATGTGAATAGTAGGGGTACTCCTATGAACTGGAACATGACCTCTATTGGTTGATGGCCAACCAGGTGGTCTTTCACCTTTGGAATTGCCTCTATTTCTACCTCTGCCTCTACCCGGTGGTGGTTGAACCATCCTACCCACATGTCCATATGATGGAATGAACTATGGGTGGAATGTAATATGCGAATCTATTTCTTTCTCAATTCTCCTTTCTTATTCACTTGGACTTTCATTTTTGTTTTCTTTTGCTTTTACCTTTTCTTTTCCTTCATTTTCTTTCTCTTTTGTGTTTGCAATTGAATTTTGTCCAAGTTCACGAGAAAGCATATTTTGAGGAAGATAGTAGGTCACATCCTCATAAATCTAACCTTTATAATTGAAAATGGCTTTTGATCTCCATTGACACGGTATTCAATCCCATATTTTCTGAACTTGATGGACAAATGGAGGGAGAATGGAATGATCTTGTTCTGATGTATCCAAGGCCTACTGAGCAAAGCAATGAACGAAGTATTTAAATCAATGATGTAAAATTTGGCTTCAGTCTTCCAGTCACCTATCTCCAAAGGTAACACTATAAAATCTAAAGCCCACTCACCTTGTTCATTGAATCCTCTCAACATCATCTGATCTCCTTAGAGTGTAGAGATGTCAATCATGAAATAGGTCATAATGTTCATCGATGCACCTGAATTTGCAAGAACTCTGGCAAGTCTAAACATGTCCATGTTGATTATGATGTAGAGGGGACAGTTGTGCTCCAAGTCCCCCAGAAGAAGGTATTCATCTGTGAAGGTGAACCCCTGAGCTTCTTTTGTATAATGTGCTCCCTCACCTATAGAGGTTAGTTGAGCTAAGTATATTTCAGGATCAAGGAGAGCCTTGATTAATGATTCCCTCATCTCTTTAGATAAGACAAGGGCATTGTATATGCTTAGCTTAGATGGCAACTTTCTTAGATAAGAAAGGACATTGTAGTCCAACTTGGGTTGGTCCTCCACAAGCATATCCAAGGGTGAAGCATCCTATGGAGGGGCTTCTCGATCCTCTGTACCAATGACTTGTTTTCCTCTATCTTGAGGTACTGCCCTAGGAAGTAGAACCTTGCCACTATGAAGGTTGACTAATCTTTAGCTTGCTGCTTCCCCTTATCTACCGCTATCATTACACCTAGTTTCTTTTCATAGAACTTTTGTTACTTTTCATAGACCCTTATCTCTAGTTGGTGAAGGAATGCCCACTATGCTTACAGGTTTCCACTCCTTTTGCACCACCACTAGGTAATAAGGTCAAGCAAGAGAGCTCAGCCTCGCCACAATAGGCGATGTAGATGGGGTAGGATCCTTCGGCCATAGCCAGATCACCAATGGGGTGCTCTTCTCCTCGGATATGGCCTTCATGGCCTTTGATGGAACTGGAGATGCTGTGACTTGGACTGGTGATGGTGAACAAGGGGTAGAGCGGTGTGGTGGAGACACCACTGACTCTCTATGAACAGGAGCTATCCTCCTATGATGACTGGTCCTAGTAAGTAAGATATGGTTGGAGCGGGTAGCGCGCCGAGCTAGAAAATCAACAAGTGCGGAAGCTATCGACTAGCGACTGAACCTCCGCCTCTCCCTACTAGTAATGTGAGCAAATGTATGGGCCTCTCTGGCCCTCTCTTGATGGATATGTTTCCCCACACCATGGGATGATGAATCTCATATCAAATTGAGCTCCAGACTCTAAATGTCCGTAAGCTCCGCCTACCAGACCTAAGACTGATCGGAGGATGGCAAACGACCTCTTACTCCTAGTAACTGTTGGCTGATGTTGGACCACTGGCAGAGGTGATGTCCGAATACTCCTAACATCCTCTCTATCTGACCCAGAGAGAGGACGGAACTGGTTTGCTGTAACTATTGGTGAAGTAAAAATAAGAAACTCCTCAACAGCTGAATGGACAGCTGCCACCATCTCCTTGGCAATCCTAGTGTGATACCATTTGATCATACAGTTTTTATTCCTACGCTATGTCCTGGTAGGATGGGAGGAGTGAGAGGTAGATCCGTACTCAAAAGTAGGGGAGGCAATCCCTGAGATCAGGGGAGACTTACCCTTAGAGGGTGCAGATGAGAGTCTCAGCGATGAGGAACCATAAAATGGAGGCATTGTTGGCACTATCTCTAAGAGACTGCCACTACTTTTCTCTTCATTGAGGAGATGTCAGAATCAGAGGGTAGATCAATCCAGATAATCAATTTCTACCCAGTCACCGTGGTCCTACTGACTATCGTGAGGGGAGTTCCATCACATGTAATCCTCGCTCCCTCGAATCCCCTATTGAAGTGGATAAGGTGTGTATGATCAAATCGGGGAAAGTTGGCTTGATCCGAAGCCAAATCCATGCAATGAGGGAAGATGAAAATAAACTTCTACGAGCCTGACATTTCAAATCAACTGTAAAGACTAAAAAAATTGAACTGTCACTATACTGTAACTGATGGTGAGAATCTGCAATAAGAAATGAGCTTGGATCAGATTTCTATCTTTGTTGATTTTTTTGAATTTGAATTGAAAATTTGAACCCACCTCCAACATCTTGGAAGTGTTAAATGGGGTTTAACTAAATTTGAAAAGATTTAGAAATTTGATTGAAAGAGGAATGTTTGAATATGAATCCAACTTCAACAAATTTAGGTATGTTTAAAGATGGATTCAAATATTTTGACAAGGATGCTTCCATAGGTTCATGTTTGTTTGAATTTAAATTTTTGATTTGAGGATCCTTTCCTTTAACAAATTTAGGTATGTTAAAGTAAGGGTCAATTTATTTTATTTTTGTTTGGTGATTTTGGAATTTTACTTAGCAAATTTGGGTATGCTAAGTGAAGTGTTTGAAAATAATTGTTTCTTTTTTGTGAATGATTGTTTGATTTTGGAAATTGGAATTCCCACTTAGCAAATTTAGGTATGCTAAGTGAAGAATCCTAGTGTGTTTTGTTTGATTTTTGAAAATAGGGTTCTTAGCTAATTTAAGTATGCTAAGAAAATCCTAAGTGGTTTCATTTATTTTTGGATGTTTGATTTTTGAAAAAGTAGGGTCCTTTGCAAATTTGGGTATGCTAAGGAAATTCTAAGGTGTTTCATTTTTGTTTTGATTTGTTTGAAAGTGGAGACTTTACTTTAGCAAACATGGTATGTTAAAGATGAAGCTCCATTTAGTTTTGTGAAATGGAAATTTCACTTAGCAAATTTGAGTATGCTAAATGAAATTCCAAAAGATGTGTTCAAAATTTTGATTTAGTTTGGTTTTGAAAATGGAAACTTCTCTTTAGGAAATTTGGTATGCTAAAGAAAGAAGTTCCAAAAGGTGCTTGAAGCTTTGTGGTTTTGACTTTGGAGACTTTATTTAGCAAATTTGAGTATGCTAAATGAAGTTCCACATTATTTAAAAATTTTTGATTTTGGATTTGGAGACTTCACTTAGCTAATTTGGGTATGCTAAATGAAGTTCCAAATGTGTTTGAAAATTTTATTTTATTTTGAATTTGAAGATTTCACTTAGAAAATTTGAGTATGCTAGATGAAGTTCCAAAAAGTGTTCAAAATTTTTTTGATTTTGGATTTGGAGACTTCACTTAGCAAATTTGGGTATGGTAAATGAAGTTCCAAATGTGTTTAAAATTTTTTTTGTTTTGACTTCGGAGACTTCATTTAGCAAATTTGAGTATGCTAAATGAAGTTCCAAATATGTTTAAAAATTTTTGATTTTGGATTTGGAGACTTCACTTAGCAAATTTGAGTATGCTAAATGAAGTTCCAAAAATGCTTGAAGATTTTTTTTATTTTGACTTTGGAGACTTCACTTAGCAAATTTGAGTATGCTAAATAAAGTTCCAAAAATGTGTTTGGAAAAACTTTTTGATTTTAGATTTGGAGACTTCACTTAACAAATTTGAGTATGCTTGTTGACCTTATTTTTAGGATGAGCTCTCAACCCCTCCATCTTAGACATAGGACTCCTCTTAGACTTTAAGAGTTCCTTAGTCTTAAGACACATCTAGTGATTAGGTGGACACTCAACCTAGCCCTAGAAACTTAGAAGGGTTAGCCATAGGAATAGGTCATGCCTTAGGGGTGGTAGGAAAATTTGCCTACCCTTAGCTTGAACCATCCCTCACTTTCCTTCCTTCAAGAAAAACTTCAAATCAATCTTATCTAATTTTCTCCAAACTTAAATCAACTCCATATGATTGAAATATGTGATTGAAACCCATGAATGAAATACCTAAGTCCAAATTTTGTCTAAGTCCTTAATCTTTTCTTAAGGACTTAACCAAAATCATGATCAAAACCAAGTCAAATCTTTCATATTTTCTCATAATTCTTTTATATTCTCATTTATATTCACATATATAAATGAGATATAAATTCAAACCAACTAAACTAAACTCAAAATTCAAAATCAATTCATGAAAATTTTCTTGTCCTTTGAATTTTCCTTAAAGGATTTAGCCTTAGTCATGTTCAAATAAATTCAAACGCATGGGATTTTCTCAAAACTCATTTATATTCTCATTTATATTCACTTATATAAATCAATTCAAATTCATGAGATTTTCTGATAATTCATTTATATCCTCATTTATATTCACATATATAAATGAAATATAAATATAAATCAATCAAACCAAATTCAAAAATTCAAACTTGAAACCCTAAAAATTTCCTAAGTCCTTTAAATCCATCTTAAAAAAGTTAGCCTAAATCATGATCAAACCACTTCAAATCCTTAAAATTTTCTCATGATCAATTTATATTCTCATTTATTTTCACATATATAAATGGAATATAAATTCAAACAATCAAAACCAATTCCAAAATCAAACTCAAATCTACTCAAAATTCAAACTAAGCCTTTCAAGTCAAAATCTTGAACTTAGACAAATCAATTTCAAATCAAGTCAAACTCTTGATTTTTCTTCATGATTCAATCAACCATATAATCATGAATTCATATATAAATGCAAACTTCAATCACCAAATTGAAAATCAATTCAAAAATCCCAAATTCAGTCATATTCTTCCTTTGAATATGAAATTATCAAATTGATCAAAATGCTTTTGACTTCAAACCACTTGCAAATGGATTTATATTTCAATCATAAGTCCATATACAAGTTCAATCAAACTCAAATCAAGCTTTGACCAAGCCATTTGACCCACTTAGGCTCACTTGACCCAAAGTGACCTAAAGTACCCTTATGAGCCAAATTCTAATCCTAACCAAATTGGATTGAATCAAACTAACCTATACCTCTCATCATGATCAACAATCATCATGGGATGATCACTGAGTCAAATTGGATAAAACAAGTCAAACCTAAGGGTTGACCAAGTCAACACTTATCTTAAAATGAAACCTAACATAGTCAAATTCCACCATAGTCCAAATTGATTGAAACCATTGATCTAAGCACATTCATGACCTATGTTTGAACTTCAACATTTGAGCCTAACCTAGCCCAATTAGCCACCTGACCCAAGTTGACCAACTTGACCTAAAAAGTCAAAATGTGTCAAAACTTGATCTAAACTAAATTGATTGAAACCAATGGGTCAATTTTATTCCAAATCACTTATTGAACTTGCCAAAGCCTCAATTTGCCAACTAGACCTAACCTAGCCCAATTGACCTTAGACCCAACTTGACCTAAAGGGGTTATGTTGAGCCAAATTTGAACATAACTCAAATTGATTGGAAATAAAGATACCAATCCACTCCACATGACTAACCAAACCTAAACCTACCCTTGACCTACCTCAAATAGGTCAAATGGGTCAAATAAGTCAACTTGACCCATTTGACCTAAGTAAGGCCATATGAGCCAAATTCAAAACTAATCCAAATTGAACCAAACCAAAGCGACCAAAATATTTCAAATAGTCATATGAACTTGACCCAACCCTTGGATTGACCCAATTTGACCAATTGGTCAACTTGACCCAAGTTGAACCATTTTGACCTAAATGGGTCAACATGAGCCAAACCTTATCAAATGAATTCCAAATCTCATGGAACTTGGCCAAACCTAGTTTCTCCACATACCCAACATATCCAAATTAAAAAATTAGCAAAATGACCATCTTACCACTAGGCCATAGAACAAATTTTGGTCTGATCCATGGGTAATTTGGTCATAACCTCTTCATATCAACTTGATGCCTTTCTAATAGCTCAAGTGGACCCAATGGAGAGTGGTGCGCTCAACCCAATTGGTTTGGGTTAGCCTAAATGGACCCAAGGCCAAACCCGACTCCCTTGCTCAAATTGGCCATTTCAAAATCCTCCTTCCACTCAATTTGATGCACATGGGAGGTTGGCAATCCACTCAAGACCTCAAACCAACCATGTGCCAACTCCAAATAGATCAAACAAACCCTCCAATGTGGTCAATTGGATCAAAACGATAAGGGAGATGTCAGTCGTCCGATTGCCATAGGGGGAGATATACTCTCCCTAATTCAATTTGGAATCATGATTCCCACATTCGATTGAAGCCTGTGAGTGTTAGGAAAGACGAGAGCCATCCTGCTAGCTTTCTAGTGATTTGACATGAAAGCACATGTAACTGAACGTGAAAATAAGGAGCTCCATCAACTTCCTCTATTAAAATCTCCAATTCCTCTTGCACACTCCCTCAGAGGATCAATTTGAGTGCACCCAAGCATCGATTAAAGTTCCCAAAGTAAGGAGAATCTCAATTGGATTAAAACCACAAAGGAGATCAAGTGGTGTTGGTCCATATGAAGATCCACTCAACCCCAACGCATGAAACCTTCAACAGGGCTTCGCCTCCACTAGACAAAGCTACCTCATCGAGTTCGAGCATCAGTGATCACCTCCGGTGAGGTATGGAATTTTTTGACCACTTAGCATAGGAGGTGTTGGTATTTTGTGAAAGCAATTTTCGAGCCATGAGAAATCCACCGTTGGATAAACTTCTCTTTAGCTTTAAATGGTGTGGGAACAATCTCGTTCCAATCCGAGCTCAATCAAGCTTGGATCTTCCCTTAGATCATGGACGGTCTCTATTGAGCCTAAGGGAAGAACTGGCGGGATCCTGGCCGTCCATCCACACATTTTGTTTGGACGACCCAGACTAATCCCACATTTTAGAAATATTTTATCCCTCTTAAAATTGTGGGAGGATCCCTGGCCATTCAATCCTTGATCGAATTAGAGGGATCAAAGTGCATCCCGCCACCGCGCCGTCATCTGGATGTGACACTTAAGTGAGTAGCTGATGGTGTGATGCATGTAACGCCTGCTGACTGCCGCTGTCGCGTGTCGTGCTGTGAGCTGAGGGATTAGTTTAGGGATTTAATTAATGTTAATTAATCTCTTGATCTTCAAAAATTCATATCTCCTTCAATAAAATTCAAAAAAATATAAGGTAAAATCCTATGGAAAGATAATTCAACCTAGAATATTTTAAAAATAATTTCAATGGATTTTGAGTTATCCTTTTCTCCAATTTTAAGTTTTATTGGAAATATCATTTTGCTAATACTTTTTAATTAATTCTCTGATTAATCCCAAACAACTTGGGTATGTTTTAGAGGATGACCTCTACCTCCCCTAATTTTCTTGAGATCTATTTAAGGCTTAATTGGGAGAATTGCAAATGTGTTTCTTAATTACCCTCCTTATGTAATTAAAGATAATTAGGGTTTGGATTAGTGTTTTAATTGATTATTAAGGTTGATTAAGGTTAGATCGAATGAATAGGAAGCTTAGGGAATATTTTTGGGATATTTGCTTTAAGCTATTCCCTAAACCTCCTTTTTCTTTCCTTAATCGTCTCTTAATTAAAGGTTAATTCATTAATTATCTCCTTAATTAATTTCTAAAAATTATAAAATCTTCCATTACTTAATTAATCTACTTTGGGTAGATGCTTAGGTGTTTAAGATCCTAAGTCCAATTAAAGAAATCAAAACCTAATTCATATGTATGAATGGGTATTTTGAAATTACTTAAGCTAAATCCCTCAGCTTAATTAACCATTAATCATGAGCAAAATTACATTAGGCCCTTTTCTACCTAGGTGCATTGCAAATTTAAATTCCTTGTGAGTTTTTATGTCATCTCATTGGCTCATAATTACTTGGTTAACTATATTAAGGTGGTGTAGGTATGGGTTAATTAACTTGCTTAATTCATACCTTAACCTAATTAACATATAAAAATGAATCTAATCTTCTAAAAATTAAAAAAAATATCAAACACATGTGGGAATGTGTTAGGAACAACAAACTCAACTCACATTTTAAAATTAATCAAACTTAAAACCAAACAAAAATCACATGGAATAAACTTTGATTTATTTTAAACTTTCTTATTTCATAAGAATGTCTTTAGGATTTAATTAAAGTGAATATGTTTACATGCTTTCATTGCTTTGATCCTTTCCTCAACATGTTAAATTTGTATGTCATGTGGCATCATACATCATTTTTTTCAAATTCAAATTTAAAAATGAAATTGTTTACTTTATGTCAAATTTGCATGTGTTGGCTAAACTAGAAATGTGAGTGGCTATTATCACTACTAAATTAAAATTATTTTTAAAACATAAAAATCAATTATCAAATCTGAAAGTGTGCTACTTATATTTTAATTATAAGCTTACATGTGAAGAAAATATAAGGATGTGCTTAGCATAGATTTTCTTTCTCTTTTATGTTAGTATAGTTTTGAATAAGAGTTGGTAAGATGTATGGTTCATTTGAAAAGAACCTAACACTTACCTAATTCCATATCCTATTCATTCCTATGCTATCACTTAAGAAGGGTTACCTATGCTTGTACACATAAATGGCATAAATAAAATGAATCAATTAATACAACTTTTGCATTCTTTCTTTTCCAATTTATTTATTTTTGTACACATGTTTGTTTTTAAGGAAAGTGGTATATTAGTCTAGAAAACCCCGAGATTATGAGGCTTTAAGCAGCCCTAAGTAGGTCTTGTACCTTACACCTCTAGTTAACAATGGCGCTGTACTCACTTATGCCTTTCTTACTTTCATATGTGCATGTAAAAAATTGGATAAAGGAACCCTTTTCTACTTAATAAAAGTCATGCATAGTAAACTTTCAAATTTCCTTAAATGGATTACTTAGCATGCATCATAAAGTGTGTTAAATATTCTCATTTGTATGTATATTTATGCTTAGGACTTATTCATATGCATGTTATACATGTTGGGAAAGAAATGAAGTGATGTGTGTTATGTAAATTTGATTCATTTTATTTAATCCTAAAATGCCTTTCTGTTTGAATAGGTTTGTTTAGAGTTCATCTAAACTTAGGATTAATTAAAAGACTTAATGCAAATAGTCACTAAACAAAACCAAAATGTGAATCTACTTTAGAAATTACTTAGGTTAGGGAAGGAAAGAGAAGTTCTCTTCTCTTTCTCTCTCTTTATAACTTAGTAATTAATTGTAGGATTCACTTGAACCAAATCAAAACATGAAATAAAATCAATCTAAAATAATTAATCACTAAAATGAAACCCTCCTCTAAGTTGAACATGTTTTCATACCTAGAAAATTCTAACTTAAATCCATAGCTAAGCATATCACACCAACCTTCAAAGCACACACATTAGCTTAAGTCACCACTTCTAGCTTTAGGTTAGGGCGGTGCATAGTTCGATGTTTATTTTGTTTTGTGATATATGTTTTAGACTGGTGTTAGGGTCTATGCTCGTATAATGAATGGTAGGACGCTCTTAGTCTAATCATTATTTTCTGCAAGGGAATGTGCTTAAGGGGCGCTATCATAAATAAAAATATAAAATACTTTTGCTTGCAGGTACTTTATACCCCTAAGCATAATATAATAGGCCAGGTGGACTTAGTCATCCATGTGTGGGACGATAAGTCTAATATACATGCTTGGGATTTGTGTGGTTTGTTTTAGTTAATCTCTATTTTACAGATGTTAGTTAGATTTCCATTTCTTTTCCTTTTCATGTAAATTTGTGCAATTAGGATTTTTGGAATGATTGTTATGGGGATTAGGATGAGCATTGATCATAAGATCCTATCTTATGCACCATGTGAAGCCTTGAAGCATCTACCTTCCAACCATCCAAAAGAAGGAACCAAAGAAGAAAGAAGAAAGAAGAAAGAAGAAAAGAAGAATGAAGAATAAAGCTTGAAGACACCCATAATAATGAATTCTTTGCTTAATTGTAACTTAATTCATTTGTAATTTTAGTTGTATAAGGGTAGAGCTCGGCTACCCAATTTATTTTTTAAGTTTATGTGATGGTGCCCGACCACAACGACCTCTTATTCTTTTTGCAATCAGCTTTATAAATTGATTGATGATTCCTTTAACTTGTGCATTAAGTGGAAAGCTTTTCCTAATTTCTTCCTTGCTTTATGTATGGCCTGGATGTGGATTAGGCTCTTTAGGAAAAAATAAATCTTTTACCAAACTTAACAACTCAAAATTAAAATAAAGAACTCATAACCTCACCTAAAGCTTAGGTTTAAAATCAAGATAAAAGAATTAGCAACCCCTTAGCTAGATGAGTATTTCTTTTACAATATCATGCACAAATGCATCTTATTTCACTCTTGATTAGAGGGCTTCCACCTTTACTAGAGAAATTTGGCTTGATGTTTGAGACCATAGTGGAAACACACCTCATCCCTTCTCGCTGATGTTGGCCAATAACTTTATTTCTCATGTATTATACATATGAATCCTATTAGCCCGAGTCAAAATAATTGTTCAAAAATGACAATAAAATTAAAATTTGAATTTCATTAGATTTGGGTCATTTGAAGCATGCCCTCTACATGATCTAATCTTTTTAGAGAGTGAGTTAAAAGACTTAGTCTCTTTCTAAATAAATAACAGCCTAGCTATCCTGCATAAGCATAAAGACTTGCCTGCATGTATTTAAAATCATAGGAGTTAGTTAGTTGCCACCCCCAGGTGGTTGTAAGTCAAAGTAGTCGAGTGGTTTGTCCTCTCTTATGGAGATAAACCAAATACCCATTTTTGGCCTTAGATTTAGGTTGTGCTTTTGGCCTCACCAAAGCTCCTAGATTTAGGTTAGAGGTTGCTTCTCCCCTTTGTGGGCCATAAGCATAATTCCTCACCTCTTAGGCATTTCCATAATCTTGTGTTATGGAATCATAAGTCTAAATTTCTAATAAAAATTTAACTCAAACAAATTTAAATCAATTTCAAAATATAAAAAAGGATAGTTTGAGATGCTTCTTAGTTTAGTAACGTGGGCATCTCCTACTTATTCTTTTTTTTGGCTTGATAATAACTCCCCTCTTTGATCAATCCCATTTGATCTTCAAAAAAATGAACTAATCGATTGATAGTCCTTTCCTTTTGAAATCTTTGAAGATAATGATCATTTACCTTAATAGAGAGTTTTCTAAGGATCCCATTCCTTAGGATGTTGTACTATGGGGCTTTTGTAGAACAATGAACTTTAAAATAAACCTTTACTTTTCATGTAAGTAGGGGAAAGAATCTCATATACATATGAACCCATCATCCTTAGGAGTCCTTATTGAGGTGATTAGGTCCATTAAAGGGTAGTGAATTTTATCTTTCGAGATAGTACACTATTTTTTTGATGGCTCACCTGATCACCTGAATAAGCACATCTATGGATCTATGTGGCATCCTAAAAAGATGAATTTTTATATTCTTGCCTTCTCTTCACACCCCAGAATTGAAGGCGACCTTATGAAATTTTTTCTCCATAATGCTAAATTAAGTTCCAAATATGTTTGAAATTTTTTTTTTTTGATTTTGGGATTTGAAGACTCCACTTAGCAAATTTGGGTATGCTAAATGAAGTTACAAAATGTGTTTGAATTTTGAAAATATGATTGTTAAGTTTCAATTTTTAAAAAGAGGACTTCCATTCAACAAATTTGGGTATGTAGGAATGGAGATCAATCTTATTTTTGAAATGTAAAATTTTGTTTTATGTGTGATTATTGCTTTTTTTTAGAGAGGAAATTCCAACTTAATCATATGTGGGATATGTTTAAGAGGGATTTCCAAATGATTTTATTTTTTTATTTAGTTGGAAATGAAATCTTCAGTCAATAAATTTGAGTATATTAAATGAAAATGTTCATATGTGCTTTTGAAAGATTTAATTTTATTTGAAAATGAAATTTCCATTTAGTATGTGTGAGTTTATTGAATGGAAAGGTTCATGTGTGCTTTTTGAAAGTTTTATTTTATTTGAAAATGAAACTTCCATTCAATAGGTGTGAGTGTATTAAATGGAAAGGTTCATGCGTGCTTTTTATTTTTGATTTTGATTTTGATTTTTTGGAAAGATGATTGTTCATTTTATTTTGAAAATGAAATATTCATCAAAATGAATTGATGGAAGAAGTTCATTTGTACTTTTTGAAAAATTTTGTTAATTTTATTTTTGAAAATTCCCATATGTAATTATTATGAGAATTGTTAAATGAGGGTGATAAAATTTTTTCGGGAGAATATTTTATTAAGTGCATTTTTGAAAGTGTACCTTTTTAAAAGCAAGATTTTCATGAAAAATTTATTTTGTCTTTATTATTTTAGAATGAACCTTTCCTTATCATAAAAATGATAAGGAGGAAGTCTTTAAATGTTTTCTTTTTTATTTTGATCTTTTTTTACCCATTGGAGAACCTAATGGGGGTTTTAAGACCAACATGGAGTGAGGTCCTAAAACCTAAAGATATTGGCTAACTTAACTTAAGGATGAAATAAGCTAAGTGCCAATAGAAAGAAAGATAGTCTCAGATTCATACCAAAGTACAAACCCACTATCGATACTCAAAGACAACAATCATTTACCAAAGATGGAGAGAGGAACCATCCCCAGCGAAGTCGCCAGAAAAATCTATGGTAAAAATATTCCCACCTTCATCTATCCTTTTGGAAGAGGATAAATGAAAACAAAAATATAATCCTTGTTATTTGGGACACCACGTAGATCCACAGATATTCTTATTAGGGTGATCAGGTATGACATTGAGGATAGGTGTACTATCTCGAAAGATAGAAGTCACCACCATATAATGGACCTAATCACCTCAATAAGGACTCGTGACAATAAGATATATGTCAGAGATTTTTCCACTTTACATGGAAATGTAAAGTAGGGTTTATTTTAAATTAAGTTCGTTAAGTTCCCTACATGGGCAAGCCCTCATAGTTAATTACATCCTAAGGGAAGGGATGCATTAGGAATACTCTCAATTAAGGTAAATGATCATTATCTTCAAAGATTTTAATAGAAAAGGACTATCAATCGATTAGTTTATTTTTGAAGATCAAATGGGAGAAAATCCAAAGGAAGATAGGAGATGCCCATGTTAAGAGCATCTCAAACTATCCTATAGTTGGGCTTTATATTTTTGAAATTTATTTAATTTGTTTGAGTTGAATTTTTTATTAGAAATTTAGGACTTATGATTCCACAACACAATATTATGGAAATGCCTAAGAGGTGAGGATTTATGCTTATGGCCCATGAAAGGAGAAGCAACCTCAGAACCTAAATCTAGAGAGCTTTGGAGAAGCCCGAAAGCACAACCTAAATCTAAGGTGAAAGTAGGTATTTGATTTGCCTATACAAGGGAGGACAAACCACCCGACTATTTGGACTTATAATCGCCTAAGGGTGGCCGCCAATTAACTCCTCCTATAATTTTAAATTCATGTAGGCAAGTCTTATGCTTTATGCAAGATAGTTGTGTTATTATTTATTTAGAAAGAGACTAAGTCCTTAAACTCACTCCCTAAAGAGACTAAATCATGTAAGGACATGCTTCAAATGACCTAAATCTAATGCAATTCATATTTCATTTTATTTTCATTTTTAGACAATTATTTTGACTCAGGCTAATAGGATTCATATGCCTAATGCATGAGAAATAAAGTTATTGACCAAAATTAGTGAGAAGGGAGGAGAAGTGTTAGGGAGGAGATGTGTTTCCACCATGGCTCTCAAAGGTCAAGCCAAGTTTCTCTGTCAAAAGTGGAAGCCCTCCAATCAAGAGTAAAATAAGATGCATTTGTGCATGATGTTATAAATGAAGTACTCATCTAGCTAAGGGGTTGCTAATTCTTTTATCTTGATTTTAAACCTAAGCTTTAAGCAAGGTTATGAGTTCTTTATTTTTAGTTTTGAATTGTTAGATTTGGTAAAAGATTTTTTTTCTAAGAGCCTAATCCACATCCACGCCATATATAAAGCAAGGAAGAAATGATGAAAAAGATGCCACTTAATGCACAAGTTAAACAAATCATCAATCAATTTATAAAGCTAATCGCAACAAGAATAAGAGGCCATTGTGGTCGGGTACCATCGCAGAAACTTAAAAAAAAATTGGGTAGCTGAGCTCTACCCTTATACAACCCAAATTATAAATGAATTAAATATAATTATGCAAGAAATTCATTGTTATGGTGGTCTTCAAGCTTCATTTTTTCATTCTTCTTTTCTTCTTTCTTTCTCATTTCTTCTTTCATCTTTGGTTCCTCCTTTTGGATGGTTAAAAGGTGGAAGTTTCAAAGGCTTCACATGGTACATAAGATGAGATCTTATGACTAATGTTCATCCTAATCCCCATAACAAGCATTCCAAAATCCTAATTGCAAAATTTACATGAAAAGAAAAAGTAAATCTAGCTAACACCTGCAAAACAAGGGTTAGCTAAACAAATCACCAAATCCCAAGCATGTATATTAGACTTATAACCCCACACATGGGTGACTAAGTCCACCTAGCCTGTTGGATTATGCTTAGGAGTATAAGCACCTGTACAATAAAATTATTTATATTTTATTTATTACAACGCCCCTTAAGCATAATCCCCTGCAGAAAATAATGGTTAGACTAAGATCGCCCTACCATTCATTCTATGCACATACATGCTGACATCTAGTAAAAAATATATATCACAAAATAAAAGCAAGCATCAAACCATGCACCACCCAAACCTAAATCTAGAAGTGGTGACTTAGGCTAATGTGTGTGCTTTGGGAGTTTGTGTGGTATGCTTAGCTATGGCTTTAAGTTAGAATTTTCTAAGTGTGAAGCATGTTCAACTTAGAGGAGAGTTTCATTTAAGTGATTTAGTTGATTTGGGTTGATTTTATTTCATGTTTTGATTAGGTTCAAGTGAATCCTACAATTAATTACTAAGTTATAAAGAGAGGGAAAGAGAAGAGAACTTCTCTTTCCTTCCCTAACCTAAGTAATTTCTAAAGTGGATTGATATTTTTAGTTTTGTTTGGTGAATGTTGATTAAGTGTTTTAATTAATCTTAAGTTTGATGAACTCTAAACAAACCCATTCAGAAAGAAAGGCATTTTAAGATTAAATAAAATCAACCAAATTCACAAAACACACATCACTTCATTTCTTTCCCAACATGTATAACATGTATATGAATGAGTCCTAATCATATCTATACATATAAATGAGAATGTTTAACACTTTATGATGCATGCCAAGTAATTTATTAAAGGAAATTTGAAAGTTTATGATGCATGATTTTCATTAAGTAGAAAAGGAATTTCTTATCTAATTTTCACATGCACACATGAAAGTAAGAAAGGCATAACTGAGTACAGCGCCATTGTTAACAGAGGTGTAAGGTACAAGAACTACTTAGGGCTACTTAAAGCCTCACAATCTTGGGGTTGTCTAGACTAATATACCACTTTCCTTAAGTACTAACATGTGTACAAAAGAAATGAATGGAAAAGAAAAATGCAAAAATTTATATTAGTTGATTCATTTTGTTTATGTTATTCATATATGTAAGTGTAAGTATCCTTCTTAAGTAATAGTATAGGAATTAATAGGATATGGAATTAGGCAAGTGTTAGGTTCTTTTCAAATGAACCATACATCATACCAAATCCTATTCAAAACCATACTAAAAGAGAAGAGAAGGAAAACCTATACTAAGCACATCCTTATATTTTACTCACATGCAAGCTTATAATTAAAATATAAGTAACACACTTTTAGTTTTGATAATTGATTCATATATTTTGAAAATAATTTGAATTTAATAGTGATAATAGCCACTCATATGTTTACTTTAGACAACACATGCTAATTTTTCATAAAGTAAACATTTTCATTTTAAATTTTAATTTTGAAAAGTATAAATACATGAAACCACATGACACACATATTTAGCATGTTGGGGAAAAAGCTAAAGCAATGAAAGCATGTAAACATATTCACTTTAAATAAATCCTAAAGACAATCTTATGAAATAAGAAAGCTTAAAGTAAACTAAAGTTCATTTAATATGATTTTTGTTTGATCTTGAGTATGATTTAATTTTTGAAAAAGTGGATTAAATTTGCTATTCCTAACCCATTCCCACGTGGGTTTGTCATTTTTGTTTAATTTTTAGATGATTAAATTTTTTTTAGATTTTGATTAAGTTAAAGTATGAATTAAACATGTTAATTAACCCATACCTACACCACCTTAGCATAGTTAACCAAATAATTATGAGCCAATGAGATGACATAAAGTCTCACAAAGAATTTAAATTTGTAATGCACTAGTAAGTAAAGGGCCTAATGCAATTTGACTCATAATTATGGTTAATTAAGCTAAGGTGTTTAACTTAAGTAATTTCAAAAAAATACCCCTCACACATTTAAGTTTGGTTTTGATTTTCTTAATTAAACTTAGGCTCTTGAACACTTAAGCATCTACCCAAAGTAGATTAATTAAGTTCTAGAAAGTTTTAGAAAATTTTGAAATTAATTAAGAGGATAATTAATGAATTAGCCTTTAATTAAGATAGGATAAAGGAAATAAAAGGGGGTGTAAGGAATAGCTTAGGGGAAATGCCCTAAAATTATCCCCTAAGCCTCCTATTCACTAGATCAAACCTTAATCAACTTCAATAAGGGATTAAAATACTTATCAAACCCTTAATTATCCTTAATTACATTAAGGGAGTGTGGTGAAAAATTCTTATAGGGGAGTCACCTTTCAAATATGTGGGGAGAAAATAAAGAGGAACCCTTATAAAAATTCATCTTGGTAAGACGCCATATAGATCCATAAATATACTTATTCAGGTGATCAAATACGTCATCAAGGTGTAGTGTACTATCTCGAAAGACAGAAGTCACTACCCTTTAATGGAACTAATCATCTCAATAAGGACTCCTAAGGATGATGGGTCTGCATATGTACCGGAGATTCTTCCCCTGCTTTACATGTTAAAATAAAGTAGGGTTTATTTTAAACTGGGTTCCTTAAGTTCCCTATAGAGGCAAGCCCACATAGTTAATTACATCCTAAAAGACAGGATCCTTTAAGAAAACTCTCAATTAAAATAAATGATCATTGTCTCTGAAGATTTCAATAGGAAGGACTATCAATCGATTAGTTTATATTTTGAAGATCAAATGGGATTGATCAAAAGATGCAGTTATTATCAGAGCCAAAAATGGGAATAAGTAGGAGATGTTCACGATGCTAGGAAACCTAGCGAACATCTCAAACTATTCTATAGTTGGGCTTTACATTTTAGAAATTGATTTAGTTTGTTTGAGTTATATTTTCATTAAAATTTTAGGACTTAAGATTCCTTGACACAAGATTAAGGAAATGCCTTAAAAGTGAGGAATTATGCTTATGGCCCACAAAGAGAAAAAATAATCTCAGAATCTAAATCTAGAGAGCTTCGACGAGGGTCAGAAGCACAACCTAAATCTAAGGCAAAAGTGGGTAATTAGTTTGCCTCCATAAGAGAGGACAAACCACCCGACAACTTGGACTTACAACCACCTGGGGGTGGCCGCCAACTAACTCCTACAATTTTAAATATATGTAGAAGAGTCTTTATGCTTATGTAAGATAGCTAGGCTATTTTTATTTAGAAAGAGACTAAGTCTTTAAACTCACTCCCTAAAAAGACTAGATCATGTAAAGTGACATGCTTCAAATGACCTAAATCTAATGTATTTCAAATTTCATTTTATTTCATTTTTGGACAATCAATTTGACTCGGGCTAATAAGAGTTTTATGAATAATGCATGAGAAATAGATTATTGGCCAAAAGTTTTCACCAGGGCCCTCATAGGTCAAGCCAAGTTCTCTAGAAAAGATGGAAGCTCTCAAATCAAGAGTAAAATAAGATGTTGTTGTGCATGATATTATAAAGAAAGAACACATTCAGCTAGGGGGTTTCTAATTCTTTTATCTTGATTTTTAATCCTAAGCTTTAGATGAGATTATGAGTTGTTTAGTTTTATTTCAAGTTGTTAAGTTGGGTAAAATATTTATTTTTTTCTAAGAGCCTAATCCACTTCCAGGCCATACATAAAGCAAGAAAGAAACTAGGAAAAACATGCCACTTAATGCATAAGTTAAAAAACATCAATCAATTCATAAAACTAGCACAAAAGAATAAATGGTCATTTATGGTCGGGCACAACCGCACAAAAAAATTTCAATGCTACCCTTATACAACTGGATTACAAATGAATTAAATTACATTTAAGCAAAAGGAATTCATTGTTATGGGTGGGGGGGGGGGGGGGTCTTCAAGATTTATTCTTCTTTCTTCTTTCTTCTTTCTTTGGATCTTCCTTTAGAAGGTTGAATGGAAAGTGCTCCAAGGCTTCACATGGTGCATATGATAGGATCTTATGACCAATGTTCATCCTAATCCCCCATAACAAATCATTCCAAATCCTAAATATACAAACTTTTTCATGAAAAGGAAAAGGGAAATCTAACTAACACCTGCAACATAAAGGTTAGTCAAACCACACCACACAAATCTCAAGCATGTATATTGGACTTATCACCCCACACATGGGTGACTAAGTCCACCTGACCTATGGATTATACAAAGGGGTATAAGCACCTGCAACCAAGATGCATTTATATTCTTATTTATGATAGTGCCCCTTTAGCATAATCCCCTATAGAAAAGAATAGTTAAACTAAGAACGTCCTACCATTCATTCTATGAGCATACACCCTAGCATCCAGTCTAAAACATTCATCACAAAATAAAATATAACATCAAACCATGCACCGATCTAACCTAAAGCTAGAAGTGGTGACTTAGGCAAATGTGTGTGCTTTGAAGGTTTGTGTGGTATGCTTAGCTTAGGACTTTAGGTTTGAATTTTCTAAGTGTGAAGGATAGGTTCAACATAGAGGAGGGTTTCATTTAAGTTGTTTAATGACTTTGGATTATTTTTATTTCTTGTTTTAATTTGGTTTAAGTGAAACCTATAATTAATTACTAAGTTATAAAGAGAGGAAAAGAGAAGAGAATTATCCTTAAGTACTAACATGTATATAAAAGAAATAAAGTGGAAAAGAGAATATGCAAAAGTTGTTTAGAACTTTCATTTTTATTTATGCAATTTATTCATATAAGTATAGATAATCCTCCTTAGATGATAACATAGAGATGAATAAGGTATAGGCTTAAGCAAGTGTTGGGTTCTTTTCAAATGAACCCTACATCTCTCAACTCCCTTATTCAAAACTAGGCTAACATAATGGAAAGAAAGAAATGCTACACTATACCTGACTTTATAATCCACCACATGCAAACTTATAATTAAATTATAAGAATAGCACACTTTCAAATTTTATGTTTCATTTATAGAATTTTTAAAAAATATTTTGGATTTACTAGTGATAATAGACATACATATTTAACTTTAGCCAACATATGCATATTTGACATAAAGTAAACAAGTTTATTTTAAAATTTTGAAAACATGAAATTATGGATGCATAAGTCATATGGCATACAATTTAACATGTTGGGAAAGATTTAAAGAAATGCAATCATATGGACAAACTCACTTTACTTGATTCCTAAAGACATTTTTAAAGAATAAAAGAACTTAGAATAAATCAAAGTGAATTTCAAAATGAATTTTTTTTGTTTGAAGTTTGATTTAATTTTAAAAGGATGAGATTAGTTTGATGTTCCTAACCCATTCCCACATGTGTTTTGTATTTTTGTTTAATTTTTAGATAATTAGATCCATTTTTAAGTGTTGATTAGGTTAAGGTATGCATTAAGTGATTTAATTAACCCTTACCTACACCTCCTTAGGAAAATTAACTTAGGTAATTATGAGACAATGAGATGACATAAAACCCACAAGGTATGTAAATTTACAATGCACCTAGTAATGAAAAGGCCTAATGCAATTTGGCTCATAATTTAAAGTTAATTAAACTAAGGGGTTTTATCTTAAGTACTTTTAAAACACCCTTCCATACTTGTGAAAGGGGGTTTAATTTCCTTAATTAGACTTAGGATATTAAACACCTAAGTAACTACCCAAGGTAGATTAATTAAGTTCTGGAGATTTTTAGAATTTTTGAAAATCATTTAAAGGGGTAATTAATGGATTAACCTTTAATTAAGAAAGGGATTAAGGAAAGAAAAGGGAGTTTAGGGAATCACTTAAGGGAAACACTCCAAAATTATTCCCTAAAAGTCCTATTCACTGTATCTAAATCCAACTTAAACATTGGGGAAATCCATTAATTATATCTTAATTACTCTTAATTACATGAAAGGGGTAATTAAGGAATGAGCTAGCATCCCTAATCAAGGCCTCGATAAATCTTAAGAAAATTAGGGGAGGCAGAGGTAATCCCCTAAAATAAACTCTAGAAGTTTGTGATTAATTTATTCCTTAATTAGAAAGTAATTAGCTAATTACCATTTCCAAAAAAAACCCAAATTCAGAGAAGAAGGAAAATCAAAATGCATTGAAAACAATTTTAGAATATTCTAAATTAAATTATCTATCCGAGGAAATTTTCCTTTTATTTTTTTTGAATTTTTTATATGGAGTTATGAATTTTTGAAGTTCTCTTGATTAATTAGGAATTAATTAAACATACAACTAATCCCTGATTAATTCTTAGCTCACGGTGCGATGCATGGTGGTGGCGCGTGCTTTACAGCATCGGCCGAGGGGCAACAGTTGTCACCTCACAAAGGCAGCGGTGGCACACGCACTTATATCCTCGATCGTCCGATCAAAGATTGGACGGGTAAGGATCCACCTACGGTTTATAAAGGATAATTGATTTCTAAAACATGTTAAATAATCTCAGCCGTCCAACTAAAACATGCGGATGGACGACTGAGATGAGCCAAGTTCTCCCCCGTGATCAATAGAGACCGTCCATGATCAAGGGGAAGATCCAAGCTCGATCTAGCATGGAATCACACAAGATTTAACCCACACCATCTAGAGAGATAGAATGGTAAATCCAACAGTCAATTTCTCATGACATGAACATTACTTTCACAAAGGACCAACATCCCTTAAGCTAAGTGGTCAAAAATTTTCATACCTCACCGGAGGTGATCATCGGTGCTTGAGATTGATGAGGTAGCTTCGTCTAGTGGAGATGAAGCCTTGTTGAAGTTCCTAGGCCTTAGGGTTCAGTGGATAAATGTATGGACCAACTCCTCCTCGCTTGGGCTTTGGCCTTGATTGAATTTGATCCTTCCTTGCTGTGGAAACTCAAATAGAAGCTTAGGTGCACTCGACTTAAATCCTAGGTGAAGTGTGCAAGAGGAGTTAGAAAGAAATTGGGTGCAGAGAAAGTTGAAGATTCAATCGGCCTCCCCTATTTTTTGCTTAAGGAAAATCGAGGAATGCTCACTTCAAATCTCTCCTAGGAAGCTTAGGGTGGCTCTCTGATCTCTTCTAACACTCTCCCTTACTCAATCGACAGAGGGCAAGTAAAAATTTCATTGAATTAGGAGGAGTATATCTCCCCTTATGGCAATCAGACGACCAACCTCTTAGTTACCATTTTGATCCAATTATCATAATAGAATGGGTTGTTTAGGCCATTATCTCTTTGGACATGGTCGGTTTGAGGTGTTGAGTGGATTGGCAACCTCCCATGTGCATCAAATTGGGCTTAGAAGGGAGTTTGAAAACTCAATTTTGAGCTAGTGGTTGGGTTTGGTCTAGGGACCAAATGGGCTGACCCAAATCCATTGGGTTGGGTGCACCACTCATCACTAGGTCCCCTTGATGTTTTAGGAGAGCCTCAAGTGTTTGTGATGAGTACATGACCAAAATACCCATGGGTTAGGCCAAAATTTGTTCTATGGCCTAGGGGTATAATGATTATTTTGCTATTTTTTTAATTTGGGTATGTTTGGTATGTTGAGAAAATAGGTTGGGCCAAGTTTCAATGGATTTGGAATTCACTTGATAGGGTTTGGCTCATGTTGACCCATTTAGGTCAAAATGGGTCAACATGAGTCAAGTTGACCATTAGGTCAAATTGGGTCAAACTAAGGGTTGCGTTAAGTTCATATGACCATTTGAAATATTTTGGTGAATTTGGTTTGGTTCAATTTGGATTAGATTTGGTTTTGGCTCATAAGACTCTTTTAGGTCAAATGGGTCAAGTTCACCCATTTGACCCATTTTACCTATTTGGGTTAGGTCAAGGGTAGGTTTAGGTTTGGTTGGTCATATGGAGTGTATTGGTATCTTTTTTCCAATCAATTGTAGTTAGGTTCAATTTTGGCTCAACATGACCCCTTTAGGTCATGTTGAGTCTAAGGTCAATTGGCCTAGGTTGGGTCTAGTTGGCCAATTGAGGCTTTGCTCAAGCCACAAGTGATTTGGGATGGACCTATCCCATTGGTTTCAATCAATTTGGCTTAGATCAAGTTTTGACACATTTTGGCCTTCTAGGTCAAAATGGGTCAACTTGGGTCAAGTGGGCCAAATGGGTTAGGTTAGGCTCAAAGGTTGACTTGGTCAAGTTCAAACATAGGTCATGAGTGAACTTAGGTCAATGGTTTTAATCAATTTATCCTAGATCAAGTTTTGGCTATGTAAGGTTTCATTTTAGGTTAAGTGTTGACATGGCCAACCCTTAGGTTTGACTTGATTTGACCCAATTTGATTGATTGATCATCCCATGATGATTGTTGATCATGATAAGAGGCAAATATGAGTTTTGCTCAATCCAATTTGGTTAGGATCAAAAGTTGGCTCATAAGTGTACTTTAGGTCACTTTGGGTCAAGTGAGCCTAAGTGAGTTAAATGGCTTGGTCATAGCTTGATTTGAAGTTGATTGATCTTGTTTATGGACTTATGATTGAAATATTAATCCATTTGCAAGAGATTTGAAGTCAAATGGATTTTGATCCATTTAAAAATCTTATATTTAGAGGAAGAATATGAATGAGTTTTGGGTTTGATTTTTAATTTGGGTTTTGATTTATATATGAGCTCATGATTGTAGGATTGATTGAATTATGAGAGAAAATCAAGAGTTTGGCTTGATTTGAAATGATTTTGGCTAAGTTCAAGATTTTGACTTGAAAGGCTTAGATTTGATTTTGATTTGATTTAAGTTTGATTTTTTGAGTTGGTTTTGATTGTTTGAATTCATATTTCATTTATAAATGTGAATATAAATGAGAATATAAATTGATCATGAGAAAATTTCATGGATTTGAAAGAGTTTAATCATGATTTGATGTTAAATCCATTAAAGGGATTTAAAGGATTTAATTGAATTTTTAATTAGGAATTTAATTTTTTGAGTTGGATTTGATTGATTTATTTTATATTTCATTTAAATATGAGAACATAAATGAGTATACAAATTTATTTTGAGAAAATCCCATGAGTTTGAAGTGGTTTGATCAAAGTTTAAGGTAAATCCATTAATGAAAAATTAAAGGATTTAAGGGATTTTTAAGCATTTTTAATTTGGAATTTAATTTTTGCTTTTGATTGAATTGAGTTATATTTATATTTCATTTATATATGTGAATATAAATGAAGATATAAATAATAAATTAGAAAATCCCAAGTTTTTGAATAGGTTTGACCAAGATTTGCAGTTGATTTCGGCTAAGTCCTTTAATGGGAAATTAAAGGAAATTAGGAAAATTTTCATGAATTATTTTCAGAATTTTGAATTTGATTTGATAGATTTGAATTTATATTTTATTTATATATGTGAATATAAATGAAAATATAAATGACTCATGAGAAAATCTCAAAGATTTGAGTAGATTTAGATCATGATTTTGGCTAAGTCTTTAAGGAAGGGACTTAGAAAATTTGCCCTAAGAATTTTGGTGGAATTTTGATCATGGCTTTTAATCATAGTTTCAATCATGGATTTCAATCATGGAATTGAATTGGAGTTTAATAAAATCAAGTAGAATTGACTTGAAAGAAGGAAAGTGAGGAATGGTTTAAGCTAAAGGGTAGGAGATTTTCCTAACACCCCTAAGGCATGACCTATTCTTATGGCTAACTCTTCTAAGTTTTCTAGGGCTAGGGGAGAGTGTCCACTTAACCAATAGATGTGTCTTAAGACTAAGGAATCCTTAAAGTCTAAGAGAAGTCATATGCCTAAGATGGAGGTGTTGAGAGCTCATTCTAAAAATGAGGTCAATAAAGGGCACCCAATAGGTGTCGTGTGAGGGTGCCCGCGTGGTGTTGTGAAATGATCAACAACACCAAGAGATCACAAGCACTAACAAAAATAATCCCACCCAAAGAAAGAAAGAATCCGAGCTTGTGCAATGTGGCTCTACTTATGTCAAGACATAGAGAGGGAAGAAATCTAAGGGATAGAATGTGAACCTTCCACTAGGGGAAGCAGTTCAAGTCATCCACAAGGATGAAAGGTTTGATTTGATTTGAATCTCACTAGGAGATCTCCTGGGGAGAGGATTGATTTATTTTTTTGATTTTGTTAGGTTTGAATTTTTTAGGATGACCCCTATTGGTTTGTGATGGGCAGCACTAAGTAAGAGCCATGGAGGCTAAAACCTAGCTCAAATTTAGCAATCCAAAGGGGTAGTCTACTAAACATATAATAGGACTTACCAACCGAAGGGATGACTTTTGATATGTAGCAGTTGTACTAGGAAGAAAGCGTAGTAGACTTACACCCTCCAAGTAAGGATCAGTTGCTGGGGTAATCTATTGGTAAGGCAATAGATTGAACCCATCCTAGGGCGGATTATTGAGTGAATGCCACTAGGGGACTTAGATCAACTCAAGGATAGTCAAATTTAATTTTATTTTTAGATTTTGTTTTTTTTTGATGGATTTAGGTTGTTTATGATGAGCGAGTAGGGGCCATGGGCTAGACTAACAGATTTATCAATTCAGAGTAGTCTACCAACCATAAGGTAGGACTATCCAACCAAAGGGGTGCCTTTTGGTTTACAATGGTCAAGTCTTAAGAAAGAGGACTCACATCTTCTAGAAACCACTGGGTGATCGGTTGCTTTGGGCAAATCAAACGTGACTATTGGTGAATGTCCTTGGGGACTTAAAACTCAAGTATAGTCAAATATTGATATTATTTTTTAGATTTTGATTATTTTGATGGATTCTGTTGGTTTGCGATGAATCAAACTAAGAAGGAGCTTATAGAAGCCTAGACCTATCTCAGATTCATTGAACTAAAGGGAGTAGCTTCTCGATCGATGGGAAAACTATCTGATCAAAGGAGTGCCTTTCGGTTTGGAATGGATTGAAGAAGAAAGCTTCGAGACTCAATCTTCCACTAGAACCAGGTGATGGTTGCTTTGGGCAAAATCAAACGACCTTTGTCGTCAATTTGCAACAATCATGCTAGAAAGAATGCATCATAGTCTTACTTCTTTCATAGCAGAATCACTGTCGAGGTAACCTGCTTATGGCAAAATAGATTAAACCCAACCTAAGGGCGACTACGGAGTGAGTACCAACCTAGAGATTTATCTCAACTCAAATAGTCAGGCAAGTTTTGCTGATCCTATCCTAAAGATAGGATGCCTGCTTGGGAGAACAGGCCCTTTGGGAGCTTGAATCCTAATCCACAAGCGAAAGTTTTGTTTGTTTTTTAGTTGTTAATTATTTTATCACGGACCCTGTTAGTTTACGAGAGATCAAACTAAGAAGGAGCTTATATCAGTCTAGACCTATCTTAGAACTAAAATCTGCATCATTGAACAAATTTTCCAACCAGGGTGGCTACTAGGAGGGAACTATCTAATCCAAAGTAACTTTGTGTCTAAATGGGGTGAGGACTTGATCCAAATAGAGAGGGATGGGGTGGGAAGGCTTAATCTAATATCCTGGAGAAAATAACATGGCTAGTCATAAATTCAATAGGTATTCGGTGTCCAACTCAAAGAGAAAGCACAAGGACTCATATCTACCAAGAGTGGTGTAACCACCGGGTGAGTCATTATCAGCATAGCGAACATGAACCAACCTAAGGTGACTGTCAGTTTGCAATAATCAACTTAGAAAGAAAGCTCGAGAACTCACATCCTCCTATAGAGGAACTGACTGTTGGGATAGTCTGTCTTCGGCTCGATGGTGCTATCCGACCTAGGACGACTACTGAGTGAATGCCACAGGAGGACTTAGATCAACTTGAAAGTAGTCAAGAGGAAAGGAGCCTCTGGGGGCCTTATCCTAAACCTCAAAATACACTCAACTTGGTTAGAACATGATGTCTAGTTCAAGAAGAAAGCATGAGGACTCACATCTTCTTAAGCAAAGTCAATCATGAGATAGCTTACAGGCTGACAGTGAAGCATACCATACTAACAAGGCACTCATTGGTTTGCAATGATCAAGTTAGGAAGAGCTGGGACTCACATCCTCTAAATAAGTGACCACTGGGATGACTTACTAGTGAGGTAACATATGGACTTGACTGGCATGGTGAGTGAGTGAGCTTGCTCCTCCCACATCGAGACAAAAATTTATGTTTATTATGTGCATGTGTTAAAGGAATAGGATGCCTCAGGGGACTCTTACACCTACCTTAAAACATGCTGAGAAATTATGAGATGATGCCATGGATGGTAATAAGAATTCCCACTAAGAAAGGATGTAGCTTGGGTTTTCTCACACCTATCTTAGTTATGCTAATCGAGATAGGATGCCTCTCAGGTTCTCTTACACCTATTCTAAAAGCAATGGGAGATTTTGTTTGTGTTGTGAAGGAGGGATATGATGCCACTGGGGCACTCTTAAACCTACCCAAAATACATCACAATGGATTCATAAGACAAGCAAACAACACTTTAAAAGAAAAGAAGATTTGATGAATGGAATCAGATTTTATTCTTTTTATAAATGATTATTTTCAAACATGTTTTATTTCATGGGTAGTATTTCTTTAGGTAGAGCCCATTAATTGGAAGCATCGAGTGTTCTCCTTTACAATCAAGAAGTTGATAAGATCCTCCTTGGTAGGCCTTCTCTATGACATAGGGGACCGGGTTCAAACTTGTCTCCCATCTTTCGATGAGCAACAATTGGTCTCCTTAGGACTAAAGTTCTCTTACTCAGAAAGACCTAGGGCGAACGAGCTTGTTGTGAGCTTAAATCATTTTGGCCTTGTACAACTCAAGGTTCTAGCATGCCTGTAGGAGACTTTCCTCTAAACCTTCAAGCTCTTCTAACTGTAACTTTGCATTCTACTCTGTAGTGATCTTGTTACCCAATGCTATCCTTAGTAATGGGAGTTTAACTTTTAAGGGAAGAATGACTTCAAACCCATACACTAAGGAAAATGGGGTAGAAATAGTTGTAGTTTAGTATATGGTGTGGTAGGCCCACAAGGCTTCAACCCATTTCCACTTGTATTTGTCATCAAGAGTCTTCTTCAATATATCGGATGAGAGTTTTATTGAATGCTTGCTAAACCATTAGCTATGGGGTAGTAGATGGTGGAGTATCTCAATCTATATGTGTCTTGCAAGCTATTGATCTTGAATGCGGTATTATCGAATATAATTCATCGAGGCACCCTGAACCTATACGATATGGTTTGAAAAACTGAAGCACATGGTGAGTTGTGACCTCTTTGAGTGGGATGGCTTTTACACTTGGAAAAGTAGTCGATAGCTAAGATGAATCGATGCCCCTTGGAAGAAGGAGGATCGATCGGACTACAATGTTGTACAACACTCAAATGGCCATGAAGCCAAAGTAGGTGTAGAATGTTGGGTGGTTGGTGGAGGACCACATGCACTTGACACGATGGCATCTCCTAGCTACGTCCAATCTATGATCATAGAAGGCCGAGTATCCAAGTCTTTTGATCTTTGACTTCATCTTTGGACGGCGATGAGCTCCACATAGACCTGAATGTACCTCAGTTATAATGCCATGGGCTTCATGTTTGTCTAAATAATGTAACCACTTCTGGTTAAAGGACTTGTGGTACAAGGTGCCATCAACAAGAGCATAAGAAATAACTCTTTGTTTCACCTGATGGGCTTGAGATTTCTCCTGAGGTAGTTTTTCAGTTTTCAAGTAATCTATAAATAATTGCCTCCAATCCAGCTTCTTATCCATTTTGGCAATGGCAACCTCCTCTCCAAGAGAAAGTCTCTCGATAAGTTCCGAATCAATAAGTGATATGACTTGTCTATTTTGGACCATTATTTAAATGGACTTATCTTCCTGACATGCCAACTCTTTGGCAAGTTTTGCCAAGGCATCTACTACTACATTCTCTGCTCGGGGAACCTTGTAGATAGTGACTTTGGGAATTTGTACCAACAGCTTCATGGTATACTCGTAGTAATGACGAAGCTTGGGTTTGAAGACCTGGTAGGACCTGACAATCTAGTTGATCACCAATTGAGAATCCCCAAAGATATTGATGCTCTTGACATTGATAGTGATGGCTAACTCCAAATTGGCAATCAAAGCCTCATACTCAGCTTTATTGTTGGTGTAAAGGTTGGAAAGATAGTATGAGAATCTCATCACATCATAGTTTACAGTTAGGAGAACTATTCCTACCTTTCACGGGAGAATAGATTGTGGTGCTTCACCTTTAAGAAAAGAAGCGCACCATCAAAATACATCTCCCATTAGTGTTGGCCTCCCAAGTTCATGATTTGTTCATCGGAGATCATCACTAAGCGAATAATCCGAAGTGGTGTGTTGCTAAGAAATTTGTTAGTGTCTGTCCTTTTACCGCACAAAGGGGTACAAAAATGATATCAAACTGTGAGAGTATCACGGACCAACGAGCTAAACATACAGAAAGCATTGGTCATGTTATGAGGTAAAAGGACCAACAGAGCGCCATAACTTTAGAGATGCAAAGATCAAAGCTAGACAATGTTTCACAATAGGTGGATAGTTTGCTTCAGCAGGGATCAGGCGACGGCTGAGGTAGTACAGAGCGCTTTCCTTCCCCTCCTCATTGGCTTGGGCTAACAGAGCACTGAGAGAGTCATCCAATGCAATAGTATAAAGTATCAATGGTGCACGGGATAGGGGGTTGCGGTGCTTCAAGTATTCTTTGATGTCTTGAATGTGTGCTTTCATCCCACTTACTTTGATGTCCTTTTTGACAAGTGCTGAGAATGGCTTGCATCTCCCTAATAAGTTTGAGATAAAGCATCTTAGATATGCCAGCCATCCTTGCAAGGATCTGAGTTGAATTAAACTCTTAGGAGGTGTCATTTCTAAGACAGCTTTAATCCTTTTAGGATCTATTTCTATTCCTCGGTGTCGAAACCCAAGGAATTTTCTTGAAGCAACTCTAAATGCACACTTCAGGAGATTCATCTTGAGGTTATATTATCTTAATCATTTGAAAACTACTCTCAAGTCAAAGAGATGGTCTTCCTTTTCTAAGCTTTTGACTACTAGATCATCAATTAGCACTCAACGATGATGGATGAGTTCATTGAAGATCATGGCCCATTGGTATGTAGCACCGCATTTTTTTAAGGCCGCATGAATAAAGATTCGTTGGTTTGAAAAGCAATGTTTCTTTCATCTTCATGAGACATCTTGATTTGGCTATAGCCAGATGACCCATCCATGAAAGAGAACACATCATGAGATGAGGCAATTTCCACCATTCATTCTCTTATAGGAAGAGGAAACTCATCCTTAGGGCATGCCTTGTTTAAGTCCCTAAAATCAATATAAATGTGAATTTGGTCATCCTTCTTCTTAACTGGAATGACACTAGATAACCAGGTATGATATTTTACTTCCCTAATGAAACCAGTGTCGATCAGTTTCTTGACTTCAGAAATGACCTGTTGTTCAATTTCTAATCGCATGCGTCTAGGAGCTTGCTTAATAGGGGCAATGTTAGGGACTATTGCTAGCTTGTGGACTACAAAATCAGGAGATAATCCAAGCATTTCTTCATAACTCCATGCGAAGCAGTCTTTAAACTCAATCAATAGCCTAAGTCAATGGTTTCTTCTTCATTCAGCAATGAACTAATGTATGTTGCGTAAGGATTTTCTTCTGTCCCGAGGTTGATTTCTTTTAGCTTTTCTATTATTGAATGAATCTCCTCTTCAAACTCTAGCAGTGCCTCTTTGACTTGGAGATCATCTGGATCATCTAAAGTTTCTAAGCACACATTCTCATGGGAGTTGTGGATGTGTGAGAAGAACTATCGAGATTCAAATGGTTGGTAACTAGGCAATAATCTTTGTCATCGGACACTATGTCGAATCCTAGTCTTACTCTTGATTGTGCTTCTTTGCTTGTAATATTCCATAATTTTCCAAAATATTCTGACTTGTACTTGGACCAAGTGTGGGGAACTAAACCTTTATGCAAAAGATTTTGAACACAAGGCGAGTAAAAGTCAAAAGATAATTCCATTAATTCTTTAAAAGTATCTTCCTCGAGTCCTACAACAAGCTCTGGACTTGAGGATGATGAACCCAAAAAGAACCTCTTTGCTTGTCCTTTGGAAGACTTAGGGACTTCCTTAACTACAAACCTTCAACTTTCTAAGGAGTAAGTGAGGTAAGAGCTAAGGTTCCCAACTGTTACCTCATAGTTTCACAAAATCAGATTTGAATACTTTGCTTGGAGGCTTGCTCTTCTCTGGTGATCAAAGTCACCTCAATGGCCGAGAGGGGTTGGTGGTATCACATTAGACTCATCCTCCTGGATTCCAAGTCTATATATGAATAGTAGGGGTACTCATGAACTAGAACATAACCTCTATTGGTGAAGGCCAACTAGGTCTCCACCTCTAGCTTCTACTTACGCCTCTACCTCACGGTGGAGGTTGAGCCATCTACCCATGTATGATGGAATGAACTATAGGTGGAATGTGATATGCAGATCCACTTCTTCTTTAATTCCCCTTTCCTATTCACTTGGGCTTTTCTTTTTCTTTTCTTTTTCTTTTATCTTTTCTTTCGTTTCTTTTTTCTTTTGCTTTAGCATTTGAATTTTGTCCAAGTTTTTGAGAAAGATAATAGGTCGCATCTTCATAAATCTCAACCTCTCTCACTAAGAATGGCTTTTCATCCCCGTTGACATAGTATTCAGTTCCATCTTTTCTGAACATGATGCATTGATGAAGGGAGGATGGAATGATCTTATTTTGATGTATCCAAGGCCTACCAAGCAAAGCAGTGAATGAAATATTTGAATCAATGGTGTAGAACTTGGCTCTAGTCTTCCAGTCACCGATCTCCAATGACAACACTATGGAACCTAAAGCACGCTCGCCTTGATCATTGAATCCTCTCAACATCATCCTATCTCCTCAGAGAGTAGAGATGCCAATCTTCAAATAGGCAAGGGTCTTTAGACTCATAATGTTCTTGATGCACTATCCACGAGAACCTGGCGGTCGAACTATCCATCATGTAATGTATAGGGACGGTTGTGCTCAAGTCCCCAGTAGAAGGTCTTCATCAAGGTGATCCCTTGGGCTTCTTTTGCATAGTGTGCTTCCTCACCTATAGTGATTGGTGAGCTAAGCATATTTGAGGATCAAGGAGCCTTAGTGATTCTCATCTCTTTAGATAAGACAAGGGCATCATATATGCTTAGCTTAGATGGCAACTTTCTTAGATGAGAAAGGACATTGTAATCCACCTACGGCTGATCTTCCACAAGCATATCCAAGGGTGGAGCATTCTGTGGTAGGGCTTCTCGATCTTCAGTACCAATGACTTGTTTCCCTCTATCTATAGGTGCTGCCTTAGGAGGTAGAACCTTGCCACTATGGAGGTTGACTTTGTCTCAGAGGCAATGTGGTGGCAAGTTCTACACTTTGACTCACCTATAGCTTCTCCTATGAGACTCTCAGAATTGGATGATTCCAAGTCTATCTCAAGAGGTGAACCCATAGTATTCAGAGTTGGAAAGTCCAACTCTAAATCAAAAGGAGGAAGATCATAGTTTTATAAACTATTAGACTTGAAGAGTTATCGCTAGGAATAGAAGAAGATAACTCATTAGAAGAGACATAGATGTAATTCAAATCAGCTTTATTCTTCAATTTCTTGAAAGTATTTGGAGGTACAAAGTAAAAGTCGAGTAGAGTAAGCAGAGTAAGGGATTTGATGCCCTTATTTGCTAATACAAGAGTTCTACTAAAAGCAAAAATAGAAGAACTAGCTGAAATGGTAGAAGTCATCGGTGTGGAAGTTGGAGTTTGGACACGGTTGGTGGTTGTGCTAAGGGGCTATCCGACACATCTTCTTCTTATTAGCTCCACTTTCTAGAGTTGGCACTTACCTTCCTTCCTTGGTGTTGGAGGTTTGAGCTGATTCAAGCAGCTGCAAGGAAAGCTTGTTGATCTTCTGGATAATCTTCTTAAATGTTTTGGACAAACAGATATCCCAACCTTCTTTTGTTTTGGTAGGATCACTAGTATCCCCAAGGACTACCCTAATGGAGCTGGAAAGATGTTCCACAAGGTATTCCTTTAGGATAATGGCAGCACTGGTCTTGAAACTATATTCAAAATAATCCTTAAAAGTAAAGCAATCCTCCAAAATGTGGCCTAGCATACAGTGGTAAGGGCAAAAGTTTGGATCATGACTTTTACTTCCTGGTCTCTAGGCTTGGGTATGAAAATCGGTTTCTTTAAGAGATTCTTAAAGATTTTTGATTACCTCCCTCTTAAAAAGAATAAGGTTTGTTTAACTTATCTAATAGAGTAGGTGGACCATAGCTACAGGACATTATCTGGTGTGGTATGGCTAAAGGCGTGGGTCAGCCATGGAGGCTGGTGGAGGCCGGTATGGTTGCCTCGGTGGTGGCAAAGGAGGTGGAGGCTGCTAAGGTTGTGGTCACTCTAGGATCAGCTACTGCTTTATCTTCCAACCTACTTTGCTAGGTTTCTTATCATAAACTTTTGGGATTTACTTTGGCTTGATGAAAAGGCTTTTTCTCCTTATAGACTAGTCATCTTGTTGACTAGCTTCTCAAATGTCTTTATGGTGAAGCCCTTAAGCATGAAGGTGACCGATCCATGGATATTCTTCAAGAGTTATTCAAACAATTATGGTTCACACTTCATACCTAGGTTGCACCATCGGAGAATATAATCAACAAGTGACTCACGAGTCTTTGACACCTACTGATAATCGAGCTCAGAAATCTCTTGATGAAAGTTGCTCTAACTTACAAATGTCTTCTGAAGCAATTCGGCCCTCAAAGGTGATACCATAGGCTACCGACAAAAGTCTAAATAGTAAAACATGCCCCGTTAAGCACCTAAAATGAGCTATATGTTGCCTTGGATTCGCACTGCCATTGAAGCTTTAAAGGAAGGAGGCATGAAACCCTTGGGATACTGGATAACATCAATTCTAGGTAGGTCTACCCTTTGGGAAATGATGATCCTCCCGGCTTGAGCCAAGGCTTCCTTTCACCGCTCAACCATGGTTTTCAAATCTTTTTTCATGTATGGAGGTTTTCCACTACCTTCCTACATAGCTACCTTGCTCAATGGTAGAGTCTTAGTGATCTAAGACATGCACTAGTTGATGACTCATTGGCTGTGTTGGGATGAACTGGAAGGCTTGCTTTTTAGAAGCTGCGCCTATAAGTCCCTACTTGTCATCCTATCAATTTGTTCATCTTTCTTCCTTAACCGAATTCAGAGGTGATGGGCTGATTTTGTAGTGTCTCCTTCATCAACCTCATCTCCTTCCATGGCATGTTGTTCCCTAAGAAGAGAACCTAGTATGCCACCATGAATCCCCATCAAGTCATCTTCATTGGGATGAAGATAATTTTTCTTCAAAACCATTCATACCTAAGATCTCCTTTTTCTCCATAAAATAGTGTGAAACTATCTCATCTAAGGATCAATCTAACTCTAGGTACAAAATGCTTGGGTGGTGTGATACTATCATGGCGAGAGGCACCGGACCTCAGCTAAGAGTCAATCTATCGGTGTACTCACTAGTAGAATGTAATCGATTGATGCTACTGCTAATGGGGTAACAATCTCTAGGAGATCCTCACTACTTTCATCACTAATCATCATCCATAATAGTCACCATCTCCGCATTGGTGAATGGGTGGAGTTGGTGAAGGAGGATGATGATCAGTGCACTCTTCCTTTCCACCACTAGGGGTTGAGGAGAGCTCGACCCACAATGGGTGGTGTAGGAGGAGTGAGATCCCTTAGCCATAGCTGGATCACCAACGGGATATGTTTCTCCCCGAATGTGGCCTTCATGGCCTTAACTGGAATAGGTGATGTTGGGACCTGTACAGGTGATGGAGGACGTCAGGTAGAGCGGTGGGGTGGAGACAACACTGACTATCTATGTACAAGAGCTGCCCCCCTGTGATGGCTAGTACCCATGAGGAGGATACTATCAGTATGATTGGCACAAGTAACATGCGGTGGAAAGTCGACCAAAGCGGCTGAACCTCGCTCCCTGGTGATATGTGATGGGCCTCATGGGCCTCTCTTGTGGATGCCTCTCCCACTATGAGGGATAATATTGTAAATCAAACTGCGACTTGAGCATCCCCCCACCTGCGGTAGAAGCGAAGGCCGACCCCTCTTATTGAGGCATCTCTGTAGCATCAGGAGGTGATGAATGATCCTATCATCCTCTCATCGATCTTAAGAGGATGATGTTCTTCACCGGTGGTGATGTAATCATGAGACTCATCATGGCTGACTGCTACCTCTAACTCTCTATCACGGTATGGAACATGCACGGTTCTTATTTTTCAGTGCGTAGGTGAGAGGGACTATGAGCTAGACCCATACTCAAATGTGGAGGCAATCCACGAACTGGAGCCTTACCCTTGTGGATAGATGTGGTGCTAGCACAGAGGCTGTGGGCAACTCTAGGTGAGCTGCTTTGGGCTACTGGTATCAAAACTAAAAATCAAGCGTGAATGCTAGCTTTCCTCTTGATGAGAAAATCTCACGAAGGTCTACCACGATGATCGCTCTACCACCTCTTCTTGCTGTTGTGAGGAGAATGTCCTCACATGTGATCTTGGCTCCCACAAAGCCATGGCCAAAGTGGAACAAATGGGTATGATCCAAATGAGGAAAAGTCCTGGTTGAGAGGTCCATGCTGAGGGAAGGTGAAGACAAATTTTTTGTGATCCATCATGTGAATCAACTAAAATTATTGGAAAGAATCTCCGATGAGAAACGAACTTGCATCAATTTTTGTCTCCATAGATTTTGAATTTTAGAATTTGAAAATTTGAACCCACATCCAACCACTTGGAAGTGTTAAGTGGGGTTCAAATGAATTTGAAGAGATTGAAAAAGAAACTTCAACAAATTTGAGTATGTTGAAATTATGGATTCAATAATTTGATAAGATTCTTTCATAGGTTCATTTTGTTTTGATTTTGATTTTTTGTTTTGGATTTGGAGGACCCTTTCTTTTAACAAATTTGAGTATGTTAAAGTAAGGGTGAAATTGATTTTGTGTTATTTGAAAGTTTTGGAATTTTCACTTACTTAGCAAATTTAGGTATACTAAGTAAAGTGAAAGTGTTTGTTTCTTTTGAAACTTTTTATTTTGTGTTGATTTTGAAAAAATTGGATTTCTCACTTAACAAATCTAGGTATGCTTAGTGAAGAATCCAAGAGTATTTTGTTTGATTTTGAAAATAAGATTCTTAGCAAATTTAGGTATGCTAAGAAAAACCTAAGTGTTTTCATTTGTTTGGAAAATTTTGATTTTGAAAGGGTAGATCCTTTAGCAAATTTGGTATGCTAAGGGATCTAAGTGTTTTATTTTGTTTTGAAAATTGAAAGTGGAGATTCAACTTTAGCAAATTTGACATGCTAAAGATAAAATCCCACTTAGTTTCATGAAATGGAAATTTCACTTAGCAAATTTAAGTATGCTAAATGAAATTCCAAATGGTGTGTTTAAAATTTTGATTTCATTTTTGATTTTGAAAAATGAAAAACTTCTCCTTAGCAAATTTGGTATGCTAAGGGGAAGAAGTTCCAAAGGTGTGTGGAAAATGAATTTGTTGTTCGAGTTTGGAAACTTTACTTAGCAAATTTGTGTGTGCTAAGTGAAGTTCCAAAATATGTTTTGAAAAATTTTGAATTTTGTGTTTGGAAAGTTCACTTAACAAATTTGGGTATGTTAAATGAAGTTCAAATGTGTTTTGAAAATTTTAAAAAAAATTTTGATTTTGATTTTGGAAACCTTACTTAACAAATTTGTGTATGTTAAATGAAGTTCCAAAAATGTGTTTAGAATTTTTGAAAATTTTTGGATTTTGATTTTGGAAACCTTACTTAACAAATATGTGTATGTTAAATGAAGTTCAAAAAATGTGTTTAGAATTTTTGAAAGTTTTTGAATTTGGAAACTTTACTTAACAAGTTTGGGTATATTAAATGAAGTTCCAAATGTGATTATTGATTTTGATTTGGAAACTTCACTTAACAAATTTGATTATGTTAAATGAAATTCCAAATGTGTTTTGAATTTTGAAATATGATTGTTGATTTTGATGTTTTTTGGACATCCATTCAACAAATTTAAGTATGTAGAATGGAGATTCATTTTATTTTTGAAATATGATATTTTAATTTTGTGTGTGATTGTTGTTTTTTTTTTGAAAGAGAGGACTCCCAACTTAAAACATATGTGGGATATGCTTAAGTAGAATTTCCTAAATGAAATTTTATTTTTTTATTTGGGAATGAAATCTTCATTTAATAAACCTAAGTATATTAAATAGAGATGTTCATATGTGCTTTTTTTGAAAATTTTAATTTTGTTTACAAATAAACTTTCCATTAAATAAGTGTGAGTATATTGAATAGAAGATCCATATGTTCTTTTAAAAGAGTTTTATGATTATGATTGTGATTTTTTGGAAAATATGATTGTTCATTTACCTTGAAAATGAAACCCTCATCAAAGCAAGTTGAAAAGAGGATGTTCATTTGTGCTTTTGAAAATGTTATTAGTTTTTTTTTGTGAAATCCCTATATGTAACAATTATATGAATTGTTAAATAAGGGTGAAAAAACTTTGTGGAAAACATTTTATTAAGTGCATTTTTGTAAAAGGTGCTTTTTGAAAAGAAAAGTTGTTTATGGAAGATTTATTATTTTAAGATGAACCTTTCCTTATCATGAAAATGATAAGGAGGAAGTCTTTAAAAGGATATTTCTTTTTTTTATTTAAATCTTTTCATTTTACCCATTGGAGAAACAGCGGGGTTTTAAGATCAACAAGGAATGTCCTAAAACATAAAGATGTTGGCTAACTCAACTGAATGAAATGGGCTAACAAATGGAAGGAAGTCTTGGATTCGTACCAAAGTACAATCCACTATTGATACTCAAAGGCAATGATCATTTACCAAAGATGGAGAGAGGAACCATCCCCAGCAGATTCGCCTAAAAAATCTGTGGTGAAAAATTCTTATAAGGGAGTTGCTTTTCAAATCTATGGGGAGAAAAGAAAGAGGAACCCTTACAAAAGTTTATCTTGGTAAGATACCATGCAGATCCGCAGATGTACTTATTTAGGTGATCAGATATGTCATCAAGGTATAGCGTACTATCTCGAAAGACAGAAATCACTACCCATTAATGGAACTAATCACCTCAATAAGGACTCTTAAGGATGATGGGTGCACAAAATGTAGAGATTCTTCTCTACTTTACATGAAAAGTAGCGAGTTTATTTTAAGAGTTCATTAAGTTCCCTATAGGGCAATAGTAATTACATCCTAAAGGACATGATCCTTTAAGAAAACTCTTGATTAAGGTAAATGATCGTTATCTTTGAAGATTTCAATAGGAAGGACTATCAATCGATTAGTTTATATTTTGAAGATCAAATAGAATTGATCAAAAGAGGGAGTTACTATCAGAGCCAAAAATGGGAATAAGTAGGAGATGTTCACGATACTAAGAAACCTAACGAGCATCTCAAACTATCCTATAGTTGGGCTTTACATTTTAGAATTTGATTTAGTTTGTTTGAGTTATGTTTTCATTAGAATTTTAGGACTTAAGATTCCTTAACACAAGATTAAATAAATGCCTAAGAAGTGAGGAATTATGCTTATGGCCTGCAAAGAAGAAAAGCAACCTCAGAACCTAAATCTAGAGAGCTTCGGCGAGGGCTAGAAGCATAACCTAAATCTAAGAAAAAAATGGGTAATTGGTTTGCCTCCATAAGAGGGACAAACCACAGACAACTGGACTTACAAACACTGGGGGCACGCCAACTCCTCTATGATTTTAAATACATGTAGGCAAGTCTTTATGCTTATGAAAGATATCTAGGCTATTTTTTATTTAGAAAGAGAGCTTAAACTCACTCTAAAGAGACTAGATCATGTACATTTTATATGCATTTCAAATTTTATTTTATTTAATTTTTGGAAAATCAATTTAACTTAGGCTAATAGGAGTTTTACGACTAATACATGAGAAATAGGTTATTGGACAAAATTAGCTAGAATTTTAGGATGTGAGTTTCCACCATGGCCTCATGGTCTGGGTTCTCGGCAAGATGAAACCCTCAATCAAGAGAGAAATAAGATGTTATTGTGCATGATATTACAAAGAAAGAACTCATCTAGCTAAGGGGTTTCTAATTCTTTTATGTTGATTTTTAATCCTAAGATTTAGGTGAGGTTATGAGTTGGTTGGGTAAAAGATTTATTTTTCCCTAAGAGCCTAATCCACATCCAGGCCATACATAAAGAAAGGAAGAAACTAGAAAAAGTATGCCACTTAATGTACAAGTTAAACAAACATCAATCAATTCATAAAACTAGCGTAAAAGAATAAATGATCATTTGTGGTGCACCATAAACCAAAATATCAAATTGGATGGAGAATACTTATACAACCGATTATAAATGAATTAAATTATATTTAAGCAAAGGAATTCATTATTATGGGGTCTTCAATCTTTATTCTTCTTTTCTTCTTTCTTTAGATCTTCCTTTAGATGGTTGAATGGAAATGCTCAGCTTCACATGGTGCATAAGAGATCTTATGACCAATGTTCATCCCCTATAATAAATCATTCTAAATCCTAAATATACAAACTTTTACATGAAAAAGGAAAAGGGAAATCTAACTAACACCTGCAAAATAAAGGTTAGTCAAAGCACACCACACAAGTCCCAAGCATGTATATTGGAACACATGGGTGACTAAGTCCACCTGGCCTAAGGTTTATACAAAGGGGTATAAGCACATGCAATCAAAAGCATTTATATTCTTATTTATGATAGCGTCTGTTTAGCATAATCCCCTGCAGAAAAGAATAGTTAGACTAAGAACATCCTACCATTCTTTCTACAAGCATACACTCTAACATCCAATCTAAAATATTTATCACAAAATAAAATATAACATCAAACCATGCACCGACCTAACCTAAAGCTAGAAGTGGTGACTTAGGCTAATGTGTGTGCTTTGAAGGTTTGTGTGGTATGGTTAGCTTAGGACTTTAGGTTTGAATTTTCTAAGTGTGAAGGACATGTTCAACCTAGAGGAGGGTTTCATATAGGTTATTTAATGACTTTGGATTATTTTTTATTTCATGTTTTAATTTTTTTTAAGTGAAACCTACAATTAATTACTAAGTTATAAAGAGAGGGAAAGAGAAGAGAACTTCTCTTTCCTTCCCTAATCCTTAAGTAATTTCTAAGGTGAATTCACATTTTTGTTTGATTTAGGTGAATGTTTTGATTAAATCTTTTAATTAATCCTAAGTTTAGATCAATTTAAACAAACCTATCCAAGAAGAAAGGCATTTTAAGATTAAGAAAAATGAATCAACATTCACATAATATGCATTACTTCAATTCTTTCCCAACATATATAACATGGATATGGATGGACCCTAAGCATATCTATACATGCAAATGAAGATAATTAACATACTTTTTGATGCATGCTTGCTAATTCATTTAAGAAAATTTAGAAGATTTTGATGCATAAATTTTCTTAAGTAGAAAAGAGTTCTCTTTCTCCAAAATTTCACATACATGCATGAAAGTAGGAAAGGCATAAGTGAGTACAGCAGCGTTGTTAACCAGAGGTGTAAGGTATAAGACCTACTTAGGGCTACAAGCCAATCTCAGATTGTCAGACTAATATACCACTTTCCTTAAGTACTTATGTATAAAAGAAATAAATGGAAAGAGAATATGCAAATGTTGTTTAGTAGTTTCATTTTATTTATGCAATTTCATATAAGTATAGACAATCCTTCTTAGATGATAGCATAGAGATGAATAGGGTATAAAAGCAAGTGTTGGGTTCTTTTCAAATGAACCCTACATCTCCCCTTTTCAAAACTAGGTTAACATAATGGAAAGAAAGAAATGCTACACTATACACATTTTATAATCCACCACATGCAAACTTATAATTAAATTATAAGAATAACACACTTTCAGATTTTTTATGTTTCATTTATAGATTTTTTAAAATACTTTATTTAGTAGTGATAATAGCCATACATATTTACTTTAGCCAACACATGCATATTTGACATAAAGTAAACAAGTTTATTTTAAAACTTTGAAAACATGAAATCATGGATGCATAAGTCATACGACATACAATTTAACATGTTGGGAAAGATTTAAAGCAATGTAATCATATGGACAAACTCACTTTACTTGATTCCTAAAGACATTCTTAAAGAATAAGAGAACTTAGAATAAATCAAAGTGAATTTCAAAATGATTTTTTTTTTGTTTGAAGTTTGATTTAATTTTAAAAGGATGAGATTAATTTTCTATTCCTAACCCATTCCCACATATGTTTTATATTTTTGTTTAATTTTTAGATAATTAGATCTATTTTTAAGTGTTGATTAGGTTAAGGTATGTATTAAGTGATTTAATTAATCCTTACCTACACCTCCTTAAGAAAATTAACTTAGGTAATTATGAGCCAATGAGATGACATAAAACCCACATGGTATGTAAATTTTCAATGCACCTAGTAATGAAAAGGCCTAATGCAATTTGGCTCACAATTAAAAATTAATTAAATGAAGGCATTTTATCTTAAGTACTTTTAAAACACCCTTCCACACTTGCAAAAGGGGGTTTAATTTCCTTAATTAGACTTAGGTTATTAAGCACCTAAGTATCTACCCAAGGTAGATTAATTAAGTTTTTGAGATTTTTAGAATTTTTGAAAATCATTTAAAGGGTTAATTAATGGATTAACCCTTAATTAAAAAATGGATTAATGAAAGAAAAGAGGGTATTGGGAATAACTTAGGGGAAGCACCCAAAAATTATTCCCTAAAACCCCTATTCATTAGATATAACCTTAATACAACTTAAACATAGGGGGAATCCACTAATAATATCTTAATTATCCTTAGAGACTGTCCATGATGAAGGGGAAGATCCAAGCTCGATCTAGCATGGAATCACACAAGATTTAACCCACACCATCTAGAGATGAGCGGCAAATCCAAAGTCAATTTCCTTCAGAACATTCCTTTCACAAGGAAAAATTAAGCTAAGTGGTCAAAAATTTTCATGTAGGTGATCAATGTGAGATCAAGGTAGCTTCTCTCAAGAAATTTGGCTCTGATCTCTTCTAATTCTCTCTTACTCAATGATGAGTGAAATTTCATTGGGGAGTATGTCTCCCCATGGCAAGGATGAGCCACTTAGTTGCCATTTTGATCCAATTGTCATAATGGAATGGGTTGTTTAGGCCATTAGCTCTTTTCACATGGTCGGTTTGAGGTGTTGAGTGGATTGGAAACCTCCCATGTTCATCAAATTGGGCTTAGGAGGGAGTTTGAAAACACAATTTTGGGCTAGGTGGTCGGGTTTGGTCTATGGGTGGGCTGACCAAATCATTGGGTTGGTGCCACTCATCACTAGGTCTCCTTGATGTTTTAGGAGAGCCTCAAGTGTTTGTGATGAGTACATGACCAAAATACCCATGGGCTAGGCCAAAATTTGTTCAATGGCCTAGGGATATAGTGATCATTTTGCTATTTTTTAATTTGGGTATGTTTGGTACGTTCAGAAAATAGGTCAGGAAAAGTTTCAATGGATTTGGAATTCATTTGATAGGGTTTGGCTCATGTTGACCCATTTAGGTCAAAATGGGTCAACATGGGTCAAGTTGACCATTTGGTCAAATTGGGTCAAACTAAGGGTTGGATTAAGTTCATATGACCATTTGAAATGTTTTGGTGCCTTTGGTTTGGTTCAATTTGGATTAGATTTGGTTTTGGCTCATATGCTCTTTTAGGTCAAATGGGTCAAGATTTTTTGACCCATTTGACCTATTTGTGTTAGGTCAAGGGTAGGTTTAGGTTTGGTTGGTCATATGAAGTGGATTGGTATCTTTTTTTTCCAATCAATTTGAGTTAGGTTCAATTTTGGCTCAACATGACCCCTTTAGGTCATGTTGGGTCTAAGGTCAATTAGCCTAGGTTGGGTCTAGTTGGCCAATTGAGTCTTTGGTCAAGTTCCACAAGTGATTGGGATGGACTTGTCCCATTGGTTTCAATTAATTTTGCTTAGATCAAGATTTGACACATTTTTGCCTTTTAGGTCAAAATGGGTCAACTTGGATCAAGTGGGCCAAATGGATTAGGTTAGGCTCAAAGGTTGACTTGGTCAAGTTCAAACATATGTCATGAGTGAACTTAGTCAATGGTTTCAATCAATTTGGCCTAGATCAAGTTTTGGCTATGTAAGGTTTCATTTTAGGTTAAGTGTTGACTTGGTCAACCCTTAGGTTTGACTTGATTTGACCCAATTTGATTGATTGATCATCACATGATGATTGTTGATCATGATGAGAGGCAAATATGAGTTTGGTTCAATCCAATTTGGTTAGGAACAAAATTTGGCTCTTAAGAGTACTTAAGGTCACTTTGGGTCAAGTGAGCCTAAGTGATTCAAATGGCTTGGTCACAGCTTGATTTGAAGTTGATTGATCTTTTTTATGGACTTACGATTGAAATATAAATCTATTTGCAAGAGATTTGAAGTCTAATAGATTTTGATCCATTTGAAAATCTTATATTCAGAGGAAGAATATGAATGAGTTTTGGGTTTTGATTAAAGGATTGAGGTTTGGCTTTATATATGAGCTCATGATTGTAGGATTGATTGAACCATGAGGGAATTCAAGAGTTTGGCTTGATTTGAAATGATTTTGGGTAAGTTCAAGATTTTGACTTGAAAGGGCTTAGATTTGATTTTGATTTGAATTTAGTTTGATTTTTTTTTTTGGAGTTGGTTTTGATTGTTTGAATTTATTTTTCATTTATATATGTGAATATAAATGAGAATATAAATTGATCATGAGAAAATTTCAAGGATTTGAAAGAGTTTAATCATGATTTGAGTTAAATCCATTAAAGAATTTAAAGATTTAATTGACCTTTTAATTAGAATTTAATTTTTTGAGTTGGATTTGATTGATTTTATATTTCATTTATATATGAGAACATAAATGAGGATACAAATATATTTTGAGAAAATCCCATGAGTTTGATTAAAGGTTAGGGTAAATCCATTAATGAAAATTTAAAGGATTTAAGGGATTTTTAAGCATTTTTAATTTGGAATTTAATTTTTTTCTTTTTATTAAATTGAGTTATATTTATATTTCATTTATATATGAGAATATAAATAAGTATATAAATAATAAATGAGAAAAGCCCAAGTTTTTAAATAAGTTTGATCAAGATTTGGAGTTGATTTTGGCTAAGTCCTTTAATGTGAAATTAAAGAAAATTAGGAAAATTTTCATGAATTATTTTCGGAATTTTGAATTTGATTTGATATATTTGAATTTATATTTAATTTATATATGTGAATATAAACGAGAATATAAATTTCTCATGAGAAAATCTCAAAGATTTGAGTAGATTTAGATCATGATTTTAGCTAAGTCTTTAAGGAAGGGTTAAGGACTTAGAAAATTTGCCTTAAGAATTTTGGTGGAATTTTGATCATGGCTTTCAATCATAGTTTCAATCATGGATTTCAATATGAAATTGAATCATGGAATTGAATTGGAGTTTGAAAAAACCAAGTAGAATTGATTTGGTGTTTGACATGAAAAAAGGAAAATGGGGAATGGTTTAAGCTAAAGGATAGGAGATTTTCCTAACACCCCTAAGGCATGACCTATTCCTATGGCAAACTCTTCTAAGTCTTCTAGGGCCAAGGGAGAGTGTCCGCCTAATCACTAGATATGTCATAAGATTAAGGAATCCTTAAAGTCTAAGAGAAGTCTTATGCCTAAGATGGAGGTGTTGAGAGCTCATTCTAAAAATGAGGTCAACAGAGAGTAATTAGGAAATGCATTTACAATTCCCCCAATTAAGCTATCAATAAATCCTAAGAAAATTAGGAGAGGCAGAGGTCATCCCCTAAAATATACCCAAGAAGTTTGAGATTAATCAGAGGATTAATTAAGGAGTAATTAGTAAATTAAAATTTTTATTAAAAGGTAAAATCAGAGAAAGAAATAATTTAAAATCCATTAAAATTAATTTTAGATTATTCTAAAATGAATTATCTTTCAGTAAAAATTTACCTCATATCTTTATAATTTTTATTTAGGGAGATATGAATTTTTAAAGCTTAAAGGATTAATTAGAATTGATTAAAACCTAATTAAATCCCTTAATCCCAGAGCTCAACACGTGGTAGCGGCGGTCAGCGCGCTTCACACGCGTCACACGGGGAGAACCCACTTAAACGTCCCATCTCCGTAGCGGTGGGACATGATTTGATACCCGCCATTCGATCAAGGATCGAGCGGCTAGGAATCACCCCGTGGTTTTAAAAGGATAAATCAAATTTTAAAACATGTGTTTAATCTTGAACGTCCATCCAAAATGCATGGATGGATGGTCGGGATCATCCCTATTCTTTCCTGAGGATCATAGGAATTATCCATGATCTAAGCCTTGATCCGAGCTCGATTGAGCTCGAATTGGGATAAAATTCACTGCATAATGGCCCATCTTAAATGCCATCTAATGTCATGCCTCTTGAACTCGATTCCAGGAACTTCCAGTTGAAAGGCTATGGTGAAAGCATTAGCTCTTGAGGTTGGGTAGTTTGCTCTATGGACCAACTCCCCCTCCAACTTTGATCAGAACTTCTCCTTGCCTTGGGAACTTGAGGGAGAGCTTAGGCAAGCTCGGTTTGGTCTCCTGAGGAAGTGTACAAAGGCAATTGGATTGAATTGTAGTGTGGAAGAAGTTAGGAATTCTATGAAGCTCTCCTATTTTTAAAGGATGAAAATTGAGAATGCTAATTTCAATTCCCTAATATAAAGCTTAGGATCACTATCTAATGGCTCCTAACACTCTCTAACACTCAATCGACAATGAGCATGTGCAAATTGAATTGAATTAGGGGGAGTATATCCCCCCTATGGTAATTGGACGGTCGAAGCATGGTTTATCATTTTGATCCAATTGCTAATAATGGGAAGGCTATTTTAATTATTAGGAGTTGGCATATGGTCGGGTTGAGCCAAGGAGTGGATTGGTAACCTCTCATGTGCTTCAAATTGAGTGGAGGGAGGTTTTCAATTTGGCCAATTTGAGCTAGAAGGATAGTTTGGCCTTCCATTGGTTGCAACACTTTAAATTTCACTTGACCTATTAGGTATATGAAAGAGGACTTGACCAAATTCCCCATGGATTTGACCAAAATTTATTCTATGATCTAGAAATTCAAAATGGTCAAGTATTGAATTTGCCAAATTTGATGAAAATATTTTTTCTTTAGTTTGGTTTGGTTTAATTTGAATTTGGTCAATTAGTATCATAGGTCAAGTTGATTGACCATTGATTTGGTCATTTGATTTGAATAGGTCATTGTTGGTATTTAAGTTTGGTTAGTTTTATGAAGTGGATTAGTATCTTCATTTCCAATTAATTTTAGTTAAGTTTGAATTTGTCTCAATATGACCCTTTAGGTCAAGTTGGGTTCAAAATTAAGTATTGGGTTGTCTAGTTGGCTAATGAGGCTTTGGTCAAGTTCAACAAGTGATTTGGAATGAACTTGGCCCATTGGTTTCAACCAATTTGGCTTAGATCAAGTTTTGACACATTTTAACTTTTTAGGTCAAGTTGGGTCAACTTGGGTGAAATGGCCAATTGGGCTAGGTTAGGCTCAAATGTTGACTTGGTCAAGTTCAAACATAGGTCATGAATGAACTTAGATCAATGATTCCAATCAATTTGTCTTATGGTGAATTTTGTCTATGTTACGTTTCATTTTGGCTAAGAGTTGACTTGGTCAACCCTTAGGTTTGACTTGGTTTGACCTAATTTTGACTTTTTAGGTCAAGTTGGGTCAACTTGGGTGAAGTGGCCAATTGGGCTAGGTTAGGCTCAAATGTTGACTTGGTCAAGTTCAAACATAGGTCATGAATGAACTTAGATCAATGATTCCAATCAATTTATCTTATGGTGGATTTTGGCTATGTTACATTTCATTTTGGCTAAGGGTTGACTTGGTCAACCCTTAGGTTTGACTTGGTTTGACCTAATTTGATTGATTGATCATCCCATGATGATTGTTGATCATGATGAGAGGCATAGGTGAGTTTGGTTCAATCTAATTTGGTTAGGATTAGAATTTGGCTCATAAGGGTACTTTAGATAACTTTGGGTCAAGCGAGCCTAAGTGGGTCACATGGATTGGTCAAAGCTTGATTTGAGTTTCATTGAACTTGTATATGGACTTATGATTGAAATATAAATCATTTGCAAGTGGTTTGAAGTCAAAAGGGTTTTGATCCATTTGACATTTTCATATTCAAAGGAATAATATGAATGGATTTGGGGTTTGATTTTTGAATTGAGTTTTGATTTGATGATTGAAGTTTGTATTTATATTTGGATTCATTATTGTAGGGTTGATTGAATCATGAAGGAAAATTAAGAGTTTGGCTTGATTTGAAGTTGATTTGGCTAAGTTCAAGGTTTTGACTTGAAAGGCTTAGGTTGGATTTTGAGTGGATTTGAGTTTGATTTTTGGAATTGGTTTTGATTGTTTGAATTTACATTTCATTTATATATGTGAATATAAATGAGAATACAAATGGATTCTGAGAAAATCCCATGAATTTGAAGTGATTTGATCATGATATAGGCTAAGTCTTTTAAGAAGGAATTTAAAGGACTTAAGAAATTTTTGGAGTTGGGATTTGAATTTTTGAATTTGGTTTGATTGATTTATATTTATGAGTTATGAGAAAATCCCATGAATTTGAATTGATTTGAACATGATTTAGGTTAAGTCCTTAAAAGAAAATTTAAAGGACTTAAGAAATTTCATGAATTGATTTTGAATTTTGAGTTTAGTTTAATTGATTTGAATTTATATTTCATTTATATATGTGAATATAAATGAGTTATGAGAAAATCCCATGAATTTGAATTGATTTGATCATGATTTTGGCTTAGTTTATGAAGGAAAACTTAAAGGACTTAGGAAAAATTTGTGAATTGATTTTGAATTTTGAGTTTAGTTTGATTGATTTGAATTTATATTTTATTTATATATGTGAATATAAATGAGAATATGAATAATTTATGAGAAAATTCCATGAATTTGAATTGATTTGATCATGATTTTGGCTAAGTCCATGAAGGAAAACTTGAAGGACTTAGGAAAAATTTGTGAATTAATTTTGAATTTTTGAGTTTAGTTTGATTGGTTTATATTTATATTTCATTTATATGTGTGAATATAAATGAGAATATAAATGAGTTATGAGAAAATCTCAAGGATTTGATTTGGTTTGATCATGATCTAAGCTAAGTCTTTTAAGGAAAATTTAAAGGACTTAGAAAATTTTTAGACTTAGGAATTTCATTCATGGGTTTCAATCATGGGTTTCAATTATGGATTTCAATCATGGATTTCAATTATGGATTTCAATCACATGGAGTTGATTTAAGTTTTGGGAAAATCAAATAAGATTGATTTGGAGTTTGACTTGAAGGAAGGAAGGTGAGGAATAGTTCAAGCTAAGGGTAGGTAGATTTTCCTAACACCCCTAAGGCATGACCTATTCCTATGGCTAACTCTTCTAAGTGTCTAGGGCAAGGTTGAGTGTCCACCTAATCACTATATGTGTCTTAAGACTAGGGAAATCTTAAAGTCTAAGAGAAGTCCTATGTCTAAGATGGAGGGGTTGAGAGCTCATTCTAAAAATGAGGTCAACAACTCTTAACCCAAGGTGTAGAAGGAATCTGAAGCTTAGTGCAATGTGATTCTACTCATGTCAAGGACATACAAGAGGGAGGAGGAATCCACTAGGGATAGAGTATGTGAACCTTCCACTAGGGAATCAAGTTCAAATCATCCCCAAGGGGATGAAAGGTTTGATTTGATTCTCACTGGGAGAGAAATTGATCTGATTTAGTTTATTGTTTGTTTAATTATGTTTATTTTGACTCCACTGGGGATAGAAAAGTGAACTCTCCACTAGGGAGGCAAGTTCAAGTGATCCATAAGAAAGGAAAGGTTGTGAAATCCGCTAAGGGATTAGAATTCTGGATCTGCTAGGGAGCTAGAAAGATTTGCATCTCATTGAGGAGAAGTAAAAGATTTTGATTTTGATTGATTGATTATTTTGTTTTATTTGTTTCACTCCACTGATGGAGGATAGTTGAATTTGTTTCAGATTTTTAGATTTTGAATTTTAAGATGGACCCTGTTGGTTTGCGATGGATCGCACTAGGAGCCACGGAGGCCTTGACCTAACTCATATTTACCAATCCAAAGTGATAGTCTACCAAACATATAGTAGGACTATCCAACCAAAGGAATACCTTTCAATGTACAGTAGTTATACTAGGAAGAAAGCATAGTAAACTTACATCCTCCAAAGTAGGGACCAGTTGCTGGGGTGACCCATTGGCAAGGAAATAAATCAAATCCAACCTAGGGCTGCCTATTGAGTGAATGTCATTCGGGGACTTAGATCAACTCAAAGAAAGCCAAGATTAATTTCATTTTTAAATTGTTCATTTTGATGGGTCCCATTAGTTTGCGATGGACTACACTGGGTAGGGGCCATGGAGGCCTAGGCCTAACTCAGATTTACCAATCCAAAGGGAGTAGTCTACCAACTACAAGGTAGGACTATCCAACCAAAGGGATGCCTTTCGGTGTGCAATGGTCAAGTTAAGAAGAAAGCACAGGGACTCACATCTTCCAAAATAAGAAAGCACTGGGGTGATCGGTTACTTTGGGCAACAAATTGAACTACACGTAGGGCTGACTATTGAGTGAATGCCACTGGGGGACATAAATTAGCTAAAAAATAGTCAAGATTAATTTCATTCTTTAATTTATTTTGATGGATTTCATTGGTTTGTGATGGATCACACTAAGAAGGAGCTTATATCAGCCTAAGTAGCTTCCCAGCCGATGGGAGAACTATCAGATCAAAGGAGTGCCTTTCGGTTTACAATGATCAGTTTTAGGAAAGAAAGCTTCGTGACTCACATCTTCCACTATAAAAGACCACTAGGGTGATTGGTTGCTTTAGGCAGCAAATTGAACCCGACCTAGGGCTGCTCGTCCATTTGTGACGGTCATGCTAGACAAAATGCATCATAGTCTTACATCTTCCAGAGTGGAATGACTGTCGGGGTAACCTGCCTGTGGTAAAGTATATTGAACCCATCCTAAGGGCGACTACGGAGTTAGTACTGACCCAGGGATTTATCTCAACTCAAGTAGTCAGGAAATTCCTATAGAGAGTTCTGCTGACACTGCTCTAAAGATAGGATGCCTGTTGGGAAAAGGGGCCCTTTGGAGGCTTGAATTCCTAATCAATACAACAACAACAACAACAACAACAAGCCTTAAACCCACTAGGTGGGGTCGGCTACAGGAATCCTTCATCTCCATTGTGTCCTATTATGTGTCAAATTCTCATTTAAATCAAGTATACTAAGATCTTTTTTTATACATCTTAACCAAGTCTTTTTAGGTCTACCTTTACCTTTCTTAACATAAGGCAAATCTAATGCATCTACACTCTAATCGTCATCGGACGACATTTTTTGTGGCCAAACCATCTAAAACTCTCCCTAAGCTTATCTACCAGGCTACTCCAACTTTTTCCGAATATACTCATTTTGCATTCTATCTCTAAGAGTAAAGCCACTCATCCACCTAAGCATCCTCATCTGTAACACTTACTTAGTCTTATGCTTCTCTTTAATTGGCCAACTACACCATAAGTCATTGGGTCTTACCACCTTCTTATAAAATTTTTTCTTAAGTTTAAGTGGAACTTTTCTATCACATAATAGGCCAGATGCATTCCTCCACTTCAACCATCCAACTTGAATTATACTAATAACATCTCCATTTTTTTCACCATCATTTTGAACAATAAAGCCATTTATGAATTCAACACTTATTAAATTTAATAATTGTTAATTAAAACATGGAAATATAAACAGCATTGGTTATTCTTTAATTCCAACAGCTTATCCTTCTCAAATGGTCCAATAAATACATGAAAACACAGATAAAAGTGAAGAGACATGCTTGATCCAAGTGTCAAATACATGTCCAACGCTTGGAGATATGTTAGAGTGGTGTACCCAGGGGTGAGTCACTCGAGATAGCGAACATCAACCAACCTAAGGTGCCCGTTAGTTTGCAACAATCAGCTTAGAAAGAAAGTTCAGGGACTTACATCCTCCTATAGTAGAACTGATTGCTGGGATAGGCTGTCTTTGGCTCGATAGGTGCCATCCAACCTAGGGTGACTACTGAGTGAATGCCACTGAGGGACTTACATTGACTCAAATGTAGTCAAGAGGAAAGGATTCTCTAGGGGACATATCCTAAACCTCAAATATACTCGACCTAGTCATATCATGATGATTAGTTTAAGAAGAAAGCTCAGGGACTCACATCCTCTTAAACAAAATCAACATGAGGTAGCTTACTGGCTGGGCAGTGAAGTCTACCATACTAACAAAGCGCTCGTTAGTTTGTAATGGTCAAGTTAGGAAGAAAGTGTGGTGACTCATATCTTCCAAATAAGTGACCACTGGGGTGGCATACTAGCGAGGTAGCACGTAGACCTGACCTAGAGTAGCTAATAAGTGAGTGCCACAGGGGCTTGCTCTCACATCAAAGTAGCCCGAGATAAAAGATTTGTGTTTGTTTTTGTGCTCGTGTTAAAGGGGATAGGATGCCTCTTGGGTTCTCTTACACCTACCTTAAATATGCTAGAGATTTTGATGAAATGGTGCCACAGATGGCAACTGGTATTTTCCACTAAGAAAGGATGCTGCTCGGGTTCTCTTATACCTAACTTAGTTGTGCTAATCGAAATAGGATGCCTCTTGGGTTCTTCACTCCAATTCTAATAGTGTTGGGAGATTATGTTTATGTTGTGAAAGAGGGATAGGATGTCACTGGGGGACTCTTACACCTAACCTAAATACTTCATGTCAGATTCACAAGATAAGCAAATAACATTATGAAAGAAGAGAAGATTTTCATGAAATGGAATCAGTTTGTTGTTCTTTTGTTGATAATTATTTTCAAACATATTTTATGGGTAATATTTCTTCAAATAGAGCCCATTAATTGGAAGCATCGGGTATTCCCCTTTACAATTAATAAGCTGATAAGATCCTCCTTGGTAAGATTTCTCTATCACATAGGGGCCTTCCTAAGTGGGTTCAAACCTGCCTCCCATCTTTTGACAAGCAACAATTGGTCTCTTTAGGACTAACACAAGTTCTCCTACTTAGAAATACCTAGGGCGGACCAGCTTGTTGTGAGATTGAATCATTTTGGCTTTATATAACTTGAGATTATGGCACGTCCGTAGGCGACTGTCCTCCAAACCTTCGAGCTCTTCTAATCGTAACTTTGCATTCTACTCTTTAGTGATCTTTCTACCCAATACTATCCTTAGTGATGGGAGTTGGACTTTTAAAGGTAGAACAACTTCAGAACCGCACATTAAGGAAAGTGGGGTAGATTGAGTTGGAGTTCGGTATGTGGTGTGGTAGGCCCATAATCGGGAATCCCCAAAGTTGTTGATGCTCTTAACACTAACTATGATAGCTAACTCCAGACTTGCAATCAAAGCTTTATACTTGACTTCGTTGTTGGTGCAGGGGTTAGAAAGATAGTATGAGAATCTCATCACATTGCGATCTCAAGTTAAGAGAACTATTTCTACCCCTGCCATTCTTGGAAGAGTAAATTGTGGTGCTTCCCATTTATGAAAAGAAGCTACACCATCAAAATACATCTCCCATCAATGGTTGTATACCTCCCCTAAGTTCATGATTTGTTCATCATGGAGATCCTCACTAAGTAGAGAATCAACAGAAAGTGGGTGTGCTGCTAAGAAATTCACTAGTGCTTGTCCTTTTATCGTACAGAGAGGTACACATGTGGTATTAAACTGTGAGAGAATCATGGACCATCATGCCAAATATCCATATAGTGCTGGCCATGTCATGAGATACTGCAGTGGATTAGTACTGGAAATCAAGTTCACCTTGTGAGAAAGTATATAATGTCGTAGCTTTTGAGACACAAAGATCTAAGCTAGGCAATATTTCTCAATAGGTGGGTAGTTCACCGGAATCGGGGCATGGTGGTAGAGACTCTCCCTCCCTTCATCATTAGCTTGGGCTAATAAAGCATCGAGGGAGTCATCCAATCTGATGTAGAGGATGAGTGGCACCTCGAGATAGAGGTTTAGAACTAGCGGCTTCACCAAATATTGCTTGATATCTTCAAAGGCATGCTGACACTTGTCATCCCACTTAAACTTGGCATCTTTCCTGATAAGTACTGAGAATGGCTTGCATCTCCCTGATAGGTTGGAAATAAAGCATCTTAGATACTCCAATCATCCTTGAAAAGATCTGAGTTGAGTTAAGCTTTTAGGAGGTGGCATTTTTAAGATAGCTTTGATCTTTTCTGGATCTATTTCTATTCCTCGATGTCGGACAACAAACCTAAGGAATTTTCCTAAAGCTACTTCGAATGTACACTTCAGGGGATTCATTTTAAGATTATATAGTCTTAACCATTCAAAAACTACTCTCAAGTCAAAGAGATGGTCTTCCTTTTCTCTGCTCTTGACTACTAGATCATCAACATAACACTTAACCTGATGATGGATAAGTTCATCGAAGATCTAATTCATGGCCCGTTGGTATGTAGCACCAGCACTTTTAAGGTCAAAAGGCATGACCCTATAATAATAGATTCCGATCGGGGTTCGAAAAGCAGTATCTCTTTCATCCTCGGGGGCCATCTTGATTTAGTTATAGCCAGATGACCCATCCATGAAGGAGAAAACTGCATGAGCTGAGTCGATGTCCACCATTAATACTAGTATATGAAGATGAAACTCATCCTTAGGACATGCCTTATTTAAATCCTTGAAATCAACGCATATGCGAATTTGGCCATTCTTCTTCTTAATTGGGATGACATTGGCTAACCAGGTAGGATATTTTTCTTCCCCATGAAACCCAATTTTTGACTTAAATGACCATTTGTTGATTTCTAATCTCATGCGTCTAGGAGCTTACTTAATAGGGTTAGCGTTAGGATCTATTGCTAGTTTATGGACTGCTACTTCAGGAGATAATTTGGGCATCTCTTCATAACTCCATGCAAAGCAGTCCTTAAACTCAGTCAAGAGGCTAACTAAGTCATTAGTTTCTTCTTCATTCAGCAACGAACTGATGTATATCGAGCATGGATTTTCTTATGTCTCAAGGTTGATTTCTTTAAGCTTGTCAATTATTGAATGAATCTCATCTTTAAATTCTAGCAATGCATATTTGATTTGGAGATCATCTCGATCATCTGAGATTTCTAGACACACTTCCTCATAAGAGTTGTTCGATGTGAAAAGAACCTGTCAGACTCTAGATGGTTGGTGACAACTAAATAATAATTGGCATCGTCGACTGGACCTACTATACTGAATCCTAGTCCTGATATTAATCGTCCATCCCTGTCTGTGTTATTCCTTAGCTTTTTGAAGTACTCTGACCTGTGCTTAGACCATGAATAAGGAATCAAACCCTTCTTTGTAAGATTAATAACACAAGATGAGTACCAATCAAAAGGTAATTACATTAATTCTTTATATGAATTCTCCTCAAATTCTACATCAACTTTAGGACTTGAGGAGGATGATCCCAAAAAGAATCTCTTTAGCTTCATATCACTGGAAGACTTAGGGGCTTCCTTAACTACTAAACCTTCAACTTTTTAAGATGAAAGTGAGGTTAGAGCTAAGGTCCCTAATTGTTGCCTGATAGTTTTACATACATATGATTCGAATACTTTGCTTTTTCTAGAGGCCCGATCTTCATCATTGTCTAGCTCGAGTGTCACCTCCAATGAAACTCACTGAGAAGGGTTGGCTGGTATGCTAATCACATTAGACTCATCCTCCGAGCTGGATTCCAAGTCTATGTGAATAGTAGGGCACTCCTATGGACTGAAACATAACTCCTGTTGGCTGATGGCCAACCAGGGGGTCTTCCACCTCTAGAACTACCTCTATTTCTGCCTTTTCCTCTGCCTGGTGGAGGTCGAGACATCCTACCCACATGTCCATATGAAGGAATAAACTGTGGGTGGAATGTGATATGCGGCTCTATTTCTTCTTCAATTTTTCTTTCAAGTTCACTTGGATTTTCATTTTTCTTTTGCTTTTTCTTTTTCTTCATTTTCTTTTTTCTATTAAATTTCAATTTTGTCCAAGTTCACAAGGAAGGGTATTTTGAGAAAGATAGCATCCTGTCCTCTCAACCTCTCTAGCATGGCTTTTCATCTCCTTTGACACAGTACTCAATCTCATCCTTCCTGAACTTGATGCACTGATGGAGGGAGTATGGAATCATCTTATTCTGGTGTATCTAAGGCCTATCGAGCAAAGTGATGAATGATGTATTCGAATCAATGATATAAAACTTGGCTTTAATCTTCCAGTCACCTATTTTCAAAGGTAACACTATTTTCATTAGTGATTCCCTCATCTCTTTGGATAAGACAAGGGCATTGTATATGCTTAGCTTAGACGATAACTTTCTTAGGTGAGAGAGGACATTGTAGTCCACCTTGGGCTGATCTTCCACAAGCATATCCAAGGGTGGAGCATCTTATGGATGGGCTTGTCGATCCTCTGAACAAATGAATTATTTCCCTCTATCTTGAGGTGCTGCCTTATAAGGTAGAACCTTGCTACTATGGAGGTTGACTTCAGTGATCTCTTGTGGCAAGGTAATGGGAGATTCTATCTGCACGTCAGGCTCACTTACAGCTTCTCCTATGGGACCCTCAAAATTGGATGATTCCAAGTTTATCCCAAGAAGCAAACTCGTAGTATTTAGAGTGGGAAAATCCAACTCTAAATCAAAAAGAGGAAGATCAAAATTATTATAGTTATTGTTTAGACTTGAAGAGTTATTAGGAATAGATTCAAACAACCCATCAGAAGTGACACAGATATAATTCAAGTAAGCTTTATTCTTAAATTTCTTGGATTTGATAGGAGGTACAAAGTAGAAATCAAGTAAAGTAAGAGGGGTGAGGGATTTCATGCCCTTATCCGTCGATACAAGTTATCTACTAGAAGAAGAAGAACTTGGTGGTGGTGGGTCTAGGTATGATGGTGGGCTAGACTCAAGTTAGTGGTTTTGCTATTGTCGGCACATCTTTTTGAACTCCCCCTTTTTGGCTTTAAACCTTCCTTGATGTTGGGTTTGATTCTGAGAAATTCTCAATCTTGATTTGGATTTTCTTAGGAAGGAGATATCCCAACCTTCTTTGGTGGAAGGATCTGGTATCCCAAGGATTTTAATGATGTTCTAGGTACCTTAAATGTAAAGCAATCCCCAAATATGACAAGTGATATGTAAAAACTCATATTCTCTTCTAGTTCTAATAGATTCTTAAAGATCTTCTTGATTTCCTCCCTCTTAAATGAATAAGGCTTGTTAAGTTTATCTAAAAGAGTAGGTGGACCATAGCTACCTGGCGGCGGGTATGTGTACCACTGTTGTTGATGATGTGCCCGAGAAAGATGTGGTGTAGGCTATGGAGGATGTTGTTGCGGTCGGTAGGGATGCCTCAGTGGCGGTAGAGGAGGTGGAAGCAATGGCTGTGGAGAATGAGGTCTCTCAAATTGCTCTCTAGCCAGCTGTTTCCCGTTATCCACTGCTATCACTACCTCTGGTTTCTTCTCATATACCTTCTATGCCTTGGCTTTGTTGGTAGATTTGGAGAAGGTAAATGTTTGGCTTTTCCTTGCAAGCTAGTAGCCTTGTTGATTAAGTTCACAAAAGTTTTGATGGTGAAACCTTTGAGCATGAAGGCGATTAGGCCATGGATATTCTGAAGCAAAATATTGATGGGTGCTATTCAGACAGCTATGGTTCACATTTCATACTTAAATTATGCCATCTGAGAATATAGTCAACGAGGGACTCACCAGGATTTTGTTGAGCCATAACAAGATTGCCAACAGTGACCCTTTGCTGAACTCCAGCAAACCTCTTGATAAAGAGTTGCTCCAACTCAATAAAAGTCTTCATTGAACTATTAAGAACTTTAGCATACCAGTCAAATGATATACCCGCTAAGCAACTGATGAAGAGACAGAAGAGTAAAGCATCATTGCCACCAACTTTGCAATAACTAGCTCTGAAATGCGTAATGTACTGCCTCGAGTTCCTACTACCATCAAAACTCTTGAAAGAATGAAGCACGAAACCCTTAAGATATTGAATTACATCGAACTCCTCCAAATAGGGTCTACCATTTGGAACTGATGATCCTCCTCGAGCTTGAGCCAACACTTCTTTCACTTGCTGCTCAATTATGCTCTTGATATCTTTTTCTTATATGGAGGTACTATTCGCTATCTTCCTATACATGCTAGTGCTACCTTGCTCTACTGGAGGTAAAGTCTTGGTTGGGTCCAAGACATGCACCAACTCTGGCTAACTAGTCTCAGCTACAGTAGATGTATTACCAATGCTTGATTTTGAAGTGCTAAGACAGCTGCTAGAAAATCTTTGAGCCTCTTCTCCATCCAATCTATTTTTTTATCCTTCTATTTTATCTGTGCTATGAGGCATTGGGTAGAGTAAGCTATGTCTTCTTACTCAGCCTCAGCACCTTCCATACTTTGTTTCTCTCTAAAGAGGGATCCCCTAGTATCTACCATGCAAACCCCTGCTGAGTCTCCCAATAAATCATCTTCATTGGGATCAAAGCTGATCTTCTCCTCATCAGACCAGTCATATCCTAAGATCTTTTTCTTCTCCATGAAATAATGGGCTACTATATAATCTAGAGAACGATCAGTATGAACTAGCACAAATGACTTTGGCTGACCGATGGTAGGATCACTATCATGTAGTGTGAGGCACCGAACCTCCCCTGCTGGTGAGGGCTATACTCGTTAGAAGAAATATGCTTTTGATTATCACTGAATCTGTATGGGGTGACACTCTTAGGAGGCTATGTCATCATAGGTGCAATTGAACTGTCACCTTCTCCCTCAGTAATTGCTACAACCATCTCTATGTCCTACCATGGCGGTGGTGGTGAAGGGATGACAACTATGATTCAAGGTTGCCACTCCTTCTTCACCACTACTAGGGCAGAAGGTCGAGAAGGAGAGCTTGGTATTGTCACAGTAGATGGCGTAAATAGGTTGGGATCTCTTGGCCATAGCCGGATCACCGACGGGGTCCTCTTCTACCTCGATGCGGCCTTCATGGCCTTTGGTGGAACTAGAGATGCTGGAACATGGATCGGAGATGGTGGATGGGAGATAAAGTGGTGTGGTGGAGACACCATCGACTCTCTCTGAACATGATCTCTCTTTCTGTGATGGGTAATTCCTGTGAGCAGAATACCATCGGTATGATCTACGCGGGTAGTGTGTTGATCAGGAAAATCAATAAGTATAAAGGAAACTAACTACCGACTAAACCTCCACCTCTCCCGTGGTGATATGCGAGGTATGGGCATCCCCTCTCTCTAAGATGCTTCCCATGTACTCTGAGAATAATGGATCTTAAATTAAAGCCGAGCCCCAGACTCAAATCCAGGCTCAACCCCAGCTAGAACCAAATGGGCTTGCATATGAACTCCTACTCTGACTAACTGGTAGCTAAAATTGATTCGCTAGTGGAGGTGAAGCAGTGATACTCTTAGCATCCTCTCTATCAGATCTAGAGAGAGGATGGAGTGGATTTGCTATAACTAGCAGGGAAACCAAAGTGGGCAACTCCTCAACAACAGACTACATGGCTGCCTCCATCTCCCTAGCAATACGAGTGTGGTACCACTTTATCATGCAGTTCTTGTTCCACCTTTGGGTCCTGGTAGGGCGAGCAGAGTAAGACCTAGACCCAACCTCAAAAGCAGGGGAGATAATCCCTAGGATCAGGGAAGCCTTCCCCTTGGAAGGTGCTAGTGAGTGGGTGCTATCCCTAACTTAGGTAGCGCAGGGAACCACGGTGTGCACAGGTGCTAGAACAGACACTGCTACTATGGGAATCTTCACAGCCTTCCTCTCCTTCGAGGAAATCCTAAAATCTGATGGCATGTTAACCTAAATGATCAGCTCCTGCCCGGTCATTGTGCTCCTACTAATAATCGTGAGGGAGGTCCGCTCACAGGTAATCCGGGCCCCCTCAAAACCTTATCCAAAGTGGCTGAGGTGGGCATAATCAGAGCGGGGAAGGCTGGCCTGATCCAAGGCTAGATCCATCCCCTGGGGAAAAGTGAAAACATACTTGGTGTTATTAGATCAAGCATGCAATTGAGACTAAAGAAAGCGAAATTGTAACTTCAATGCTGAAAACAAACTTGAATCATATTCTCTTGCTTTGTTGATTTTGAATTTAGATTTAAAATTTGAACCTATACTTAACATCTTGAAAGTGTTAAGTTGGGCTCAAATGATTTAGAATAGGTTTTGAGATTAGATTAGAAAGAGAAATTTTTGGGTGTAGAATCCACTTTCAATAGATTTGGATATGTTGAAAATGAGTTCAAATATTTTTGAAGAGATGCTTCCATAGGTTCATATTTGAATTTTGATTTTGATTTTGAGGACCCTTTATTTAACAAACTTGAGTATGTTAAATAAAAGGGTCAAATTGATTTTGATTTAAGTTTTTTTTTTTTTTGAAATCTATTCACTTAGCAAATTTGGATATGCTAAGTGGGGTGTTTGAAAATAATTTTTTCTTTTTCTTTCTTTGCTTTATTTTGTGAATCATTCATGATTTTCAAAATGAAATTCTCATTTAGCAAATTTGGGTTTGCTAAAATGAGAATCCAGGTGTGTTTTGCTTAAAAATTTTTTGAAAATAGGACTCTTAGCAAATTTAAGTATGCTAAGAAAACCCTATTGTGTTTCTTTTTTTTTTAGAGATTTTGATTTTGAAAAATAGAATCCTTAGAAAATTTGAGTATGTTAAGAAAATCTTAATGTGTTTCTTTTATTTTTGGATTTTGATTGAAAATGGAGATTCCACTTTAGTAAATATGGTATGCTGAAATGAAGTTCCAATGTGTTTTGGATTTTTATTTGAAAATGAAAACTTCACTTGAGCAAATGTGGTATGCTAGAATGAAGTTCCAATGTATTTTGAATTTTGTAATATGGAGATTTCACTTAGCAAATTTTAGTATGCTAAATTAAATTTCAAAATTGTGGTTCAAATTTTTGTGTTTTTGATTTTGTTTTGAAAATGGAAACTTCACTTTAGCAAATATGGTATGCTAAAGAATGATGTTTCAAAGTGTTTCTTTTTGTTTTGGATTTTGTTTTGAAAAATGGAAACTTCACTTTAGCAAATGTGGTATGTTAAAATGAAGTTCCAATGTATTTTGGAAAATTTTGTGTTTTTTTTATTTTGAAAAGAGAGATTTCCATTTAACAAATTTTGGTATGTAAGATGGAAACCAATTATGTTTTATTTTTCAAATAGGTACTTTCATGTGTGGTTATTGCTTTTTGAAAGAGGAAATTCCAACATAATCATATATGAAATATGTTAGGTGGTAAATAATATTTTATTTGGAAATGAAATCTTCATTCAATAAATTTGGGAATATTGAAAAGGGATGTTCATATGTGCTTTTGAAAGTTTTATTTTTAATTTTGATTGGAAATGAAACCTCCATTCAATAAATATGTGTATATTAAATAGAGAGGTTTCATATGTGTGTATTTTTTTTTTTTTTGAATTTTTTTTTTTTTTTTGTGATTTTGATTGGAAATGAAACCTCCATTCGATAAATGTATGTAAATTGAATGGAGAGGTTTCATATGTGCTTTCTGAAAAGGTGAAAATTCCAACTTAACATATGTGGAATGTGTTGAGTGGAATTTCAAAGTTATGATTTTGCTTAAAGAAGAAATATCCATCCAACACGTTTGGATGTATTGAATGGAGAGCCCCATCTTCAAACTTTTTATGCTTTTGAAAACATGATTGTTGGAATTTTATTTTTTGAAAATGAAGTATTCATCATAAATGAATTGAGTGAAGAAGTTCATTTGTGCTTTTAGAAAATATGAGTGTTGGTTTTACTTTTGAAATGTTTCTACATGTAACAATTGTGAAAAATTATTAGATGCAATGTAAATATTTTATTAAGTGTATTTTAAAAAAGTGTTTCTAAAAAGTAAAACTTTCATGAAAGATTTATTTTATCTTTATTTTTAGAGTAAATATTTCCTTACCATAAAAATTTATGGCAAAGAGGATGTCTTTGATCATTTTATTTTTAGTCAATTTTTATTTTCACCCATTTGAGAACCCAACGGGAGTTTTAAGACCAACACAGGGTGAGGTCCTAAAACCTAAAGATATTGGCTAGCATAACTTAAGGACAAAATAAGCTAAGTGCCAACAGAAAGAAAGATAGTCTTGGATTCAACAAAGGTACAAACCCACTATCGATACTTAGAGACAATGACCAATAAACAAAAATGAAGAGAGGAACCATCCCCAGCAGAGTTGCCAAAAAAAACTGCGGTGAAAATTATATACATTCCTGCCTCCATCTATCCCCTTTTAGAAAAAGAGGATAAATGAAAACATAAATATACATAACATCTCTTGTTGGGATGTCAAGCAGATCTGCAGATGTTTTTATTAGGATGATCGGGTATGACATTGAGGAGAAGTGTACAATCTCAAAAGATAGATGTCGCCACCCTACAATAGACCTAATCATCATAATAAGGACTCTTAAGGACTATGAGACTTCGGAATGTACCAGAGATTATTCTCCTACTTTACATGGGACAGTAAAGTAGGGTCTATTTTAAATTGGGTTTGTTAAGTTCCCTACAGGGGCAAGCCCTCATAGTTAATTACATTCTAAGGAATGGGATTTCTTAGAAATACTCTCTATTAAGATAAATGATTGTTGTCACCAAATATTTCGAAAGGTATGACTATCAATCGATTGGTTTATTTTCAAAAAGTTAAGTGGGATCGATCAATAGGAGGGAGTTCCTATCAAAGCCAAATGAAAATAAGTAGGGGATGCTTCAAATACTAGAAAACCTAGTAAGCATCCCAAACTATTCTATGGTTGGGCATTACATTTTTGAAATTGAATTGATATGTTTGAGTTAAATTTTTATTAGAATGTTAGGGCTTATGATTCCATGACACAAGATCATGAAAATGCCTAAGAGGTGAGGATTTAAGCTCATAGCCCACAAAGGGAAGTAGCAACCTCTGAATTTAAATCTAGGGAGCTCTGGCGGGGGCCAAAAGCATTACCCAAATCTAAGGCAAAAATGAGTATTCGATTTACCTCCATAAGAAAGGATAAACCACCTGACTATTGGACTTACAATTGCCTGGGCAAGACTGCCAACTAACTCCGCCTACAGTTTTAAAATATGTAGGCAAGTCATATTTTTATGCAAGATAGTAAGATTGTTATTTATTTAGAATGAGACTAAGTCCTTAAACACACTCTCTAAAGAGACTAGATCATGTAGGGCATGAATTCATGACTTAAATCTAATGAAAAATTTTTGTATGTTTTATTTTTATTTGGATAATCATTTGACTCGGACTATAGGATTCTTTATGCTTAATGCATGAGAAATCAAATTATAGCCAAAATCAGCAAGATAAGGAGGTGTGTTTCCACCATGACTCTCACAAGTCAAGCCAAATTCTTTGGAAAAGGTCGAAGCCCTCCAATCAAGAGTGAAATAATATGCTTTTATGCATGATGTTAGAAAAGAAAGTACACATCCAGCTAAGGGATTACTAATTCTTTTAGCTTAATTTTTAGCTTAGGCTTTAAGTGAGTTTATGAGTTATTTATTTTTAATTTTAAGTTGATTAATTTGGTAGAAGATTTATTTTTTCCTAAGAGTTTAATCGTCATCTAGGCCATACATCAAAGTAAGGAAGAAACTAGAAAAAGGATGTCATTTCTAATGCACAAGCTAAACAAAATATCAAACATTTTACAAAGCTAATGAAAAAGAATAAAAGGCCATTTATGGTTGGGCACCACCGCATAAATTTGAAAAAAATAAATTGGGTAGTTAAGCTCTACCCTTATACACTGGATTAAAAATTAATCAATTACAATTAAGCAAGGAATTCATGTTATGGGGGTCTTCATTCTTCACTTCTTCTTTCTTCTTCTCTTCTTTCTTCTCTTGGTTCCTTCTTTTGGATGGTTAGAATGTGGTTGCTCCAAAGGCTTCACATGATACACAAGCTGAAATCTCATGATCAATGCTCATCCTAATTCCCCATAATAATCAATTACAAGAGTACATGAAAAGGAAAAGTAAATCTAACTAACACCTACAAAACAAAGATTAGTTAGACAAACCATACAAATCTTAAGCATGTATTTTGTACTTAGCACCCCACACATGGGCAACCAAATCCATCTAGCCTATTGGATTATGCTTAGGGGTATAAGCACCTGCACAGCAAAAGCATTTATATTTTTATTTATTACAATGCCCCTTAAGCATAATCCCCTACAGAAGACAATGATTAGACTAAATCATCCTACAATTCATTCTATGCACATTCACCCTAACATCCAGACTAAAATATTACATCACAAAATAAAAATAAAGCATCAAACCATGCACCACCCTAACCTAAAGCTAGAAATGATGACTTAGTCTAATGTGTGTGTCATTAAAGGTTTGTGTGGTATGCTTAGCTATGGCTTTAAGGTTTAAATTTTCAAAGTATAAAAAATGCTCAACTTAGATGGGTGGTTTCAATTTAAAGTGTTTAGTTGTTTTAGGTTAATTCTATTTTGTATTTTTTTTTTATTTGGTTTAGGTGAATCCTACAATTAATTATTAAGTTATAAAGAGAGGGAAAAGAGAAGAGAACTTCTCTTTCCTTCCCCACCCTAAGTAAATTCTAAAGTAGATTCATGTTTGATTTTTTTTAGTGAATGTTTTCTTATGTGTTTTAGTTAATTCTAAGTTTAGAATAACTCTAAACAAGCCTATTCAAAAATAAAGGAATTTTAAGATTAATAAAATGAAATAATATCACAAAACACACACCACTTCATTTCTTTCCCAACATATATAACATGCGTAAATGAATCCAAAGCATATCTATACATACAAATAGAAATGTTTAGCACACTTTATGATGAATGCTAAGAAATGTTACTTGAGAAATTTTGGATGCTTTATGATGCAAGATTTTCATTAAGTAGAAAAGGATTATTCTTTTATCCTTTATTTATATGCACATGTGTATGTATAAAAGGCATAAGTGAGTATGACATCATTGTTAGCACCAGGGGTGTAAGGTATAAGACTTACTTAGGGCTACTTAAAGCCTCACAATCTCAGGGTTGTCCAGACTAATATACCACTTTCCTTAAATACGTATGCATGTACAAAAGAGATAAATGGAAAAAAGAAAGATGCAAAGTTTATGTTTATTTAATTTTTAGTTTGTTTAAGCAATTTATGTATGTAAATGTAAAGATCCTTCTTAAGTTATAACATGGAAGAGGATAAGAGTAGATTTTAAGCAAGTGATATATTCTTTTAAAAGAACTATACACTTTGCAAATCTTATTCAAATCCATGTTAAGAGGAAAGAAAGGAAGTAAACATAAGACACATTTTTTTATATTCACATGCAAGCTTATAATTAAAGTTTAAGTAACATACCTTTCAATTTTGATATTTGATTTTTAAGTTCTCAAAATAATTTTAAATTTAATAGTAATAATAGCTATTCATATTTTTACTTTAGCCAAAACATGCAATTTGACTTAAAGGAAATATTTCATTTCAATTTTGATTTTTAAAAGCAATGAATGCATGATTTTCATTTGACATACACATTTATCATGCTAGGAAAAAAAATAAATTGATGAAAGTAATGTAAACTCATTCACCCTAATTAATTCCTAAATATAATCTTATGAATTAAGAAAGTTCAAAGTGAATCAAAGTTTATTTAATGTGATTTTTGTTTTGAATTTGCTTTATGTTTGATTTAGGAAATGTGAAAGAATGTTTGTTGGTCCTAACCCTTTTCCCCCATATGTGAGTTAATTTAGTTTTTTCTCAGGATCATTAGGTGATTTTCATATTTTTGTTTAGGTTAAGGCATGAATTAAGTGTGTTAATTACCCCTTACCCACACGACCTAAGCATACTTAACCAAATAATTATGAGCCAATGGATGACATAAAATCACACAAGGAATTACAATCAGCAATGCACCTGGGAAAGAAAAGGGTTTGATACAATTGGCTGATGATTAATGATTAATTAAGCTAAATGGCTTAATTTAAGTACTTTCATAACCCCTCTCACACATGTGAGTTGGATTTTGATTTCTTTAATGTACTTAGATTATTTAACACCTAAGTACCTACCCAAGATTAATTAGTTAAGGTTTAGAAGGTTTTAGAATTTTATCAAATTAATTAGGTAAGTAATTAGTGGATTAATCTTTAATTAAATTTGTATTAAGGAAGAAAGAGATGGTTTAAGGAATAGCTTAAGGACAATATCCCAAAATTATTTTCTAAACTTCCTATTTATTTAAACAATCCTTAATTAACTCAATCAAGGGATTAAATCACTGATTACATACTTAATTAAGCTTAATTACATTATGAGAGTAATTAAAAATAAATCCAGCAATTACCATAATTAAACCATTAATAAATCTCAAGAAAATTAGGGGAGGCAGAAGTCATCCCATTAAATACACATGAGAAGTTTGATTTTAATTACTGAAATAATCATAGGATAATTAGCCTAATTACATTCCCAATAAAACTCAAATTTAGACAATAACACTAATCAAAATCCATCAAAATTAAATTTATAATATTCTACATTCAATTATCTTTTATATGCAATTTATTTCCTATTTTTTGATTTTTCTACACTTAGATATAAAAATTTGAAGTGTCCATGATTAATTAGGTAATTAATCCCCTAATTAAATAGCTAATCCCATCGGCACCACGTGGAGGCTAACATGGCACGCGCTTTCCACGTGGCACAATGGGAGAGGCTATTAAAGTTGTCACATCATAGCATCGCATCGGTGACGGTGCTACACACTTTCTCCCCGTCCACCCGATCAAGGATCGAACAGCTAAAATCTATCCTATAGTTCTTAAGGGTTAAAATAACGGATCTATGTGTCTTGTCCATGAAAAGGAATTAACCAAATTTCAAGTGGTTTTGATTTTAGGTTACCTTATGGCCTAGGAGTAAAATGGTCATTTGGCTTGGATTTTAATTTAAATATGTTTGGTATGATTGAAAAATGGGTTAGGCCAAGTTTCATTGAATTTGGAGTTGGTTTGATATGATTTGGATCATGTTGACCCATTTAGGTCAAAATTGGTCAACTTGGGTCAAGTTGACCAATTGGTCAAATTAGGTCAAACCAAGGGTTGGGTTAAGTTCATATGACCATTTGAAAAATATTGGCAACATTGGTTTGGTTCAATTTTATTTATATTTGAATTTGGTTCACTTGATTTCATTTAGGTCAAATGGGTCAAGTTGACCAATTTGACCCATTTGACCTATTTTGGTTAGGTCATGGGTTGGTTTATGTTTGGTTGGTCATTTGAAATGGATTGGTATCTTTGTCTACAATCAATTTAGTTTATATTTGGGTTTGGCTCAATTTGACCTTTTAGGTCAAGTTAGGTTCATGGTCAATTGGGCTAGGTTGGGTCTAGTTGGCCAATTGAGGCTTTGGTCAAGTTCAATAATCATTTTGGAATGGACCCATTGGTTTTAATCAATTTGACTTAGATCAAGTTTTGACACATTTTGACTTTTTAGGTCAAGTTGGGTCAACTTGGGTCAAGTGGCCAATTGGGCTAGGTTAGGCTCAAATGATGACTTGGTCAAGTTCAAACAATGATTATGAATGAGTTTATATTAATGGTTTCAATCAATTTGGCCTATGGTAGATTTTGGCTAGTTTAGGTTTCATTTTAGCTAAGTGTTGACTTGGCCAACCCTTAGGTTTGGCTTGGTTTGACTCAATTTGGATGATTGATCATCTCATGATGATTGTTGCTCACAATGTGAGGCTTATGTGGGCTTAGTTCAATCTAATTTGGTTAGGACTAGATTTTGACTCATAAGGATACTTTAGGTTACTTTAGGTCAAGTGATCCTAAGTGGGTGAAATGGCTTGGTCAAAGCTTGATTTGAATTTGATTGAACTCACACATGGACTTATGATTGAAATATAAATCCATTTGCAAGTGATTTGAAGTCAAATGGGTTTTGATCCAATTGACAAATTTAAGTTCAAAGAGGTGAACATGAGTTTGACTTGGGTTTGATTTTTTTTTAATTTATTTTTGGTATGGTGATTGAATTTTATGTTTATATTTGGATTAATGATTGTAGGATTGATTGAATCATGAAGAAAAATCAAGAATTTGGCTTGATTTGGGTTTGATTTGGCTAAGTTCAAGAGTTTTACTTAAAAGGCTTAGGTTGAATTTTGATTGAATTTGGACTTGAGTTTTGAATTTATTTTCAGTTATTTGAATTTATATTTCATTTATATATGTGAATATAAATGAGAATATAAATGAGTTATAAGAAAATTTCATGAATTTGAAGTGATTTGAACTTGATTTGAGCTAAGTCTATAAGATTGAATCAAAGGACTTAGGAAAAGATTTTTGGAATTTGGGTTTGATTTTGGGTTTAGTTTTGATTGATTGAATTTATATTTTATTTATATATGTTAATATAAATGAGAATATAAATGGGTTGTAGAAAATTTCTTGAGTTTGAATTGATTAGATTAGACTTGGGCTAAGTCTATAAGAGGGAATCAAAGGACTTAGAAAATATTTTTGAAGTTTGGAATCTAATCATGGGCTTTAATCATAGGTTTCAATTATTTAGAATTGACTCATGATTTGAGAAAATCCATTAACTTGGTTTAAGGTTTGAGTTTGAGTTGGAGTTGATATGAGTTTGGAGTTTTGACTTGGAAGAAGGAAGTGAGGAATTTGGTAGGCAAATCTTCTAGCATCCCTAAGGCATGGCCTATCCCTATGGCTAACTCTTCTAAGTCTCTAGGGCTAGGTTAAGTGTCTACCTAATCACTAGATGTGTCTTAAGACTAAGGAACTCTTAAAGTATAAGAGAAGTCCTACGTCTAGGATGGAGGGGTTCAGAGCTCATCCTAAAAATGAGGTCAACAATCACTCTCTTTTATCCCTACCTTAAGTCACATATAAAGCAGATTAGTTAGTCAATTCCCTTTAGTGAATGGCTTATTATATGTTTTAATTAGTCCTAAGTTTAGGTTCACTTTAAATTAACTCATTCAAAAAGAAAGGCATCTTAAGGTTAGTTGGAATGAAGTACTATCGCATAACACATGTTTCTTCATTTATTTTCATCATGTATATCATGCATATGATTAAAGCCTAACCATGGCTATACATGCAACTTATATCTTAGCACACTTAGATGATAAATGTGAGCAAATGTATTTGCAATTAATATTTCATTTGGTTTAATGATTTTGTCATATTGATTTAAAGCTCTCTCTAAATTCCTATGCAAAAGCATTGGGAAAGAACCTTAAATCATATAGCTAATCAACTTAACCAATTAAGCAAAGTCTGAATGCATGTCTTTTTAATAGAAAAAAGGGGTTTTCATTCATTAGCTAAATACACATCTACATGTATAAAAGTTCTTAGCAAGTACGACGCCATTGTTCTGCACCAAGGGAACGAGGTAGGAACCTCCTTGGGGCTACTTAAAGTTGTGCGTCCCTGGAATGTCCAGACTAATATACCGCTATCCTTAGATACATGTGGATGTATAAACAACTACAAGAATAGAAAGCCATACGAACATTATATTTTGATTTTATTGATTTATTTTTATGTAAATGAATTAAAGCTCTATCTATATTCTAATGTCCAAATGCATAAGAATGAAATCAAGCAGGTACATCACCATTATTTAACACCAAGGGAATGAGGTAGGAACCTCCTTAGGGCTACTTAAAGCCATGCGACCCTGGGATGTCTAGACTAATATACCGCTAACATTCTTACTTATGCAAATCGACACATGAATGTAAGGAAGAGACTTTATTTCATACACTAAATTTATATTCATTTGCATTTCTTATGTATATATAACTAAATTTACAATATACATGTATATTCATTCATTAATAGACTTTTGAAAATATATTTAAGATTTAATAATGATACAAGCCACGCATATTTTTACTTTAAATCAACACATGCAATTTGACATAAAAGAAATCATTTTATTTAATTAATTTTAAAAGAGATGGATGCATGAATCATATGACATACAATATTTAGTATGATTGAAAAGACATAAAACAACACAAGCATGTGATTTCATTCAAATCAACTAAGTCCTAAGGACCATCAAACTAAATAAGATTATTTAAAATAAATTAAAGTTCTTTAATGTCATTTCATCATTATGTTTGATTTGAGTTAAGAAAAATGAAAGAGGTTTGCTAATCCTAATCCTATTCCCCATGTGTGAGTTAATTTGGTTTAATAAAGGATAATTAGGTTGATTTTATGTCTTAATTAGGTTACGGTATGAATTAAGTCAACTAATTAACCCTTACTCATATCACCTTAAGTTAATTAACTAATTAATAATGACCCAATATGATATGCAACCACATGAAAAATAAATTAGCAATGTTCCTAAGAAATAAAAAGAGCCTAATGCAATTGACTCATAACTAATAGTTAATTAGGCTTAAGGGATCTCACTTAACTACTTTTATGGTTTTCTCACACATGTGAGCTAACCATAATTTTATTAGCTCTCTCTTTATGTTATTGAACATCCAAAGAGCTACCCATGATTGAGTAAGGGTGATTAGATGTGAAGTGGATTTTTAGTTGTGTTAATTAAGCTCATTAACCCATTTGACTAAGCATTAACCATGTTCACTTAATGAAAATAAATAAACTTAAGGAAAAAAAATCAAGAAAGAAGCCCTAATCTCAATCCCTAAGTCCCATATTTAATCAATTTAAGCTCTGATTTTATCTTGAAAATTAATTAATTAATTAAGCAATTAATTACCTCATTAATCATTATTTATTCTAATTCCCAAAAGTAAAGAGAACTTAAAAAATGAATTAGCAAAAATACCCCAATCACATTCCCTAAGCTCCCTTACTGTTCAACAGAGGTAATTAGGCTAAAATAATTAATTAAGCCATTATTCATTCATTAATTATCACTAATTAAATTAAGAGAGTGATTAAGGCTTAATTAATTGATTTTATAATTAAGCAACCAACAAAATCTCAGAAAAATAAGGGAGATAGAGGTCATCCCCCTAAATATCCATAAAAAAGTTTGAGATTAATTGGGTGATTAATTAAGGAGTAATTATGCTAATTAAATTTTTAATTAAACTTTAATTTATCCAAAATTACTATTCAAAATTATTTAACAATAATTTTTCTAGATTCTACTCTGAAATATCTTTAAGAGCCCAAGTTTGCATTTTCTTGGATTTTTAGGATTATTTAAGATTTTTAGAAGTTTCAAACTTAAAAATAGATTAATTATGCTTAATTAAAGCCTTAATCCCATCGGGCCACATGGCATGATAGGATTGGCTATTTAAGTTATCACATCTGAAGGCTAACTCAGATGGCAATAGACGCGCTTTCCTGTGGATCATTCGATCTAAGATCAGATGGCCACGATTTGATCTGCAGTTTTAAATGATTAATCAAAGGATCTAACATGATTTAATCACAGCCGTCCACTCTGATCATATGGAATGGATGGCCTGTGATCTTTCTCCTTCACGAGCGATGAAAGATGGATGTCGGTTGTCTTTCCCCATTCGATCTGAGCTCACCCAAGCTCGAATTTGGATCAAATTGATCCCACACCTTGAGAAGAAGGAGATGAACAAATCTAACTATAAAAAATGCATGACATTCAAATTCTCTTCACAAAAAAACAACTTATTTTTATACAAGGCTCAATTTTACAAAATTACCTCACCGGAGCTAATGTTCAGTGGTGGATCGATGGTGGTAGCTTTGCCCAGTTGAGGCGAGGCCTTGTGTAGAAGCTACAAGTTTGATTTGAAGTAGGTTGCTCCCAAGGACAAACTCCTCCTATTTGGAAATTGGTCTTGGTCAAACTCCTATCTCTAGCACTCAGGAAGGCTTAGAGATGATTTCATTGGCTTCGATGAAGTAAGGGGATGGTGTGGGTGCAAAGAATTGAAGTTTGATCAAGTAGGGGAGGAGTATTGCTCAGAAGGGTGTTGCCCTATTTTAGCTTCACTCGAGGAGGAGGAATGCTGATCGAGGGAGCTTGGGGAGTGTTTGGAATGGCTCTGTACAATTTTGAAAGTGGCTAGGGAAGTCTCACAAAGCAATTGGTATCAAATCCTGCTCAAATTGAGGGGGTGTACCCCTCAATTGCACATATGAACTTGACCCAACCATTGGTTTGACCCAATTTGACCAGTTGGTCAATTTGACCCAACCTAACCTAATTTGATCAAAATAGGTTAAATCAAGCCAAATCAAATCAAATGAACTCCAAATCACTTAAATTTTGGGCTAACCCACTTCTGACCCATTTCAAATCAAACCAAATCAAATCTATAGCCAAAAGACTACTTTCGCTTAGGTCTAGGGCATCACATGAAATAAGACACTTACACTTTTGGTCATTTCCTACCATTGGTCACTTGGCACCCATTCATTGGTCCACTTAGGCACCAATGGCCCTGGCTAACCTGACCTAAGGGTGGTTGGGTTGGCTATGACTCATGGGGAGGTGAAATCACCTCCCTATTCCCATTAGAGCACTTGGCATCAAAGACACCCACTTCCTTTGCATGGCAGCCACCTCCCACCCTTCCTCCACTCATGAGAGACCAAGTGGAGTGACTCATTTTTATTTAAAGGCCAAAACCTCATTACTCAAATGAACATAGAGCCCCAAAGCATACTCTACTCTCCTTCTTAGAGCTATTTCCAGTGTTTCTTAAGCTCCCCTGTTCCCTCTCTCAGTTTGATGTGGAACCAAAATAGGGGAGGATACCAGCAATTATCATTTCCTCAAATCGCAACTAAAGTGCAATTAACTTTGCACACACCTTCCTTGGACCTAGACGAGCTAAAATTAATCACCTCCTATCACCTTCGATCACCGAAAGTGGGACTTTGACCAAGGCCGATCACTCAGATGTCGTGGGTTGTGCTTTTGAGCGATCCATGCCAAATCAAAGCTCGTGCTACTCAACAGGGCTTTATTTCTACCAAACGAAGCTTCCTCAATCGTTAGAATCGCTGGTCATAAGCTCTGATGAGGTATGCCATTAAAATTGAGCTTAACCTTAAAATAGATTGGTTCTTTGTGAAGAAAAGTTCTATGTCATGAGATTTCCACCGTTGGATGTGTTCATGTCTTTCTCTTGATGGTGTGGGATCAATTTGATCTCCATCTGAGCCTTGGTGCGCTCAGATCGAACGGAGAAAGATGGATGACATCTTTTTCTCATCATTTGGGAGAAGACATATCATAGACTGTCTGTTCCGCATGATCAAAATGGATGGTCCTGATCAAATCACACGTAGAACCCCTCATTTTTCCTTTAGCACCATGGGTTTAATCGTGGCCTTCCGATCTTAGATAGAACGGTCTACGGGGAAAATGTGCCCGTTGCAAGTCAGCATCCCGATGTGACAATTTAAATAACCAATCCCATCATGCTATGTGGAAAGCGCACTACATCAGTGCACTGCATCAACTACCACGTGGCGCCGATGGGATTAAGGGGTTAATTAGGTTAATTAATCCATTTTTAATGCTGAAACTTCCAAAATTTATAACTAATTGTAGAAAAATCCAAAATATATAGATGAGGGCTCATTTTAAAGGTATTTTAGAGAAGAATCCATTAAAATTATTATAAATTAATTTTAAATAGTAATTCAGGCTTAATTAAAGTTTAATTAAAAATTTAATTAACTTAATTACTTTCTAATTAATTATCCAATTAATTCCAAACTTTTTGGAGTTGTTTAGGGGGATGACTTTTGCCTCCCCTAATTTTCTTAAAATTTATTGGTTAGTTAGGAAAATTAATTGATTAAGCCCTAATTACTCTCTTAGCTTAATTAGTGATAATTAATTAAATGAATAATAAATTAATCAATTAATTAAGCTTATTAGCCTCTGTTAATGGTGAAGAAGTTTAGGAAAATGGATTGAGACCCCTCTTCCAAACTTTTCTTTAAGTCTTCTCCATTCCCTCTTTAAAATTAATTAATTAAAACTCATTAATTAATTAAATAATTAGATTAACCAAAACTCAATCCATAACAAAACTTAATCAATTAATTGAAAAAACTTAGGGATTCAGATTGAGGCCTCTTCCTTGATCTCTATCCCTAAGTTAACTTCATTATCTCAATTAAAGATAATTAAAGGTTTTAATTAATTAATTAATGGCTTAATTAAAATTAAATTAAATTAAAATCCAAATCATCTTTAAGCTTTGATTAATCAAACTTTGGGTAGTCCCTTAAATGTTTGATAGTCTAAAGGAATTTAATGAAATTATGGTTAGCTTACATGTGTAAAGATATCATAAAAGTAATTAATTAAATCTCTTAAGCGTAATTAATTATTAATTAAAATCCAATTGCAAGAGGCCTTTTATTCTTTAAGATCATTGCTAATTTACTTTCCATATGGTCAGATACATTGTTGGCTCATCATTAATTAGTTAATTAACTTAAGGTGATATAGGTCAGGGTTTTATTACCTGATTTAATTCATATCTCAACTTAATTAAGCCATAAAATCAATTTAATTGCTCTTAATTAAATCAAATTAACTCACACATGGGGAATGGGATTATGATTAGCAAAACTCTCTTAAATCCCTTAAATCAAATCAAACATGAAATCAAAAATGGCTTTAAGAAACTCTGGCTTATTTTAAATAAGTTTGTTTAATGTGATTGTCCTTAAAAATTAGTTGGATTGAATAAAATTACATGCTTGTGTTGCTTTATTTCTTCCCAATCATATTAAAATGTTGTATGTCACTCGATTCATGCATTCATTCTTTTCAAAAATTAAATAATTAAAATGGTTTTCTTTATGTCAAATTGCATATATTGACTTAATTAAAAATATGTGTGGCTATTATATTATTAAATCTCAAATGTATTTTTATAAGCTTGTTAATGAATAATAAGATATATTGTGACTTTAGTTATGTATACATAGGAGATACATGTGAATATAAGCTTAGTGCATGAAGTGAAGTCTCTTTCTTACATTCATATGTTGATTTTAATAAGTTTGAATGTTAATGGGTAAATTAGTTTGGACATCCCGGGGATGCACGACTTTAAGTAGCCCTAAAAAGGTTCCTACCTCACTCCCCTACTGCAGAACAATGGCGATGTACCTATTTGATTTCATTCTTATGCATCTTAACATTAAAATTTAGATAGAGATTTAATTCATTTACACAAATAAATCAATTAAATAATACTCTACTTTTGCATAGTTTCATATTCTTATTATTGCTTATACATCTATATGTATTTAAGAATAGCAGGTATATTAATCTGGACAATCTGGGGATGCACGACTTTAAGTAGCCCCAAGGAGGTCCCTACCTGTCTCCCTTGGTGTAGAACAATGTTGACGTACTTGCTTAAAATTTTCATACATTTGAATGTGTAATTACCTAATGAATGAAAATCTCCCACTTTCTATTAAAAATACATACATTTGTATCTTGTTCAAGTGGTTTGATTAATCATATAATTTGAAATTATTTTCTTATGATTTTGTATAATAATTTAGATAGAGCTTTAAATTAATATGACAAAATAATCTAATCAAATGAAACATCAGCTCTAAGTATATTTGCTTATATTCATCATTTAAGTGTGCTATGATATAAATTTCATGTATAGGTATATATATATATATATATATATATATATATATACATATATATATATATATATATATATATATATATATATATATATATATATATATATATATATATATATATATATATATATATATGATGGAAAGAAATGAATAAACATGTGTTATGTGATAGTAATTAATTCTAATTAATCTTAAGATGCATTTCTTATTGAATGAGATTATTTAAAGTAAATTTAAACTTAGGATTAATTCAAAACATATGATAAGCAATTCAATAAAAGGGAATTGATTAATTAATTTGCTTTAGATGTGACTTAAGGTAGGGATGAAAAAGTGTGATCTTCTCTTTCCTTCTCTTTATAATATTTAGTTGTTAAGTGTAGGTCAAATGAAATAAAAGAAAACATTAAGTAAAATTCACAAATCCATTAAGCCATTATGGTGAAATTTTATATGTGAAATTCTAAAGAATAAAATTTATACTTCTATCTTCACTTTGTGCAGGATGAAATGAAGATAGAAATATATGTATCTTCTTTTTATGCATTTTTAGGACACTACGTAGATCTGTAGATGTTCTTATTGAGGGTGATCGGGTACGACATTGAGGAGAGGTGTATTATCCCTAAAGATAGAAGTCACCACCCTACAATGGACATAATCACCTCAACAATGACTCCTAAGGATAATGGATTTGCATGTGTACCGAAGATTCTTCTCTTAGTTTACATAAAAAAATAAAGTAGGGTTTATTTTAAATCAAGTTTGTTAAGTTCCCTACAGGGGCAAGCCCCCATAGTTAATTACATCCTAAGGAATGAGATCCCTCGGGAATACTCTCGATTAAAGTAAATGATTATTGTCTCCAAAGATTTCAATAGGGAGGACTATCAATCGATTAGTTTATTTTGGAAGATCAAATGGGATTGATCAAAAAGAGAAAGTTACTATCGAAGCTAGAGGAAGATAAGTAGGAGATGCTCACAATGCTAAAAAATCTAACGAGCATCTCAAACTATCCTACGATTGGGCTTTATATTTTTGAAATTGAATTATTCATTTGAGTAGACTTTTTATTAGAAGTTTAGGACTTATGATTCCATAACACAAGATTAATGAAATGCCTAAGAGGTGAGGAGAAGCAACCTCAGAACCTAAATTTAGGGAGCTTTTACTAGGGCCAAAAGAACAACCTAAATCTAAGGTAAAAATGGGTATTTGGTTTGCCTCCACAAGAGAGGACAAACCACCCGACTGCTTGGACTTACAACCGCCTAGGGTGACTGCCAACTAACTCCTCCTATGATTTTAAATTCATGTAGGCAAGTCATATGCTTTATGCAAGATAGTTAGGCTGTTATTTATTTAGAACGACACAAAGTCCTTAAACTCGCTCCCTAAAGAGACTAGATCATGTAAGGGTATGCTTCAAATGACCTAAATCTAATGCAAATCATATTACATTTTATTTTTATTTTTTGACAATCATTTGACTCAAGCTTATAGGATTCATATGCCTAATGCATGAAAAGTAAGATTATTGGCCAAAATCAGTGAGAAGGGAGGAGGTGTATTTCCACCATGGTTCTCAAAGGTCAAGCCAAGTTTCTCTAACGAAGGTGGAAGCTCTTCAATCATGAGTGAAAATAGTATGCATTTGTGCATGATGTTATAAAAGAAGTACTCATCCAGCTAAGGGATTGCTAATTCTTTTATCTTGATTTTAGCTTAAGCTTTAGGTGAGATCATGAGTTCTTTATTTTTAATTTTTAATTATTAAATTTGGTAGAAAATTTATTTTTTCCTAAGAGCTTAATCCACATCCAAGCCATACATCAAGTAACGAAGAAGCTAGGAAAAGGATGCCATCTTAATGCATAAGCAAAATAAATCATCAATCAATTTATAAAGCTGACGTAAAAGAATAAGAGGTCATTTATGGTCAAGCACCACTGCACAAACCCAAAATACAAATTCGGTAGCAGAGCTTTATGCTTATACAACCGGGATTATAAATGAATTAAGTACAATTAAGAAAGGAACTCATTGTTATGGGGGTCTTCAAGCTTCATTTCTTCATTCTTCTTTTCTTCTTTCTTATTCTTTTCTTCTTTCTTCTTTAGTTCTTTCTTTTGGATGGTTGGAAGGTGGTTACTCCAAATACTTCACATGGTACATAAGATGAGATCTTATGACCAATGCTCATCTTAATCCCCTTAACAATCATTCCAAAATCCTAATTATAAAAATTACATGAAAAGGAAAAGTAAATCTAGCTAACACCAGCAAAATAGAGATTAGCTAAACAAACCACACAAATCTTAAGCATGTATGTTGGACTTATCACCCCACACATGGGTGACTAAGTCCACCTGACCTATTGGATTATGCTTAGAGGTATAAGCACATGCACAATAAAAGCATTTATATTTTTATTTATTACAGCACCCTTTAAGGACAATCCCCTACAGAAAATAATAATTAGACTAAATCATCCTATCATTCATTCTATGCACATTCACCCTAACATCCAGACTAAAATATTCATCATAAAATAAAAGCAAACATCAAACCATGCACTGCCCTAACCTAAAGCTTGAAGTGGTGACCTAGTCTAAAGTGTGTGCTTCTAAGGTTTGTGTGGTATGGTTAGCTATGGCTTTAAGTTAGAATGTTCTAAGTGTGAAGAATGTTCAACTTAGAGGAGGGTTTCATTTAAGTGGTTTAGTTATTTTGGGTTGATTTTATTTTATGTTTTGATTAGGTTCAAGTGAATCCTACAATTAATTACTAAGTTGAAAAGAGATGGAAAGAGAAGAGAAGTTCTCTTTTCTTCCTTAACCTAAGCAATTTCTAAAGTGGATTCATATTTTAGTTTTATTTAGTGAATGTTTTATTATGTGTTTTAATTAATACTAAATTTAGATGAACTCTAAATAAACTTATTCAAAAAGAAAGGCATTTTAAGATTAAATAAAGTGAGTTAAGATCACAAAATACACATCACTTGATTTCTTTCCCAACATGTATAACATGCATATTAATGAATCTTAAGCATATCTATACATACCAAATGGGAATGTTTAGCACACTTTATGATGCATGCTAAATAAGTTACTTAAGAAAATTTGAAAGTTTATGATGCATGATTTCATTAAGCAGCAAAGGGGTTTCTTATCCAATTTCACATGCACACATGAATATATGAAAGGCATAAGTGAGTACGATGCCATTGTTAACCAAGGGTGTAAGGTACAAGACCTACTTAGGGCTACTTAAAGTCTCGCAATCCCGGAGTTGTCCAGACTAACATACCACTTTCCTTAAATACAAGCATATGTACAAAAGAAATAATTGGAAAAGAAATAATCCAAAAGTTGGTATTTATTTTATTTTGGTTTGTTTATGTAATTTATATATGTAAGTGTAGGTGTCCTTCTTAAGTCATAGCATAGGAATGAATATAAAATGGAATTAGGCAAGTATTGTGTTCTTTTCAAATGAACTATACACTTTCCCAAATCTTATTCAAAACTATACCAAAAGAGAGGAAAAGGAAAACTACACTAAGCACATCCTTATAATTTACTTATATGCAAGCTTATAACTAAGATATAAGTAACACACTTTCTGTTTTAATAATTGATTCATATATTTTGAGAATAATTTAGATTTAGGTGTGATAATAGCCACTCATATTTTTACTTTAGCCAAACATACAATTTGACATAAAGAAAACATTTTCATTTTAAATTTGATTTTTGAAAAGCATGGATGTATGAAATTATATGACACACACATTTAGCATGTTAGGAAAGAACTAAAGTAATAAAAGCATGTAAACACATTCACCTTAATTAATTTTAAAGATAATCTTATGAAATAAGAAAGCTTAAAGCAAATCAAAGTTTGTTTAATGTGATTTTTTTGTTTTTGAGGTTTATTTAACTTGTAAAATGTGAGGTGACTTTGTTGTTCCTAACCCATTCCCACATGTGTTTGATATTGTTTTCCAATTTTTAGGTGATTAGATTCATTTTATGTTTTGATTAGGTTAAGGTATGAATTAAGCATATTAATTACCCCTTACCTACAACACCTTAGCATAGTTAATCAAACAATTATGAGCTAATGAGATAACATAAAACCACACAAGGAATTTAAATCAGTAATGCACCTAGGAAGAAAATGGTCTAATGCAATTTGGCTCATGATTAATGATTAATGCAATTTAGTTTAACTTAAGTAATTTCAAAGCACCCCTCGCACATATGAGTTAAATTTTGATTTCCTTAATTGTACTTAGGCTCTTGAACACCTGAGCATCTACCCAAGAAGAATTAATTGAGTTCTGGAAAGTTTTAGAATTTTATGAAATTAATTAAGGGGATAATTAGTGAATTAACCTTTAATTAAGATAAGATTAAGGAATAAAGGGGGTTTAAGGAATATCTTAAGAAGAGTATCCCAAAATTATTCCCTAAACCTCACATTCACTTAAACAAAACTTAATTGGCTCAATCAGAGATTTAAATCACTAATTATACCCTTAATTAAGTCTAATTACATTAAGGGAGTGATTAAGGAATGAATTAGAAATTCTCTCAATTAAGGCACCAATAAATCCTAAGAAACTTAGGAGAGGCAGAAGTCACCCTTTAATTACACCCAAGAAATTTGGGATTAATCAGTAGATCAATTAGAGAGTAATTAGCAAATTAACATTCCTAATAAAACCTAAATTCTGAGAAGAGAACTATTCAAAATCAATTAATTCTATGTTCAATTATCTTTCTAATGCAATTTATTTCATATTTTTTTGATTTTTCTATGTTGAGATATGAAATTTAGAAGCTTGGGTAATTAATTAAGAATTAAATAATTCCCTAATCAAATTATTAATCCACTGGCGGCACGCATGCCACTAACGTGGCATGTGCTTTACATGTGTCACCACCTGATTGGATATTTAAAACATCACATTGTAGCGCCACGTGGCGAAGGTGCTACGCGCTTTCTCCTCAGCCGTCTGATCAAGGATCAGATGGCTGAGATTAAATTCACAGATCTGAGGGAGAAAATATAAATATATTATGTGTTTTAATCTAGTCCATCCATCCAAAATGCATGGATGCCGAGATCCATCCTTATCCCGGAGCAATGGAGGTCGCCCATGTTCATGTCCGAAGCTCAATTGAGCTTGGATTGGGCTAAAATTTAGCCCACACCATCTAAACCTAATGGCATGCACATCTAATGGCCAAAATTCCATGGGATTAAAATTCCTTTCATAAAGGACAAACACACCTTGAAATTAAGCTCAGAAAAATGGCTAACCTCGCCAGAGGTGATCACCGGTGCTCATTTCCCTTGGAGAAGCTTTGTTTGGTTGAGACGAAGCTTTGCTTAAAGTTTGAGGGGTTGAGGTTGAGTAACTTCTCTTATGGAGCAACTCCTCCTCCAATTGGGCATGGCTTTGGTCTAGAACAATCCTTCTCTGCCTTTGGAGCTTAAGAAAGAACTTAGGTGAGCATGACTTGGTCACCTAAGAATGCTTGCAAAAGTAATTAGGCTAAGGTTGAGTGTAGAGCAAATTGGAAATCAAGCTGAGCTCCCCTATTTTTAATGTATGAAAATCGAGAAGATGAACTTTCAATCTCCCTCTAGGAAGCTTAGGATCACTTGCAAATGGCTACTCTGGCTTCCTAACACTCAATCGATAATGGCTCTCCTGGAATGAGAGTGAATTATGAGGAGTATATATCCTCCTTTGGCAATCGGGCAGCCGAGCAAGGAGAAGCCATTTTTGATCAATTGCCCTAATTTAAAGGGTTTGTTAGGCTGTTTAAGATGACCTTGAATTTGGTTTTGCCTAAGGAGTGGAATAGCGATGTGGCCATGTGCTTCAATTGCTGAAAAGATGCATTTGCATTGATAATAAAAAAAAACTGATTACAATGTTGAAAAAACTGCTAAAGAAAGCAAAAAACTAGCTACTACAAAGATATTTCCTATCCTCCTCCAAAAGAGCAAAAAGCTGTGGAGGAATAGTGTGATTATCTAGACTATGCCATACAAAATCAAAGCTAGTAGCTATATCCGCAAAAAAAACCAAGAGAGTGTTGTTAGATCTATTTGTGTATACAAAAATAACACGGTGGAAGTTCTTGACGATGTCGAGCATCCTAAAGTCGGTCGCCATATTTCATTGTTAAGAGAAAGTTTGAGGTGATCCACCACACCTTTATTATCTCCTTCAATGATAATGCCCTTGTATTCTCATCCACGGTTCAATAATTTTGCTAGTGTAGAGCATAGCCTCAGCCAATGATGTGTCCCCAATGCTGAAAACAATGACCCATGGCTTTGAGGAAGCCATTTGCATCCCTTAGCACCATTGCAATACCACCCCATTGGGAAGGAGTGAGCCATCCACGTTAGCCTTGATCCATGAGGGGGGAGGACACCACAAATTTAGTTTGATCACCCATAAGGTGGGTGATGTCCCATTGCTTACGGATAGGATAAGAGGAAGAATAATGTGATAGAGCTTAGAATCGAAAGAATAGTCTTGGGGTACCATGGCTACGACCGTGAGTCTTGGCAAGCGACTTATCCACACGGGTACACAATTGCACAATACATTCTAGCCCAACATAAGTTGTCACCAAGGCATCTTAGTGAGAGCTTGGAGTAAATCTTGCAAATTGCTGAAAAATTGAATAGCCCCATGTTGCCAAAATCTGGATAATGTTGTTCATGAGCATGGACAGCAATTCAGTGTCTCATCTTGATTACACCCCCAAGGGTGGTGGTGTGAGTTAAACCCAGCAAGCCGTGTGTTGTTTGGCAAGGAGTCGTTGATGCCACTAACAGCCTTTTCCCTGGGTGGGAGTTTCAAATGCATGGTGTAAATCTGAAATTTCAGCAAAGCAGATTTTGTATAAAATGGATGTAAGAGTTGTCCCCATAGGTGCCTTGATGAGCTGGGATGTCATGTTGATGTTCCTCTTCAATAGAAATGTTGGAGATGAGTTCAGAAGCTCCATTCCAAAAAGGATGTGATTTTTTAGTTTTCCGTTACAGAATCGCTCTTCCACCTTCCATTCCTCCATGCACTCCATGTTGAGAAATGTCGCCATTTGGACAGGTAGGTCGGATATCCAAATGGAGTTTAGAAAGTCCACCTCTTGCCATTGCAAATTCTCCATTTTAGTTCAAGGTGGAAGCACCATTACGAATAATTTTCCAGCAATTGGAGTCTCCCGCTTGGGTTCCCTATGCCATGGGTCCAACCCATACTTCTCGATCAAACACTTGTGGAGCAGCTTGGTGGGTTTAGAGAGGAATTCCCAAGCCATTCTAAAGGGTCCATTCTCCTTTCACCATGTGTAGTCCAAGGCCTCCTTTGTTGGTTGGCATGCAGATTTTGTTCCAAGCAACATAGTATGCAATGATGGTTGTTGTTTCCTTGCCAAAGGAAGTTCCTAGCAAGCTTTTCAATCTCGTAATTCCCTTGGGAATTACTGGGGTTTGTTTGGTACATAGAGATGCATAGCAAGGATGTCCCATGAGTGTAAGTCTGCCCACCACCATTGAAGGTGTCTAACTCCCCAAGATTTTTGTCTCTAGCCTTTTGGAGGAGTTGATGAAAATCAGTTTTAACTTCCTCATGGCAAGCTTGATGCCCAAGTAATCCTCCACTCTTCCTCTGAGCTGGTGATCCTTCCATCTATGTGTTTTCTTTGAAAACTATGACGATTTTGGTTGCATTGATAATCCTGCCCAAATAATTTTTTTGAATATGGAGGACACCTTTGCGTGAGCCATGGAAGCTTTGGTGGCGAATAAAATGTCATCTCAGAGAGAAGGTGTGATATGCGTGTTCCCATTGGCAATAGGCACCAAATTTAGCACCATGTTGCTAAGAAGAGAGTTGAGCAAAGGATAAAAGATAGGGAGATAACGGGCACCCTTGTCGAAGCGCCACTCGCTTGTATCCACCGGTTCTTTGCCCATTTAACAAGAGGGAGAAGGAAGGAGGAAATGCACTGGAGGAGCCAATTCAAACTTCATAGTAATACAAATCTGTAGGATGATGGCTAAGGTTTCCCAACTCATTTTGTCGTGCTTGTTCCATGTCAATTTTAATTGCCATAAAACCTTCCTTTGAGGTGGAGTGTTGGAATTTATTCATGATTTCTTAGGCCGCCAAGGTGGGAGATAGATCTAGAAGGCACAAATGCACCGCTCTTGAGATGAGATTTGGTAGAATGTTTTCAACCGGTGTACAAGGATCTTGCTATGACTTTGTAAGTTCTACAAAGGCTTATGGGTCTATATTTTGCGGACAATCAGCATTGGAGGACTTAGGTATAAGAACAACCAAGGTTTCCTTCCATTGAGGAATCATAGTGCCACTACAAAAAACTCCTTGATAGCAGCCACAACATCTTGGCCAATAATCCTCCAAAAGTGTTTGAAAAGGATGTTGTGATGCCATCAATACGAGCAGCTCCCATCGATTTGACCACCTCCCATATTTCAACCTCATTAGTATCCTCATCCAGATCACGCACTGAGAGATGGGTCATTTCGAAAAGGAAGGCCAATTGTTGGTGGTAATAGGATGTGCCCTCCACTTCTGTTGAAAGAAGTTCATAAAAGCTTGGTTGATTAAAACCGGGTCCTCCGTAACCTGGCCATCATCAAGTTTGAGGGTGTTAATTCTATTGGACCTCTTTCTAGTAGTTGCCACAGATGAAAGTAATGTGTGTTGGCATCCCCTCTTCACCCACCTAGCTTTAGCTCTTTGCCACCACCAACAAGATAAGCGCAAGGGTAGAGTTCAGCTCATTTGCTTTGAGGCTGAGGTCTCTTTCTTTCTTCATCCCTTGAGGAGAGCAATCACCTCTCGTGCAGAATTTCTTCTTGGAGGGTGTCCCTTTGCTTACTCAAATCTTTGAGCTTGTTTTACTAGAATAAGTTCCTTAGTGTAGCTGCATTTTGTCCAAGTTTTCAGCCTGGACCCTTCATAGTTGCTTTGCCAACTTTTCCACACTAATTTCCAAGCCATAGAAAGCCGTGTCTTCAAATTTCAGCCACCGTTGTGATTTCTAGCTCTCCAACGATTTGGAGAAGAATGGGGCAATGATCGATGCAATCCTTGGAAGGTGTTTAGTGGGGAGGAGGTTGGAAGCAATGGAGTTGATAAGGAAGCACCCATATCATCTCTTTGTTGTTGGTCCATGTGAATCTAGGCGGTAAAAGTCAACATGTAAGTCCCATTGGTGAGGAACTCCATCATCTCATTTAAACGGCTTTCCCCTTTTTTGTCTTTCACCATAGATTTAAAATCTCCATAATGGCAAGTTGGTATTCAAAGAAAGGAGTTAAGGTGTCCCAAAGTCTCACGAGTGTGATAGTCTTTGTTAGCATAACAAATGGCCTCCATATAGCTTTATCCCAGTCAGTATGTCGCCAACAATGCATTGTTCATTTTGCACAATAGAGAGAAAGTGATTAAGTCACTTCTCCAAAGAGCAAGGATACCTCCGATATTCCAAAGATGTAGAAAACAGCCTGCAATATTATCAATTTCCTTCCTTGTGACTTCCTCCACTTTGGTTTCTACAAGGCCTATGAAGAGAGCATGGTGCTCTCAAGAAGAGAGATAATTGCTGTGGCCTTCTGACTCCCACAATTCCATAACGGAAGTCATGGGTGGAGGTCGATATGGAATTCACTCTTTCTCCGTTTCCAGGTTGTTTTGATTCTGGCCCACTCCCTCCAGAGCTTTAGACACGACTTTGTCCACTCTTAGTCTTGTTGTGTTTGAAAAAGTGGTGGCTTCTTTCCTTTGCGCAAAAGTTGTTTGTATATGAGGTGTGGATGCCTCCCCTTGCCCTTGTCATGGTGAGTTTGCAATGAGGTCTCATGATTTGTGGAGTCTTTGGGGTCTTTAGAATGGTTATCACTTCCTCCCTCAGCGGAATTGTTTGTTCATGCAGAATTTCCTTTGAAGACTCCCCTTTGCTCTGATTTTCTGCTTTGGGAGGCCTAGCCTTCTTCCTTGTGACCAATGTCCATGGTCCATATGACTTATCCAACTCAATATGAGTTGTAGCATCATTAATCGCTTCCTTTCCTTGGTTTGTGGTGCCAATAAGGTGTAGAAATCAGGTGGGAAAAACCGCAGCCTGATTGGTTGGGTTGTTTGATAGGAAGGGTGTTGGTATTGTGATTGGTGTTGTTTCTGTAGCTATGTATTGTTCTGTTCGAAGAGGGAATGACATCCTCTCATCCATGGAGGGCTTGGGTTGTTGTAGAACTATTTTCTACATGTTTTGCTCTTGAGGTGTCTTGGAAGTGGTATGGTTGGAAAATGGGTTGGTGGAGAAGTTGGGAGGGCTGGAAGGTTTAGTAGGAACATGCTTCAATTGAGTGGGAAGAGGTTTGTCATGTGGCCATTTCCATGCACATGGTTGATTTAGCCATTGGGTTGGGTTTGGCTATCCCAAACCCATTGGATTGGCTGCACCACCTCCCTAGTGTTCACTTGATCCACTAGGAGAGTATCAAGTGGGCATGAAGAGGATTTGACCAAATTTTAAATGAAATTGGCCAAAATTTATGCTATGGCCTAGGGTTAAAATGGTCATTTGGCTAATTTTTGAATTTTGGTATGTTTGGTATGTTGAGAAAATAGGTTTGGCTAAGTTTCATTAGATTTGGAGTTCATTTGGTATGATTTGGCTCATATTGACTCATTTAGGTCAAAATGGGTCAACTTGGGTCAAGTTAACCAATTGGTCAAATTGGGTTAAACTAAGGGTTGGGTCAAGTTCATATGACCATCTGAAATGTTTTGGTGGCTTTGATTTGAATCAATTGGTTTAGGTTTGAATTTGGTTCATATGACTTCATTTAGGTCAAATGGTTCAAGTTGACCAATTTGACCCATTTGACCTATTTGAGCTAGGTCGTGGGTATGTTTTGGCTTGGTTAATCATATTAAGTGGATTGGCATCTTTGTTTCTAATTAATTTTGGTTAAGTTTGAATTTAGCTCAATATGACCCTTTAGGACAAGTTGGGTTCAAGGTCAATTGGTTGGAATATGGGCCAAGAGGCATTCGTTAAGTTCAATAAGTGGTTTAGAATGAACTTGACACAATGATTTCAATAAATTTGGCTTAAATCAAGTTTTGACATATTTTGACTTTATAAGTCAAGTTGGGTCAAGTGGCCAATTAAATAGGCTCAAATGTTGACTTGGTCAAGTCTACATTGATGAATAAACTTAGATCATTGGTTTCAATCAATTTAGCCTATGGTGAATTTTGGCTATGTGGATTTCATTTTGGCTAAGTGTTGACTTAGTCAACCCTTAGGTTTGACTTGGTTTGATCCAAGTTGAGTGATTGATCATTTCATGATGATTGTTGATCATGATGAGAGGCTCAGGTGAATTTGATTCAATCCAATTTGGTTAGGATTAGAATTTGGCTCATAAGAGTACTTTAGGTCACTTTGGCTCAAGTGAACTTAAGTGGGTCAAAGCTTGATTTGAGTTTTATTGAACTTACATATGGTCTTATGATTAAAATATAGATCCATTTGCAAGTGGTTTGAAGCCAAATGGGTTTTGATTCATTTGATAATTTCAAGTTCAAAGGGTGAACATGAAATGGATTATGACTTGATTTTTGAATTGAGTTTTGGTTAAGTGATTGAAGTTTGTGTTTATATTTGGGTTCATGATTGAAGGATTGATTGAATCATGAAGGAAAACCAAGAGTTTGGTTTGATTTGAAGTTGATTTGGTTAAGTTCAAGAGTTTGACTTGAAAGGCATAGGCTATATTTTGATTGAATTTGAACTTGAATTTTAAAATTTGATTGATTTGGATTTGTATTTCATTTATATTTATGAATATAAATGAGAATATAAATAGGTCATGAGAAAATTTCATGAGTTTGAAGTTATTTGATCATGATCTAGGCTAAGTCCTTAAGAGGAAAATTAAGGACTTACAAAAGATTTGTTAATTGAATTTGAATTTTGAATTTAGTTTGATTGATTGAATTTATATTTCATTTATATATGTGAATATAAATGAGAATATAAATGAGTTATGAGAAAATTTCATAAATTTGAATTGATTTGAAGATGATATTTAGGCTAAGTCCTTAAGAGGGAATTAAGGACTTAGGAATTATTTTAAAATTTGGAATTTCAATCATGGGTTTCAATCATTTGGAATTGATTTGAGTTTGGAGAAAATCAATTAGGCTAAAATTGATTTAGGTTTGATGTTGATTTGATTTGGAGTTTGACTTTGAAGGAAGGAGGTAAGGAAAGTGGTCCAAGCTATAGGTAGGTAAATTTTCCTAACACCCCTAAAGCATGACCTACTCCTATGGCTAACTCTTCTAAGTCTCTAGGGTTAGGGTGGTGTCCACCTAATCACTAGATGTGTCTTAAGACTAAGGAAACTCTTAAAGTCTAAGAGAAGTCCTATGTCTAAGATGGAGGGGTTGAGAGCTCATTCTAAAAATGAGGTCAACAAAAGGCGCCCAATTGGTGTAGTGTGATTGACAAGGAACGCCGCACATATTGGTGTTGATCACAATGATCAACAACACCAAACAATCAGAAACACTAACAGAGATGATCTACTCCTAACCCAAGGTGTAGAAGGAATCCAGAACATAATGCAATATGGCTCTACTTATGTCAAGGACATAAGAGAGTGAAGGAGGAAATCCACTAGGGATAGAGTATGTGAACCTTCCAATATGGAAGCAGGTTCAAGTCATCCATAAGGGGGTGAGAGGTTTGATTTGATTTGAGTCTTGCTGGGGAGAAAGTTCCACTGGGGAAGAAGGTTGAATTTGTTTTTATTTTTAGATTCGGATTTTTGAGATGGACCCTATTGGTTTGCGATCGACTGCATTGAGTAGGAGCTATGGAGACCTAAACATAATTCAGAATTATCAATCCAAAGGGGTAGTCTTCTAAACACATAGTAGGACTAGCCAACCAAAGGGATGTCTTTCGGTATGCACTAGCTATACTAGGAAGAAAGCATAGTAGACTTACATCCTCTAGAGTGGAAACCAGTTGTTGGGATAATCTATTGACACAGCAATAGATTGAACCCAACCTAGGGCTGACTATTGAGTGAATGTTGCTGAGGGACTTAGATCAACTCAAGGATAGTCAAGATTAATTTTATTTTTAGATTTACTTTGATTGATTCTATTAGTTTGTGATGGATCACACTGAGAAGGATCTTATATCAGCCTAGACCTATCTCAGATTTACTGAATCAAAAGGAATAGCTTCCCAAGCGATGGGAAAATTATCCGACCAAAGGAGTGCCTTTCGGTTTGTAATGATCAATTGAAGGGAAGAAAGCTCGGGGACTCTCATCTTCCATTACAAAAAACCACTGGGGTGATCAGTTGCTTTGGGCAATAAATCAAACCCGATCTAAGGCTACCCGTCGATTTGTGACAATCATGCTAGAAAGAATGTGTCATTGTCTTAGATCTTCCAAAGCGGAATGACTGCCGAGGTAACCTGCTTTTAACAAAATAGATTGAACCTGACCTAAGGGCAACTATGGAGTGAGTACCGACCTAGGGATTTATCTTAACTCAGGTAATCAGGCAATTCCTATAGGAAGTTATGCCGACTTTGTCCTAAAGATAGGATGCCTTCTTGGGAAAAAGGGCCCTTTGGGGGCTTGAATTCCTAATTCACAAGTGAATTAATTTTTTTATTTTATTTTGTTTATTTATCTTGGACCCTGTTAGTTTGTGAGGGATCAAACTGAGAAGGAGCTTATATCAGCCTAAACCTATCTTAGATTTACTTAACCAAGGGAGAATCTACCCATCCGCTGAACAAATTCTCCAACCACATGGATGACTACTACGAAAGGGGGACTGTCTAATCCAAAAGTAACCCGGGTAGTGTCTAAATGGGGTCGCAAAGGATGTGATCCAAATAGAGTGCCCACAGGGAGAGGGGCCACTAAGGGCTTAATCTAAAACCCTGAAGAAGATGACATGGCTAGTCATATATACCATAAGTATTTGGTGGCCAACTCAAGGAGAAAGCACGAGGACTCACATCTACCAAGAGTGGTGTATCCACCAGGTGAGTCACTGCTAGCATAGCAAACATCAACCAACCTAAGGTACCCGTTGGTTTACAACAATCAACCTAGGAAGAAAGCTCGAAGACTCACATCCTACTATAGCCGAACTAATTGCTGGGATAGTCTATCTTCAGCTCAACAAGTGCCTTCCGACCTAGGGCGACTACTGAGTGAATGCCACTATGGGACTTATATCAACTTAAATGTAGTCAAGAGGAAAGGATCCTCTGGGGGACTTATCCTAAACCTCAAATATACTTGGCCTAGTTAGATCATGATGATTAGTTCAAGAAGAAAGTATGAGGACACACATCTTCTTAAACAAAATCAACACGAAGTAGCTTAGTAGCTGGGCAGTGAGGCCTACTATACTAACAAGGCGCTCATTGGTTTGCAATGGTCAAGTGAGGAAGAAAGTGTTGGGACTCATATCTTCCAAACAAGTGATCACTAGGGTGACTTACTAGCGAGGTAGCATATAAACCTTACCTAGAGCAGCTAATGAGTGAGTGCCACAAGGAGGCTTGCTCCCACATCAAAATAGCTCGAGATAAAAGATTTGTGTTTATTTTTAAGCATGTGTTAAAAAAGAATAGGACGCCTCTCAGGTTCTCTTACACCTACCTTAAACACACTAGAGGATTTTGATGAAATGGTGTCATGGATGGAAACTGAGAATTCCTACTAAGAAAGGATGCTGCTTGGGTTCTCTTACACCTAACTTAGTTGTGCTAATTGAAATAGGATGCCTCTCGTTCTCTTACAGCTATTCTAATAGCACCAGGAGATTATGTTTGTGTTGTGAAAGAGAGATAGGATGCCACTGGGGACTCTTACACCTAGCTTAAACACGTCACAGTGGATTTGCAAGGCAAGCAAACAATGTTTCGAAAGAAGAGAAGATTTTGATGGTATGGAATCAAATTTTGTTGACTAATAGAATTATTTTCAAACATGATTTATTTCATCGGTAATATTTCTTTAGATAGAGCCCATTAATTATAAGCATCGGGTGTTTCCCTTTACAATCAATAAGTTGATAAGATCCTCCTTGGTAGGCCTTCTCTATGGCATAGGTGCCTTCCCAAGTGGGTTCAAACTTGTCTCCCATTATTTGATGGGCAACAATTGGTCTCCTTAGGACTAACATAAGTTCTCCTACTCAGAAAGGCCTAGGGCGGACTAGCTTGTTGTGAGCTTGAATCATTTTTGCTTTGTACAACTCGACATTCTGGCATGCCCGTAGGCGACTTTCCTCCAAACCTTCGAGCTCTTTTAACCGCAACTTTGTATTCTGCTCTGTAGTGATCTTACTACCTAATGCTATCCTTAATGACGAGAGTTGAACTTCTAAAGGTAGAACAGCTTCTGACCCATACACTAAGAAAAATGGGGTAGATTGGAGTTTAGATGTAGGCGAGAAGGCACAAGCTTCAACCAACCGCTTATTATCATCAAGAGTCTTCTTTACTATTTGGATGAGAGTTTATTGAATGCTTCGGCTAAGCCATTTGCTCTGGGATAGTAAATGATGGAGTATCTTTAATCTATACTGTATCTTCTAGTGAAGCTGTGCTTTTAAATGCAGTACCATTATTGGATATAACTCATCGAGGTACCTCGAACCTATATGTGATATGATTCCTGAAAAATTGAAGCACATGTTGAGCTGTGACCTCTCTGAGTGGGATTTCCTCTACCCATTTGAAAAAGTAGTCGGTGGCAACTAAGATGAACCGATGCCCCTTTGAAGAAGGAGGATCGATTGGACCCACAATGTCGGTACCCCAACACTCGAATGGCCATGAGACCAATGTAGGGTTTAAAATGTTGGGTGGTTGGTCGAAAACCACACCATGTACCTAACATTGATGGCATCTCCTAGCTACATCCATACAGTTTGTAATCATCGAAGGCTAGTAGTATCCTATAATCTTGATCTTCATCTTCGGATAGAATTGATGTGCTCCGCATAGACCTAAATGTACCTCAGTTATAACTCCATGGGCTTCATATTTTTTTAAACAGTGTAACCATATTTGGTCAAAGGACCGTCAGTATAGGGTACCATCAATAAGAGTAGAGGAGAGAGCTATCTATTTCACCTGATGGGCTTATGACTTTTCTTGAGGTAGTTTTTCGATGTTCAAATAATCTATGAATGATTACCTCCAATCCAACTCCTTGTCCTTATAGGCAATGGCAACCTCCCCTTCAAGAGAAAGTCTTTCGAAGAGTTCAGCATCAATAAGGGATAAGACTTGTCTATTTTGGATTCTTATTGAAATGGACTCATCTTTTAGGCATGCCAATTCTTTGGCAAGTTTGGCCAAAGCATCTGCTACTGCGTTCTCTCCTCGGGGAACCTTGTAGATGGTGACTTTAGGAATTTGGGCCAACAGCTTCATGATATACTCATGGTAATGATGAAGCTTTGGTTTGAGAACCTTGTAGGACCCGGTAATCTGATTGATGAACAACTGAGAATCCTCAAAGATGTTGATGCTCTTGACACTGATAGTGATGTCTAACTCTAGACCGACAATCAAAGCCCCATACTCGGCTTCATTATTGGTGCAGGGGTTGGAAAGATAGTATGATAATCTCATCACATCAAGATTTGGAGTTAGGAGAACTATTCCTACCCCTGCCTTTCTTAGAAGAATAAATCATGGTGCTTCCCCTTTATGAAAAGAAGCTGCACCATCAAAATACATCTCCCATCGGTGGTTGTCAACCTCCCTAAGTTCATGATTTGTTCATGAGATCATCTAAGCGAGAATCAGAGAAGTGGGTGTGTTGCTAATAAATCCGCTAGTGCTTGTCCTTTTACTACACTAAGAGGTATGATTGTGATATCAAACTATGAGAGAATCATGAACCATCATGCCAAATATCCAGATAGTATTAGCTATGTCACGAGATACTGCAGTAGATTGGTTCTGGAGATCAAGTTCACTTTATAAGGAAGCATGTAGTACCGTAACTTTTGAGAGGCAAAGATCAAAGCTAGGCAATGTTTCTTAATAGGTGGATAGTTTGCTTCAGTAGGAATAAGATGACAGTTGAGGTAGTAGAGAGTGTTCTCCTTCCCTTCATCGTTGGCGTGGGCCAACAGAACGCTGAGAGAGTCATCCAATGCAGTGGTGTAGAGGGCAAGTGCCTACCCGGGATAGGGGCTGTTAGAACTGGCAGCTTCACCAAATACTACTTGATATATTCAAAGGCATGCTGACACTTATCATCCCACCTGAACTTGGCATCCTTTTGACAAGTCTTGAAGATGCATCTCCCGATGGGTTGGAGATAAAGCATCATGATCTTTCTAGATCTATTTCTTATTCCCGGTGTCGGACAATAAACCCAAGAAATTTCCCTGAAAATTTTCAATGCACACTTCATGGATTCATTTTGAGGTTGTATTATCTTAACCATTCGAAAACTACTCTCAAGTCAAAGAGGTGGTCTTCCTTTTCATTGCTCTTAACTACTAGATCATCAACGTAGCACTCAATCTGATGATGGATGAGTTTGTTGAAGATCTAAGTCATGGCCATTATAGCAAAGACATTTTAAGGCCAAAAGGTATGACCCTATAATAGAAGATTCTGATCGGGGTTTGGAAAGAAGTGTTTCTTTCATCTTTAGAGACATTTTGATTTGGTTGTAGCCAAATGACTCATCCATGAAAGAGAAGACTGTATGAGATGAGGCGATGTCCACCATTAATTTTACTATAGGAAGAGGAAACTCATCCTTAGGACATGCCTTATTTAAGTCCTTGAAATCGATGCATATGCAAATTTGGCTATTCTTCTTCTTAACTGGGACGACACTAGCTAATTAGGTAGGATATTACTCTTCCCTGATGAAACCAACATCAATCCATTTCTTGACTTCAAAAAGGACCTGTTGTTCGATTTCTAATCACATGCGTCTAGGAGCTTGCTTCATAGGGTTAGTGTTAGGGTCTATTGCTAGCTTGTGGACTGCTACGTCAGGAGATAAACCAAGCATCTCTTTATAACTCTATGCGAAGTAGTCTTTAAACTCAGTTAATAGCCTAACTAAGTCATTGGTTTCTTCTTTATTCAGCAATGAATTGATGTATGTCATGGGTGAATTTTCTTCTATCCCGAGGTTGATCTCTTTAAGCTTGTCAATTATTGGATGGATCTCCTGTTCAAATTCTAGTGATGAATCTTTGATTTAGAGATCATCTGGATCATCTGAAGTTTCTAAACACACATTCTCATAAGAGTTGGTGTTGTGTGAAAAGAACCTATCAAACTCTAAATGATTAGTAACAACTAAGCAGTGGTCGTTATCATCGACTGGACCCACTATACCGAATCCTAGTCCTACTATGGATTGTGCTTCCTTGCCTATATTGTTCCATAGCTTTTCAAAGTACTCTGACCTATGCCTGGACCATGTATGAGGAACTAAACCTTTTTGAGATGAAAGTGAGGTTAGAACTAAGGTTCCCAACTATTATCTGATAGTTTCAAATACTTTGCTTTGTCTAGAGGTCTGATCTTCATTGTTGTCTAAATCAAAAGTCACCTCCAATGGAACCCACTGAGAGGGGTTGGCAGTATACTAATCACATTAGACTCATCCTCCGAGCTGGATTCCAAGTCTATGTGAATAGTAGGGGCACTCCTAACTAGAACATGACCTCTATTGGGTAATGGCCAATCAAGGGGTCTTCCACCTCTGGAACTACCTTTGTTTCTACCTCTACCTCTGCTTGGTGGAGGTTGAGTCATCCTACCCAGATGTCTAAATGATGGAATGAACTGTAGGTGGAATGTGATATGTGGATCTATTTCTTCTTCAATTCTCCTTTTTTGTTCACTTGGATTTCCATTTTTCTTTTCTTTTTCTTTTGCCTTTTCTCTTTCTTCATTTTCTTTTTATTTTGAATTTGAGTTTTGGCCAAGTTCACGAGAAAGGCTGTTTTGAGGAAGATAGTAGGTTGCATCCTTATAAATCTCAACCTCTCTAACTAAAAATGGCTTTTCATCTCCATTGACATGGTATTCAATCCCATCCTTTCTGAACTTGGTGCACTGATGGAGGGAGGAAGGAATTATCTTATTATGATGTATCCAAGGCCTACCGATCCTCAAATAGGCAAGGGTCTTTAGACTCATGATGTTCACTGATGCACTTGGATCAATGAGAACTCTGGCAGGGCTGAATCTGTCCATGTCAACTATGATGTAGAGGGGATGGCTGTGCTTCAGGCCCCTTAGAAGAAGGTCTTCATTTGTGAAAGTGATCCCCTAGGCTTCTTTTGTGTAATGTGCCTCCCTACCTATAGTGGTCAGTTGTGCTAAGCATATCTCAGGATCAAGGAGAGCCTTGATTAGTGATTCCCTCATCTCTTTGGATAAGACAAGGGCATCATATATGCTTAGCTTAGATGTCAACTTTCTTATATGAGAGAGGACATTATAGTCCACCTTGGGCTGATCCTCCATAAGCATATCTAAGGGTGGAGCATCCTATAGAGGTGCTTCTTGATCCTCTGTACCAATGACTTGTTTCCCTCTATCTTTAGGTGCTACCCTAGGAGATAGAACCTTGCCACTACAGAGGTTAACTTCAGTGATCTCTTGTGGCAGGGTAATGGAAGGTTCTACCTGCACATCAGACTCACCTACAGCTTCAACTATGGGACCCTCAAAATTGGATAATTCCAAGTCTATCTTAAGTTGTGAACCTGTAGTATTCAAAATAGGGAAGTCCAACTCTAAATCAAAAAGAGGAAGATCAGAATTATTATAGATATTTTGACTTGAAGAGTTATCATTAAAAATAGAAGTAGATAACTCATCAGAAGTGACACAGATGTAATTCAAGCTAGCTTTATTCTTTAATTTCTTGGATTTGATAGGTGGTATAAAGTAGAAATCAAGTAAAGTAAGTGGGGTAAAGGATTTGATGCCCTTATCCGCTGATATAAGAGTTATACTAATAGAAGAAGAAGAGATAACTGAAGTAGAGGAAGTCACTGATATGGTAGCTGCAATGGTAGACTATTGTTTGGTTGCGCTACTGGGCTATCCCGAGCTGACACATGCTGATGCTACTACTACTGTTGAACTCCACCTTTCCCTGAGTTGGTGTTGGAAACTTGCAAACCTTCCTTGATGTTGGAGGTTTGAGCTGACTCAGGCACCTGTAAGGAAAGTTTCTTGATCTTCTAAATGATCTTTTTAGAGGTTTTGGATAAAAAGGTATCCCAACCTTCATTGGTTTTGGGAGGATCGTAAGTATCCCCAAAGATTACCCTAATGGAATTGAATGGTTGTTCCACAAGGTATTCCTTTGAAATAATCATAGCACCAGTCTTGAAGTAATGTTCAAGTCAGTCCTTAAATGTAAAGCAATCCTCCAAAATATGACCAAGCATACGGTGGTAGGGGAAAAAGTTAGGATCATGACTTTTGGCCACTTCCTCCGGTCTCCTAGGCTCGGGTAGCTAAAAATTAGGCTTCTTTAAGAGATTCTTAAAGATCTTCTTGATTACCTCCCTCTTAGATGAATAAGGTTAGTTAAGCTTATCTAAAAGAGTAGGTGGACTATAGCTACCTGGTGGCGGGTATGTGTGTCGTTGTTGTTGATGGTATGGTTGAGAAGGTGGCGGTGCTAGCCGTGGAGGCTGTTGTGGAGGCCGGTAAGGCTATCTTGGTGGTGGTAGAGGAAGTGGAGTGAAGGCTGTTGAGGTCGTGGTCTCTCGGGCTGATCTCTAGCTAGTTGCTTCCTCTTATTTATCATTATCACTATTCCTGACTTCTTCTCATAAACCTTCTACGGCTTTGCTTTGGGCAACTGGTTTTGAAAAGGCAACTGTTTGGCCTCTCCATGTAGACTAGCCTCCTTATTAATTAGCTTCTCAAATATTTTGATAATGAAGCCCTTAAGCATAAAAGTGATCAGGCCATGGATATTCTTTAAAGAATCTCAATGGCATGCTGCTCAGACAACTGTGACTCATATTTCATACTCAAGTTATGCCATCTAAGAATATAGTCAATAAGGGACTCACCTGGGTGTTGTTGTGCTACAATGAGATCGCTAACAGTAACCCTTTATTGAGCTCCAGCAAGCTTCTTGATAAAGAGGTCCTCCAACTCAACAAATATCTTTACTGAACCATCAGGAAGTTCATCATACCAATCGAAAGCTATCCCTACTAGGCTACTGATGAAGAGGCGGAATAACAAAGCATCACTTCCACCAGCGTTGCAATAACTGGCCCTGAAGTGTGCAATAAGCTACGTTGGGTTTTTACTGCCATCAAAACTCTTGAAGGAAGGTGGCATGAAACCCTTGGAATATTGGATTGCATTAAATTCCTCCAGGTAGGGTCTACCCTTTGGAACTAATGATCCACCTCGGGCTTGAGCCAACACTTCCTTCACCTGCTACTCAGCCATATATCTGATGTCTTTCTCCTGTATGGAGGTACTTTCCACTACCCTCCTAAACATGCTAGCGCTACCTTGCTCAACGGGAGGTATGGTCTTGGCTGGGTCCAAGACATGCACTAACTCTGGCTGACTAATATCAGCTGTAGTAAGATGAACTACTGGGGCTTATTTCTAAAGCACTGAGACTGTTGCTAATAATTCCTCAAGCTACCTTACCATCCTATCTATTTATTCATCTTTCTGCTTTAATTTATATCAGAGGTGTTGGGATGATTGGGTTGTGTCTTCCTGCTCAACCTCATCACCTTCGATAGCCTGCTGCTTTCTAAGGAGGGATCTCCTGGTATCTACCATGCAAATCCCAGCTGAGTCTCCCAATAAATCATCTTCATTTAGATCAAAGCTGTTCTTCTCCACATCAGACCAGTTACCCCATAATTTTCTTCTTTTCTACAAGATAATGTGCCACTATGTCCTCAAGAGAATGATCAATCTAAACGATCACAAATGATTTTGGCTGACCGGTGTGATCACTATCACGTACTAAGAGGCACCGAACCTCCCCTGCTACCGAAGAATCAATTCTATGAGGAATGTACTCACTAGAAGAGACACACTCCTGACTATCACTAACTCTAAAAGGGGTGACACTCCTAGGAGGTTCTACTATCATCGGTGCAACTGAGCAACCGTCTACTCCCTCTGCAATTGCTGCCACCATCTCTGTGTCCTGCTGAACTAGTGATGTTGGTGAAGGGACGACCGCTATGCTTCGGGGTCACCATTCCCTCTGCACCACAACTGAGGCAGAAGGTCTAATAGGAGAGCCCGACCCCACCATAGTAGGTGGTGTAGATGGAATACGATCCCTCGACCACAGCTGGATCATCAACGAGGTACGCTTCTCCCCGGATGTGGCCTTCATGGCCTTCGGTGGAACTGGATGCTGCGATGTGAATAGGTGGTGGCGAATGGGGGGTAGAGTAGTGTGGTGGAGACACCACCGACTCTCTCAGGACAGGGACCCTCTTCCTATGATGGGTCATCCCTGTAAGCAAAATGATGTCTGTGTGATCAGTGCGGGTAGCACACCGATCAGGGAAATCAATGAGTGCGGAGGCAGCTAACTACCAACCAAACCTCTGCCTCTCTCTGCTAGTGATTTATACTAAAGTGTAGGCCTCTCTGGCCCTCTTTTATCATAGGTGTTTCCCCGCGCTACGGGGAATAAAAGATCTCAAATCGAATTGAGCTCCGGACTCAAAACGTCAGTAAGCTTCACCAACCTGGCTTAGAATTGATCAAAGGCTGGCATACAACCTCTTGCTCTAGCTAACTTGGGGCTAGTGTTGAACCACTGGTGGAGGTGAAGTACGGATCCTCCTAGCATCCTCTCTGTCAAACCCAAACACAGGATGAAATGGGTTCGCTATAACCAGTGGGGTGATCATAGTAGGTACCTCCTCCACAACTAATTGCATAGAGGCCTTCATCCCCCTAGCAATATGTGTATGATACCACTTAATCATGCAATTTTTATTTCTCCTCTGAGTCCTAGTAGGGTGAGTAGAGTAAGAACTAGACCCAACCTCAAAGGCTAGGGAGGCAATCTCTAGGATCAGAGGAGCCTTACCCTTAGAGGGTGCCAATGAGTGGGTACTAGCCCTTACCGGGGTAGCACAAAAAACCACGGGGTGCGCATGCGCTATCACTATCACTAGCACTGTTGGAATTGATGGGACTACCACTGCTTTTCTCTTTAATGAGGGGATGTCAGAATCTGATGGTAAATTGATCTGAATGACTGGCTTCTGCCCGACCACCACAGTCCTGCTAATAGTTGTGAGGGGAGTGCCCTCATAGGTGATCCTCACCCCCCTCAAAACCTCCACCAAAATGGATGAGATGGTGTGATCAGGTCGGGGGAGATTAGCCTGTTCTAAGTCCAAGTCTATGCTATAGGGGAAAGCAAACACAAACTTCGGTGAACTTTCCATTTATAGTCAACTGAAAACTAAAGAACTGAATTGTAGCATTGAGATCGAGAATCGCAAAACAAGCTTGGATCAGATTTCTATTTTGTTGATTTTTGAATTTGAATATAAAATTTAAACCCACATCCAACATCTTGGAAGTGTTAAGTGGGGTTCAAATGGATTTAGAGAAGATTTTAAAGATTTGATTGGAAAGAGGAATTTTTGAATATGAATCCAACTTCAACAAATTTGGGTATGTTAAAAAATGGATTCAAATATTTTTAGAAAGATGCTTCCATAGGTTCATGTTTGAAATTAGATTTTGATTTGGGGACCATTTCCTTTAATAAATTTGGGTATGTTAAAATAAGAGTCAATTAGTTTTATTTTTGATTTGGTATTTTGGAATTCACAACTTAGCAAATTTAGGTATGCTAAGTGAGGTGTTTGAAAATAATTATTTCTTTCTCTTTGTTTGCTTTATCTTGTGAATTATTATTGATTTTGAAAATTGTAATTCCCACTTAGTAAATTTAGGTATGCTAAATGAAGAACTCAAATGTGTTTTGTTTTTGAAAGATTTTTGAAAATATGATTCTTAGCAAATTTGAGTATGTTAAGGAAATCCTAAAGTGTTTCATTTATTTTAGATATTTTGATTTTTGAAAAAGTAGGATCTTTTAGCAAATTTGGGTATGGTAAGGAAATCCTAGTGTGTTTCTTTTTTTAGTTTTGATTTTTTTTGAAAAGTAAAATCCTTAGCAAATTTAATTATGTTAAGGGAATCATAATGTGTTTTGTTTTTGGCTTTGATTTGTTTTTGATTGAAAGTGCGACATCATTTTAGAAAATATGGTATGCTAAAAATGAAGTTCCACTTAATTTTGTGAAATGGATATTTCACTTAGCAAATTTGAGTCAGCTAAATAAAATTCCAAAAGATGTGTTTAAAATTTTTATGTTTTGGTTTTATTTTGAAAATGGAGGCTTCACTTTAGCAAATTTGGTATGCTAAAGAGTGAAGTGAAAAAAATGCTTTTCAAAATTTTGTGAAGTGGAAATTTCATTTAGCAAATTTGAGTATGATAAATGGAATTCCAAAGGTGTTTCAAATTTTTGTTTTTGATTTTGAAAAATGGAGACTTCATTTTAGAAAATGGGGTATGCTAAATTGAAATTCCAAATATGTTTTGAAAATTTTGTGGATGGATATTTTACTTAGCAAATTTGAGTATGCTAAATGAAATTTCCAAAAGTGTGTTTCAAATTTTATTTTTGGAAAAAGGAGAGACTTCATTTTAGCAAATGGGATATGCTAGATTGAAGTTTCAAATGTATTTTGAAAATTTTGTTTTTTTTTTCAAATTTGGAGACTTCACTTAGCAAATTTTAGTGTGCTAAATGACATTCCAAATGTGTTTTGAATTTTGAAAATATGATTGTTAAGTTTTGATTTTTGAAAAGAAGACTTCCATCTAACAAATTTGGGTATGTAGGAATGGAAGTCAATCCAATTTTTGCAATGTGAAAATTTTATTTGTGTGTGATTATTGCTTTTTGAAAGAGGGAATTCCAACTTCATCATATATGGCATATGTTTAAGTGGGATTTCCAAATGATGTTATTTTTATTTGGGAATGAAATCTTCATTCAATAATTTTGGGTATATTGAATGGAGATGTTCATATGTGCTTTTGAAAGATTTAGTTTTGTTTGAAAATGAAACTTCCATTCAAAAGGTGTGGGTATATTGAATGGAAAGGTTCATGTGTGCTTTTTGAGAATTTTATTTTTGATTTTATTTGAAAATGAGACCTCCACCTATGGGTATATTGAATGGAGAGGTTTCATATGTGCTTTTTGAAAATATGAAAATCCCAACCTAACACATGTGGAATGTGTTAGGTGGAAGTCCAAAGTTATGATTTTGCTTGAAGAGGTAATATTCATTCAACACATTTGGATGTATTGAATTGAAAGGCCCATCTTCAAATTTTATGCTTTTGAAAATATGATTGTAGGAATTTTATTTTTGTCAAGATGATCTTCACATATAACAATCATAAAGATTATTAGATGAAGATAATTTAGGAAAATTTTGTACAAAATAGTTTATTTTGTGCATTTTTGAAAGAGTGCTTTTTGAAAAAGCATGATTTTTTATAAGGATTTATTTTATCTTTATTATTTTAAAATGAACCTTTCCTTATCATAGAAATGATAAGGAGGAATTCTTTAATTTTAGATATTTTTATTTTTACCTATTGGAGAACCCAACGGGGTTTTAAGACCAACACGGGGTGAGGTCCTAAAACCTAAAGATGTTGGCTAGCTTAACTTAAGGATGAAATAAGCTAAGTTCCAATGGAATGAAAGATAGTCTTGGATTCATACCAAATTACAAACCCACTATCGATACTTAGAGACAATGATCATTTACCAAAGATGGAGAGAGGAATCATCCCCAGAGGAGTCACCAGAAAAATTTATGGTAAAATTTTATATGTGAATTTCTAAAGAATAAAATATATACTTCCATCTTCACTCTATGCGGGATGAAATGAAGATAGAAATATACATCTCTTCTTTTTATGCAATTTTTTGACACCGCATAGATTCACAGATGTTCTTATTGAGGGTGATCAGATACAACATTGAGGAGAGATGCACTATCCTTAAAGATAGAAGTCATCGCCATACAATGGACCAAATCACTTCAACAAGGACTCCTAAGGATAATGGGTTTGAGTGTATACCAAAGATTCTTCCCCTACTTTATATGAAAAAATAAAGTAGGGACTATTTTAAATATACACAAGTGGTTTAGAATGAACTTGACCCAATTTTTTCAATCAATTTAGCATAGATCAAGTTTTGTCACATTTTGACTTTTTAGGTCAATTTGGGCCAACTTGGGTCAAGTGACCATTTGGGCTAGGTTAGGCTCAAATGTTGACTTGGTCAACTTCAGACTTTGATCATGAATGAACTTAGATCATTAGTTTTAATCAATTTGGCCTATGGTGGATTTTGGCTATGTTGAGTTTCATTTTGGCTAAGTGTTGACTTGGTCAACCCTTCAGTTTGACTTAGTTTGACCCAATTTGAGTGATTGATCATCTCATGATGATTGTTGATTATGATGGGAGGCTTAGGTGAATTTGATTCAATCCAATTTGGTTAGGATTACAATTTGGCTCATAAGGGTATTTTAGGTCACTTTGGGTCAAGTGAACTTAAGTGGGTCAAATGGCTTGGTCAAAGCTTGATTTAGTTTGATTGAAGTTACAAATGGACTTATGATTGAAATATAAATCCATGTGCAAGTGGTTTGAATTCAAATGGGTCATTTGCAAGTGGTTTGAATTCAAATGGGTCATTTGAAATGGATTTTGGCTTGATTTTTGAATTGAGTTTTGGTTAAGTGGTTGAAGTTTGTATTTATATTTGGGTTCATGATTGAAGGATTGATTGAATCATGAAGGAAAACTAAGAGTTTGGTTTGATTTGAAGTTGATTTAGCTAAGTTCAAGAATTTGACTTGAAAGGCATACGTTATATTTTTATTGAATTTGAACTTGAATTTTGGATTTAGTTTGATTGATTTAAATTTATATTTCACTTATATTTATGAATATAAATAAAAATATAAATGGGTCATGAGAAAATTTCATGAGTTTGAAGTTATTTGATCATGATCTAGGCTAAGTCCTTAAGAGGAAAATTAAGGACTAGGAAAGATTTGTGAATTGAATTTAAATTTTGAATTTAGTTTGATTGATTTGAATTTATATTTCATTTATATAGATGAATGTAAATGAGAATATAAAGGAGTTATGAGAAAATTTCATGAATTTGAATTGATTTGAAGATGATTTTTAGGCCAAGTCCTTTAGAGGGAAATAAGGACTTAAGAAATATTTTGAAATTTGGAATTTCAATAATGGGTTTCAATCATTTGGAATTGATTTGATTTGGCAAAAATCAATTAGGCTTAAATTGATTTATGTTTGATGTTGATTTGATTTGGAGTTTGACTTTGAAGAAAGGAAGTAAAGAAAGTGGTCCAAGCTATAGGGTAGGGAAATTTTCCTAACACCCCTAAGGCATGACCTACTCCTATGGCTAACTCTTCTAAGTCTCTAGGGTTAGGTTGAGTGTCCACCTAATCACTAGATGTGTCTTAAGACTAAGGAAACTCTTAAAGTCTAAGAGAAGTCATATGTCTAAGATGGAGGGGTTTAGAGCTCATTTTAAAAATGAGGCCAATAGCCATTTAAAGTTTAATCACCGTTTATAATTAAATATCTTTCACACTTAGAAAATTGCAATAAAGCCTAGTTAGGACATACCACACAAGCCTTAACACACATAATAAAATTAAGTTACCATTTCTAGCTTTATGTGAGGATGGTTCATAGTTTGATGTATATTTTGTTTTGTGATGTATTATTTTAAACTGGATGTTATGGTGTATGTTTTATAGACTGGATGATAGGTCGTTATTAGCCTAATCATATTTTCTGCAGGAGATTGTGCTTACGGGGTGCATAAAATAAATATAAATGCTCTCTTTTGCAATTGGCTTAACCCTTAAGCATAATCTAAATTAGGATAGGTGGGCTTGGCTACCCATGTGCAGGGTGCTAAGTCCAAATTATAAATATAATTGCTTGGGTGGAATGTGTATTTAGCTAACACTTATTTTATAGGTGTAGTTAGATTTACTTTCCCATTTTTTGATGTAATTTTTCATTACGAATTTGGTTAAGTGTTATGGGGGTTAAGGATGAATATTGGCAGAAGGTTTAGTCCTAGGGTGCCATGTGATGCCTAGAAACCTATCAAATCAAATGAAGTAAATCAGATGAAGAAATGAAGGAAGCATGAAGACTTGAAGACCCCCCATAATACTTATTATTTATAAATTGTAATTATTCTTTCATATACCGTATTGTATAAGGGTAGAGCTCGGCTACCCATTTTTCTTTTTGAATTGTACGATGATACCCGACTACACCGGCCTATTATTCTTTTTATGTTAAGTTTATAAATTATTTGATGATTTGTTTACATTGTGCAATAGAAATGGCATATATTTACTTAGTTTTTTTATGTATGATGATTTAATGTGTAGCCTGGATCCGATTTGGCTCTTAAGAAAAAATTAATCTTTTTACCCCAATTATAATTCATAATTAAAAGATTTAGCAACCCCTTAGCTGAATGATTGAATGTCTCACAACATGCATACATATTCTTTCTCTCTTGAACATGAAGGATCTCCATCCTTGCATGCTAGGGGAATGCTTGACCTATGAGGGCAACCCTTGTGGTAGAGAACACCTTCTTCTAGCTGATTTGGCCAATAACCCCATTTCATCATGCATTTAGGCATACAAAAATTCCAAAGTCTTTATCAAAATGAAATGTCAAATACAAATAAAATTTGAAAAGAATTGCATTAGACTAAATCATTGCTCATACCACTCATGCTCTAGTCTCCTAGGGAGTAGGTTTTAAGGACTTTAGCTTCTTTCTAAATAATAACAACCTAACCACTTGCAAGACATATGACTGGACCACTGTTGACCTCACTTTTAGAGTGAGTTCTCAACTTCCTCTTCTTAGACTTAGGAGTCTTCTAGACTCTAAGACTTTTTTAGTCATAAGACACTTCTAGTGATTAGGTGAACACTTAACCTAAGCCTAGAGACTTAGAAGAGTTAGCTATTGGAATAGGTAGTGCTTTAGGGACTTAGGAAGGCTTGCCTACCCTATAGCCTAAACCCAATCCATGCTTCCTTCCTCAAACCAAATCTCAAATTCAAATTCAAATTTAATTTATAAATCAATTTCAACCCCAAGTGATTGGAACCTAAGACCAAGTTCAATTCTAAAGTCCATCTTAAGCCATATGAGCCACCTTCATATGCTTAGCCAAACCCCTTTTTAAACCAAATCAAACTTGATTGGTTTCTTTATAAATCAATCATTCCTTCATTTATATTCATAAATATAAATGAAGTCCAAATTCAAATGAGTCAAATCAAATCAAAATAAATCAAACTAAATCAATTCCCTATTTAAGCCCTTTTTACCTACATCTTTAAGATTAGTCAAATTTACTTCCAAATCACTCCAAACTCAAGTAATTTTCTCATGAATTATTTATATCTTCATTTATATTCACAAATACAAATGAAATGTAAATCCAAATAGCAAAGCCAAACTCAAATCAAATCAAATTTCCAATTTTATCCCTTTTAGCTAATTCTTTGGACTTAGCCAAATCTTATCCAAATCAAGCCAAAACCAATGGATTTCTTCATGAATCAATTATTCCCTCAATCATTTATGCAAATATAAATTAAATCTATAATCATCAAGCCAAATCAAAATTAACTCAAGTCAAATTTGACTTGAAATATTCAAATGAACAAAAACTCATTTGAACCCAAACCAATTGTAATTGGATTTATATATTAATCTCAAATCCATATATAAACTCAACTAAATCAAACCCAACTCAAAATCAAACCAACTAAACCCAATTAGCTCACTTGACCCAAAGTGGCCAATTTAACCTACATGAACCAAAATCAAATTTAATCCAAATCAAAGTGAATTAAGCCAATCCAAATTTCATGTCATGATTGTTGATCATCTTAGGTTAATCAATTATCATGAATTGGGTCAAACCAAGTCAACCTAGCCCATTAACTAAGTCAACCCTTTAACCTATATGAACCCAAACTAGACAAATTGTAACCTAAACCAAATTGATCACAACCAATGGCTCAAGTTCATTCCAAATTGATTATTGAACTTGACCAAAGCTATAATTGAGCCCAATTTGACTAATTAGTCAACCTAACTCATCTTAGCCCAAATTTATCTTAAGGGTCAAATCAACCTAAAACCCAATCAAATCTAATATGAACTTAACCAAAGCCTACAATATATTCCAAATGATCAACCAAATAGAAACCAAGTCATGATTCAAGCCAATTGGGTCAACTAGGTCAAATTAGTCAACTTAGACCAAATTGACCTAAAGGTTCAAATTGGCCAAAATCCAAATTAAATACAAATTAAACCAAATTGATTGAAATTGATTAAGCAAATATACTCCAAATGATCATTTAAACTTGACCCAACTCTTGGTTTGACCTAATTTGGCCAACTGGTCAACTTAACCCATTTTAACCCAATTTGGCCCAAATGGGTCAAATTGACCCAAGCTAAACCAAATGAACTCCAAATTACATGAAATTTGGTCCAACTCACTTTTGACTCATTTCAAATCTGCTCAAATGAAATTCAATACCAAATGACCACTTTGCCCTTGGGTCAAGAGCATCCCATGAGAAAAGACACTTGCCCAAATAATCATTTCTCTTCCTTGGCCACTTGGCAGTCATCCATTAGTCCACATAGGCACCAAAGACAGTAATCATCTGACCCAAGAGGTGGTTGGGGCAACCATGACTCATGGGGAGGTGAATTCACCTCACCTCCCCCATTGGAACACTTAACATGAAGGACTCCCACCTCCTCTTACTAGGACACCAATTTGTCCTTCATGGTAGTCACTTTCTATGTCTTAACCAACCAAAATGAGCCACCTAGGATGAGTCTCTTCCATTCTCAATCACCCCATGCCAAGGACACCCATTTTTGGAGCTAAAAATCATAAAATGAAGTGATTTTTGGCCACATCTGAAACTAGACATTAGAGACACCAAAACTCATCATATTCCCTTCATTTCCATCCCTTAGAGCTCCCAAATAAACCAGCCACCATTTTGCCGCTCCTCTTGAGCTAAAACACCAAAACTAAGTGAATTTTGGTGAAGAAGTGGAAACACTTGGAGATACATCATTCTGAAGTGAAGGCGAAGGTCTAGGCTCACTACAAGGCTTCTTCCCCCATTCAAGAGTATGCTTGGATCATTATCGCTGCCAAAAATCATCCCCAGTGAGGTAACTCTCAAGAAAACCTATAGCCGACCTTAGGATTTCTTATTTGTGATGGATTTTGTTCGATTTTAGGAATTCTCCTTACAAATACCTCACATTCTTTATTTTATATAATCCTAATACAAAATAAAAGTTTTTCGATGTGAATTGTCATGAAAATAAGCCCATTCGAATGAGATTTCGCAAGTATTGCTCGGGCAAATAATGTTTTTGACTATTTTCGTCGCCCGGAGAGCAGCGACCGTCCAATCCTGCATTCAGGAGATTGGAAGGTCCAGATTGCATGACAGATCTTTCATTTATGCCCTTTGGATCAAGTAGATTAGATTTGGACCATTCAATCTATAATTGAATGATCCAGATCAAATCGCACATCGCGATCCTCGCTCCCCCTCTATTTTTCACACGCTTACTGATGTAGCACTGCACCAGCCAACAGTGCGGTGCCTCGTGGCACCACATGCCACATAGAATCATGTGGACCAATCATGCGATGCCACATGGCACCACATTTCCACGTCAGCGTCGCGCACAGTGTTGACTATGTCAAGTGGGAATTTGGGAATTTTCTAATTTTAAAAATTATTTAAATCACATGAAACTTTAAAAATTCATAGAAAATAAAATACTTAACAAAAAATTACAAATAATGACTCACTAGATTTTTATTTCTAAGAGGAATCCAATAAATCCAAAATCCTCAAATTTCACTGAATATTTTAAGCTTAATTTGAGTTTTAGTGAAAATCAAACATCATTAATTAAATCAAAAATACCCATCATATTATGTTGAAATTTTTAGGGATTGAAATTAAAGATCAAATCCACCTACCATAAAATTTAAAATCAAAATAACTTATGGATTGGAAGATATTGCATTCTGAAGTTCAAATAATTTATTTTAATAAAATAAATTAATATATTTCATGAAAATCACATAAATCACCTAAAACTTTGAAAAATCATAACAAATCATAGAAAAATCATAAAAATTCAAATAAATATTTATTTTGAAGGTATTTCAGAGGAGATTAATTTAAAATTAATTTTAATTAATTTTGAATAATAATTAAGGCTTAATTTAGGTTTAACTAAAAATTTATTAACTTAATTACTCTCTAATTGCCCAAGTAATTAATTTCAAATTTTTTGAGGTTGATTAATGGGATGACCTCTACCTCCTATAATGTTCTTGGGATTTATTGCTTAGTTAATTAAGGAAATTATTTATCTTAGCTTTAATTACTTTCTTAATTAATTAAGTGATTAATTAACATTTTAAATAGTACATAAATCATTAATTAAGCTTGTTAATCATTGTGGAATAGTGAATGGGCATGGGGAATGAGATTAGGACCACTGTCCCATTCTTTTCCCTAAGTTCATTTCACTTGACTTGAAATTAATTAATTTTGGACTAATTGATGGTTTGATTCATTAATTAAAATGGCTTAATTAATTAAATTGAAATCATAATTATTCCAGAACTCATCTAATTAAGTTTTTTGGTAGATCTTTAGGTGTTTAATAACCTAAAGCTATTTAAGAAAATTATGGTTAACCTACATATGTGGGGAAGCCATAAGAGTACTTAATTAAGTTCCTTAATCTAATTAACCACTAATTGCGAGCCAATTGCATTAGGCCTTTTATTTGATTTAAATCCCAATTCATGTGCATATCATGTTCACTCATAATTAATCGATTGATTACTTTAAAGTAACATAGGCAATAGTTAATTAATTGATTTAATTCATATCACAACTTAATTAATCCATAAAATCAACTTAATTACTTTTCTTTAAACTAAATTAAATCGCAAACATGGGACTGGGTTAGAAGCAGCAAACGATTGAATCTTTCTCATATTTCTTAAATCAAATCAAATAAAGAAAATGGCATTAAGGAACTTTTATTTATTTTAAATGATATTATTTAATATGATTGTTCTTAGGAATTAATTAGATTGAATGAGATTATATGCTTATGTTTCTTTATTTCTTTCCAATCATATTAAATTGTTGTATGTCACTTGATTCATGCATTCATTTCTTCAAAAGTCAATTGAAAATAAATTATTTCCTTTATGATAATTTGCATGTGTTGACTTAATTAAAAATATGTGTGGCTATTATCACTATTAAATCTTAAATATATTTTCAAAAGCTTCTTAATGAATAAGAATATGTGTTATTACTTTAATTATACATATAAAGGAAGTGCATATGAATATAAGCTTAGTGTATGAAGTGAAGTTTCTTTCTTACATTCTTATATTGATTTGCATAAGTAAAAATGTTAGTGGGTATATCCGGACATTGTGCAGTTTAACTTTAAGCCCTAAGGAGGTTCCTACCTCACTCCCTTGGTGTGAAATAATGGCAATGTACCTGCTTGATTTCATTCTTATGCATTTTTACATTAAAATTTAGGCAGAGTTTAATTCATTCACATAAATAAATCAATTAAATCAAACTCTACTTTTGCATGGTTTTTTATTCTTATAGTTTTTTATACATCTATTTGTATTTAAGAATAGTGGGTATATTAGTATGGACATTACGGAGATGCGTAGCTTTAAGTAGCCCCAAGGAGGTTCATACCTCATTCCCCTGGTGCAGAATAATGGTGACTTACTTGCTAAAACTTTTATACATTTGAATGTGTATTTAGCTAATGAATGAAAATCCCTTTTCCATTAAAAAGAAACATGCATTCATATTTGGTTCAAGTGGTGGAATTTCTTAATCATATAAATTGAAGCTCTTTGTTTATGCTTTTATATAGGAGTTTAGATAGATCTTTAAATTAATATGACAAAATAATTCAACCAAATGAAACATCAATTTCAAATGCATTCGCTTACATTCATCATTCAAGTATGCTAAAATATAAATTGCATGTATATGTATGTTTAGAATTTAACCATATGCATGTTATATATGATGAAAAGAGGTAAATAAACATGTGCCATGTGATGGTAGTTCATTTCAATTAATCTTGAGATGCCTTTCTTATTGAATGACTTTATTTAAAGTGAACTTAAACCTAGGACTAATTAAAATATATAATAAGTCATTCACTAAAGAGAATTGTTTAATTAATTAGCTTTAGAAATGACTTAAGGTAGGGATAAAAGAGAGTGAACCTCTCATTCTTTTTCTTTATAACACTTAGTTGTTTGGTGTATGTCAAATGAGACAAAAGAAAATATTAAGTAAAATTTACAAATCAATTAAACTAATTAAAGTGAAATCATCATTTATGATTAAATCTCTACATACTTAGGAAATTACAGCAAAGCCTAGCTAGAGCATACCACACAAGACTTAATACACACATATTAAATTATGTCACCACTTCTAACCTTATGTTAGGATGGTGCATGGTGGATATATGCTTTATTTTGGGATATATTATTATTTTAGACTGGAAGTTAGGGTGTATGTCTCGTAGGCTGGATGATAGATCGTTATTAGCCTAATCATATTTTCTATAGGAGATTATGCTTAAGGAGTGCTTAAAATAAATATAAATGCTCTCTTTTGCAGGTGGCTTAACCCCTAAGCATAATCTAAATTTGGATAAGTGGACTTGGTTACCCATATGTAGGGTGCTAATTCCAAATTATACATATAACTCCTTAGGTTGTATGGTGTGTTTAGCTAACACTTATTTTATAGGTGTAGTTAGATTTACTTTTCCTATTTTTAATGTAATTGTGCATTAGGAATTTAGATTAGTGTTATAGGGGATTAGGATGAGTGGTGGCTAGAAGGCTTTATCCTAGGAGGCCTCATGATGCCTTTGAAGCAAGCATATCCAAGCCAAATCAAACAAGCAAAGAGGAGGAAAGAAGACATGAAGATTTGAAGAAGATGAAGACCCCCCATAGCATTTCTTCATTCTTAATTATATTTATTCTTTTATAATTCAGGTTGTATAAGGGAGCTCTACCCATTTTCTTTCGTTCTGGATGGTACCACTACACCGCCTTTTATTCTTTTGTGTTAGTATAAAATATTTGATTTTTTTATTTAGCTTGTGCATTATAAATTACATTCCATTTCATGGTTTCTTTATAGTTGGTGTTTTTTTTATGGCCTCGATGCGATTAGGCTCTTAGAAAAAAATAAATTTTCTACCCAACTACAACTCATAACTAATTTTATAAATAGCTCATAACCTCACATAATCCTAAGCATTAAACTAAGATAATTAAAAGATTTAGCAACCCCTTAGATGTATGGTTGTATGTTTAATATCATGCATGCATCTTCTTCCACTCTTGAAAAAATGAGGGCCTCCATTCTTGCACATGTAGGAACTGCTTAACCAATGAGAGTAACTCCTACTGATGGAGCTTCACCCTCTTCTCTCTTGATTTAGCCCATAACTCATTTCAACATGCAATTAGGCATATAAAAATGCCAAATCCTTTGTTAAAATGAAGTGTCAAATACAAATAAAATTGAAAATATTTTCATTAGACTAAGTCATTACTCATACCACTCATGCTCTAGTCTCTTTAGGGAGTGAGTTTAATGACTTTAGTCTCTTTTTAAATAATAACAACCTAATTATCTTATAAAATCATATGACTAGACCGCATGGATTTAAAGCAAGTGGAGTTAATTTGGCTGCCACTCCGAGTGATTATAAGTCCAACAGTCGGGTGGTTTATTCTCTCTTGTGGAGGTAAACCATATACACATCTCCACTTAGATTTAGGTTATAGTTTGGTTCTTGCTAAATATCCTAGATTTAGGATCCGATGTAGTTTTTTCCTTTAGGCTACTAACATAAATCCTCACCTCTTATGCATTTTCACAAATTTGTGTTGTGGGATTATAAACACTAGCCTTCTAATAAAATACTAATTCAAACATATAATTCTCTTCAACTTCAAATATATAAAGCCCAACCATAGGATATATTGAAATGCTCACTAGGCTTCCTAGTATCATGAGTATTTCCTACTCATTCCCTTTAGCTTCTCAAAGAAGTCTTCTCCTTAAACTTTCCCAATTGATTTTCCAAATATAACCAATCCTTTGATAGTCTAACTTTGAAATCTTTGGAGACCCTAATTGTCTACTTTAATCGAGAGTATTCTTACTGGATTTGATTCCTTAGGATGTAATTAACTATGGGGGATAACTTCTATAAGAAACTTAATAAACCCAGTTTAAAATAAACCCCACTTTACTTTTTCATGTAAAGTAGGGAAAAAATCTCTAGTACATTCGAAGACCCATCATGCCTTAAGAGTCATTATTAGGTGATTAAGTCCATTTTATGGTGATGACTTCTATCTTTTGAGATAGTACATCATTCCTCAATATCGTACCTAGCTACTTCAATAAGTACCCTCTGAGATCTACATGGTGTCCCACATCCCAAAAATAAATACCATATATTTTTCTGCCAACTCCACTGGGGAGGGTTCCTCTCTCCATCTCTAGTAGACAATTATTATCTCCAAGCATCGATAGTGGACTTATATTTTATATAAGCCCAAGACTATCTTTCTTTTCGTTGGCACTTAGCTTATTTCATCATTAAGAAAAGCTAGCCAACATCCTCTAGGTTTTAAGACCTCACTCATTGCAGGTCTTGAAACCCCTATTGGGTCTCCCAATAGATGAAAGATAAAATGAACTAAAAAAATGAGATGACAAAAATTTAGAACCTCTTTACCACTAGCTTGGTGATGCAAGGTTCATCTTATATTTAAGAAAATAAACTCTTTTGCAAAATGTTACTTTCCAAAAGCACTTTTTCAAAATTCATGTAACAAAATATTTTGCACAAAATTCACAAGAAATTTTCAAAATTTCTAAAAAGCACAAAACTCATATAACCAAACCTCATATAATAATCCCCATGATTGTTACATGGAGGTTCTTTTCAAAATCAAAATCATTTTCAAAAGCATCTATTTGAAAATAGTTATCTCCATTTAACATTCTCATATTTATTGAATGAAAATTTTATTTTCAAATAAAATCATAAGAAATATTGCACATATGCTAAAGTTGGAGTTTCCTTTTCAAAGAACACCTTTGAAAATGACCACCTCCATTCAACATACTCAAATTGTGAAATAATACTAAATAAAATTAGAGTTGAACATCATTGAAAGAAATCACACACATGAAATCAAGACATATTTTTGACTCCATTTGGCATACCCAAATTTGCCAAATGAAAGTCCCATTTTCAAAAATCATAAAAAAAATTAATTCTATTTAACATACCTAAGTTTGTTAAATAGATTTTTCTTTTTCAAAAATCATAAATACACTTGGCTTTTACTTAATATACCAAATTTGTTAAGTAAGAGTCTCATTTTCAAATCACAATATACTTGACTCCTACTTAACATACCAAATTTGTTAAGTAGGAGTCTCTTTTTCAAATCATATCACATACCAAATTTGTTAAGTGAGAGTCTCATTTTCAAAATACAAATCATGTCACATTTGGCTTCCACTTAACATACCAAATTTGTTAAGGGGGGTCTCATTTTCAAAAGCAAACAAACATAAATCATAATCACAATTGGCTCCCACCTAACATACCAAATTTGTTAAGTGAGAGTCTCATTTTCAAACACATATCAAACATATTTGGACTCTACTTAACATACCAAATTTGTTATGTAAGAAGCCTCATTTCAAATCAACATATGTCACACACATAACCAATCATCACAAGCAAAGATGCTTCCAAAAAATTCTCAAAACATATAATCAAAGCTTTTTCTTAGCATACCTAAATTTGCTAAGTATAAGTTTTCCAAATCAAAATTTTCAAACAAGACACACAATACAAATCTCTTCAAAGATCTCTTTAAATATTTGAACCTCGCTCAACATACTTAAATTAGTTGAGTGTGGGTTCTAAATCAAAATTACATGGCAAAGCCTCCCCTCCAAATATCAAAAATCTCTCCAAAATTCAATGAACCCCACTTAGCATACCTAAATTTGTTAAGTGTGGGTTTGAGTTCCAAAATTAGTATATAAGTAAATGATTAAAGGCAAACATCAAGGCAAGTGTCTGACTTAATTATATTTCAATAAATACAATAATTCAGTGTAGTGAGTCAGTCCAGCTTCTAGTCAGTGCAGTGATCATGGCTCCTAACAAGTTTATCTTCTCTTTCCCTTCTGGTGTCGATTTACCCTTGGATCAGGCCAATCTCACCACTGATGCTGTTGACTTGATCTATTACAGTCATGGCTTTGAGGAGGGTCCGTGTTACCTATGAGGCGGCAGTCCTCACAACTGTTAGTAAGGAGGAGGTGGCGGGACAGATGCCACTCATCCGCTTGGATATCTCATCTGACTCTGAGTTTCCTCCATTAAATAGGAAGGCCGCAGTAGTTCCCACACCCCGTTTAGTATTAGTTTCAGCACATGTCAGTTCAATTGCCCCTGTCATAGCTCCAGCGAGAGCTACTACCTCCTCGTTCGTCACCCCGAAGGGGAAGGCTATCTTAGCCTCTGAGATAGTCTCCTCCACTTTTGAAGTAGGTACTAGTTCTCGCTCTGCCTTGCTCACTTGTACTCAGCGCTGCAATAAAAATAAAAAGATTAAGCGGGAGAATGAGTGAGCAACTAGAGAGCTTGATGTTGCTTCCCATGTAGCTGAAGAGGGTTCTCCTCATGAGACCTCTCCACTTTTGAGTGGTAGTAGGTTCTACCTCTTCTTGGCCTTAGATGAAGAGGAAGATTATCAGAGAATTGCTGCTTCTCCTCCACCACCAGCATATCATAAGACACTGGCCAGGGAGCATAGGAGGCCCTACACCAAACTTAGGACTATTCTACGCTAGGTTGGTAGAGCATACAAACACTCAAAGTCTGGTACCTTATTTGATTTATGATCGGTGATCCCTAGGAGTGTTAAGGGTCAAATCCATAGAGAGAGATCTGTGGAGGCTCGAGTATCTGCTTATGCAGGTAGGAGAGAGCGACGGAGGTATGCCAGGTAGTCAATAGTCTCTACTCTAATGGATTTTCCTGATCATCGCCCAGTTAGGGCCAATCATTCAGATAGCATCGTTCTTACTAGTGCAATCCATCGTAGACAGAGATCTCACATTGAGAGGCAAACGGTGTTGCCATCACACTACTCCATTCATCATCCACCATTATCCTTTCAGCTCACAGCATCCAGCACTCCCACCAAGATTCAGGAGCCCCCATCCAGGAAGAGAAGTTCCCCTCTGGTGATTCAACTATGACCCAAGGATCCCACTCCATCCATTCCACTTGTTGAGGTGAGATCAAGCTCCCCTACTCGACCCTCTACCTCAATTGTGGTTAGGCAGGAGTGGCAACCCAAGAGCATCATTATTGCACCACCATCACCATTGCAAAATATAAAGATAGAGAGGGGAGGTGACATAAACACGGTCCCCATGATAGTTGATCCTGCCAGTGAGGAAGTATTGACAGTAGGCAGTGTTCATTGCATTCAGGTAAAGAAGTACAGTCTTGCAGCTAGAAGTCAGTGGGTATTTGTCCCAGCCCAACCAAGCATAGTAGATCGGTCACTAGATTATATATTAGCTGATTACTTTTCTGAGAAGAAACAAATTTTTGGGAGTGACTGTTCCCATTAGGATGAGGATAGGGTTAGCTTCGATCCTGATGAGGATGACATGTTAGATAATACAACCGAGGTCCATATGGTTGACACTCGGGGATCCTTATAGTGAAAGCAGAGCAGCCAAGAAAGTGTTGTGCTCGTGGAGGGTGACACTTATTACTTGACTCAGCACCTCCTCCACCAGCTCAGATAGAGAGATGATCATATTGACAAGATGTAGAAGAATATTGAGGAGTTGATGGTAGTAGTTATAGCATTCAAGAACTAAACCCCAGCCTTCTCCCACACCCATCCAGAGTCAAGTTTACATAGCAGAGCACCTACGCATTCCAAGGGATGTTGCTGGTAGTTTGCATAGAAAGGTTATAGATGGCACCTCCATGCATGAAAAGAATATCAAGCACATGGTAGAGAAGTAGGTGAGGGAAGATAGGGGAGCTCATCTATTCCAAAGGGGGAATTCATATTGATGCGTAATGCCTTCCTTCAAATCTTGATGGCGCAAGAACCCGGTCATATCGTTAGTTTCGTGAAATGCAAATATATATTGATCAGTTGGAGCACCTCTTCATCAAGAGGTTTGCTGGAGCTCATCAAAGAGTGATTGTAGATGATCTAATTATAGCCACACAAGCTCCTAATGAGTCTTATATTAATTATATTCTCTGGTGGTGCAACCTGAACATGAAATATGAACCACAACTGTCTGAACAGCATGCCATTGAGATTCTTCTCAAGAATATTCATAGCCCGATCACCTTCATGCTTAAGCGCTTTACTATCTGAACATTTGAAAAACTAATTAACAAGGAGGCTAACCTACAAGAGGAAGACAAATATTTACCTTTTTTGACCAATCATCTAGGCCCAAGTCGCAATAGGTGTTCGAGAAGAACCTAGGTACAGTTGTGTCAGCGGATAGAGGGAAACAACCAGCCAAATTCCAGTATGAGATACTCTGAACTTAGTAGCCTCCTTTTCTACCTCCTCTATCACCATCTTGACCATCATATCAGGGCCACAATATCCTTTCTCACCATATCAATAGTGGTATTCTTACCCCTGTCAAGTAGCTATTACCCACCTACTCTTATTGATAAATTGAATAAGCCATATTCATTTAAGAGGGAGGTAGTTAGAAAAATCTTTAAGAATCTCTTAATGAAACTTAACTTTCAGTTACGAGAGCCCAGGAGGCTGGAGGAAATGGGCAAGAGTGATGATCTTAACTATTACCCCTACCATCGTATGATCAGTTATGTCTTAAAAGATTATATTACAGTTAAGGACTAGCTTGAGAATAGCTATAGGGTAGGCACCGTAGTTATCCCTAAGGTATTAGAACAACCTTCCAGCTCTATTAGGATAATTCTTCAGGAAAGTTGTGATCCTCTTAAGACAAAAGAATGTTGGGATATTGCCTTATCCCGAACCTCTAAAAAAGTAGTTCATAAAATTAAGAAACTTTCTTTATAGGTGCCTGAGGCAGCTCAAACCTCCAACACTAAGGAAGGCTTGTAAGTTGTCAAAGATAACTTGAAGAAGGTGACAACTCAGCAGCAGCATCAGTAGTCCACCTTACTTTCCCAAGATAGCCTAGTAATGCAACCACCGTCCAAGTCTAGCACTCCATCCATAATTATAAATACTACTTCTTCCTCCGCTGGCTCCTCTTCTATCAGCAAGAGCATTGTATTAGCGTACAAGGGCATTAAATCTCTTACCCCCATTTACTTTATTAAATTTCTATTATGTACCTCTATCTAAGAAGAAATCAATAAAGAAAGCTTTCATTTACATCTTGTCCACTACTGATATTTTAGATTTTATTCCCTTCGAAAACTCTCCAAGCCTAGAAAATAATAATAATAGCTCTAGTCATTCCAATCCATTCTCTTCTTATTCAGAATCAGACTTCCCTTTTCTGAATCAATTGAGTTTACCTCTTCAGATTGACTTGGAGTCAACTGACACCGAGGATCCTATAGGATAAGATGTAGGTATACCTGATGACAAGGTAGAACTTTCCACAAGTTTTTCATTCCATGAATTCACTGAAGTCAACCTGCGCAGTGATAAAGTTCTACCTCCTATGGTAGCACCTCTCGATAAGAGTAAATAAGTTATTGGTTTCAGTGAGCAGATATCCCCTACACAGGATGCTCCACCCATGGATATACCCATGGAGGATCAAGTTAAAGTTGATCACAATGTCTTAGCACATCTTAAAAAGTTTATAGCTAAGTTAAGCATATATGACGCCCTTGTCTTATCCAAAGAGATGAGGGAATCTCTAGTCAAGGCTCTCCTTGATCCACATATATGTTTAGCTCAACTGACCACTATTGAAGAGGAGGCACACAGCTCAAAGGATATTTTAGGAGTTATATTCAGTGATGAAGGCTTGCTTCTAGAAACAAACAAGCATAACCGCCCTTTTTACATTATAGTGGATGTTGGCCAATAAAGGTTATCAATAGTTCTAGTTGACCAAGATGCATAAGTCAACATTATGAGTTTAAGAACCATTGCCTACTTAAGGATTGAAATCTCCAAACTCCAAAAAGAGAGGATGATGTTGAGAGGATTCAACAAATAAGGCGAGAGTGTCTTAGGCTCCATAGTGTTGTCATTAAAGATAGATAATTGAAAGACTGAAGCCAAGTTTTATATCATAGACTCGGATTCATGAGATACTACAGCGGATTAATCTTGGAGATCAACTTTACCTTACGAGAAAGCATGTAATGCCGTAGATTTTGGGATGTAAAGATTAAAGCTAGGCAATGATTTTCATTGGGTGAGTAATTTACCTCAACAAAGATTATATGACAATTGAGATAGTAGAGTGTATTTTCTTTTCCTCCAATGTTGGTTTCGGCCAACAAAGTGCTAAGAGAGTCATCTAATGCGGTAGTATATAGTATCAATGGCTTGCCCGAGATAGGGGTTGCTAGAACTGACAGCATCATCAACTAGTGCTTGATATCTTTGAAGGCATGTTATCACTTGTCATCCCACTTGAACTTAGCATCCTTTTTGTCATGTGTTGAGAATGGTCGACATCTTCCTGACAGGTTGGAAATGAAGCATCTTAGATACGCCAACCACCCTTGAAATGACCTAAGTTGTTTTAGACTTTTAGGGAGTGTCATTTTTAATATCACCTTAATTTTCTCTGGATCAATTTTTATTCCACGATGCCAGACAATAAACCCAAGGAATTTTCTTGAAGCTACTCTAAATGCACACTTCGAGGGATTTATTTTAAGATTAAATTATCTTAACCATTCAAAAACTACTGTCAAGTTAAAGAGATGGCCTTCATTTTCTTCACTTTTGACTACAAGATCATCGACGTAACATTCGACTTGATGATGAATGAGTTCATCGAAGATCTAAGTCATGGCTCACTGGTATGTAGCACCGATATTTTTAAGGCCGAAAGGCATGACCCTATAGCAAAAGATTTCGATCAGGGTTTGAACTGTAATGTTTCTTTCATCTTCATGGGCCATCTTTATTTGGTTATAACTAGATGAACCATCCATGAAAGAGAAGATTGCATGAGATGAGGCAATGCCCACCTTCAATTCCAGGATTGGTAGTGAAAATTCATCTTTAGGACATGCCTTATTTATATCCCTAAAATTGACGCATCTGCGAATTTGACCATTATTTTTCTTAACTAGAATGACATTAGCTAACCAGGTAGGATATTTTTATTCTCTAATAAAACCAGCATCGATCAATTTCATGACTTCAGAAATGACTTATTATTCAATATTTAATCGCATGCGTCTAGGAGCTTGCTTAATCAGGTTAGCTTTAGGTTCTATTACTAGTCTGTGGATTGCTATGTCAAGAGATAAATTGATCATTTCTTTATAACTTCATGCAAACCAGTCCTTAAACTCAGCCAATAACCTAACTAAGTCATTGGTTTCTTCTTCATCCAATAAGAAACTGATGTATGTCGATCGTGGATTATCTTCTGTCCCTAAGTTAATTTCTTTGAGCATGTCGATGGTTGACCTGATCTCCTCTTCAAACTCTGGTAGTGCATCCTTGACTTTGAAGTCATTTGGATCATCTGAAGTTTCTGAACACACCTCCTCATATGAGTTAGCATGATTTGAAAATAACTCATCAAACTCCAAATGATTGGTGATGACTAGACAATGATTGTCATCATCAACTGGACCCACTATACTAAATTCTAGTCCTGATCTTGATTGAGGATGTCAGCTTTGGTTGTCCCATAACCTTTCAAAGTAGTCTGACCTATGTTTAGAATAAATATATGGAATCAATCCTTTCTTTGCTAAATTAAGAACACAAGGTGAGTACCAATCAAAAGGAAATTTTATTAAATCTTTATATGAATCATCCTCAAGTTCTAAAATAGCTTCTTGACTTTAGGATGATGCTCCCAAAAAGAACCTCTAGATTTTCTCATCTATAGATGACTTAGGGGCTTCCTTAACTACCAAACCCTCAACTTTTTATGAGAAAAGTGAGGTTAGAGCTAAGGTTTCCAACTAACTCCTGAATATTTCATATGCAGACTTGGATAGATTTATGCTTTGCTTTGGAGCCTAGTCTTCATCATTGTTGTGCTCAAATGTCACCTCAAAAGGGATCTGCTGCTAAGAAGAGCTGGCTAGTGTGCTAACCACATAAGACTCATCCTCTTAACTAGATTTTATGTCTATTTGGATATTAGGTGTACCCTCCTATTGGGTGGCCAATAGGGAGGCTTTCCACCTCGGGGGCTACCTCTGAATTGTCCTCTGACTCTACCTAGTGGAGGTCAGGTCATCCTACCCACGTATTCGAATGGAGTAACGAACAGTGGGTGGAATCTAATGTCAGGTTCTATATATTCGTCTGAGTCCATGAATCGCTCTTATTTTCTTTTTCTATTTCTTTTTTCTTTTCATTTTATAATTTTTTTTATTTTTGTTTTCTTTCTTTTTGTCCCTCTTGGGGATCTTAAATAGATTCACGAGAATGGACTTGTTGATTTTGGGGAAGAAAATAAGTTGCATCCTCATATATCTCGACCTTGTGAATTGTGAAGGGCTTGAGATCTCCTTTGATGCAGTACACAATTCCACCTCTCATGAACTTCATGCACTGATGTAGAGAGGATGGAACTGTGCTAATCTCATGTATTAACAGTCTCTCAAGAAAGCATTGAAAGATGGTTGGTGTGTTGGTCCATGATTTTATCATAGTTTGACATCACTTTCATAACCCTCCGTGCAGTGAAAGGACAGGCACTAGTGGATTTCTTAGCATAACACTCATTTCCTGCTGATTCCATGCTTAGTGATGACCTCCCTGATAAACAAATCATGAACTTAGGGGACACTAGCATTCGCCATTAGGAGAAGTATGTCGATGGTGCGGCTTCCTTTCAAAAGGAAGAAGAACCATAATCTTCTCTCCCAAGAAAGGAAAGGGTGGAAATAGTTCTCTTGACACCAGACTGCGATGTGATGATATTCTCATATCATTTGTCCAATCCATGCACCAACAATAAAGCTAAATATGAGGCTCTGATTACCAGTCTGGAGTTAGCCATTAAGCTATGCATCTAGAGTATCAACATCTTCGGGGATTCTAATTAGTTATCAACCTAATCATTGGGTCTTATAAAGTTCTAAAGCCTAAACTCCATCACTACCACAAATATACTATGGAGTTGTTGGCCTAAATCCCAGAGGTTACCATCTATAAGATTCCTCGATGAGAGAACGTAGTAGCAGATGAATTAGCCAAGCTTGCCAAAGATTTGGCACGTCCAGAAGATGAGTCCATACTAATAAGGGTCCAAAATAGACAAGTCATATCCCTTGTTGACGCTAAACTCATCGAGAGACTCTCTCTTGAAGGGGAGGTTATCATTATCAAAAAGGATGAGGAGTCAGATTGAAGGAAATCATTTATAGATTATCTAAATATAGGCAAACTACCTTAAGAGGAGTCATTAGCACATCAGGTGAACCAGTTAGCCCTTTCATATGCTCTCATAGATAGCACCTTGTATGGGCGATCTTTTGATCATATGTGGTTACGTTGTCTAGACAAACACAAAGCCTATAAGATCATGACTAAGGTGCATTCAGGTTTATGTGGAGCACATCAATCTAGTCTGAAGATGAAATCCAAGATCAAGAGACTAGGATATTACTCGCCTTCGATGATTATATACTACATGGACGTAGCTAGGAGATGCTACCAATGTCAGGTGCACGGTGTGCTCCTACACCAACCACCCAACATTCTACATCCTACCTTGGCATCATGGTCATTTGAGTGTTGAGGTACCGACATAGTGGGTCTGATCGATCCTCCTTCTTCCAAGGGCCATCAATTCATTCTAGCTGCCATCGACTACTTTTTCAAGTTGGCAGAGGTAATCCCACTCAAAGAGGTCACAGCTCGGCATGTGCTCCAATTTTTCAGGAACCATATCGTATATTGGTTCGAGGTGCCATGACGAATTATATCTGATAATGGTACTACATTCAAGAGCGCTAAAATCAATAGCTTTTCCTAGAGACACAACATATATTGGAGATATTCTATCATCTATTACCCAAGGGTAAATGGCTTAGTAGAAGCCTTCAACAAAACTCTAATCCATATATTAAAGAAGACTTTAAGTCTAGGTCTAGTCCTTACATAGGACTCCCCACTTAGTAGTCGGCCTAGGTCGGATAGCATCTGTTTCACTGATGACAGACTATTCTAGCAATCATTTTCATCTGTGAAGGCGTAAGTCTACAAGCCTTCTTCTCAGATTGATCATCGCAAACTGACGAGCACCTTAGGTTGGTTGGTTATCACTATACTGACAGCGACCCACCCAGTGGATACACCACTCATGTTAGATTTAAGTCTACAAGCATTCTCTCAGAGTTGGCCACCGTATACATATAGGCTTTCTTTTACAGGGTTCCGGATAAAGCCATGTTGACCTTATTTTTCGAATGAGCTCTCAACCTCTCGATCTTAGACATAGGACTCCTCTTAGACATAGGACTCCTCTCAACATCTTTTACAGGGTTCATTGATGTTAAGAGGATACAATGAACAAGCTGAGAGGGCTTTAGGTTCCATAGTGTTGCCTTTGGAGATAAGTGATTGCAAGACTAAAGCCAAGTTCTATATCATTGAATCGAATACTTCATTCACTACTTTGCTCAGTATGCCTTGGATACATCAGAATAAGATGATTCCATCCTCCCTCTATCATTGCATCAAGTTTAGAAAGGATGGGATTGAATACTGTGTCAAAGAAGATGAAAGGTCATTTTTAATTAGAGAGATTGAGATATATGAAGATATGACCTACTATCTTCCTCAAAACACATTTTCTTGTGAACTTGGTCAAAATTCAAATTCAAAGGAAAAAGAGAAAGAAGAAAAAGAAAAAGAAAAGAAAAATGAAAGTCCAAGTGAATGAGAAAAGGATATCAAGGAAGAAGTAGAGCTGCATATTACATTCCATCCACAGTTCATTTCATCATATCGACATATGGGTAGGATGACTCAACCTCCATGAGGTAGAGAACATAGAGGCGTTTCAAAGCGAAGACTAGTTAGGGTTATGTTCTAGTTCATAGGAGTACCCCTACTATTCACATAGACTTAAAATCTAGCTCAGAGGACAAGTCTAATGTGATTAGCATACCAGCCATCCCCTCTCAGCGTGTTTCATTTGAGGTGACACTTGAGCTAGATAGCGATAAAGATCAGGCCTCCAAGCAATGCATGAATGTATTCGAATCAAGTTTATGTGAAACTATCAAGCAGTAGTTAGGAACCTTAGCTCTAACCTTAGTTTCCTTTCAAAAAGTTGAAAATTTAGTAGTTAAGGAAGCCCCTCATTCTTCTGAAGATGTCAAGCCAAAGAGATTCCTATTGGAATCATCACCCTTAAATACAAAATCTAATGTAGGACTTGAGGATAATTCAAATAAAGAATTAATGGAATTATCTTTTGATTGGTACTTGTCTTATGTTCTTAATCTTGCAAAGAAGGGTTTGATTTCTTATACGTGGTCTAAGCACAGGCCAGAGTACTTCAAGAAGCTGTGGAACAAAGCGAGGATGCACAATCAAGATCGGGATTAGTGGGTTCGATCAATGATGATTACTGCTTAGTTGTTACCAATCATTTGGAGTCTGATAGGTTATTCAACCACACTAACTCTTATGAGGATTTGTGTTTAGAAACTTTAGATGATCCAAATGATCTACAAATCAAAGATGCACCACCAAAATTTGAAGAGGCGATTCATTCAATAATTGACAAGCTTAAAGAAATCAGCCTCAGGATTGAAGAAAATCCATGCCCGACATACATCAGTTCATTGTTCAATGAAGAAGAAACCAATGAATTAGTTAGGCTATTGATGGAGTTTAAGGACTACTTTGCATGGAGCTATAAAGGGATGCTCGGATTATCTCCTTACATAGCAGTCCACAAACTAGCAATAGACCCTAACGCCAATCCTATCAAGCAAGCTCCTAGATGCATACGATTAGAAATTGAACAACAGGTCATTTTTGAAGTCAAAAAATTGATCGATGATAGTTTCATCAGGGAAGAAAAATACCCTATCTAGTTAGCTAGTGTCATCCCAATTAAAAAAAGAATGGACAAATTCACATACGCATTGATTTCAGGGACTTAAACAAGGCATTCCCTAAAGATGAGTTTCCTCTTGCTATACTAGAATTAATGGTGGACATCGCCTCATCTCATGCAGTATTCTCCTTCATGGATGGGTCATCTGGCTACAACCAACCTAGAGATGGCCCCCGAGGAGAAAAGAAATACTACTTTTTGAACCCCAATCGAAATCTATTATTATAAGGTCATGTCTTTCAGCCTTAAAAATGCCGGTGCTACATACCAATGGGCCATGACTCAGATCTTCAATGAACTCATCCATCATCAGGTTGAGTGCTATGTTGATGATCTAGTGGTCAAGAGCAAAGAAAAGGAAGATCACCTCTTTAACTTGAGAGTAATTTTCAAACAGTTAAGATAATTCAACCTCAAAATGAATTCCCTAAAGTGTGCATTCGAAGTAACTTCAGGAAAATTCCTTGGGCTTGTTGTCCGACACTAGGGAACAAAAAAAGATCTAGAAAAGATCAATGCTATCTTAGAAATGCCACCTCCCAAAAATTTAACTCAACTCAGATCTTTCCAAGGGAAGTTGGCATATCAAAAATGCTTTATCTCCAACCTATCGGGAAGATGCAAGCTATTTTTAGCACTTGTCAAAAAGGATGCCAAGTTCAAGTGGGATGACAAGTGCCAGCATGCCTTTGAAGATATCAAACAGTATTTGGTGAAGCCGCCAGTTCTAGCACTATCCCAAGCCACTCATCCTCTATCTTTTTACATTGGACAACTCTTTGACTTTGTTGGCCCAAAATATGAAGGAAGGAGAGTGCTCTCTACTACCTTGCCATTTCTGTTTAACTACCCACCCATTGAGAAATATTGCCTAGCTTTAATCTTTGCATCCTAGCTATGCTTTCTCATAAGGTAACTTGATTTCAAGAACCAATCCACTACAGTATCTCATGACACGGCCAATGCTATCCGGACATTTGGCACATTGGTCCATGATTCTCTCACAGTTTGATATCACATTCATACCCCTCCGTGCGGTGAAAGGACAAGCACTTACCAATTTCTTAGTAGCACACCCACTGACTATTGATTTCCCACTTAGTGATGATCTCCCTCACGAACAAATCATTAACTTAGGGGAAGTTTACAATCTCCATTGGGAGAAGTATTTTGATAGTGCGGCTTCCATTCATAAAGGAGAAGAACCACGATCTACTCTTCCAGAAAAGGGAGGGGTAGGAATAGTTCTCTTAACTTCAGACTGTGATGTGATGAGATTCTCATACTATCTCTCTAATCCCTGCACCAATAGCAAAGTTGAGTATGAGGATTTGATTGTTGGTCTAGAGTTAGCCATTATAGTATGTGTCAAGAGCATCAATATTTACGGGGACTCTCAGTTGGTCATCAACAAGATTGTTGGGTCCTACAAGGTTCTACACCCAAGCTTCATCATTACCGCAAAGTATACCACAAGTATACCATAAAGCTATTGGCCCAGATCCCTGAAGTCACCATCTACAAGGTTCTCCAGGAGAGCAGCGGTGCAGCTTTGGCCAAAAAGAATTGGCATGTCTGAAAGATGAGTCCATTCTAATAAGGGTCCAAAATAGATAAGTCATATCCCTTATTGATGTTGAACTCGTCAAGAGACTTTCTCTTGAAGGGAAGGTTGTCATTGCCAATAAGGACAATGAGTTGGATTGGAGGCAACCTTTCATAGATTATTTGAACATCGATAAACTACCTCAAGAGAAATCGCAAGCCCATCAGAAGAAATAGAAAGCTCTCTCCTATGTTCTCGTGGATGGCACCTTGTACTGATGGTCCTTCGATCAAATGTGATTATGCTATTTGGACAAACATGAAGCCCATAGGATCATGATCGAGGTACATTTAAGTATATGTAGAGCGCACCAATCCGGTCTAAAGATGAAAGCAAAGATCAAGAGACTAGGATATTATTGGCCTTGGATGATCACAAATTACATGGATGTATCTAGAAGATGCCATCAGTGTCAGGTACACGATGTGGTCCTACATCAACCACTCAACATTCTTCATCCTACATTATCCTCATAGCCATTTTAGTGTTGGGGTACCGACATTGTGAGTTCTATCGATCCTCCTTCTTCCAAGGGTCATCGGTTCATTTTAGCTATCACCGGCTACTTTTCCAAGTGGGCAGAGGCAATCCCACTCAGAGAGGTCACAGCTTAGCATGTGCTTCAATTTTTCAAGAATCATATCGTATATAGGTTCGGGATGCCTAGATGAATTATATCTGATAATGGTACTACATTCAAAAGCACCAAGATAAATAGCTTCGCCAGAAGACACAGTATAGATTGGAGATACTCCACTATCTACTACCCCAGGGCAAATAGCCTAATATAAGCATTCAACAAAACTCTCATCTAAATACTAAAGAAGATGCTTGATGTAATAAATGATAGTAGCATGAGCAATTAGTTGAAGCCTACTAACCGCATACACATACTCAACTCAATCTGTTCTCCTTAGTGTATGCAGTTGTTCTAGATGTTCAACTCCTGTCACTAAGGATAGGATTGAGTAGCAAGATCACTACAGAGTAGAATGCCAAATTACAGTTAGAAGAGCTCAAAAGTTTGGAAGGGAGACGCCTATGGGCGTGCTAGAACCTCGAGTTGTACAAGGCTAACATGATTCAAGCTCACAATAAGATGGTCCTCCCTAGGGCTTTTCAAGTAGAAGAACTTATATTAGTCCTAAGGAGACCAATTGTTGTTAGTCAAAAGATGGGAGGCAAGTTTGAACCCACTTGGGAAGGCCCTTCTATCATAGAAAAGGCCTACCAAGGAGGATCTTATCAGCTTATTAATTATAAAGGGGAACACCCGATACTTTCAATTAATTGGCTTTATTTAAAGAAATATTACCCATAAATCATGTTTGAAAATAATTATCAACAAAAGAATAAAATTTCATTTTAATTCATTAAAACTTTTCTTCTTTCGAAGCATTGTTTGCTTCTCTTGTGAATCCACCACGGCATGTTTAGGATAGGTGTAAGAGAACCCAATAGGCATCATATCCCTCTTTCATGACACAAATATAATCAAACATAATTCTTCAATGCTACTCTACTAGAATAGGTGTGAGAGAACCCAAGAGGCATCCTATTTCGACTAGCACAACTAAGTTAGGTGTGAGAGAACCCAAGCACCATCCTTTCTTGGTGGGAATCCTAACTACCATTCATGGCACCATTTCATCAAATTCCCCAAGCGTGTTTAGGGTAGGTGGGAGATAACCCAAGTGGCGTCCTATTCCCTTTAACACAAGCACAAAAATAAACACAAATCTTTTGCCTTGAGCTATTTTGATGTGGGAGCAAACCCCCGTGGCACTCACTCATTAGCTACTCTATGTCAGGCTAACATGCTACATTGCTAGTATGTCACCCCAGTGATTCTGTGATTTGGAAATTATGAGTCCCCGTGCTTTCTTCCTAACTTGACCATTACAAATCAATGAGCTCCTTGTTAGTTTGGCAGACTTCACTGCCCAGCTAGTAAGCTACCTCATGTTGATTTTGTCTAAGAAGATGTGAGTCCTTGTGCTTTCTTCTTGAACTAACCATCATGCACTGACTAGGCTGAGTATATTTGAGGTTTAGGATAAGTCCCCTAGAGGCTCCTTTCCTCTTTACTACTCTTGATTTGATATAAGTCCCCAAGTGGCATTCACTCAGTAGTCACTCCAGGTCAGATAGCACGTGTCGAGCCGAAAATAAACTATCCCAACAATCAGTTTCGCTATAGAAGGATGTGAGCCCCCGATGCTTTCTTCCTATGCTGATTGTTACAAACCAACAGGCACCTTAGGTTGGTTGATGTTCACCATGTTGATAGCGACTCACCCGGTGAATACACCACTCTTGGCAGATGTGAGTCCCCATGCTTTCTTCTTGAGTTAGCCACCGAATACCTATTGAAATTATCTTCTCTGGAGTTTTGGATAAAGCCTTAGCAACCCCTCTCCCTGTGGGCCCTCTACTTGGATCACGTCCTTTGCGAGCCCATTTAGACACTACCCCTGGTACTTTTGGATTGGACAGTCCCCCTTAACTACTAGTCATCCCTGTGGTTGGAGAATTTGTTCAACAGATGCGCAGATTCTCCCTTGGTTTAGTAAATCTGAGATATGTCTAGGCTAATATAAACTCTCCTTAGTTTGATCCCTCGCAAACTAACAGGGTCCACAATAAACAAATAAATAAACAAAATAAACAAACAAAATATTTGCTTGTGGATTAGGAATTCAAGCCCCCAAAAGGCCCCTTTTCCCAAGCAGGCATCTTATCTTTAGGGTAGAGTTAGTAGAACTCCCTATAGGAATTGCCTGACTACTTGAGTTGAGATAAGTCCCTGGGTCGTTACTCTCTCTGTAGTTGCCCTTATCTCAGGTTCAATCTATTTTGCCACAAGCAGGTTACCTCGGCAGTCATTCTGCTTTGAAAGATATAAGTCTACTACGCATTCTTTCTAACATGACAGTTGCAAACTGACTAGCAGCCCTAGGTCAGGTTCGATTTGTTGCGTAAGCAACCGATCACCCCAGTGGTCTTTTGTAGTAGAAGATTTGAGTCCCCGAGCTTTCTTCCCCTGAATTAACCACTATAAATCGAAAGGCACTCCTCTGGTTGGATAGTTCTCCTAGAGAAGCTACTCCCTTTCGTTAAGTAAATTTGAGATAGGTCTAGGCTAATGTGAGCTCCTTCTCAGTGTGATCCCTCACAAACTAACGGAATCCATCAAAAATAATTTTTTAAAAAATGAAATTAATTCTTACTATCTTTGAGCTGATTTAAGCCCCCTAGCAGCATTCACTCAATAGTCAACCCTAGGTCGGGTTCAATTTATTGAAGAAGCAATTGATTACCCTAATGGCTCCTTATTTTGGAAGATGTGAGCCCCCGCACTTTCTTCTTAAATTTAACCATTACAAATTGAAAGGCAATTGGATAGTCTTTCTACTCTGGTTGGTTGGCATTCACTAGTTCGGTAGGTTAAGTTCAATACATTGCCTTATAGGATACTTTATAGGATGTAAGTTTACTATGCTTTCTTCCTAGTACAACTGCTGCACACTGAAAGGCAATCCCTTTGATTGGCTGGTCCTACTATGTGGTTAGTAGACTACCCCCCTTTAAATTGATAAATCTGAGTTAGGCCTAGTCCAACATGGCCCCTACTCAGTGTGATCCATCACAAACCAATAGGGTTCATCTTAAAATCCAAAAATTAAAAAAAAAAATCTGAAACAAATTCAACACTCCTCCCTCAGTGGAGTCAAAACAAACAAAACAAATCCAATCAACCTCCCTTAGTAGAGTTAAATCACGTCATCAAATAATTAAAATAATCAAGCAATCAAATAATTAAATAAATAAATCAAATCATCTACTTCTCCTCAGCAAGATGCAGGTCTTTCTGGTTCCCTAATGGATCTTGAATTCTAATCCCTCGGTGGATTTCACAACTTCTTCTCCCTAGTGGACGACTTGAACTTACTCCCCTATTGAGAGTTCACTATTTCATCCCTCATGGAACACCAAATCCTAAATTAACAAATCAAATTAATTTCTCCTTAGTGAGACTCAAATCAAATCAGACCTCTCATCCCCCAGTGGATGACTTGAACCTATTTCCCTATTGGAAGGTTCACATACTCAATCCCAGTGGATTCCTCCTTCACTCTCTTATGTCTTTAACATGAGTAGAGTCACATTGCACTAAGCTCTTGATTCCTCCTACACCTTGGGTTAGGAGTAGATCATTCATTCAGTGCTTGTGATCGTTGTTGATCATTTTGGTCAATACATGTGGTGTGTTGTAGTCACACCACCTATTGAGCCTCATTTTTTTAGAATGAGCTCTCAACCTCTCCATCTTAGACATAGGACTCCTCTTAGACACTGAGAGTTTCTTAGTCTTCAGACACTTCTAGTGATTAGGTGATTAACCCTAAAGACTTAGAAGAGTTAGCCATAGGAATAGGTCAAGCCTTAGGAGTGTCAGGAAAACTTGTCTACCATATAGCTTGAACCAAATCCTTACTTCCTTCCTTCAAGTCAAATTTCAAAATTCAAACCAACTTCAAACTCAAATCAATTTGATTAACTTCAAATCTTCAAAAACTCAATTCCACAATTGATTTTCTCAAATAATCAATTTTAATGGATTTTCTCAAATCATGAATCAATTCTAAATGATTGAAACCCATGATTGAATTCCAAATTCAAAAAATCATTCCTAAGTCACTTTGATTCTATCTTATGGACTTAGCTAAAATCAAATTCAAATCAAATTCAAAAGATTTTTTCATTACCCATTTATATTCTCATTTATATTCACAAATATAAATGAAATATAAATTCAAATACCCAAAATCAATTCAAAAATCAAACCCAAATTCATCCAAAATTCAAGCTAAGCCATTCAAGTCAAATCCTTGAACTTAGCCAAACCAAACTCAAATCAAGCCAAACCCTTGATTTTTCTTCATGATTCAATCAATCCTTCAATCATAAAACCAAATATAAACATAAACTTCAATCATCAAACTAAAACTAAATTCAAAAAAATCAAACCCAAATTCAACCAAAATTCATCCTAAGCCTTTCAAGTTAAATTCTTAAACTTAGCCAAATAACCTCAAATCAAGCCAAACCTTTGATTTCTCTTCATGATTCAATTAATCCTTAAATCATGAATAAAAATATAAACATAAACTTCAATCATCAAACCAAAACTAAATTCAAAAATCAAACCAAAATCAAACTCATGTTCACCCTTTGAACTTGAAATTATCAAATGAATCAAAATCAATTTGACTCCAAATAACTTGCAAATGGATTTATATTTCAATCATAAGTTCATATATGAGTTCAACCAAACTTGATTCAAGCCATGATCAAGTCAATTGACCCACTTAGGCTCACTTGACCCAAAGTGACTTAAAGTATTTTTTTGAGCCAAATTCTAATCCTACCCAAATTAGATTGAACTAAGCCCACCTAAGCCTCACATTGTGAGCAACAATCATATAAGATGATCAATCACTCAAATTGGGTCAAACCAAGTCAAACCTAAGGGTTGACCAAGTCAACACTTAGCCAAAATAAAATCTAAACTAGCCAAAATCCACCATAGGCCAAATTGATTGAAACCATTGATAAAAACCAATTCATGATCAATGTTTGAACTTGACCAAGTCATCAATTGAGCCAAACCTAGCCCAATTGGCCACTTGAGCTAAGTTCACCCAACTTGACCTAAAAAGTCAAAATATGTCAAATCTTAATTTAAGCCAAATTGATTGTAACCAGTGGGTCAAATTCATTCTAAACCATTTGTTGAACTTGACCAAAGCCTCAATTGGCTAACTAGACGCAACCTAACCCAATTGATCATGAACCCAACTTGACCTAAAAGGTAAAATTCAGCCAAAATCAAATCAAACCAAAATTGATTGAAACCAAAGCTTGCAACACATTTCAAATGATCAATCAAACCTAAATCAACCCATGACCTAACCCAATTAGGTCAAATGGATCAAATTGGTCAACTTGACCCATTTGACCTAAATGAAATCAAATGAACCAAAATTAAATATAAACCAAATTGAACCAAACCAATGATGCCAACACATTTCAAATGTTCATATGAACCTGAGCCAACCCTTAGTTTGACCAAATTTGACCAATTGGTCAACTTGACCCAAGTTGAACCATATGACCTAAATAGGTCAACATGAGCCAAATGACATCAAATCAACTCCAAATTCTTTGAAATTTGGACCCACCCAATTTCAAACTATTCTAAATCTGCCTAAAGTGAAATCAAATCCAAATGACCATTTTACCCCTAGGTCTAGGGGTAACATATGGCCAATTCCACTTGGAATTTGGTCATATCCTTTTCATGGCCACTTAGCACCCTTTTAATGGACCAAGTGGGCACTAGTGAGTGTGGTGCACATGACCCAATGGGTTTGGGTTAGCTAAACCAAACCCAAGGACAAAACCGATCACCCAATAGGAATTTCTCCACATGGGATCACTCCCACTCTCATTTCAAGCACATGGGAGCTTCACCACTCCACTCTAAGGCCAAAATTGAATCACATGCCACTGAAAATGGCCTAACCAACTCACTCCATGGGATCAATTTGATCAAAATGGCAAAACACCTCTCGGTCATCCGATCCTTCTAGGGGGAGATATACTCCCCCTAATTTTATTTCATTCGCATAGACTCACACTCGATTTAACTTAGGGAACTCAAAGCAAGCTTCTCCAAGTTCTTCCAAGCTTCTTCCACCTACTTTGAATTCTCCATTCTTGATTTCTTCAAGCCAAAAATAGGGGAGCTCGAGGAAAATTCAAACTCATCCATCACTCAATTTCAATCTAATTCCTCTTGTAAACACCCTCAGAGGATTTAATTGAGCTCACCCAAGTTTTCATCCAAGCTTCCAAGGCACGGGAAGGGGGAGTTTGATCAAAGCCGCAAGCCTAGGAGGAGGACTTTGGCCAATTGGAGGATCTACTCAACCTCAAGCCTTCAAACTTTTAATAGGGATTCATCTCCACTAGATGAAGCTACCTCGATGGTTGGGAGCACCGGTGATAGCCTCCAACAAGGTATGGATCAAAATCGGGCCTAGGTGTATATTTCTTTGGTCCTTTGTGAAAGAAAGTTTCATCCTAAGTGAATTCATCTAATGGATGTCTTGCTTCTTGTATGTTGATGGCGTGGGCTCAATTTTAGCTCAATATAAGCTCAATTGAGCTTGGATCAAGCCCTAAGGGATGAATGGTTGCCCTCTCCCGCAGGCGAGCACAGGGACAAATCATGGACTGTCCATCCCGCATATTTTGGATGGATGGTCGTGATTAATCCACGCTAGATCATTTGATTAATCCCTTTAATACCGAGGGCTTGATCTTGACCATCCGATCTTTGATCGGATGGTCTAAAGGAAAGTGTGTAATATCGTCGGCTGACTGTGTAGCCGATGTGATAACTTAAATAATGAATCCCATCGCACCACATAGAAAGCATGCATCGCGTCAGCGATCCACATGGCACCGATAGGATTAGTTATATAATTAGGAGATTTAATAAAGTTTTAATTATAAAATCTTTAAAAATACATAACTAAATGTAGAAAAATTAGAAAAATACAAACTTGAATGTATTTTGAAGATATTTCAAAGGGGAATAATATAAAATTAAGTTTATTTGATTTTAAGAAGTAAATTTCATTCAATTTAGGTTTTATTAAAAATGTAATTATGTTAATTACTTTCAAATTATTTCATTGATTAATTCTAAACTTCTCAGGTATGTTTAGTGGGATGACTTCTGCCTCCCTCAATTAGGGTAATTGCTTGATTCACTCTTAATTACTCTCTTAATTAATTAAATGATTCATTAACCTATTAAACATTGATAAATTCATTAATTAAGTTTGTTAATCACCTTAGAATAGTGAATGGACTTAGGGAATGATATTAGGAGTCCTCTCCCAAATCTTTTCCCCTAAGTTTATTTTATTTGGATAAAAATCTAATTAAGGTGCAAATTAATTAAATAGTTTAAACACTTTACAAAATGACTTAATTAAAAATTTTAAAATCAAATCAATCTAAATTTAAATCATTTCCTTCTTGGGCAGATACTTAGGTGTTCAATAACCTAAGTAGCCTAAGAAAATTATATCTAACCCATATGTGTGGGAAGGGTTATGAAAGTACTTAAATTAAACTCTTTAGCTTAATTAATCATTAATTGTGAGCCAAATGCATTAGGCCCCTTTCTTTTTTAGGTGCATTACTGATTTAAATTCCTTGTGATTTTATATCATACATTGGCTCATAATTATTTGGTTAAATATATTAAAGTGGTGTAGGTAAGCGATAATTAATAGACTTAATGTACACCTTAACCTAAATAAAATATAAAATCAATCTAATGGTTCTAAAATTAAACTAAAATAACATTCACATGTGGGATATGGGTTGGGATCAGCAAACCTTTTCATATTTCCTAAATTCAAATCAAACTCGAATAAAACTGAAAATTTCTTTAAACAATTTTGATTCACTTTAAATAATCTTATTCCATAGGATTGTCTTTAAGAATTAATTAGGGTGAATGAATTACATGCTTTCATCATTTTATTTCTTTCCTTGCATTCTAAATGTGTATGTCATATGAAAATCATGCATTCATATCTTTTAAAAAATCAAATTAAAATAAAATGTTTCCTTTGTGTCAAATTGTATGTTTTGGCTAAAGTAAGAATATGAATGTCTATTATCATTACTAAATCTAAAATTATTTTTAAAATTCATAAATCAAGCATTACAACTAAAAGGTGTGCTACTTATAATTATTTATAAGCTTGCATGTGAGTATAATATAAATATGTGCATTATGTGACTTTTCCTTCTCTTCTCTTTTAACATAATTTTGAATAGGATTTGCAAAGTGTATAGTTCCTTTGAAAAGAACACAACACTTGCTTAAATCCATTCTTATTCATTCTTATGTTAGCATTTAAGAGAGACCTTCAAATTTGTACATATAAATTAAATAGCAAAAATTAAACAAACATAAACCTTTTGCATGATTCTCTTTTCATGCATTTCTTTTGTACATGCACATGTATCTAAGAAAAGTGATATATTAGTCTAGACACCCCGAGGTTGTGAGGCTTTAAGTAGTCCCAAGTAGGTCTTGTACCTTACACCCCTGGTGTAGAAAATAATGGCCCTGTACTCACTTATGTCTTTCATACATGTAAATGTGCATATGAATAATAGATAAAAGAATATCTCCCTTTTTCTACTTAACAAAATCATGCATACATGAAACATTCCAAATTTCTATTAAACAAATATCTCTTAGCATTCATCATTAAGGTGTGCTAATATTTTCATTTGTATGTATAGATATGCTCAGGATTCATCAATATGCATGTTACACATGTTGGAAAGAAATAAAGTGTTGTGTGTTTTGTGATAGTAATTCATTTTACTTAATCTTAAAATGTCTTTCTCTTTGAATAGGTTTGTTTAGAGAAAATCTAAACTTAGGATTAGTTAAAATACATAATAAAATATTCACTAAACAAAAAAAATCATTAATGAATCCACCTTAGAAATCTCTTAAGGTAGGGGGGGAAGAAAAGTTCTCTTCCCGTTTTCACTATTTATAGCACTTAGTAATTAAGTGTAAGTTCATTCAAACCAAATCAAATCATGAATAAAACTTAACCAAATCAACTAAATTACTTAAATGAAATCACCCTCTAAGTTGAACATTTTCATACTTAAAAAATCTAAAGTTTAAAGCTTAGCTAAGACATACCACATAAACCTTAAATATCAAACACACATTAGACTAAGTCATCATTTCTAGCTTTAGGTTAGGGCGGTGCATGGTTTGATATTTACTTTTATATTGTGATGTAATATTTTAGTCTGGATGTTTGGGTGTGTGTACGTAGATTGAATGGTAGGGTAATCTTAGTCTAACCATTATCTTTCGTAGGGGATTTCCCTTAAGGGGCGCTATAATAAAAAAATATAAATGTTTTTGCTTTGCAGGTTGTTTATACCCCTAAGCATAATCCAAAATAGGCCAGGTGGACTTGGTTACCTATGTGTGGTGTACTAAGTCCAATTTATTTATATGCATGCTTGCGATTGTGTGGTTTGTTTAGTTAATCTCTATTTACAGGTTTTAGTTAGATTCCATTTTTTCCATTTTCATGTAATTTTGCAATTAGGATTTGGAATAATTATTATGGAGAATTAGGATGAACATTGGTTATAAGACTATGTCTTATGTACCATGTGAAGCCTTTGGAGCAACCACATTCCAACCAACCAAAAAAATAAAGAAGAAAGAAGAAAGAAGAAAGAAGAAAAAAGAAACGAAGAATTAAGACCCCCATAATAATGAATTCCTTCTTGATTGTAATTTATTCATTTGTAATCTGGGTTGCATAAGAGTAGAGCTTATTTTTGAGTTTGTGCGATGGATCCTAACCATAAATGGTATCTTATTCTTTCGTGCTAGCTTTATAAATTGTTTGATGTTTATTTAGCTTGTGAATTAAGATGACATATTTTCCTAGATTCTTCCTTGCTTTGATGTATGGCCTGGATGATGATTAGTCTCTTAGGAAAATAAATTTTTTATCTAACTAATCAATTCAAACTAAAAATAAATAGCTCATAACCTCACCTAAAGCCTAGGTTATAAATAAGATAAAAGATTTAGCTTCCCGTTAGCTGGATGTTGTATGTTTTTACATCATTCATAAAAAGCATCTTATTTCACTCTTATTTTGGAGGGTTTCCACCTTTGCTAGAGAACTTGGCTTGACCTTTAAGAGCCATGGTGGAAACACACCTCCTTTTCTTACTGATTTTGGCCCATAATCTAATTTCTCATGCATTAGGCATATGAATCCTAAAGCCTATGTAAAATTGATTGTCCAAAATAAAAATAAAATATAACAAAAATTGCATTAGATTTAAGTTATTAATCATGCCCTACATGATCTAGTCTTTTAGGGAGTGTGTTTAAGGTCTTAGTCTATTTCTAAATAAATAATAGCTTAGTTATCTTGTAAAAGTATATGACTTGCCTAAATATATTTAAAATCGTAGGAGAAGTTAGTTGGCGGCCACCCCAAGGTGATTGTAAGTCCAACAGTCTGGTGGTTTATCCTCTCTTGTGGAGGTAAACCAAATACCCATTTTCACATTAGATTTAGGTCGTGCTTTTGGCCCTTGCTAAAGTTCCCTAGATTTAGGTTCAGAGGTTACTACTTTCCTTTGTGGGCTATAAGCATAAATCCTCACCTCTTAGGCATTTCCACAATCTTGTGTCATGGAATTGTAAGTCCTAAATTTTTAATAAAAATTCAACTCAAATGAGTAAATCACTTCAATTTCAAAAATATAAAGCCCAACCATAGGATAGTTTAGGATGCTTACTAAGCTTCCTAGTATCATAAGCAACCCCTACTTATCTTCCTTTGGCTCCGATAATAACTCCCCCTCTTGATCAATCCCACTTGATCTTCTAAAAATAAACCAATTGATTGATAGTCCTACCTTTGAAATCTTTTGAGACAATGATCTTTTATCTTCATCGAGAGTATTTCTAAGGAATCATGTTCCTTAGGATGTAATTAACTATGGAGCTTGCCTCCGTAGGAAACTTAACAAACTCGATTTAAAATAAACCCTACTTTACTTTTTCATGTAAAGTAGGGGAAGAATCTCTGCTACATACGAAGACCTATAGTCCTTAGGAGTCCTTATTTAGGTGATTAGGTCCATTGTAGGGTGGTGACTTCTACCTTTCAAGATAGTACACCTTTTCTCAATGTCATACCCTATCACCTTAATAAGAACATCTACAGATCTACATGGTGTCTCAACATAATGCGTATATTTTTTTTTCATTTATTCTCTTTTCAAAAGGGATTAGATGAAGGCGGGAATATTTTTCACCACACACCCTCTAAGTTAAATCCTTTCACATTTAGAAAACTCTAACCTTAAATCCTAGCTAAGACACATCACACAAGCCTTAAATGGCACACACATTAGGCTAAGTCACCATTTCTAGTCCTATGTTAGGGCGGTGTATGGTTTGATGCTTGATTTTGTTTTGTGGTGTGATGTTTTAGTCTGGATGTTAGGTGTATGTGCTTAGACTAAATGGTATGGCGATCTTATTCTAATCATTATCTTCTGCAGAAGATTGTGCTTAAAGGGCATTGTAATAATAATATAAATATTTTTGCTATGCGGGTTGCTTATACCCCTAAGCATAATCCAAAAATAGATTAGGTGAGCTTGGTTACCCATGTGTGGGGTACTAAGTCCAATTTATTCATATACATGCTTGGGATTGTGTGGTTTGTTTAGCTAATCTCTATTTTGCAAGTTTTAATTATATTTACTTTTTCTCATTTTCATGTAATTTTGTAAATTAGGATTTGGAATGAATGTTATGGGGGATTAGGATGAACATTAGTCATAAGACTATATCTTATGCACCATGTGAAGCCTTTGGAGCTACCACATTCCAACCAACCAAAAAAAGAAATGAAGAAATGACGAATGAAGACCCCATAACATGAATTCCTTCTTGATTGTAATTGATTCATTTGTAATCCGGGTTGTATAAAGGTAGAGCTCGGCTACCCAATTTATTTTTTGAGTTTATGCGGTGGAACCCGGCCACAAAGGCCTTTTTATTCTTTTACGCTAGCTTTATAAATTATTTAATGTTTATTTAGCTTGTGCATTAAGATGGCATATTTTTTTAATTTCTTTCTTGCTTTGATGAATGGCCTAGATGCGATTAGGCTCTTAAGAAAATAAATTTCCTATCCAATTAATCAACTCAAAACTAAAAATTAAATAATTCATAACCTCATCTAAAGCCTAGGTTATAAAACAAGATAAAAGATTTAGCAAATATTTGGATGTATATTTTCACATCATGCATAAAAGCATCTTGTTTCATTCTTATTATGGAGGGCTTCCACCTTTGCCAGAGAACTTAGCTTGACCTTTGAGAGTCATGGTGGAACACACCTCCTTTCTTATTGATTTTGGCCCATAATCCAATTTCTCATGCAATAGGCATATGAATCCTAAAGCCTGTGTTTAATTAATTATCCAAGAATAAAAATAAAATATAACAAAATTTTACATTAAATTTAAGTCATTAATCATGCCCTACGTGATATAGTCTCTTAGGGAGGGTATTTAAGGACTTAGTCTCTTTCTAAATGAACAACAGCCTAGCTATTTTACAAAAGCAAGACTTGCCTACATGTATTTAAAATCATAGGAGGAGTTAGTTGGAGGCCACTCCCAGGCAGATGTAAGTCCAACAGTCAGTTGGTTTATCCTCTCTTATGGAGGTAAACTATATACCCATTTTTGCCTTAGATTTAGGTCGTACTTCGGCCCTCACCAAAGCTCCCTAGATTTAGGTTTATATGTTGCTACTTTCCTTTGTGGGCTATAAGCATAAATCCTCACCTCTTAGGCATTCCCATATTCTTATATCATAGAATTGTAAGTCCTAGATTTCTAATAAAAATTTAACTCAAATAAATAATTTCCCTCAACTTTAAAAATATAAAGCCCAACCATAGGATAGTTTGGGATGCTTGCTGAGCATTCTATCTCCTACTTATCTCCCTTTGGTTTCGATAATAACTCCCTCTTTTTGATCAATCCCACTTGATCGTCTAAAAGTAAACCAATTGATTGATAGTCTTATCTTTGAAATCTGTGAAGACAATGATCATTTACCTTAATCAAGAGTATTCCTAAGGAATCTCATTCCTTATGATGTAATTAACTGTGGGGGCTTGCCTACATAGGGAACTTAACGAACCTGATTTAAAATAAACCCTACTTTACTTTTTCATGTAAAGTAGGGGAAGAATCTCTGGTACATATGAAGACTCATAGTCCTTAGGAGTCCTTATTAAGGTGATTAGGTCTATTGTAGGATGGTGACTTCTATCTCTCGAGATAGTACACCTTTCCTCAATGTCATACCCGATCGCCCTAATAAGAATATCTACGGATCTACGTGATGTCCCAAGCCAAGCGATATTATTTTTGCTTTTTATTTATCCTTTCAAAAGATGAATGAAGATGGAAATAATTTCACCACAAGCCCTTAGCGACACCTCCCCTATGGGCACTCTATTTAGATCACATCTCTAGCGATCCCATTTAGACACTACACCATTTACTCTTAGATTAGACAGTCTCGCTTTCCTAGTAGCCACTCCTATGGTTGGAGAATTTATCTTACAGATATGTAGATTCTCCCTTTGGTCCGATGTCTGCGATGGGAAGAGGCTCATCTGGTCCCTCCGCGAGTCCATGTAAATATATAAACAAAATAAATATTTTTTTTTTTGCTTGTGGATTAGAAGCAAAACCCCCAATGGTACCTTTCCTAATCTAGCATCCTATCTTTAGGGTGGTGTCAGCAAAACTCTCTATAGGAATCGTCTGACTACTTTTGAGTTGAGATAAGTCCTCGGGTTAGCACTCTCGCAATAGTCTCCATTAGGTCGAGTTCGGCTTGTTGTGCCACTAACAGGTCACCCTAGTGGTCATCCTTACGTTGAAAGATATAAGTCTATCACACATTCTCTCCAACATGACTGTTGCAAACTGACGGACAGCCTTAGGCCAAGTTTAACCCCAGTGGTTCCTTATTTAGAAAGTTGTAAGTCTACAAGCTTTCTTCCTAACTTGATCATTGCACACCGAAAGGCACCCCTTAGGTTGGTTAGCTCTACTTCATGACCAGTAGACTATCCATTTAGATTTGTAAATCTAAGATAGGTCTAGGCTGATATTAGCTCTTTCTTAGTAGATCCATCATACACCAACAGGGTTCATCTAAAATTAAATTAATCTTGGCTATTCTTGAGTCGAAATGAGTCCCCATCAGCATTCGTTCAAATAGTCGCCTTATGTCAAGTTTGATTTATTGTGCTATCAACCGATCACCCTAGTGGTTCCTTGTTTAGGTAGTTGTAAGTCTATAAGCTTTCTTCTTAACTTGATCATTGCACACTGAAAGGCACCCTTTAGGTTGGTTAGCTATACCTCAAGGCTGGTAGACTATCCCTTTGGATTTATAAATCTAAGACAGGTATAGGTTGATATTAGCTCCTTCTTAGTAGATCCATCACACACTGATAGGGTCCATCTAAAATTAAATTGATATTTACTATTCTTGAGTCAATATGAGTCCAGAATGGCATTTGCTCAAATAGTCATCTTAGGTCGAGTTCGGTTTGTCGTGTTATCAACCAATCACCCCAGTGGTTCCTTGTTTAAGAAGTTATAAGTCTACAAGCTTTCTTCCTGACTTGACCATTGCATACCGAAAGGCACCCCTTAGGTTGGTTAGCTCTGCCCCACAACCGATAGACTATCCCTTTGGATTTATAAATCTAAGATAGGTCTACGCTGATATTAGCCCCTTCTTAGTAGACCCATCACACACTGACAGGGTCCATTTCATCAAATCATCATCCTCCCTCCAGTGGAGTCCTAATCAAATTCATCATCCTCCCTCTAGTGGAGTCCAAATTAAATCCACCTTATCCTCAGTGGATCCAAGCTCATATCTCTAGCAGATGTGCCCTCAAAATAAAAATCATAACCACTCCCTAGTGGAGCCCTGAATCATAATCAAACCATATTCTCATCCCCAGAGGATGCTCACTAATTAACTCAAATCAAATTTCTCCTCGATGAGGTGCAAACCACATCCTCTTTCCAATAGAGTCAAAATTAAATGAAACATCTATCCCCAATGGATAACCTAAACCTGCTTCCCTAGTTGAAGGTTCATATACTTGATTCCTCAATGGATTCTTCCTTCCTCTCTTATGCCCTTGGCATAAGTTGAGTTGCATTACATTAAGATCTTGATTCCGTATACATCTCGAGTTTAGGGGTATATTATTTCTATTAGCGCTTGCGATCCTTTGGACATTGTTGATCATCTCGGTCAACTCTAATATGTGCAGTTTGCCTTGGCAGTTACACCACACCTATTGGGGGTCCTTTTGTTAACCTCACTTTTGGAGTGAGTTTTTAACTTCCTCTTCTTAGACTTAGGAGTCTTCTAGACACTAAGACTTCCTTAGTCATAAGAGACTTCTAGTGATTAGGTGAACACTTAACCTAAGCCTAAAGACTTAGAAGAGTTAGCTACTGGAATAGGTTGTGCCTTAGGGACTTCGGAAGGCTTGACAACCCTATAGCCTAAACCCAATCCATGCTTCCTTCCTCAAAACAAACCTTAAATTCAAATCCAAGTCATAAATCAATTCCAACCCCAAGTAATTGAAACCCAAGACCAAGTTCAAATTCCAAGGTCTCTCTTATGCCATATGAGCCACTTTCATATGCTTAGCCAAAATCCTCTTTAAACCAAATCAAACTTGATTGGTTTCTTTATAAATCAATCACTCCTTCATTTATATTTACAAATATAAATGAATTCTAAATTCAAATGAGCCAAATCAAATTAAAACAAATCAAACTAAATTAATTCCCTATTTAAGCCCTTTTGACATGTGTCCTTAAGATTGGTCAAATTTGCTTCCAAATCACTTCAAACTCAAAAAATTTTCTCATGAATCATTTATATCTTCATTTATGTTCATAAATACAAATTAAATACAAATCCAAATAGCCAAAATAAAACTCAAATCAAATCAAATTTCTAATTTTATCCCTTTTAACCAATTTCTTGGACTTAGCCAATTCCTATCCAAATCAAGCCAAAACTAATGGATTTCTTCATGAATCAATCATTCCCTCAATCACTTACCTAAATATAATGAAATCTATAATCATCAAGCCAAATCGAAATCAACTCAAGTCAAACCCAACCTAGCTTATTTGACTTGAAATATTCAAATGAACCAAAACTCATTTGAACCCAAACCAAATGAAATTGGATTTATATATCAATCTCAAATCTATATATAAACTCAACTAAATCGAACCTAATTCAAAATCAAGCCAACTAAACCCAATTGACTCACTTGACCCAAAGTAGCCAATTTAACCTACATGGACCAAAATCAAATTCAATCCAAATCAAAGTGAATTAAGCCAATCCAAACTTCATGTCATGATTGTTGATCATCCTAAGTTAATCGATTATCATGAATTGGGCCAAACCAACTCATCCTAACCCATTGACCAAGTCAACCCTTTAACACATATGAACCCAAACTATCCAATTTATAATCTAAACCAAATTGAGCACAACTAATGGCTCAAGTTCATTCCAAATTGATTATTGAACTTGACCAAAGTCATAATTGAGCTTAATTTGACCAATTAGTCAACCTAACCCAACTTAAACCAAATTGATCTTAAGGGTCAAATCAACCTAAAGCCCAATAAAATCCAAAGTGAACTTAACCAAAGCCTACAATATATTCTAAAAGATCAACCAAGCCCAAACTAAGCTATGATTCAAGCTAAGTTGGTCAATTGGGTCAAATTGGTCAACTTAGTCCAAATTGACCTAAAGGATCAAATTGGCCAAAATCAAAATTAAACCAAATTGATTGAAACCAATTAAACAAATATACTCCAAATGATCATTTAAACTTGACCCAACTTTTGGTTTAACCCAATTTGACAAATTAGTCAACATAACCCATTTTGACCCAATTTGGTCTAAATGAGTCAAATTGACCCAAATTAAATCAAATGAACTCCAAATGACATAAAATTTGGTCCAACTCACTTTTGACTCATTTCAAATCTGCTAAAATCAAATTCAATGCCAACTGACCAATTTTCCCTTGGGTCAAGGGCATCCCATGGAAAAGACACTTGCCCAAATGGTAATTTATCTTTCTTAGTCACTTGACACTTATCCATTAGTCCACATAGGCACCAAGAACACTGATCATCTGACCCAAGAGGTGGTTGTAGCAACCATGACTCATGGGGATGTGAATTCACCTCACCTCTCCCATTAGAACACTTGGCATGAATGACTCCCACCTCCTCTTACTAGGACACCCATTTGTCCTTCATGGCAGCCACTTTTCACACCTTAGCCAACCAAAATGAGCCACCTATGATGATTCTCTTCCATTCACAATCACCCCAAGCAGAGACCACCCATTTTTAGAGCCAAAAATCATAATATGAGGTGATTTTCAGCCACATTTGAAACCAAAAAATTAGAGACACTAAAACTCATCATATTCCCCTCATTTCCATCCCCTAGAGATCTCAAAGAAACCAGCCATCATTTCCCCACTCCTCTTGAGCTAAAAATACCAAAACCAAGTAAATTTTGGTGAGGAAGCAATGACACTTTGAGATACATCATTCTGAAGTGAAGGTGAAGGTCTAGGCTCACTCCAAGGCTTCTTCCCCCACTGCCGTCAAAAATCATCCCTGGTGAGATAACTTTCAAGAAAACCCATAGCCAGCCTTAGGATTTCTTGTATGTGATGGATTTTGTTCAATTTTAAGAAATTTTGTATAAATTCATTCTTTATTTTATACAATCTTCGTACAAAATAGAAGTTTTCTAGTGTAAATTGTTGCCAAAATGAGCCCATTCTAGTGATATTTCATAAAGATTTCATAAAAATTACTCAATTGAATAGTGTTTCTGGCTATTTTTGTCGCTCGGAGAGCAGGGACTATCCAATCCCGCATTCAGGGGATCGAATGGTCCATATCGTACTACAGATCCTTCATTTATGTCCTTTGGATTGATCAGATCGAATATAGACTGTTGATCCATGATCGGATGGTCCATATAGAACCACGCATCGTGATCCTCACTCCTGCTTTCATTTGATGCACGCGGTATCCATATGAATCCCATGTGAAACTATCGGTCAATGCGTGTTACATCAGCATGCGGTGTTAAGTGAGAGTAGAATTTTTATTTTAAAAATTATTTAAATCACCTAAAATTTTAAAATTTTATAAAAAAATAAAATACCCAATGAAAAATTGTAAATAAGGGCTCCTTGAATTTATCTTTCTAAGAGGAATCCAACAAATCTAAAATCCCCAAATTTCACTAAATATTTTGAGCTTAATTTGAGTTTTAGTTAAAATCAAATTTTATTAATTAAATCAAAAATACACATCAAATTAAGTTGAATTTTTTAGGGATTGAAACTAAAATTCACATCTACCTACCATAAAAATTTCAAATCAAAATAACTTCTAGATTGAAAAATATTACATTTTGAAGTTCAAATAATTTATTTTAATAAAATAAATTAAGAGACTTCATGAAAATCACTTAAATCAACTAAAACTTTGAAAAATCATAACAAATCATAGAAAAATCATAAAAATTTAAATAAACATTCATTTTAAAGGTATTTAAGAGGAAATTAATTTAAAATTAATTTTAATTAATTTTGAGCAGTAATTAAGGTTTAATTTAATTTTAATTGAAAACTTAATTAACTTAATTACTCCCTAATTACTCAAGTAATTAATTTCAAATTTTCTGAGATTGATTAATGGAATGACCTCTATCTCTTATAATTTTCTTGGGATTTATTGCCCAGTTAATTAGGAAAATTGGTTATCTTAGTCTTAATAACTTTCTTAATTAATTAAGTGATTAATTAACATTCTAAAGAGTAAGAAAATCATTAATTAAGCTTGTTAATCATTATGAAACAGTGAATGGGCATGAGGAATGAGATTGTGACCTCTTTCTCATTCTTTTCCCTAAGTACATTTCACTTGACTTGAACTTAATAAATTTGGGACTAATTGATGGTTTGATTATTTGATTAAAATGGCTTAATTTATTAAATTGAAATAATAATTATTCCATAACTCATCTAATTAAGTTTCATGGGTAGATCTTTAGGTGTTTAATAACTTAAAGCTATTTAAGGAAATTATGGCTAACCTACATGTGCAGGGAAGCCATAAAAGTACTTAATTAAGATTCTTAATCTAATTAACCACTAATTATGAGACAATTACATTACGCCTTTTATTTCTTAGAGTCACTGTTGATTTAAATTCCAATTCATGTGCATATCATGTTGGCTCATAATTAATTGATTTATTATTTTAAGGTAACATAGGTAAGGGTTAATTAATTGATTTAATTCATATCACAACTTAATTAATCCATAAAATAAACTTAATTACTTTTCATTAAAATAAATTAAATCATAAACATGGGAATGGGTTAGGAGCAACAAATGATTGAATCTTTCTCACATTTTTTAATCAAATTAAATAAAGAAAATGACATTAAGGAACTTTTGTTTATTTTAAATGATCTTATTTAATATGATTGCACTTAAGAATTAATTAGATTAAATGAGAGTATATGCTTGTGTTTCTTTATTTCTTTCCAATTATATTAAAGTATTGTATGTCACTTGATTCATGCATTCATTACTTCAAAAGTCAATCGAAAATAAATGATTTCCTTTATGTCAATTTGCATGTGTTGACTTAATTAAAAATAGCTGTGACTATTATCACTATTAAATCTCAAATATATTTTCAAAAGCTTCTTAATGAATAAGAATATGTGTTATGACTTTAGTTATACATATATATGAAGTGTATATGAATATAATCTTAGTGTATGAAGTGATGTTTCTTTCTTACATTCATATGTCGATTTGCATAAGTAAGAATGTTGGATATATTAGTCTGGACATCCCAGGGATGCAGGACTTTAAGTAGCCCTAAGGAGGTTCCTACCTCACTCCCTTAGTGTGAAACAATAGCAACATACCTACTTGATTTTATTCTTATGCATTTTGACATTAGAATTTAGGTAGAGCTTTAATTCATTCACATAAATAAATTAATTAAATCAAACTCTAGTTTTGCATAGTTTTCTATTCTTATAGTTTTTTTTTATACATCCATATGTATTTAAGAATAGCAGGTATATTAGTCAGGCATTTCGGGGACGCGCAGCTTTAAGTAGCCCCAAGGAGGTTCCTACCTCATTCCCCTGGTATAGAACAATGGCAACGTACTTGCTTAAAACTTTTATATATTTGAATGTGTATTTAGCTAATGAATGAAAATCCCATTTCTACTAAAAAGAAACATGAATTAATATTTTTTCAAGTGGTGGAATTGCTTAATCATATAATTTGAAGCTCTTTGCTTATGCTTTTGTATAGGAATTTAGATAAAGCTTTAAATTAATATGATAAAATAATTCAACCAAATGAATCATCAATTCCAAATGCATTCGCTTATATTCATCATTCAAGTATTCTAAAATATAAATTTCATGTATAGGTATGTTTAGGATTTAACCATATGCATGTTATCTATGATGGAAAAAGATAAACAAATATGTGTCATGTGATGGTAGTTCATTTCAATTAATCTTGAGATGCCTTTCTTATTGAATGAGTTTATTTAAAGTGAACCTAAACATAGGACTAATTAAAATATATAATAAGTCATTCACTAAAGAGAATTGTTTAAATAATTAGCTTTAGAAATGACTTAAGGTAGGGATAAAAGAGAGTGAACCTCTCTTTTTTTTCTCTTTATAACACTTAGTTATTTGGTGTAGGTCAAATGAGATAAAAGAAAATATTAAGTAAAATTTATAAATCAATTATACCACTTAAAGTGAAATAACCCTTTATGATTAAATCTCTCCATACTTAGGAAATTGTAACAAAGCCTAGCTAGACTATACCACACAAGCCTTAATACACACACATTAGATTAAGTCACCACTTCTAGCCGTCTGTTAGGATGGTGCATGGTTAGATGTATGCTTTGTTTTGTGATGTATTATTTTAGACTGGATCTTAGGGTGTATGTCTCATAGATTGGATGTTAGTTCGTTATTAGCCTAATCATATTTTCTGCAGGATATTGTGCTTAAGGGGTGCTTAAATTGAATATAAATGCTCTTTTTTGCAGGTTTCTTAACCCCTAAGCATAATTTAAATTAGGACAGGTGGACTTGGTTATCCATGTGTAGGGTGCTAAGTTCAAATTATACATATAACTGCTTGGGTTGTATGGTGTGTTTAGCCAACACTTATTTTGTATGTGTAGTTAGATTTACTTTTCCTATTTTTAATGTAATTGTGCATTAGGAATTAGGATTAGTGTTATGGGAGATTAGGATGAGCGGTGGCTAGAAGGTTTTATCCTGGGTGGCCCCGTGATGCTTTTGAAGTAAGCATATCCAAGCCAAATCAAAGAAGCAAAGAGAAGGAAGGAAGATATGAAGATTTAAAGAAAATGAAGACCCCCGTATCATGTATTCATTCTTAATTATAATTAATCTTTTGTAATATAGGTTGTATAAGGGTAGAACTCATCTATTTTTTTTTAGGTTTGTGCGATTTTGATCTTGACCTTTTTTATTCTTTATATAAAATATTTGATATTTTATTTAGCTTGTGCATTAGAAATTACATGCCTTTTCATAGTTTTTTTATAATTTATGTTTGTTGTATGACCTGGATGTGATTAGGCTCTTAGAAAAAAATAAATTTTCTACCCAACTACAACTCATAACTAAATTTTATAAATAACTCATAACCTCACATAAATCCTAGGCATTAAATCAAGATAATTAAAAGATTTAGCAACCCCTTAGTTGTATGGTTGTATGTTTAATGTAATACATGCATTTTCTACCACTCTTGCAAAATGAGGGCCTCCGTTCTTGCACATATGAGAATTGTTTGACCTGTGAGAGCAGATCCTACTAACAGAGCTTCACCCTCTTCTCTCTTGATTTAGCCCATAACTCATTTCAACATGCATTTAGGCATTAAAAATTCCCAAATCCTTTGTCAAAATGAAGTTTCAAATACAAATAAATTTTAAAAAGATTTACATTAGACTAAGTCATTACTCATACCACTCATGCTCTAGTCTATTTAAGGAGTGGGTTTAAGGATTTTAGTCTCTTTCTAAATAATAACAGCCTAACTATCTAACAAAATCACATGACTGGACCACATGGATTTAAAGCATAGGAGGAGTTAACTGGCTGCCACTCTGGGCAATTATAAATCCAGCAGTCGAGTGGTTTATCCTCTCTTATGGAGATAAACCATATACCCATCTTCGCTTAGATTTAGGTTGCACTTTGGTTCTTGCCAAAGATCTCTAGATTTAGGATTCGAGATAGCTATTTTCTTTGGGCTACTAGCATAAATTCTCACCTCTTATGCATTTCCATAATCTTGTGTTGTAGGATTATAAGCCCTAGCCTTCTAATAAAATTCTAATTCAAACATATAATTCTCTTCAACTTCAAATATACAAAGCTCAACCATATGATAGGTTGAAATACTCACTAGGCTTCCTAATATTATTAGCATTTTCTACTCATTCCCTTTAGCTTCTCAAAATAAGTCTTCTCCTTGAACTTTTCTAATTAATTTTCTAAATATAACCAATCCTTTGATAGTCTAACCTTAAAATCTTTGGAGACCCTAATTATCTACTTTAATCGAGAGTATTCTTAAGGGATTTCATTCCTTATGATGTAATTAACTATGGGGCTTGCCTCCATAGAGAACTTAACAAACCCAATTTAAAATAAACTCTGCTTTACTTTTTCATGTAAAGTAGGAAAAAAATCTCTAGTACATTCGAAGATCCATCATGCATTAGGAGTCCTTATCAGGTGATTAGGACCATTGTAGGATGATAATTTCTATCTTTTGAGATAGTTCATCATTCCTCAATATTGTACCTAATCACTTTACTAAGTACCCCCTAAGATCTACATGGTGTCCCACATCCTAAAAATAAGCACCACAATCACAAAGTTTTAAAACACAGGAGGAGTTAGTTGGCTGTCACTCTAGGAGGTTATAAGTCCAGCGAGTAAGTGGTTTACCCTCTCTTATGGAGGAAAATAATATACACACTTTCATCTTAGATTTAGGATGTGCTTTGTCCCTCACTAAAGCTCCCTAGATTTTGGATATAAGGTTATTATTTTCCCTCAGCTTATAAGCATAAATCCTCACCTCTTAGGCATTTCCATAATCCTGTATTGTGAGATTTTAAGTCCTAGCTTTTTAATAAATTTTAACTCAAATACATAATTCTCCTCAATTTCAAATATATAAAGCCCAATCATAGGATAGATTGGAATACTCACTAGGCTTCCTAGTATCATGAGCATCCCCTACCCATCTTATTTTTGGCTTCGATAATAAGTCTCTCCTTTTGATCTATCCCATTTGATTTTCCAAACATAATCAATTTATTGATAGTCCTATCTTTGAAATCTTTGAAGATAATAATTGTCTACTTTAATAGAGAGTGTTCCTAAGAAACTCACCTTCCTTAGGATGTAATTAACTATGGGGGCTTGCCCCCCATAGAAAACTTTAAAACCTAGTTTATATAAACTCTGTTTTATTCATCCATGTAAAGTAAGAAAAAAATCTCTGGTATATTCAAAGACCCATCATGCCTTAGGAGTCTTTATTATGTGATTAGGTCCATTCTAGGGTGGTGATTTATATCTTCTGAGATAGTGCACCATTCCTTAATGTCATACCCGATCACCTCAATAAGTGCACCCTCAGATCTACGTGGTGTTCCCCATACACAAATCAAAAATAAATAACACATGTATACATCCATATGTATTTGAGATAATCAAATATTTAGTCTAGACACCCCGAGAATATGAGGCTTTAAGTAGCTCGAATGAGGTCATTTGATTACCTCACTTCCCTGGTTATCAATGGCATGTACTAGCTTATGTCTCTTATACATGTGTGTGTATATTTAATTATGAAATTTAAACTCCTTTTCTTTTATCAAAGATACATGCATCTATAATTGGCTAGGTGATTGAATTAATTGATCATGTGGTTTGGAGCTCTCTTTCTTATGTTCATGTATGTGAATTTACATATGATTTGAATGAAAATGGTATATGGTCTGGACATCCCAGGAATACGAGACTTTAGTTAGCCCCAAAGAGGTCATTTGATTATTTCACTTCCCTGGTTAACAATGACACATACCTATTTAATTTCATCCATATGTATTTTTGTATAAGAATTTAGAAAGAGCTTTAAATTAACATGATAAAATAATTTGATCAAATAGAAAAGTATAAACTTTAAATATACATACTTACATCCATCATTCAAGTGTGCTAAAACATATTGTATGTGTAAGTATACTTAGAACTTAATCATATGCATGTTACATATGATGGAAAATATTGATTTAACATGTGTCATGTGATAGTAATTCAATTAAATTAACCTTAAGATACCTTTCATATTGAATAGGATTATTTAAAGTGGACCTAAACTTAGGATTAATTTAAAATGTATAATAAGATATTCACTAAAGAGAACTAAATCAAATTAACATGCTTTATAAATGACTCAAGGTAGGGATGAAAGAGATCAATCCTCTCCTTTCTTCTCTTTATAACACCTAGTTGATAAGTGTAAGTTAAATGAAATAAAAAATATTAAGTAAAATTCTCAAATCAATTAAAGCACTCAAAGTGAAATCAACCTCTTTTTATTAAGCATTCTTTTATACTTAGAAAATCATAATACTAATGCTTAGTTAAGTTATACCGCACAAGTCTTAACACACACATTAAAATTAATTCACCACTTCTAACTTTATGTTAGGGTGGTGCTTGGTATGATGTATATTTTATTTTGTTATATATTATTGTATATTGGATGTTAGTATGTATGCTTCATAGACTGGATGTTAGGTCATGATTAGCCCAATGATATTTTCTACAGAGGATTGTGCTTAAAGAGGGTGCTTAAAAATAAGTGTAAATGCTCTTTTCGCAGGTTGCTTAAGCCCCTTAGCATAATCCAAGTTAGGACAGGTGGGCTTGGTAACCCATGTGAAGGGTGCTAAGTCCAAATTATAAATATAACTACTGAGAATGTATGTATGTTTAGCTAACCCTTATTTTACAAGGGTAATTAGATTTACTTTTCCTACTTTAAATATAATTTTTGCATTAGGAATCAATATTAGTATTATGTGGGGTAAGGATGAGCATTGGTTAGAAGGCTTTGTCTTGGGAGGCCATATGATGCCTTTGAAATGGAGTAAATCAAATCAAATGATGATATGAAGATGAAGATATGAAGAATGAAGAATGAAGGCCCCCATAACATTCATTCATTTATAAGTTATAATTATTCTTTCATATTTCGGGTTGTATAAGGATAGAGCTCGGCTACCCATCTTTTCTTTTCGAGTTGTACGATGATACCCGACCTCATCGGCCTTTTATTCTTTTATGTTAGATTTATAAAATTAATTATTGTTATGTTTAATTGTGCAATAGAAACAACATACTTTTTAAAGTTTCTTTATGAATGATGCTTTAGTATGTGGCCTGGATATGATTAGGCTCTTAGAAAAAAATAAATCTTTTACCTAACTACAACTCATAACTAAAGTTTTAAATAACTCATAACCTCACATAAAACCTAGGACATAATCAAGATAATTAAAAGATTTAGCAACCCCTTAGTTGAATGTTGTATGTCTCACATCATGCATGCATATTATTTCACTCTTGCTAAGAGAGGGTTTCCATCTTTGCACAATATGGGAATACTTGACCTTTGAGAGTCTCCTATGTTGTGAAAAATACCTCTTTCCCACTGATTTAGCCCATAATCCATTTTCATCATGCACTTAGGCATAAGAAATCCCAAAACCTCTGTCCAAATGAAGTGTTAAAAAATCAAATAAAATTAAAAAAGAATTGCATTTGTAGATTAAGTCATTATTCATACCACTCATTTTCTAGTCTCTAAGAGTGTGGGTTTAAGAACTTTAGTCTCTTTCTAAATTAGTAACAGCCCAACTATCTTGCAATTTTACAAGACTTGATCACATGGATTTAAAATATAGGAGGAGTTAGCTAGATGCCACTCCAGGCGATTATAAGTCCAGCAGTCGGGGTGGTTTACTCTCTCTTATGGAGGTGAACCTTATACCAATCTTCGCTTAGATTTTGGTTATGCTTTAGCTCTTGCCGAAGCTCCCTAGATTTAGGATCTGAGGTAGCTATTTTCTTCGAACTACAAGTAAAAATCTTCACCTCTTAGGCATTTTCCTAACCTTGTGTTGGTGGATTATAAGTCTTAGTAATCTAATGAAATTTCAAGTCAAACAAAAAAAATCTCTTCACTTTCAAAATTATAATGTCCAACCATATGATAGATTGGAATGCCCACTAAGCTTCCTAGTATCATGAGCATTCTTTACATATTCCTTTTGACTTCTGAAAATAAGTCCTCTCCTTGATCTTTCTCATTTGATTTTTCAACATAACCAATTTATTGATAATCTAGCCTTGAAATCTTTGGAGATAACAATTGCTTACTTTAATCAAGAGTATTCCTAAGTAATTTGCCTTTCTTAGGATATAATTAACTATGGGGGCTTTCCACCATAGGAAACTTTAGAACCTAGTTTAATATAAACCTTGCTTTATTCATCCATATAAAATAGGGGAAATCTCTAGTATATTCAAAGACCCATCATGCCTCAGAAGTCCTTACAAGGTGATTCGGTCCTTCGAAGGGTGATGTCTCTATCTTTCGAGATAGTACATCATACCTCAACATCATACCCGATCACTTCAGTAAGTACCTCCTCAGATCTATGTGATTTCCCCCATACACATCCAAAAATAAGCACCACAAGCCTATGTTTGTTAAATGGTAAAGAGTCATCAGTCCTACACTTTGTGCGCAACTGACATGTTGATGACATAACTCCTTAATTCAGCCTTTGGCTTTGTATGAACATTGGGATGACTTCTTCGATCCCTTTCTTTCTGCTTGAGTAGACTTGTTGAATAAGAGTTTCATTCAGTCTTTACTTTTTGCTTAACAGAATTGTTGAAGGAGTTGAGATTTCACATTTGATATTGATACCAAACTCGACTTAATGCCTTCTCGAGTAAAAATCTTTTTATTGGATTTTGAAAAATGACCTTATGACCATTAAGGATGATCTCCTAGTCTGAGCCACTTGAACTCACCAAGTTGAAAGGATTTGAAGATTTAGATGCTCTTATCTTTGAACTAACGAAGTAGGAGGATCCCTTATTATGGCTTTTGTGGCATGTTGAGTAAGCAGACCTGTCAGTGACTCGACCATATTTGGGTGTATTGAGTCCAACCTTATGCACTCACTTAAGTCTTAGACTTGAGCAATTATTGAAGGATTTTATCATCGGGCTAATGAGATGGGGGATCTCTTATTGTGACATTTGTGGTGTGTTGAGTAAGCAGACCTGTTAGTGACTCGGTCATATTTGGGCTTGTTGAGTCTGACCTTATGCACCAACTCGAGCCATAAATTTTATGTATATAGTGATGATGTGTTTTTAACTTGATTTATTAAAGTTTACATACTTAAAAATTTCTCTTTTTGTCAGTAAGACTTTAAAACTTGTGAATTTGAATATATAATTTAATCATGTATATGGGGATCTTGGCCTTAAGCATGATGTCAACCCAAATATAAAAGGAGGCCCCCTATCTTATAGGAGAAAGCCTAATATTTTACTATATAATTTAAAAAATTTGTTTCAAGTTTGACAGGTGGATGTTTGCTTTATTTTAAAATTACATTTTCGTGTTACAAGATAATTTTCAAGCAAAACTTACTCATGTAATGACAGTGAGGAATAATTGGTATTCTCAACACCATGACTAATTTCCCTTCTTGAAAGATTTGAGGATGCACCGTATGATCGAATGCTTTAAACATCCTCATTAAGTAGATTTCTAAATTTTGCTGAGCTTGGAGCTTAGTTTTCTCAAGCGTGTCAAGCACTTCTATCCATAGACGAGCATTCTCATCTTGGGTAGGATCATGTTGAATGGCTACTCGGAGCGAAGATAGTTCAACTTCGAGTGGTAGATCTGCTTCAACCCCAAATACTAGTGCATAAGGAGTAAATTTTGTAGGAGAATAGTTCAAATGTCATGCAACTGTCTTTCTTTAAGGCAGCTTCACTTTGAGGCTTTGGCCTCCAAATTTTCTTACCTTTTTGTCAGGACCTTTCGATGGTGGATTCTTAGACCTGTGGTCCAAGTATCATGCCTCGATGTTCACCGTGTGAAACTTGAATTGGTTGACATCTTGTCGGGGTTGTAGGAGGTCTCTTTGGAGGAGCAACTCTAGTCTCCCTAATGATAAAAATTTGATATTTTTTTTTCATTAGTCATTTCTTCTTAGCAACTTTGAAGACAAGATGTACTCTTGTATATACAGTTTTGAGTCTCCTCATAGGAGAAGTTGGAACCTGTCATTGTTGGGTCTAGAAAGATTGTTTGAATTGATTAGTAAAGTTATTCTACTTTACCCATCTTAGGTTGTCAAACCTATTATGGGTTAGAACATTTGCTTATGGTTTCACAGCTGCTTGTATAATTTACTGCTTGAACAATGGTTGTTGAGCACGTAATTCAGCATTTCTCTTTCTCCACTATCTTTGGGTTAGCTTTCTTCCAAATGAAGAAGCTTATACGTCGCTACTTCTTCTCAAGGCTTCAACCTCTATATTTATTTTTCTTTCTGCTGGGACCTTTCGATAGAGAATTCCTGAACATGCGGTTCAGGTGTCACACCCCAATATTCACCGTGCAAGAATTACTTAGGACGGTCTTAAGCATTACCCATTGAGAGTAGTTTTTTAGTGAATTTTTCTCATTTTCTCTGATAATCTGGCTTTGATACTTTTTCTTCATTAGTCTCTTCTCCTTGACAACCTTCAGGACTCTATGTACTTGAGCAAATAAAATTTTAGGTTATTTCTTCTACAAAGTTTAAGCTAACTGTTGTTGACCTTAGAAAGACTGCTTAACATCACCAGTAGAGCTATTCCTTTTCACCCATTTCAGATTTTCAAACTTATTGTCAGTGGGAACACTCACTTCTAACATCAAGGCTAGTTGCATGGTTAGCGATTCAGGCAACAACTGTTGAGCTCGTAGTTTAGCATTTCTTCTCCTTCTTTGCCTTCTACTCAATTTTCATCTAGAAAAAAAAGCATCAACACCATGTCTTCCTAGTGCGAAAGGTTCAACTGGCAAAGTTGGCGCATTCACAGGTATGACTGAAATGTTCTTCCCAGTGATGGTTATTTTCATGACTAACACTTCAGAATGACCCAATCTTTTGAATACAAAGGCTCTCTTTCGAGGAACCTCAATAGTAGTAGTGGCCATTTTAGTTTCCCTCCTCCCCTTCACAGGTTGGTGTGTACAATATGCAGGTACTTCAAGTAGAGGATTATTTATAGTAGCGATAGCTGGAAAGTTTACACTACCAAATTAGATGATAGCTTCATCATCTCCAGTATTGATTACATCATTAGCTATACGGATGTTGACTTAGTGACTTAATTGCATGATGAATGGTGTGCTCTAAAAATCCATCTTTGCAAATGAAAGATGGGGATTAGTGGTCAATAATTTATGTATCACCTCACACTTCATAATGTAGATATACAATAGAGTGAATTAATATAGAAAATAGATAGATTAGTCATAAGAATATGATTGCTTTAAATTTAATTTTATTGATAATTGAATTTAAATTTTAATTTTTATCATACTCCACTATTATTATAACTCAGATTCGACTAGCCAAAGATGGAAAGAGAAACATGTCCCCATCAGAGTCGCTAGAAATCTATGGGCTCTGAAAATTCACCACCGACCTCTTGATTAAGAGAATTTGATTAAATATCAGTAAAATTTTTAAAATGCAGATGGAATAGTAGGTAAGACCCTATCAGAGATTTCGCCCTCATTTTGTGAGGACTTTAAATATGGTTTCAGATTTTTTATAAGCAAAATCACCTGTAGTTAATTACCCCTCCCAATGCTAAGAGAGAACTTTCGATTAAGGCTAGTTATTAGATCGTTGAATGAATATCATATAGTAACAGTATGTGGAGTTTTGGCATTTAGATTTATGAATTTCATTATCTTTTACTTAAAGCAGATGGTTAGGGGAATGATGACGCACCTTATCATGATCTCATGGTTTTGTCATCCCAGGTTATCGTGGTCCCTAGTCTACTTAGTCAGAGGAGGTAGTCGACCCAACCTGATCGAAGGATCCTTGTCAACATCCATGGGTTGTGTCGTCCAAGAGAACCTTGTAGACCTAAGGTGATGTTTATCTAAGGAGACAAATTTAAGTCCACCTTGACTGATAGAGGGCTTTTGTCCTATCATGTGGACCCTATAATTCACAACTCAAGGGACAGAGCTATTGGAGAACATATGGGTTACAGTCGTGACCATAATATAATAGTGTCATCTAGCGGTAGCCACCGGATCAGAGGACTCTAGTCGCAACTGCATCATATGTGGAGCCTACTAGCCAAACCATGCAGACAGAGGACATGGGTCATATCCTTACTGGAATGAGATTATTTGAGTGTAAATATATATGTGTACTTGACTTTACATTGGCTCCTTTGTGAGCTAGAGTTTTTTTAATTTATCACCTCTAACAAATAATTACGGATGAGTGGATTAAATTTTAGCTTTAAGTTTTAGATATTGGATTTCATTTAATAATTTTGAATTTGATAATTCATTAATTTTTTCACTTAGATTGATATTTAATTTATGCTAATTTGATTTAAACTTTTAAACATATTTTGATGGTAGTATCCCTACTAGTTGAAATCTCAATTCAGCACAGCCATCATCGGGGTGTATAAGTTTATTTAACCATTTGGTTTATTGTTCTAGCTCATGTCGACTTTACTAATTTAATAATAGAGGATCAGATCTAAATCTATATTTTAAAAACTTTGAATTTGAGAATATTGAATATAAATATCTGAGATATTTTGATAATAATGACCTCTCTAATTGATATCTTTAATCAACTCAGTCATTAATGGAGAAGATGTATTATTTTACTATTACAGATCTTATCAATTCTATTAATTTAATAATAGAGGATTAGATCTATTATCATATGATAGAATTAACTTCTTAAATATTTTAGCAAGTTGAAATTTTTATAATATATTTATTGGATTTTTATGTTTTGTTAACCTAGACTCGATCTTAAGACCTAACCTGAAATGAACCCACGCAACATACTCATACACTAAGTTTAAGCATTCAGCATAGTGTTGGGGCCCATGCGAATAATTCAACTCAGTATTGATTTAAGCTTAAGAGATTTGAATAATATTACTTATTTTGACTGAGTTTCATTATAAGTTTAAGATTTTAGATAAAATCTTGACAGTATTTCGGTAGCCTCCCGACATCTTTTACGTATATATAGAGCGGAGGGCCACACCACATGTATGGGTGGTGTAAACACTCTACGAATGTCATCCCATAATGCGTATTAGTTTCATACATGCTTATACACATATTTTTTTCACAAGAAGGGCATGTACTGCATATAATGCACCTATAATGTTAGTTTGAATATCACTTTTATAATTGCAACTGACTTTATCTCAAGCTGTTTAGGCCTCCTGTTGGTGTGAAAATTTGGTAGCATCCCGACATAGTCCTCATGTAGGGGGCTGCCTCAGGTATGCTGGGCCTACCCACCATGCCAAGAAAGGCATGTATGCATGGTGTAAATACCATAGCCTAATGCGTCATCTCTTCATGCCAAGAAAGACATGTATAGGGCTCTAAGGTACCTGTATATAACACAAATTTCCCCGCAATGCCAAGAAAAGTGTGTATGAGTATTTATATATTCGCAAGCAAGCACAACTTTTCTCACTGCGTCAAGAAAGACACATACCAGTACTTATATCTCAACACAGAATTTGATCGTGCGGCTCATCAAAGGAGGACGGATGGTTGTGCGCGGGGGCGCTGGCGGGCATGATTAGAGGATAATTGGATAGATGTATCTCAAAATGCGTGTTAATTTCAACAAAATTTTAAGTATGACAACCTTAATCAAATTGGAAGTCTATTCTAGATAATTTTAACATTCTAGATAGAATGGCACAATCCATTTCGCAATTGAAGATCTTTTGGTTCAAGTCGACGTCAAATCGTATCAATTTTGGTTTAAAAAAATGCATATTATTGCTTCCCATAGCTTGATGTTTGCTTAGAATCCTCTAAATTAAGCGTAGATAGTCTCATTTAATAGATTTTAATATTTTGAAGCTAACAGCACGATTAATTTCATGAACGGAGATCATTTGGGCATTATTACAGTCTCCTGACTTTGATATGTGTATAGCTATTTCAATGGATTTTTTTTCTGATCGGTCGGTCGTCGAATTATGTAATATGTATATTCTAATCAATTTCGATATTCTGAATATGATAGCAAAGTACGTTTGTCGATCGGATGTCATTTTGACTGATTTCGATAATGCCTAGTGTATTTTAGCTTTGATTTATGCGTCGTTGTATCCGAAGTCGATCGACTTCGTCTTGTGAGCTCGACTCAACTTATGTGGCATACATGGAGGTCAACAATGTTATATAAGTAAGATATTCTAGATGTGCCAATAATTGATTTATTAAGATAATCAAACATTGACTTGGCTTAAAAATCTAGGTTAAGATTAACTTAATTAACTTATGGATTTGATTTGGGTCTATGATTGACACATTTAAATTTTCAAGTTAGATTTGAATTGGCCCATCAACTAAAAATTGATTTGATTTTGACCTAGCAATTTGAATTTGACTCAATTTTAAGATGAATTTGACTTAAAGTGCATATCTAAATGAGTCACTGAAGTTGTGTTTAGATCAATCGGATTGAAGGCATGTTAGATTTTGGTCAAGATTATCCATTTTAATAAATGAGTTGAGTTAATATTATATAGATTCATGTTGGGTTGATTCAAGTCAAATCTAAACTCCACTCATTGAACTGAATAAACACGCTTAAGACATTGTAGTCAATCATATCATATCATATGCTATTTTTCTTATATAAATCATATTAAATCAGATATAATATCATATCATATCAGTAAGAATAATTAGATAATACAATATTTGAGTCATCGCTTCCATATATATATATATATATATATAGTTGAATTTAAATTTATATAAATGTAAAGCAACAAAATACTTGAGATTATTGTTTCCAAAATACAACTACACTTATGAATATTATAGTCAACACCCAGAAGGATAATAATTGGTGAGCCATCAACATGGCATACTTCTCAACCTGAATAAAGGAGATAAGATAAGTATATACAATGCTTGTTAAGTAACCAATTTATCAAATTAGGGATGAGCATTAAACGAAAAAAGGACTTATCATTACTATAGGTGGCCATTGAACTAGTTAAAAGATGAGTAAAGAAAAATAAATAGAATTAATGAGATGATAGTTTATGTCATTCAAGTTGCTAAACTACATCCATGATATATTAAAGAGGAGGTGATAGTTTATGTGGTTCGAGTTTGTAAACTACATCCATGATATATTAAAGAGGAGAGTTTCATTATAAAGATAAACAAATTCATAATATTGAAAGTTTTGACCTAACATTATTGAGTGGAACCCAAAGGATGACGGGAAAATGAAAAAGAGTTGAAGAAGAGGAGATGCCCTCTTTTATGTAAGTTCCATTGTAATTATCACTCATTCTTTTTCTTAAATTATCAATATTTGATGACTAATTAAAGAAAAAAAATACATGAGTCACATTGAATATTATTAGGGTCATAGTACATAAATGATTATATGTCCATATCTAATTGGTAAAATAAAATGTATACTTAGTAGTCCAAATATAGATGTCAAAATCTTGAGAAATCGACAAGCTCGTCAGACAATATAGATCATAAAATGGAGTGGTTGAGGATATGTTTAGGGCAGATGTAATTTTTTGAAGAGTGGTTGAGGATATGTTTAGAGAAAAAATAACTTTTTGAAAAAATTATTGTGTTACAAATTTTTTTTAATTCAAAAAGTAAATTTATGACAGTCACCACACTCTAACAATTTTGGTTCTCAAATAATTTTTTCACCACAAACTTTTTGAAAAGCAGCCAAAAAACTGGTAGCTAAACAAAGCTACTTTGTTGTCTGATTGCTTTTTGAAAAAATAAAGCAGCCAGAAGGCTGTCCCAAACGCACCCTAAATGGCTATGATTGATTGATTAGGGAGATGGTTGTTGAAAGTTAAAGATGTTTATTAGCTATTGAAATGAATAGTGAAATAAAGAGGAAATTTTCACAACATATGATTGATTAGTGGGAAAATGGTCATTGGGGTATACATAAGATTAATATTAATGATTGATTAGTGGGAAAATGGTCATTGGGGTATACATAAGATTAATATTAGTGAACTTGGGCAGATGATTGACTCTAAGCATACAATTTTAGAGAAGGGACCCTAATGACATTATTTAGGGTGTTAGCATTAGAGCTAATGTTTAGTTGAAAAAACCTAATGGTTTTAAGGTTGGTCTCTTGGACTTATCATGAATTAGATGAAGGGACACCAACAAGTTTAGTTGGTTCGATGGGATCAACCTAGGTGAAATTCTCTCTTGAAGATCTTAATTCATCATAAAAATTATTTGTCATGCAATTAACCTAGATGAGGTGTAAAAAATTATGCATTATAATTGCTTTACACACTGCCTTCAAATTATGTTTTCTTTTATCTCTAGAACGAAAACCATTTTGACCACCAACATTTACCTCAATGATATTCTTATGATTCCTCATTCATTATCCCAAAGTTGTGGCGTCTTGGACTTCAAAAGAACTATCTCAATTGCAATTAATCACCTTCATAACATTGACATGCTACTTTGATCATTGACTAGAAGTCTTTACCACAATCACCTTGAGGGGAAAGATCATCCTAGTCATCCTTAGTGGTCTGCATGAACTTCTTACATCACTTGGTTCTTCTCCATTATTTGCACCTTCACCTTTAAGATAAGGGACACCCTAACCATCTTTAATGGTCACCATGACATTACTACACTATTAAGTCCATCACTTTCAAATTGTGCCCACCTCTAGGAGGAAGATTATATAGGCTATCTTTAATCGCCTTCTCAACCTTTCAACGATATCCTATCTATCACCCCAAAGGCTATTCATTTTATCTCCCACACAAGGACTATCTAGATACTTATCTTCATGTCCTATCAATGCTACAAATATTAGCAATAACTTATATCTACTTGCTTCGTGTTAACATATTATAAGAGTTAGAGAAGTACAACCTTTATAAAATAGAATTATTTTGAATATCAACTCAATTCATAATAAACATAATTAGCTCGATTCTACCACAATTATAAATTAAACAATATGATTTATATGCTAGATAATGTAAATTAAATAGACACAATCTTAGTTTATTTTCAAGATAAGATCAAAACATTAATCTAATTTGAAATAATATTAAATCCAATTATCTTGGTTTTAAGTTTACTAATTCAACTGGAATTGCTGCCACCCGTAGATCTTGAGAGATGTAGATCGGACGGCAGAGATGATTTTTGGTCATGATCGGCTATAAATTAAATCATAGCACTATTTTCGTCATTTGAGTGCTAATTATTGGTCTCTTACGTCTTTAAAGGGAGACATAGGTCCATTTTCGACATTTTGGCGAGGTGCGCCCCCAAAGCCGCTCTTATTAGGGTTAGGGTTCGGAATCGAAAGCTCCATTCCTACCGAGACTGCGGGGTTTCTGAGACGACGGAGTTGAGGTTTGTTTACTCCTCACTAGTTTATACTTCTAGAATTTGCTTGAGTCTTGTGCTTTCGTCTTGGTTGGACGCTTATATTTGCTTCGTATGGATCTGCGTTGTTAAATCCAGCTGTTAGCTCTAGTCGATATCATAGCTTATTTGCTCTCTGTTTCATCGTTGAGTTACGGTTATGGAAGATTTTTATTAGATTTATGGTCGATTTGCTATGAGTTTTTTATAAGCTTTCTTTTTTGAAGCTGTGGGAATTGATGGCACCCGCACAACCGAAGACGGGCCTTTTTGTTGGGCTCAACAAGGGGCATATCGTAACGAAACGGGAGCTGCCGCCCCGTCCGTCAAGCAGGAAAGGGGTAAAAGCTAACAACTCATGCTCTAGTTCATGCGCGTTCTTTTTATGGTTTATGAAGATTTTATTGCGAAATACGGTTTTATTTTATTGATTATTGTTATCATCTTTCTTAATTTCTTTTTTTTTTTATGGTTTTTTGCGTCTGTGAACTAGTTTAGTGTTTCTTGTTTTAGATTGGAAAAAACGAGTGCAATTTTTTCTATAGAACAGAAATTTCATCCCTGTGTCAAACTCTTTTTGATGAGAACAGAATGCAATGACGGTAATGAGGATTGAAATCTAGCTGCTGATTCTTTTCTGTGTCAATCTAAAGTTTCATTTTAGCTTGAGTCATTGATGCAATTCATTTTTCACATGTTGAAACCCTCACTCTACTGCATGATTCTCTTTTCTAAAAACGTTCATACCTTGAGGGGTGGTTCTTTATCTCATAGCTATTACATCTCTCTGTTTATGATTGCAATCTCATTTTTTAAGGTTTATGTAATGACTTCTTAACATCAAAGTGATTACCAGACATTGGTACATTCCTAACATTTTATGTAATGAGTCCTTCATAGGTTTTCTTTGAGGTTTATATGGAGTATTATGTAGTAATGTATGATCAAATAATTTTTTATGCAAATATGTAGCTGTGTAAATAAAGGATTCATCATTATACATTGTTGAAATCTAATGTTGTATGCAAGTGTGTATAAGTATTAGGACCCATTTTATTTGCACAATACGTGTATGTATGAATTCTGTTTTCAAAATTATTGAATTGCATCGTTGTTCAGAAGGTCAAATTGTATAGCCATTTTATGTATTGTACTTATGACTAGACATGTGCTATTTTGCAAAATAATTGAATATGTGTATTTTGCAGAGTTTTGTACATGTCATATGACCATATATTTATGTGTTGTATACATGTGAGATATGCTTTTTGCTGATGACATTCTTCTTGTTGATAAGACTAGAGAGGGAGTCCATCAGAAACTTGAATTATGGAGGTCAACTTTAGAGTCTAAATTAGTTTAAGTAGATAGATCCAAAAAGTATGGGTGTAATTTTAGTTGTAGAAGTTTTAGTGGTAGTGTTGTCACTTTAGGTGATCAAGTCATTAATAAGAGTGATTATTCAATTATTTAGGCTCTATTGTTCAAAATGATTGTGAAATAGATGGAGATGTTATTAGTAGAATTCAAGTTGGATGGTTGAAGTGGAGGAATGCATCTGGCTTATTATGTGATAGAAAAGTTCCACTTAAACTTAAGGAAAATTTTATAAGATGATGGTAAGACCCAATGACTTATGGTGCAGAATGTTGTCCAATAAAAGAGAAACATAAGACGTTAAGTGTTACTGAGGATGCTTGGATGAGCTTTTACCCTTAAAGATAGAATGCAAAATGAGTATGTTGGAAAAAAGTTGGAGTAGCTCCGGTAGATAAGATTAAGAGAGGCTTTAGATGGCCACATAAAGCGTCCGTCGATGACTGATTAGGAGAGTAGATGCATTAGATCTTTATGTTAAGAAAGGTAGAGGTAGACCTAAAAGACTTGGTTAAGATGTATAAAAATGATACTTGAATTAAATGAGAATTTGACATATAATAGACAAACAAAGGATTCATGTAGCCGACCCCACCTAGTGGGATTAAGGCTTGTTGTTGTTGTTGTTGTTGTATACATGTGAGATATGTTTGCAAGGTAGTTGAATTCCAATAAAGATGCGTTGCACCTGCACCCACTTGTGTAATGTGACATGCATCGATTGTATCTCAATAGAGATGTGTTACGATTAACTCTATTTAATCATATGATGGTGCGAGAGATGAAGAATGAAAACTTTTAATTGAGGTGGTTGGGTAGATGGAGTGAATCCTAATGAGATTCCTCAACTACAGTTTTTCTATACATTGAGATAGGATGATCAGATTTGAACTTTCAGTTAGAAGATAAACCTCGTCTTGGTAGATATTAACAAAGGAATGAAATACCTATAAGTGTAGTTATATTTGAAGTTAACTTAATCACGTGTATAAGAATAGTATAAATAATATGTTTTGAAGTTTGATTTATCTTTTACTTTTTAGATTTGAGGCAAGGATCTCGTATTCTTTCATGTTCAAAATTGTCAGTTTTATATGTTTCAATTGGGGTAAGACATTGTTATGATCAAAAATATCAAACCTATAGTTGATCGATCTTATAGTTACAGCCTTACACCAAAGAAATAAAGAACTAAGTTTGTTTTAAAAAATATTTATCATGATTAAGGAAACAAAGCGGACAATGCATTTGAGTGACTTTGATTCTCTTGTTTTTTTAGTTATATCATCAAATTGAGAAACCACAAACTTTCACACATGTGACCAATCGTATGAAGGAAATTTTTTGAAGTTTGTTGAATAAGGAAGCATATTCCTAGAAGCGATGTGATTATTTTATGAAAAAACACAATTTTCAGAAGTAATCTAAGATAAAGCTTTCGTTAAGTTAGAAGCTTCAAATGGATTATAATTTTCCATTTGTTCTTAATGTCATTGGTTTTTGAAAGCAAATCCTTTGATCAATAAACTTCTTGATTTGAGAGTCTAATCATTAATGCCATCTCTGGATATGGTCATTGATTTAAATTGTTTGTTGCTTTATACTCCAGCAAGATAAGATATAAAAGATGGTTAACACATCTTGTGATGTGGAAGGGTTACTATTAAACTAAAAACATTTATGACCTGTAAAAGCTTGAACTTCTCTTCAATAAGCAAGTGCACTATTCCATCACATTTCTTTTAAGATAGAAGTGCAACATTGAAATGTAATCTTTAGGATATATATTTTTAGCCATATGGAGTTACAAATGTAGAAATATTAATAGATATTGATAGTAAAAAAACATACAAACCATGTTAGTATGCAAATAAATTTATTTAAAAGGTTTTTACCCAGAGTTGCACAACACCAAAAATAGGAGTGGCCTTAAAATGCTTGCACATGCAGCCCTTAATTTGAGCTTAGAGGGTTGTATATAATTGTTTACATCGCTACAAATAAAAAAGATCATGCCAAAACAACTTATATACAATTGTGTACAACCTTTAACTTCAGTTTAAATTGTGTCACAGAATTGCTTGTATCATTAAAAAAAATGAAGAAGCATTGTAAAAATACATATACACAATTTTGTACCACGTCAAAGACTAAAGTTTAAAAAATAAAAAATAACACTTGTAACAATTGTGTATAGCCTTTTAATTCAAATTTGGCAAGCTTTACAGTTTTGTGCATGGTACAAAAATTTTGAAGAATTTTTTAAAAGATCTATATGCAATTGTGTAAAATCTTAATTTGAATTTAGTGAAGGGAAGAACTCATTATAACATTCTTGTACCGTTGTACGCATCTGTCTCAGTCTTCCACTTGAATTTTAAGCGGTGTACACAATTGTGCACACATAAATGGAAGAACATGAAAAAAAGCACTTGTGCAACCCTTGTTTTGATTTTCGAGGATTGTACACAATTGTATACTTTAGAAATGAGAAAGCTTTACAAAGAATTAGCCTTAAACTGCTTATACATAGCTGTGCATAACTTTTAATTTTAATGTGTAATGGTATATGCAATTGTGTATAACACAAAAACTGAAATAACTCATCAAAACACATCTATGCATAACTTAGTACATCACCAAAAAAATGAGAAGTTATTCTGAATACTTGTATACAATGCTTTGTGCAATTAATTTGATTTTAGAGGTTGTACACAATTTTGTATGATATAAAAGAACTTTCCAAATAAATGCTTACAGGCAATTGTGTAGTCCCATCATAATACACCCTAAATTGTACAACATAAAAAATTGGGCTTGTCAAAAACTTGCATATAGATAGCAAAAAATAAAAAACATTCTTGATCATAGTTGTGTATTGGTATTAAGACTTAACATTAGCAGGGTTGTATCTAATTATGTATTGCAAAAAATAGTGCTGGTCATATAATGCTTATCACAGCAGTGACCTTAATTTGAGCTTAAAGAGGTGTACATAGTTGAGGACAAAAAAATTGGAAGTTTTTCAAAAATATCTTTACACAATAATGAGCAAGTCTGAAATTGAGTTTAGAGGTTTCAAACTGGTGTTTACATCACAAAAATTAGATAATTTGCAGTGAAATTCAACCATTTTGCTAAATAACACTTCACAGGTGGGTGCAAAGCAAAATGCGTCTATAACTTGTACAAACATATATATTACACGCATTTTCCACTATTTACAAATTATCACATATCTTCACTTATCTACCACATAAAATGACTATGACTTGTACATGCATTTAGACAACAAGGAAATTGTAATAAATTTTGAAGATATGTACATAGATGTGTTCAGCATATAAAATGGGTCATAATACTTGTAAACACTTGTGTACAGCATTGGATTTCAATTGTATATTTTGATACCTTTTTTTATATACACAACTACACATTTACATTAAATAATTTTTTACATGCATTACTGCACCTTTATGTACAAATTATTTATTTGTGTTACCACACAATATTTCAAACCTTAAAGAAAACTATGAAATTAAATATAATATAAGTTGTGTGCTAGTGTTTATCGATCACTTTGATGTTAAGTAGTTAAAAGGTGATAATGAAAACCCTAAAAGTAGGGATTGGTCTGTGAACAAAACTAGTGATGTGAGGAATTGTTCTTCAAGGGGTGAAACGTTTTAAATGGGATCTCTTGTATTAGATTTTTGGTATTGCTGGGAATTGTATCGACTGTTGTTTAGTTTGATGAAGGGGATGTTTAAACTATTAGACTTTGGTATTGCTCGCTGTCTTCTATTATCATCAAATGGTGTTTCTCGAAAAAAATTAGGGATTATGCTTTAGCTATATGGAAAATTTTATCTTCAATTAAATTTATGCTGATTTTTTATTTTGAGTGTTTTCTTTTTAGATCCAGGAAAATATATTATCAACATGCTTGGATTAATATTTGAGCATGGGTTTGGGCACATTTATCTGCCTAATATTGGCTCTGCACATAAAGGAAGATGCAGTACCCACCTTTAGGGTTGTAAAACAAAGGAAGATGCAGTACCCACCTTTAGGGTTGTAAACAAACCAACTCAAGCCAAGTATTGACTTGTTTATACTTGTTCATACTTGTTCATTTATTATCTTAATAAATTTGATTCAAGCTTGGACATAACCTAAGTTTTACAATTTTGTTCAGATTTGTCTATTAGTTTTTTTGTTATCGAGTTCAAGTTGTAACCAAACTTTAATTGAGTTTAACTAATCATTTATTTAATGCTAATAATTTAAACACATAGCCTATGTACTAAATATAATTAGATTTATGAATTTTAATCAAAATTGACATAATTCAGTAGATATTATTTTGCTATTTGGTGAAGTTTAAATATTAATAAGAAAAAGAAAATTGCATATCTAGCTATTTGTTTGATATTTTCATTATATTATATATTCAATAATATACATTATTTTTAAAGTGTATAAGATATAAAAAAAATGATATAAGAACATGAATTAAGTCACTTAATAAGCAATTAAGGCATCATTAAATAAGCATTTATTTAGTTATCAGAGAGCTTTTTGTTAAATAATAAATGAGCATGTTCACAAACATTTATGAACTGGTTTGTTCATTGATATGATTTTGAACTTGTTCAAATGTGTGAATAATCAAACATAAATAAGTTTTATATAAACCAGTAATGAGTTGTTCATCTAGCACATTTATTTACTCTCAATCCTGTCCACTCCTTATAAATTCTCCTAATTTTAATTTAAGATAGCATATGCTAGCTACAAATTTCTCTTTTGCATAACTTCTGAATTCAACCTTCTTAAAATATGCACCAGGTACTAGAAAACTTTTATTGTTGGTTCTTGCTAGGCCAAATGTTCTCAACATCGAACATCAGGATTTAGATTATATACATGGTAGACCTTGGAAACTTGTATTCTTATTATATTCACGTATCAAGTGATCGAGATGATGAAAATACCTTTTCTCTTCTATGTCGCTATGTGTGTACTGAGTTTTCATTCTTTCTAAGAATTAATAATAAAAATAGATATAATTTAATAGAAATCCTTGAATCATTTTTTATTTATTTAAAATTTTTCTCCATTGGTTTGTCTTTAATGTCCATTGAGGTTTTTATTTGATGTATTTTATGTGCATGTGGACTCATTTGTTCATATAAAATTTCAGAAAACTAGCAAGAGGGTTCATTTTGTGAGGAACTTGATCAGGGAAGTTGCTGGGTTTGCTCCTTATGAGAAGAGGATCACTGAACTACTGAAAGTTGGCAAGGATAAGCGTGCACTGAAGGTGGCTAAAAGAAAGTTGGGTACACACAAAAGAGCCAAGAAGAAGAGAGAAGAGATGGCTAATGTTCTGAGGAAGATGAGGTCAGTTTTGTTTTGCAGTTGGCATATTATTATTTGTTTACTGCTCTAATGGTGAAGAAACATTAAGACATTACCGGTTAATTGAGAATGTGCAGGTTTGGTTGCTTATGAAGTTAGATTTTGAGCTCTTTCCAACTTTTGGGGAGACAAATATATATATATATATATATATATATATATATTCTGAATTAGGGACCTACAAATTCATGATATTAAGAAATATTACACTTATATTTGCCAACATTGTATATTGTAGCTAATGTATAATTAAAAGTTAACACAAGATTTGCATAACAATCTTTGACATGATTGTTGAAAACTTGAATGTAAAATTCTTGCAATAAACTACGAACTTATGAATAGTAATTACCTTTTAGATAATAACTGGGACCTTCATTCTTTTACATATCACCTCTTTTCTCTTTGTTCTCTTTACCATGGTTCAGCATTAGGTTCAATAGTTTGTTTTCTCTCTTTTTTTTTTATTTGACTTTGATAGTTTTTTATTATTTTATTTGGTAAATATTTTTGTTAGTCTTTTTTTTTCGGAATTTGATCTTATCAAATATTTCCCTCAAATATTTTTTATTTGAACTCTTTCTTCTTTTGCTGTTTATGTTTGTGTTTGTGTTTGTTGACATTTTTTTTGTTAATTTTGGAAATGTATCAAAACAGTCAGGTTGCGGACGTGTAGCTGCGGCATATTTTGACATGATAATGAATAGTGTGGTGTTTAGAAATAACTTTTTAATAATTTTATTGTGATGAATGTTATTAACAAGCATAGAGTGAGAAATAATTAATTTATTGGATTGTGGGTGTTAGACTTGAATCCATGATGATAATTAGACTTGGGTGAGCGGTGGTGGCGACGGCTGCCGGCCGGTATATTGGAATTTGATGAAATTTAGGCGAATTTTAAATACATCAAAATATAACTAAGAAGTGAATTCCAAATGCATTTACTTTTACTTTATATTCCAACCAAATGTCAAATTTTTCAAAATTCCTGCAGTTATTTAATTTTACTTTGCATTCCAACCAAATAGATAAAAAGCAACTTGATTAATTTATTTTTTTTTCCAAAATGGAATGTTTAAATGGTGAAATAGTTTTACGCATCTAATGTAACACTTAATGGAAATGAATAGAGGAGCTTCTAAGTAATAAATTTAATCAAGTTTAAACAACTGTGTGAGACTGCAACCTTCTATATCTATTTTCTTTACTTGCAGTTATTTCATAATTCATGCTAATATTATGTTATAAATTTAAAAAAAATTGTTTGTTCTGCAGATCTGCTGGCGTTTCTGAGAAGAAAAAGTGAGGACATGAGGGGCATGCTTTTGTTGAAATGGAGGAATTTAGAGCTGAAGCTTTTGTTTCTTTCGAAAATGGCATCCTTTGGTTTTTGGTCCTTCAAATATCTCTTCCTATAATTTGTTTAAGTGTTGCAAGTGACTTAATGGCTTTAATCTTGACTTCTCTTCTTGATTTAGGAATTATGTTTTAACTCGTTGAATATTTTTCCTATTTTAATCATTGCTTTTATAATCATTGAAATTTTCTGATAATTTATCTCCTTAATGTCTGCTATAGATTTGTTATATTTAATTGTTGCCGAGGCAAAGAGAGTGATTGGCCCTCTTTGGAAAGAAGGAATTTAAAATTTTGTAGTGCTGTTTTGGCTAAGTATTTAAAATACAAGATATTTTAGTGGTTTTTTTGGTTTAAGTAAATGTAATGTACTGTACATTAAAAGCATGTATTTTTAAAATTATATATTTTTTTGTTTGGCTTTATGTAAAATGTAGTATATTTTTAGAGTGAATTATAAATATATTTGTTAGTTTAATTTTGATGTATTTAAAATTCATTAATTTGAGTTAATTTAAAAATAAATGAATGAGAAATGACTTTCAGACTTGATTTCAATAGTATTTGCAATAAAAAAAGCACTTCAAATTTATTTTCTTATTAATTTTGAATGAATTTAGATGAGTATTAATAAAAAAAATTCACATACAATTCTAATAGTGCATTCAAGATTCTTTGATTGATTTTAATGTATTTAATATATGTTTAGGAGGGATATTCAATTGCTTTTTCATAATGTATTATTTTTGAGTTACTCAATTAGATATCATCAACTTATTTTCAACTCGTTAAACTTGAATGTATTGCATTTAATTTTATGCTTATATTCTTTATGAACACCTTCTTGAATTTTATTATTTACTTTAATCTTAACTTCAAAATTATTTATAATGATTATATATCAAAGGGCTTGCTTGAAACTCATAGAATCATAAAAATATATTCGAAGTAATAAAATTTTAAAATCTCTACCTTGACTAATAATTTAATCATCATTATAGCATCGAGTTCAAATTTGATTGTATTATTATAGTTAGAATTGAATAATATCACTTCAATATGTCAACATCTTCCTTAACCTATTCAAAAAAGACTCTAATAATGTTGCTTCTTGAATAGTATAAGAAAATCTATCTAAAGTGATATCACAGATCGTATAGGATATTACTTTTAGGTATAATACACGCAGATCATACGCTCGGATCGAATGCTTATTTTGCATGCTTTTATTGTATATAATATATGTGCATAATATCTGGACTTTAACGTAATAAATATTATTTATAATTTATTTTAATTGAAATTTTTTTGTTTGATTGATTTGATAGATAACTAATTGATAATTAAATTAAATGTTATGTTATTTTAATCATGATTTTAATAAATAATATTAAATTATTAAAAATATATTAACTATATCATTTGATATTATTTATGGTTTAATTTAAAAATAATAAAATTTAAATTAGCTATAATACAAAACTAACATGTAATATTATTAAATTCAATTTGAATTAATAGACTTAAATTTTCAAATAAGTTATCAAATAATTTTATAGGATTTAACTTGGTTTAATATATCTTATATAAATTTAATTGCCTCAGAATTTATTAAATCCTACTTGCAGCCTAACACTGACCGCGTTGGCACGGTTTTGTTCGGCACAGGGGAATCGATAGGGAAGATGACCACCACAAAGAGATTCGGCGGTGGCAGGCCGCTGACGGGCACGCCGTCGTTGGCCTGGTCATGCGCCGTGGTGATCGCTTCCCTCCTCGCCGGCGCCTCCGTCGTCCACAACATATACAAGCCCAACCTGGTTCGTCTAAAACCTACACTTTCTCGCCTATTTCTGACTATTCATTTTAAAATTTAAAGTGCACGTAACCTGTTCGACGTTATGACAAAGCTTCACACTGTCATGTTTTGGAGTCCAGACCTTGCCGACGGTGGAGCCTAAGGACAAATCTCAAACGCATGAGTGAGCCACTCAGCCGCCGATCGATCTAACATCTTTGGCGACATTTTGATTTCACATTTGCATCTTTTTCTTCTTTTGCTTTGCAATTCAATCATACAAAATTCTACCTTTCTTCTATTCTTGAGAGCATTTTTGCAGCCCTGATTATTTTATCAGCTTCGGATCATCTGTTGATCTTCTTATTTAATGAGAGACGATTCTTCTGTTAGGAATTTGAAGAAGAGTTGTTCTTTGAGAGAACAAATAAAAAAATCAATTTAGTTTCAGCTATGATATTGGTGGTCCGGTGGACATATCGGTTTGGTTAGATGTGAGAAAAGCTATTGCCCTTCAAGATGTAAGCTTCGTAATGTTTTCTATGGGAGCTCACATTCAGTTGTCGACATGAAGTCATGGCTGTAACATGAGTATTTCCCAATAGAAATGCAGAGATGCTGATTGACTAAGATGTACTATCATTAATTACTTTTTCGTTTCATCTTGCTTGAAAACTAACGTTGATGGAAAGGTTTGAGTTAGAATATTTTGATCAAATTTTAATCATGATTGTTCTTAATGTTATTAATTTACTCTCAAAATAGTGCGATATAAAGGTAATCAATTGAAATTTATACTGCACTCATCTCAAAGTAAATTTGTTGGGTGGCTATAAGCCTATCCTGATCTAAAAGATTTTACTTAGGAAGCCTTGTGTTGTTATACCAGTTGTTGTTTCAGACATACACAATACCTCCATTGTTGAAGGTACCTCTGTTGGGCCAATGGACCATAGAATTTGTGTGATTGCACAACACTTTAAAGACCTGAATCTTTTACTTGAGAAACTGAACTTGATGCAGCTTTATATTGCAAACTGTGATTCTTTGGGACAAAATTGAGGTAATATGTGGTTTTCTGTGTTTTGAAGTATTTATGCATGGTTATATATATATGTTCCGAAGATAACTAAGAATGGAAATGTCAATTGTTTTCTTTATTTATTTCTTATAAATCATGTAAACTTGTGACAAATAATGCGATCTACATATTCTGCTCAGCATTAAAGGCTATTTTCTCTGCATTTGGCCGCCTCTCAATTGTTTTTTCTTTATGTTTTATGGCTTCTTCTGTGTTTATTTTTATTTTCTTTGTAAACACGCCATTCATGTATGGGCGTCTTAATATCTTTTAGCCATCTTAATTAAGATTTAGCATTAGTTCTGAGCAAAATTATAAAGACCAATCAAACGGAATGTTCTAAAATCCAAAGAAAACTCTTCAAAAAAAGTTGTTTTATGAGAAGACTGAATAAAATCCAATCCTATCTCTAAAAGGTGTTCAGCATCTACTACTGTTACTTAGCTATGGTATACCCTCCACCGAGAAGGTAAGAATTATTTGTCAAGCTAGTTTATGATTCATTGTCTCTGTCAAGTATCAAGCTCACATTTTAGTGGCTAAAAGGACAAACCAAAAAAAATCCAACCGAACTTCAATTAAAATCGATCAAATGCAAGAATTGAAAATTTGCATAAACTATTTTGCTTGATTTCCATCTAAATAGTAATAGACAATTCATCCCAACTTTGTAGCTGATAAGTTACTCATTTATTTCTTTGTAATATGAAATCAAATTGAAGTGAGTCAATCAAGATGAAAGTTTTTTTTTTACTCCTCATCAAAAGAGTTGCTATCGTACAATTTTGATTTCCTCTTGTAGTGTCAATTCAATTTTAAACTATGATCATTTTGAAATCAAATCTAAACCTCTTATCACCCTTTGTATTTCTTTGCTTCTATCTCTCTGTCCTATATAGTAAAAGGTTTTGTATAAGAAATTTATTTCTATTTATAAGCTTGAGGTTATCTTGCAGTTTTACTGTTTCTCGTTCATCTAAATGAGTATTATCATTGTCGAGGTTGTATATCACAATCTATGATCTTTCTACTAAAATGTATGGTGTCGATTCTTAATTTATCAAGGCAGTATTATAGGGCCTGATGTTTTGTTTCATAAAGGATATAACTATGGTTGTTCAAATTTGTGTGGGGTAAAGAACGATGCGTTCAAGTAAATTCAAGGTGGAGTGAGGCAGAGAGGAGGCCTGAACTATAAGAGAGAGTGCAATGGATGTGTATTTACTAAGATAAGTTGGATTGTTTGTGTAGCGCGAGAATTGTTACATGCCTCTTAAATAAGGATTGAAGTCACCTACAAATATACATTAGAGATTGAACACCTTCGTAGCATGCACACACACACACATATAATATGCATAAATGAAAATATTTTGTAGAAGCCTTAAGGCTGTAATAAAAATAAAAAAACAAATAATAAAGCGTTAAAAGAATATTTAAAAATCGGCTGTAATAAAAATAAAAAAACAAATAATAAAGCGTTAAAAGAATATTTAAAAATCAGAAATATTCTTAAAATTCGATGGCATATTAGAAACCACGAGGTGGAGCGTGAAGCAAGAGAGTTTGAATACGAGGCATTGAAACCATATCATGGTTAGCACTTTTACTCATATTACCTTAGAAGGAATGATACAAGGTGGCTTCTCAGCCCTTTTAATCCATTCAATAACATCATTCGAAAAACCAAAATAATAGATTCATTCACAATTGTCAAAGACGAGATAACCATTCCTTAATAATAAGCCCAACACAACGAGATAACCATTCGAGTAAAAATTGTCAAAGACGCACAAATACGGCAGAAATTTCTGGCCATGCACACCAGTACTAATAATATCAAGTCTTTGAAGAGAAGATAACGAGAACTATAAAAAATATATCCATTGCAAAAAAAGTTTGCAATGAACTATATAGATCCGAATTAAAGTCGCAACAAGTAGATAAGAGATTTAAAATTTTTAGTCGACCTCCTCGATCTTGGGACCAGCGCTGCTACCACCACCAGTTGGAATATCATCAGGCATTCCTCCGCCCACATCAGGTCCAGCTCCCTGATACATTTTGGCAATGATGGGGTTGCAGATGCCCTCGAGTTCCTTCATCTTGTCATCAAACTCATCAGCCTCGGCCAACTGATTGCTTTCGAGCCACTGGATAGCCTGATCAATGGCATCTTCAATCTTCTTCTTGTCGCCAGCAGTAAGCTTAGAGGCTATCTTCTCATCCTTGACAGTGTTCCTCATATTGTACGCATAATTCTCCAACGTGTTCTTCGACTCAACCTTTTTCTTGTGCTCCTCATCCTCAGACTTGTACTTCTCCGCTTCCTGTACCATCTTCTCAATCTCCTCCTTGCTCAGGCGGCCCTTGTCATTGGTGATGGTGATCTTATTCTTCTGCCCAGTTGTTTTATCCTCGGCAGAAACATTCAGGATACCATTAGCATCAATGTCAAAGCAAACAGTAATCTGGGGAACGCCCCTGGGAGCAGGTGGGATGCCCGAGAGCTCGAATTTGCCGAGTAGATTGTTGTCCCTGGTCCTCGTCCTCTCACCTTCATAGACCTGGATCAAGACACCAGGCTGATTGTCTGAGTAGGTGGAGAAGACCTGCTCCTTCTTGGTGGGGATGGTGGTGTTCCTTGGAATCAATACTGTCATGACACCACCAGCAGTCTCCAGACCAAGGGAGAGAGGAGTAACGTCGAGGAGTAGAAGGTCCTGAACCTTCTCGTTGCCCTCACCACTCAAGATGGCAGCTTGAACAGCAGCGCCATAAGCAACGGCCTCATCAGGGTTGATGCTCTTGCAGAGCTCCTTCCCATTGAAGAAATCCTGCAACAGCTGCTGCACCTTAGGAATCCGAGTGGATCCTCCAACCAGAACAACATCATGAACAGTGCTCTTGTCCATCTTTGCATCCCTCAAGCACTTCTCCACAGGTTCCATACACTTCCTGAAAAGATCCATGTTGAGTTCCTCAAACCTGGCACGAGTAATGGTGGAGTAGAAATCAATGCCCTCATAGAGGGAATCAATTTCAATTGTGGTTTGAGCAGTGGAAGATAAAGTCCTCTTCGCCCTCTCACAAGCAGTCCTCAACCTCCGGAGAGCTCTGGGATTGCCGCTGATATCTTTCTTATTTTTCCTCTTAAATTCCTGGACAAAGTGGTTCACCATTCTATTGTCAAAGTCCTCACCACCAAGATGAGTGTCTCCTGCAGTAGCCTTGACTTCAAAGATACCCTCTTCAATGGTGAGGAGAGAGACATCAAAAGTACCACCACCCAAGTCAAAAATGAGAACATTCTTCTCACCAACGCTGGTAGCCTTCTTGTCAAGACCATAGGCAATGGCAGCAGCAGTCGGCTCGTTAATGATTCTCATAACATTAAGGCCAGCAATGACACCAGCATCCTTTGTGGCTTGGCGCTGAGAGTCGTTGAAGTATGCAGGAACGGTGACAACAGCATTCTTTACAGTGGATCCCAAATAAGCCTCAGCAATTTCACGCATCTTAATTAGAACCATGGATGAGATTTCTTCAGCTGCAAACTGTTTATCTTCTCCCTTATACTGGACAATAATCATGGGTTTGTCTCCAGGCCCAGGAATGACTTTGAATGGCCAAAGCTTGATATCACTCTGAACAGAAGCATCACTATACCTCCTACCAATCAATCGCTTGGCATCTGTAAAGGATAAATAATATATTGCTTAGAAAAATCTATGGATTGAAGATACGAGCGTATATACAATAGTCGTAGAAAAAGAGTGTTCATAACTACCAAACTAGAGAGAATACTAACACTACCAAACAACATGATAGTTAAATCAAATTGTTACAACTCACATGCATTGAAATCCTGCCAATTATTACGCACATTATTATTAATTAAAGAAAAGATCTACTAACCTCATCGGACAATCCATTAGTTGGTTGATTAGGCTTAACTGATCTCATATTCCACATAGAATGAAAGCAATATGCGGTTGGATGAAAATAATTAGGTCACATACATCTTTTTGGGAATATTACAATTTTAAATGACATATTACATGCATACGAAATATGAAGAAGTTGTGTTAAATCAAATTGATTCATGACTCTTTGTAAATAAACCTATGCCTTAGTTCTGTTCCAGTAACTGGACGGTACAAAGACTCACAATCAGAGAGAGGTGATAGATTCATTGATCTAGAGGAAAGTGCTAGCTTCACTCATCTAAACACGGCTTCAGGAGAAAAAAAATATGCTTCCAATATTCAGCTGCAATTGAGATTTGATATCATGAAAATGAGGGCATCTTCGTAGGAGGGTTTGTTGACGATTCGAAGAGTAAACAACATCCCTAAATTGGCACTAATAGGAAGGAGATAGATTAGAACACCCATCCTCAATTTGGAGATAAAATTCATCAAAATGTAGTTTATCAAAACACCGAACAGGAGATGTGTGAAAAACTAAAATCTCTCTAGATGATGAAACCGCTTTACAACCATCTCTTTGTAAAACAATAATTAATTCTTATCACATGGAAGATGATAACATCACAGTAAAAACATTTGAATGTTTACGCAATCTAGCTTCAGATCAAACAAAACTAAACGTGGATATGGTAGAAAAAGATTAAGCTTTCACTTTGATCATATTCTGCCCTCTACCATCCACTTAAAAGCACATTTTCAACACTTTATAACATACTCTATTAAATGAGTTGCACAACAATAGACATGAAAGAAGCCCCACCACGGGATTATTTCTAAAGCGTTATTAATAGACTGAATAAAACAAATAAAACAAAAGATCAAAATCAAAATCCAAAAGAAAAAGTTGATGGCACTATTGCAAGCTCCTGGAGACTAGTCATTTGCATACTTTAAAAAGAAGGTAATAAAAAAATCAATTCAAGTTATAAAGCAACAAAAATAAAGGATATGATCCAGTTTCTAATTATTCTTTCTACCAAAGAAAATTAAACCTTATTCTAGGTGCCCATTGCACATGACACCTCACAAGAATAGTTTTCTTAAAAATTTGTTATGGTATGGACAATGACGACCATTCATGGAACAATAAGGTAGTGCCGATTCAAATCAAAACACGACTATAGAAGTCAGGAATGTGCCTAATTTGAAGATGATCACATGTTCATAACAGATTATATTTCTCAAACTGCCATAATTTTGATGTCGAGAAAAATGGAATTGATTACTGAAGGGGGCACTATGATGGGTAATGCGTCCATACAATTAAACTAGATTATTATTAGACATGATTTGGCCGTACAAAGCTGAAACTATTAAAGTTAAGGCAAAAAAAAAAAGTATGACTTGCGATCAGAAGACTGAAAATTTCAAGCTCTGAGAGTCAAACAAAGGATGAAGCTGTGAGAACTTAAAAATACGGTGGACATATGCCTATTTTGAAGAATAATTATATCTTTAGGATGCTTAGACTACAATGGGCGCAAATTAAATGTTTCAAAAAGCGTACTTGTTATGATGAGTGCAAAATAAGCCAAACTTTACTTTTACAAGACAAAGCAATGAAAACTGATGTATCAATTTTTTTCCAAATAATTTGACAATATTATAGTACAAGAAACAAGTCAGAATATAATTTATTAAAATAGTGCAACACGAAATTATTAATGATGAAGAATTGGAAACATTTGTAGAGTTCTATGAGTATTATGTTTTGAATAAGTAGCATAGATTGAAAATTCTCAATGTAAACTAAACAACGAAAGTACTTTCAACTACATTCACTAATGTCCTAGCAAAAGATTGATATATTTGAAACATGTAAATAGATGACACAAATTGAGAAGCAAGCACAAAAATATCAATAGAAAACCAATGACCTCTTTATTTTTTTCTCTTTGGAGTTTAAACCATTTATAAAAAAAATAAAGCATTTTCAAACATAAGATTGTGATAGATCACCTCCACAAAAGAGATTAGTAAAAACAAAAGTTGTATACAACACTCCTAAAAATAACAATTATGTCTCTAACTGTACTTTAAAGGAATTTTTTTGGCGGAGGCTATTAGTACATGTTACTTAGATGGCACAACTATGACATGAGTTTAAGGCCATGCAAAAGAATGAAATTTGTAATATGGTTGAACTACCTAAAACTGTAAAATCTATAGGTTGCAAGCAAACTTCCAAGTGCAACAAATAACCATTAATAAAAATAACATCAATGAGACCAAATGGATAGCTTTGCTCATCATTATTTATAACAATACAACTCCAAACTTCCAAATGATGTGAGACCAAATGGATAGGACTTTTTTCAAGACCTATATGAAAAAACAAATGGGACAAAGCTTCTTGACAAAGTCATAGCCACATCACAATAATATTACAATAACAAGCCTTTATCCCACTACATGAGGATTGCTATATGAGTCTTTTTTTCCTCGATGTATCCTATTAAATGTCAAATTCTCATTTAATTCTAATAAAATAAGTTTAACAACTCTCCCTCTCTCTCTCTCTAATTTCGTTTGACTACTCCAACCATTTCATGTATATATTCATTTCACATTTTATCTCTACGTGTAAAGCCACTCACCCACCTAAGCATCTTTACCTTTGTAACACTTAATTTTATGCTTCTCTTTTATCCGCCAACATGTAGCGCCATTGGAGGTCTCACCACCATCTTATAAAATATTTCTTTAAATATAAGTGGTACTTTCTATCCCACAACAAACACAATGCATTCAACCACTTCAACCATCCAACTTGAATTATACTAATAACATCCCTATCCATTTCACCATCACTTTGAACAATAGACCTAAGATATCTAAAACATTCACTCCTTTTAATGACTTGAACACCCATTGTCACAACTCCTCCACTTGATCTACTACTACTAAAAAATTATACTCCATATAATCTATTTTAAAAAATCACACAACAATAAAATAAAAAATAAAGAAAAAAAATCAATTATATTATATAATTTTACTTAATTATTAATTTTGAACATAAAATGAGTCGGATATGATAAAAAAAAAAGTTTATCCATGTTCAACTAATTTACAAATCAAGTTCAATAATCTATATGTATTCTAATTGCTTAATAACAAAAGAATCAAACATAAGCTTTATAATGAGCATAAAAAAGCTATTCATGAACAAGCTCTTTTGAAAGCCCTAATTATATAGCCAATGTTCAATTCATTCATTACAAATAAACCAAATACAAAAAACTTATCTAAGCTTATTTATAAGTGAATCTAATATGTAAAGATATTTATTTGACTGAATTCAACTCATTATAGGCTCAAATTGAATGATCAAATAAATAAACATATAATATATAATAAATATAATATATTGCCAATTTATTTTTTTTAATATTTTCATTTTTAGCATATAGCAATCATTGACTACAACTTCATTAGAAAAATGAAGCATAAAAATTAATGTCTGCTACCTTTTGTACATATCTAAGATAAAACCCCATTCACACATCTTTTAGTTACATTTATGCTATTTAAAACAATTATAATACAAGCTCCATTGCCAAAAAATTTATTTTTTGCGCAACTAAGGATATGCATATGGGTGATATGGATTCTTGCATATAGTGAGGCATGAATGTTTGATCATTTTACAATGATTTAAAAAGTTTGTTAAGAAAACCTAACATATTAAAATCCCTAATGTGATTTTTGATTACCTTGTTTATTTAAGAGCTAAAATTCAAAAATTTTAATGAAGTTAAATTAAATTCAACCCAAATGACTTCAATTTCATTAAGATAAATTGAATACAAAAGGCATTCACAATAAAATCTGTACTAAAACCATATTGAACAAACATAAATTTATATGAGACAAATTTGAGGAATCATTTAGCTCGCTCAAGTTAGGTTGACATCCAATAATTTTTTTTAAAAATATGTTACATTTTTGTACTGATAAATTTAATTATATTAAAATATATATTATATTATGTTATATATCTTAAACGTAATATTCCATAGTATCCATGTGTGTGTGTGTGTGTGTAGAGAGAGAGAGAGAGAGAGAGAGAGATTGTCTTCCTGAGTGTGATATTAGAGTTCAGACAAAAAAATAATAGACAAATTAGTAGTGCATCTACCTAAATTTTTCCTGAAAATACCAAAAACACAAATTATTTGTCAAATTTGCATTTTGCTTTAATGCTATATATTCATTTTTAATAATTTTGTAATTTACTTTACTGATTGTTTTAATTTATTTATTAATTTTTTAATTCATTCATTTTCACATATTTCTTAGAGAAATTGAATCATTTGAATCTTAGCTTCAACTTGAAATAAGTAAATAGTTTCTCCTACGAGTAGTATTAAGAATTAAGGTAAGTTAACATTTCCCTATTGATCATCATTGCTCATCACATAGGTTCATTTACAAGTATTTGTTATTTATTGATTAATTATCAAATGATCATCATATCGTCTGCAAATAAAAGATCAGAATAATTGCAAAAAATAAAGAAGTTAAGTGGATAGCATTAGCATATCATAAGTTACATACATGATCTATAATTTTAGTAAGAACATGGTCTATATTTTCTATCTTAGAGATCTTCACACAAGTAATGCTGATCTAATTTTATAAAATTGCCAAGCTTCATGCTTCAAATCCACCTATACTAACTTCGAAGATGTTGCACTCTAAGCACACCAAAACAATTAATAAATAAGACTTAACAAAAACTACAATATATCCATTTTCAAACAAATCATCAGAGAAAGACAAATTAGTGAACAACAGATCTAACTTAATTACCAAGTAGCTTCACAACGACTTAACGAATGAATAATATGATTGCTAGAGAAAACAGATCACGCTTATGGGATCTGATCCGTTAAGTGAACTCCTAAACTAAGTAGACCCCATCGCGAATGGCTTCGAACGGAGATATAAAAAAACATAAGCAAAATATTGACAGATCCATCATACACAAGGCGATTTAAGCCTCTGCAGACAGATCTCTAGCATATGAAACTTCATCAAATAGCATTTCATAAGATATATCAACAGAAGCAATTACTATATTTTATTAAAAAAATTAATGACCTATCCTACACATGAAAAAGTAACAGACGATTACATAGAGCATAAACTATAAGAAATCAAACTAGTTAAGAGTCCTCACCAAAAACGGTGTTAATAGGGTTCATGGCGACCTGATTCTTCGCAGCATCGCCGATCAGCCGTTCTGTGTCGGTGAACGCGACATACGACGGGGTCGTTCGGTTACCTTGGTCGTTTGCGATGATTTCGACCCGATCGTGCTGCCATACTCCCACGCAAGAGTACGTGGTACCGAGATCAATACCAATCGCTGGGCCCTCTCCCTTTCCGGCCATATCGAGAGGATTGAGAGCTGAGATCTAAGAAAATTGAAGAGAGAAGGAAAATGTAGCGGCAGCAGCTGGCTAGGGTTTCGAAACGAGGTCTAGAGAGGAAGGGCATTCAGAGATGAAGAATCTTATATAGGACTAGGTGTCTCTAGAACGTTCTGACGGCATTCGCCAGCCTGATGAGCACATCAGAATGGAAATTTGAACGGTCAATGATCGACTTACTTTTCATAAATTATTATTATTATTATTATTTTTAATTCTTCGTGAAAAAATTGAATTTAAAGAAATTTGTAGCATATAATTGATTTTAATTTTTTATTATATCAAATTAAATGATACATTAACAAAAATTATAACTTATAATTAAAATAAATAAATAAATCTTAAAATCAAATAAACCACTAGAAACCTTTACATAAATACTAAATAATTTTTATTTATCTAATACTAAAAAACTTAAATGACACTTAATTATTTAATATCACATCATAAATTTTAAAGTCAAACACATTTACATATAACGTTATATATGTGAAACAAATTTTAAATATTTTACATGAATCGTTAGAAATGTATAAATCTTTTATTATATCTCTAACATAAATTTTATATTTATTTAGATAACATTTTTTTATGCTTGAAAAAAAATCTTTTACTTAAAAATTTTAAAATAAAATTATTTTTATATGATATTAAATTTTAATATTATATATATATATATAATATATATATTAAAATTTTTATGCTAGCGCATAGGAATCATAAGATATGTATCTAAAAATAATAATTAGTATTCCTTTTCCAACAAAAGAAATATCACTTTACTGATTCACGTTCGGATCGGACGGTCCAAATCAGCTCGAGGTTATAAATCCAACAGCTAACGTCTGATAGAAATTTCTAGAAAGGTCACCACCTGTATTATTGCATTCTCCCTATCGCGAGGACAAATTCTCCACCAACCATTTTATTTCTAAAAATCATTATTATTATTTTCAGCAGCGTTTGCTCTCAGCACATTGCGGAAAAAAAAAGACAACAATAAATATATGACTCGATTAAACAATTAAATTTAAATTTAAATAAAAAAAGATCAAATTTTAATTAAAAATCGACTTAATTTTTTTTGCGTTTATTTTAAATTAATCTGAATAAATCTAAATCAATTTAAAATAACCCAATTATTATTCAATTTCAAATTAGATAGTTTTATGTCGAATTAATTGAGTTAAAAATGTCATTCAAATTAATTGAATCATATTAAAAAAAAATAACATAATCTGATTTAAAAGCTCTCCCTTCCCTCATTAGTAAACCTATACTAAGCAGAACATTCTTAGCAGAGCCCGCTGTAACTCCGAACACTCTGAAGAACCTCTTCTTCCAAACCGATGAGTAAATGGCAGAAAGCTTCGAGATCACTTGCCTCTTCTTTGAAGGAGAACCTGAACTCCTTCCAAACAAACTGCAGGGTCTGGGCATTGCTTGCCATGGATTCAGGAACCTTGGCGAGGACATCGAAGCCATATTGATCAATTGATAACATTAACGCATCCTGCAAGCAAAAAATGTAAGCTCATGAGAACACTGTAATGAAGGCTATTACAAGTTTTTTCATAAAGACTCATTAAATGCTTCACTGAAACAAGTATGAATGGCATGCCATAAAGAATGTTCCTGAAAATATCAAAGACATATTATCTGCACTAAAGGATTTGATATGTCTCTACTAATAGTTTGTGCAATATCATATAATAACATTAAAGAAATGCAATTTGAGTTGAGCGTTAGCAGAAAAGAGATGGGTGTCAGCCAGTCCAATTGAAATTTGTTGCTGAGATAATTTCACCTATAGGACACTTTTTTCTAACCTGCGTGCAAGCACTTGAGCTTATATTGATGAATTCTAATGCAACTTGATTACTCTTTGAATGCATTGAAGGGCCGGTTTGACTTTCAATGACTAGTTGGTCTACCAAACTCTGGGTAAAATAAAAGAGGTGTTTAAACTATGGATGTAGCCTGCACTGCGCATACATTTTCAATCTTCATTATCAAAGATTCGATCCGGGAAGAAATGCAAATTATGGTAACAATATCTTTGCCGGTCTCAAGTCAGATGTGAAAAATAAAAGGTTGCATTAGGTAGTCGACAACCAGGTAAAACTTGTTAAAATAATCATAACATGAATCCTTTAAATCATCAGTTATATTAGGCCCTAGAAGCGACGCGTATGAATTAATACAAAAAAATGAGCGCACGATCTACCGCGCATGTTAAATAAGCTGTTCTCACATTATGACGGATGCGGCAAAGAAATTAGTCCATAAAACTAGAATTAGGTTATGATATTGAAATATAGTAATTCTTACGTAAATTAACTAATAGATATTACATAGAAAGATAAATATTTTATGTGTCAAAAAACTAAATGGGTTGAGGAGAAGAGAGATTGATAGTTTAGGTTTTAAACTTTGATTCGCGTAGGTCAAACAGAAATGATATAGGTATGATTATAGATAAAGAATGATAATGTTATAAATATTAATAGATGTGGAGATAAATTATACTTTAAAGATTATTTGATACTAATATTATCAACGTTATAAGTGTTTACGCCCTCAAGTAGGTTTGGATGTAAACTCAAAAGAAAAATTTTGAAATGATTTAGAGGATTAATATAAAAGATACCTCAAGAAAAAAGATTTATCGGAGAGATTTAAATGGACATATAGAGTGGTAGAAGATTTTAAAAGTATTCACGATGCATGGATTTAGAGTTCATTAAAGAAAAGCAGAACTATATTAGATTGTGACAAATTTTACGATTAGTGCTAATATTTTATTTAAGAAAAGAGAATATATTATTACTTATAAAATGGATCTAGTAAAACACGATTGATTATTTTCTAATAAAGAAAAATAATCGCTAGATTATAAAGATTGTAAGGCTCCACATTACCTGACGCATGCAAAGAAGTTAGTCCATAAACTACAATTAGGTTAAGATCTCTAACATATGTACTCTTACGCGTAAATTAATGAATTAATAAATATTAGGCTCATGAAAAGATAAATATTTTACGCAAAAACTAAACCAGGAGAAGGCCAGATTGATAATTTAGATTGGGATAAAAGCCAATGATAACGCTACAAATATTAATAATGTAGTGTAATTATAAATTTTAAAGCATTGTTGATACCAAGATTATCAATATTATAAAGATTTACGCCTCCCAAGAGGGTTCGACGTGAAACCAAAGTTAAAAAATTTCAAACGATTTGTATGATTAATACAAAAGATACCTCTCAAGAAAAAAATATTTATTAGAGGAGATTTAAATACATATTGGTAGAAATGGTAGAAGATTTTAAAGATTCATGGTTATAGATTTGGATGATTAAAAAAAGGTAGACTATATTAGATTTTTTTTTACGATTTTACAATGCTTAATCTTTATTTAAAAGAGATGAATATATTATTACTTATAAAATGGATCTAAGAAAACACAGAATTATTTTCTAATAAGAAAAAATCGCTTATATTATAAAGATTGTAAGATCATTCCGTGAAAGTTTAAGCCCAATATCGATTGTTAATTTTAGATTTTAAGATGAAAGATTGAAGAGGAAAATAAATCGATTATTATCCCAAGATTAGATGGGACACTTAAAGAACACAAATAAAAATATTTTTAAGAAGCTTAAGAGCTTAGAATTTGGGATGTTTATAAGGAAGTTTAATATTAGTGAAAAGAATGCGAAATGTTGCCAAAAAATGTGGAGAATCAAAGGAAGTTCTTTTAATAAAAATAATTAATGGAAATGACAGAAAATATAAGAAATAAGAAGATTATTATAAAACTTTATATGTAAAACTAGAATTGAGAAATATATAAAATAAGACGTAGAGATTCTAAGAAAACAACATATGATGAAAAAAAATTAACTTTAAATGATACAATGACATAGTTAGAATGTATATAAGTTACCAACCAGATAGGAGAATAAAGTGAGGTGTATTAACGATGAAAATAATAAAATATTTTTCTTAAAAAAGAATATTAAAAATAAGTGGATGAGGTATTTTAATAAACTTTTCAATGAAGGATCTGGAAGTACGATTGATTTTAACAACCTTAATATCCTAAACAAAATTAGAGAATTTTATTTTTATCATCGATAAGAATCAAGTTAGAAGTTTTAAAGAAAATGAAATGTAGAAACAAGGACTACGATGATATTCCAATAGTGTGGATATGTTTAGGAGATCAAAGAATTTATTGGCTTACAAATCTTTTTAATGTTATTTTAAAGATTAAAAAGATGTCAAATGAGTGGAGAAAGAGTTTGTTAGTTCCTATATTTAAGAATAAAGGTGATGCACAAGAGTGCAAATTATAGAGGAATTAAATTAATGTGTCACACATTAAAATTATGGGAGAGTAATTGAGCATAAGTTACGATGTGATACAAAAGTTTCTCACAATCAGTTTGATTTCATACTAGGTAGATCTATACTATGGATGTTATATATTTGATAAAAGGTTTGATGGAGAAGTATAAAGAAAGTAAGGAGGATCTATATATGATATTTATTGATTTAGAGAAAGCTTATGATAAAGTTTCAAGAGATGTTCTTTAGAGAGTTCTAGAATAATATTGGTTATATTCAAGTCATTAAGGATATGTATACTAGTCATTACTTGTGTCCAAACACAAAGAGTATTGACAAAATATTTTCCTATTTGGTTGGATTACATCAAGGATCCTTTAAGCTCTTATCTTTTACTTTAGTTCGGATGTTCTTACTAAGCATTTACAGAAAATGTACCTTGGTGTATGTTTTTTGCTAATGACATTCTTCTTGATAAGACTAGAGGAGTCCAAGAGAAACTTGAATTATGGAGGTCAACTTTAAAGCTAAAGGTTTTCGCTTTAAGTAGATCTAAAACGAATATATGGAGTGTAATTTTAGTAGAAGTCTAGTGTTGTGACAGGTGAACAAGTCATTAATAAGAGTGAGTGATTCAGATATTTAGGCTCTATTGTTCAAAATGATGGTGAAATAGATGGAGATGTTATTAGTAGAATTCAAGTTGGATGGTTGAAGTAGAGGAATGCATCTCACTGTTGTGTGATAAAAAGTTCCACTTAAACTAATTAGGTGGATCTTGGAATAGGTACTACGTAAATTAATGGAATTGATAGATATTATGGTTCAAAGATAAATATTTTATGTGTTCAAGAACCGAATGGGGAGAAGGCGGAGATTGATAGTTTAGGTTTTAAACTTAGATTCAAAAGTCGAACTAGAAATAGAAAGTGATTCAGATAAAAGTTTGAAAAATAATGATATAAATATTAATATGTGGAGATAGAATTATATTTTTAAAGATTATTATCGATACTTAAGATTATCAATGTTATAAGTATTTATGTTCCTCAAGTTGGTTGAGAGTCAAAAGAAAAATTTTGGAAGCTAATTAGACTATAAAAGATACCCTCAAGAAAAAAATATTTATTGAAGGAGATTTAAATGACATGGTAGAGTGGTAGAAGATTTTAAAATATTCACAGTAGTTATAAATTTGGAGACTAATAATAAAGAGACTATATTAGATTTTCTTTAGATAAGATTTTAGTATAACACTTTATTTAAAAAAAGAGATAACATATTATTACTTATAAAATGGATCTAAGAAAACATGATAGATTGATTATTTTCGATAAGAAAAATAGATCGCGTTTAGATTGAAAAGATTGTAAAGATCATTCCGTGAAAATCTAAGCATCTACATCGATCGTATTTTTAGATTTTAAGAGAAAAGGTTGTAAGAAAAAAAAATAAACCAAATTATCATTTAGATGGGATGAACTTAAAGAACACAAATAAAATATTTTAAGAGAAACTACATGAGATTAGAATTTGGGATGTTCACGAAAAGTAACATTAAAAAATAAAAGTGAAATTAAGCAGAAGAAAAGATATTTGGAGAATCAAAAGGAAAAGCTTCTTTAATAAGAATAGTTGGTATGGAGTCTGTACGAAAGAAAAGATATAAGAAGTATTATAAAACTGGTTTAGATAAAAACTGGAGAATTGAGATGGCGTAGAGATTTTAAGAAAGAAGATATATGACGAAAATTTAAATTTTTAATGATAGATTAGATACCAAAAAGAAGAAAGATGAAAGATGTTATAATCAAAAAGAAAGAAAAGACATATTTAAGTGATAGAATTAGGTTGAAAATAATAAAATACTTTTTTTAGAAAGGATATTGAAAATAGGTGGATGAGTATTTTGATAAACTTTTCAAGGATCTGAAAGACGATTGATTTTAGAACCTTAATACCCTAAACAAAATAGAATTTCATTTTATCGTCAGATTAGTAAATTTGAAGTTAGTGAAGCTATAAAGAAAATGAAATGTAAGCAGGACCGATAATATTCCAATGTGTGGAAATGTTTAGGAGATCAAGGAATTTCTCTACAAAATCTTTTTTAATGTCATTTTAAAGACTAAAATGATGTCGATGAGTAGAAAAGAGTTTGTTGATTCTATATTTAAGAATAAAGGTGATGCAAAGATGCAAATTATAGGAATTAAGTTAATGTGTCATACATTAAAATTATGGAGAGAGTAATTGTGTCACACCCCGATGACTTATACTGGGTGTCAGAATAGGATGATTTCGATTAGATACGATTCCACCAACACGCTCCAACCTGCGGAATGAACGTTAAATGTGTATCTAATCAAATCATCACAAATATTTACAATTCATATATCTACTTAACTTAATTCATATCACAATTACTGCAATCTTTAAGTTTATAAATAAATACGAAGAACTAAAGACATCGATTAAAATTTTATACGCATCCACAAAGTTCTTCCCAAAACTATACACCCCAAACGTATTAATTAACAAAACAGACTACTTTTACCCAAAATTGCCTTTTCCTCGAAATTATCAACTTAGTGATCATGAAAATTTTCATGGAGAACGCTAAAGTAGTTTCTAAAGACAAGAGAATAATCGCGACGTACGTAAATTTACAAAATGAAACTACGCAGAATGTAACAATATAATCAACAATATCTGTATGCGAAAATGTAATATAATCAACCCCAAACGTATTAATTCAACAAAGTAGCTTTTACCCAACTCGTCTTTTCCAAATTATCAATCCAGAAGATCATGAAAAGTTGGAGACAAGAACGCTAAAGAGTTCTCAAAGATGCAAGAGAATAATCGCATTTAATGTAATTTACAAAAGCGGTAAACTACGCGAATAACAACGAACCGAACAACAGAAAGGTAATGTAACGAATAATCTAAATGAACAATAGAGTCATATCAGATCAAGCGCTAGTGACGATTTTCATTAAAATCATTTCGCTTCTATATCAAATCATTTTAAATGTATTTATAATCGTGCGGTTTTGACTTCATAACAAAGTGCCACCCTACCGTCACTAAAGCAAGGCCGTAACCATACTTTACCTAACAACGACACTAATCGAATTTTAACGGCTCCAACCTCAAAATGTCGAGTCGGGATACTAAGATCCCCTAATCACGGCTCATCTCGTCAACTTTTCTATCGCAGATTTATAACATACTTTCCTATCACAATTTTCCCGACATTTCGCTTATCACATTCCGCATTTTAAAACACTATACGCCTAAATGAAATCATACGTAACTTGCTTTATAATCATCAGAATCAATAATCTAGGTCAGTAATAAACATTTGTATTTGATTCAATACGACGAAATATATATACGTCATTCATACAATTTATCAAGTGGTAAACATGACATACATGAATAAATAATTTAAATTAACAATTACCATTTAACGCTGTCAATGTGTGACGTCAATTTATTCTCCTCGAAGACACAACCTATCATTAAATAACTCTTCTAAATACTTCTAATACAAACTCATAAATGAAACTCATAAATTAACACCAATCTTCGAAATTGATATCTCCTCAGTTTTACCTACATTTAGTAATCTACTAACGTCACTATTAATTACCTGCTTCAATCAACAAACTAAAATTAACAAACAATGTCAGTCCTAAACCTCCATTTTAATACACAATAATTCTGCAACTCACCTAAGCCAAAATAGTTCGGAACTCCCCAATCACGCATTTCAACAGGGGAAAAGAAAAGGGATAGGGAAAGAAAATTAAGAACTTACAAAATTCCTAAGTTTCACCGACGGTGAACAAGAAATCCCAAACCGAGCCGATCGGTTCCGGATTTCCACCCAAGCAGCTTTACGGATTTCCCAACCCGTTCTCACGGACTTACGATGTGGCGATTTCCAGCGACGACGAAGCGGCGCATGGCAGGAAGCGCACGGATGGCTTGGCCAAGCCGACGCAATCCTTGCCACGACGCTGGTCGGCCACGGAGTGGCGCCTGGCTGGCCGAGAGGAAGGGAAAGGAGGAGAAGAACTCAGCGGAAGGAAATCAACGAAGATCGAGGCCGAGGAAGGAATGAAATAGAAGCTGCGGAGAGATCCAACCATACAGCGTCGAATGGCTTAATCCTACCGACGATGCTTAGCTACAACCTAATGCTACAAGAACGACAAGTAATTAGTAATTAAGAAATAAGCTAATTGGATTAAATAGGATATTACAAATTGAGCATAGGTTACGATGTGATACAGAAGTTTCTCACAATCAATTTGATTTCATGCCAGGTAGATCTACTATGAATGCTATACATTTGTTAAGGGGTTTGATGGAGAAGCATAGAGAAAGTAAGGAGGATCTACATATAATATTTATTGATTTAGATAAAGCTTATGAAAAAGTTTCAAGAGATGTTCTTTGAAGAGTTCTAACGAGAGTTAATATTGGTTATATTCAAGTCATTAAGAATATGTATACTAGAGTTGTTACTTGTGTCCAAACACAAGGAGGATTGACAAAATATTTTCCTATTTGGTTGGATTACATCAAGGATCGCCTTTAAGCCCTTATCTTTTACTTTAGTTATGGATGTTCTTACTAGGCATTTACAAGAAAATGTACCTTGGTATATACTTTTTGTTGATGGCATTCTTCTTGTTCATAAGACCAGAGAGGGATTCCAACAGAAACTTGAAATGGAGGTCAAATCTAGAGTCTAAAAGTTTTTGTTTAAGTAGATCTAAAACTGAATTTATTGAGTGTAATTTTAGTTGTAGAAGTTCTAATGGTTGTGACATTAGGTGAACAAGTCATTAATAAGAGTGGCGTGATATTTTAGGCTTTATTGTTCAAAATGATGGTGAAATAGATGGAGATGTTATTAGTAGAATTCAAGTTGGATGGTTGAAGTGGAGGAAGATCCGCCTATTAGATGAAAAGACTTAAACTTGGGAAAAATTTTATAAGATGTGATAAGACCAAGAATGACTTATGGCGTTGGCCAATAAAGATAAAGAAGCATAGTTAAGTGTTACGATGAGGATGCTTAGGTTGATGAGTGGCTTTACTCTTAGAGATAGAATGCAAAATGAGTATATTCGGAAAAAGTTGGAGTAGCTCAGGTGATAAGATTAGGGAGAATCGCCTTAGATGGTTTGGCCACATAAAGCGTACCGTCATGACCCGACAGGAGAGTAGATGCATTAGATTTGCCTTATGTTAAGTATATACCTAAAAGAAAGTTAAGATGTATAAAAATGATCTTAGTATACTTGATTTAAATGAGAATTTGACACATAATAGGACACAATGGAGATGAAGGATTCATGTAGCCGACCTCACTTAGTGGGATTAAGGCTTGTTGTTGTTGTTGTTGTTGTGGTAAGACCTGCAATGACTTACGATGCAGAATGTTGGTCAATAAAGGCATACCAATTGCTAAGTGTTACAGATGAGGATGCTCGGTGGATGAGTGACTTTACTCTTAGAGATAAAATGGGAAATGAGTATGTTCGGGAAAAAGTTGGAGCAGCCCAGTGGATAAGATGAGAGACACAGATGGTTTGGCCACATAAAGCGCCGAATGACCGTTAGGAGAGTAGATGCATTAGATTTAACTTATGTTAAGAAAGGTAGAGTTAGACCTAAAAAGACTTGGTTAAGATGTATAAAAAATGACCTTAGTATACTTGTTGTTATAGGGTTGTATATTTAGGTGAGAATGATCATACAACATTTATGTGGATTCAGAACTATTACCACTACAACTTTCAAACTTCTGAAATCTGTCAAATTAAAATCATGCACATAAATTGATGGGTTTTGGCCATATCAGCGTGATCCATAAAGGTTTCAAACAATGAATACCAGAAGAATAAAGGGCCTGTCCAGTTTTCCCTTGCTTGTCTCCCTCAAAAGAGCTCCTTCCACATTGCCTTCATTCATGAATGATATTGTCAGAACCTAATTAGCTTTCTATAATGGATTAGAAACCTAATGAATTTTTATAAGGCATACATTTTACATCAGGATTTTGATTAAATTTAGAAATTTTGTATTTTCTTCAACATCCACCTTCTCCAATACAACCACAAGAAGCTTAAAGTTTGACAATGTATGATCAAGCAATTGGAAATCGCATCTGCTATTTTTTCTGACATAAGCCAAAGCACAAACTGTCTTAAATCTTAGATGAAATGATAGAGATCTTACAGTTTATACTCATCACATGCACAAATCTGGTGTGCTAGCAGTTTCATAATTTAAGAATTGTTGTTTTATTTCATTTTGCAGTTTTATTTTTTATTTTGTATTGTTTAAACAAGCCTGCGATGTTATGACATTGAAGGAAAAGATGTGTTCTCTATTTTTTTATTCCAAGTTTGAATTTCGTGGATTTGATACCGTTTTCAAGTATTTTTCTGATTCATTCCACAGCTTTTTTGTTGTATTGCCTTTGCGACCTTGGATGGCCCAAGTTATGACTTCTTTCTTTTAGAAGTTCCTTGCTTAAGCATTTCATTTGCCAATGTCCTTGGTTCTGTGGACGTATTCACGTGCCTTTCTCCCAAATTTATTATGTCATAAACTTCTAACTTGATTTTAGCACCCGGAGTTCAATTTCATGACTTCGTTCCAAGAAAATCCAGAAGACTGTCGATCTAAAGATAAATATTGTGGTTATAAATAAGAAAGTATAAGGCATATAAAGAACTTTTTTGATAAATAAGAAATTTTTTATTTATGATCAATATTAATTCTTAATTGTTCAGTTGGATGTTGATTCCTTCGAGCATGGTGCCAGAGAGCTACCAAGTTCCATGAGAAATCATCTCCTTGTATTGGAATAATGCCTTGATCTCTTTACTTCGTGAATTATTTCATTGTCCAAAGCTACTAATTTTCATGAGAAATCGTCTCCTTGTATTGGAATAACACCTTGTTCTCTGGGTGAAATATTACATTTTTCAGTTTTTGGCTACATAATTAGCTCTTATTTTTTCCTAGCGTGTTTGATTTTAATCAAATTTTTTTAATACTAGATTTTTTTTTGTTTATGGTTGAATCATAATCGACTCATGGTTTTCTATAACTTTGATGTCATACTAATTTTTATTTTATTTGAGCTATCAAAAAATACTAGTTCTATCTCAAATTTCTCATATTTTTGAGTTTAAAGCAAAAAAGACAAGTTCTTATTTGAGCTATCAAATATGGTTTGTGTCATTTCATATTATATCATCTCACTGCATCAATAACACTAAACCCTAACACATCACATATCATAAAATTTACTGTTTTGAATTAAGCTGGCGTTCAAACCAACACAAGATTTGCGAACATATTGATACAATTTCTTTCAGTCCCGAAAAATCTGGATTTGTGAATCTCTAATAAGAATAAAATGAAAGACAGTAGATTGTTTAGACGCAACCTAATATGTTTAAATATGAGTCGTTCTCAAAATTAACCAAGAAAAGAAAGCAGAATTAATCAGACAGAAGCTGTGTATTATCAACAAGAGCACATAAGGAATTCATGAGAGCTGTTGAAATGACTAGAAATGGACGGAAGCCCTAAAAATGAATCGTGTGTCAAATTAATTAGGGAAAAAGCAAGTTTAATCTGACTGGAGTATTATTCTTAACATAAGCATCACGCCACTAATTGTGTTATTTATCGTCTATAGCATTCAACAATAATCATGCAATCAGTTTGTAAATCAAATGGACGATAAATTATGTGATACATGCTGGAGAATTCTGACTTACTCGTGCATGCGCATTGTAGTATTCCAAACAGAAAAGCATCAACGCTCGACGCCTCGACTGACTTTGATTTATCCCGTCAATCAGCTTTTCAGTAAATGGAACTACACAAGAAACAATATAAACATTTAACTCCCAAACTTACTGCACCTTCATAGAAGCACTACATGGCAAATATTTGCCTAAATCTAGCGATCCCTTCATCACTAACAAAACTTGACTCCAAGGGGTTGCTACCAGGTAGGATATCAACTTTCTTTAACTTCGTAACAACCAAGCACACATTAAACTTTGAATGAATTAAATTTATTAACATCAAGCCAATGATGAGTATAAGTAGTTCAGATCCACTTAATGTACATCTTACACAGGAGGTCTGCTTTAGGTGCTTGAACATCCTCCACTTCCACATCATGAATGTTTCCACTTCCGTCAACATAGCTGCATGAACTGCAATGAAAATTGCAACATTGATCACGATTTAAAGGTTATAATTAACAATGCAGACAAGTTGGAAACTTGCTAAGGTCCCACGAGAGATGCAGATGAGAATGATTAGTTTTGGAAGGATTAAAAGTATTGAATAGACAAATAAACAAGTTTCTTACGCACAAAAATATACATATAAACGGCAGAAGAAATTTGTTTCACTTTGTTTCACATGATTTCATACTGTTATTGATGCTAATTTATTGATGGACCCTTAAAGATAGAATTACCTTCTAAATCATCTATATTTCTCCAAAATTGTACTGGCTTCTAACTGCTTTTGATTTTTTTGGTCAATAGAAGTTCTCTATATTGCACGCATTGTACGAAGACTTGACATACAAGAAAGATGTGAGAGAAGGTTTATGGCAAGCATTCAAGCAAAAGCTAAACAGCAAAAGAAAAAAGATATGCATATGTAATACATGCAAGAAGATAACATGAAAAAATCAACAACCGTTTTCCATAAAGATCAAAAATAATAATAATTTTGTTGAAAAACTCGTTGATATCAATAGACAATGCTCTTATAGCAAGCACTTATTCTCTTGCGTTCTCAGGTCTCAAAAATGCTTTTATATTCTCATATATGCTCAGTCCTAGCTACTGAATTATTTATTCAAGAGCTATAGACCATATGACCAACTTTTTACACATTTATTCTTCCTGTACTAGCAACTAGATGATAACAATTGCGATGAATTCTAACTGACTGTTGTTGGCCTTGGAGATATTCTTATAAAAAATATCTCACACTTGGAAATTCCCTCCATATATCTAAATTATTCACTAACTTATTATCTATCCAAGAGTTTACTGCATCTTCAAAATATAGTGTTGTATTCAACCATGCACATTGTGTATTTCAAGATCAAGCATGACAAAAAAAAGACCGGATTTGATAAAATAGGAGATAGTCTCTATCACTCAATGAATCCAATGACCAATGAAGCTCCAAACTATCCATCGTATTATCTTTCATTTACAAACTTTTAAATCCAATAAATAAATATTATGGCTCCAATATATATGTCTTGGTCATCCTTATTTTGTTATTCTCAAAATTATGTTTCTTATATTATTCAAAAATATTAATTTTGAAGAATTTCATTGTGATAATTGTAAGTTAATAAAATATAAGGTTTCATTTTTCCAGTAAGTTGCACAAGAACTCAAAGTCTTTTTTTCTCTTCTTTGTAGTGAAATATGGAGACCATCCACTATATTTCCTTTATTGATGATTGTACATGTGTGCCATGGATCTTTCTATTAGAAGCCAAAAGTGATACAAGTGCCATCTTTCTCACCTATTTCAACGTGCTGAAAAATTAACTCAATGTTGAAATTAAAATAGTTAGATCTGACAATTGCAAAAACCTTTTGACCATTATATCTCCTCATATTTCCAATAAAGGAGAATAATATGTGATTCATCTTGTGTATACAAATATCAACAAAATAGGGTGGCTGAACGAAAGAACCATCATCAATTTGCTTCCATAAGAGCTCTAATTTTTCAAAAGAATTTTTCAAAATAATATTGGGAGAAAGTTGTCAAAACAACTATTCATATTATAAATTGAGACACTTATAAGAGACTTAAGAGTTCAAGAGTACCACTCAATTCATACCCAAATTACTTCCTTATTTTAACACCTTGAATAAACCTTACGCCCAAGATATTTGAAAATATTGCCTTTTTACGGAAGCACATCCTCAAAAGAGAGAAAAACTTGATCCAATAGCAATTGAATGTGTTTTTATTAGCTACTTTTCCACTCAAAGAATATATAAATGACATCATCCCCCCATAAGAAAATTGTATGTTTGTTACTGTCAATTTTAATCAAGAGGAATTCTACTTTATTGCTAATTACCTCAAGTTAAAAAAATTCCATTCTTAAGTATTTCTCATAGATTGTCCATCCTTATCCCTCAACCTATCAAACAAATTTATTCTCGAACTAGCCATGTACCCCTCAATCTACCAACAAATTATTCTCAAACTAGCCATGATAGCGCAGATCAAGCTTCTTCTAGAACCATCTGTTACTCAATCATTAAAGGTTTATGCAAGAATGAAGGCATCTTAATTAATGCAAGCCCAATCAACTTAATCAATTCCTGATGTTGAACATGCTAAGGAAATCATTGTGCTTGTAGACAATGACACTTCAATGAACATTCCTTACACTTAGTTTTATCATACAAAAATATTTATCATTCTCATCAAGCACTCCTTACTAGCCTCCATATCATTTATATGCCTAAAGCTGTCTTGAGGCTTTAAAAAATGTCTCTGAGGCATTAAAAAATGAGAATTAGAATAATATTACATGAGAAGAAATAGAATCCATTCAAAAGAACAAAAAACGAGAATCAATGACACCACCCAAAAAAATAGTAGATTATAAATGAGACTTTACTATAAAGTATGCATCTAATGGCTCATTAGAAATGCATTAAACCAAACTAATGGTAAAAGACCACTAAAATAAATGGGATTATCTTGAAACATTTGCTCATATTACTACAATAAATCTTATATGGTGATCTATAGATAGAGGTATGTATGGAGGTCCCACTAGAGTTTGGCACAAACACAAAACAAAATATATGTAAGCTAAAGAACGCATTACATAGTTTGAAATAACCACCAAGAACACAATTCAGGAGGTTCGTCAGAATCCAACAACAACAAGCCTTAATCCCACAATTCAGGAGGTTTGCCACAATAATGCTAAAAAATTCATATGAGAAATAAATAGAGTCAAGGCAACTATACATTATTTGTGAAATGCACAACTTTAAGAGGAATCTCTGCACTACTATACATTATTTGGAGGTTAGATAATAACTATCAAATTTTCAATGATCCTGATGACTGCCAAAATCAATCCCTTGGCATCTTCTAATATAAATCTCCAACTCACTTTTTTAAAATATAAAATCTTATAGCAGATCTGACGTCTACTTTCCAGGGATTGGAAATTCCCTCACCAATACAAATTCAAGAACATAAATCAATACATTAATCTAGTTATGTTCTTTCCAGAAGCACATAAATAACAAACCCTAGAAAGTTCATTAGACAAAAAAAAATTGTGCAGTAATTAACATTCCCTAAAGTTCATTAGACAAGAAAGGCGTTTGTGATTTTCTATTTCAAAGGTCATTTACCTGATGTTGAACTTGTGAGCAACATAGTTATTATTTTGATCAAGTATTTCCTGGAAGGTTTCAATTCTTGACTTGCAATTTATGCTGGCAGAACTTAATATAGAAGAAACTGCATAACTAGAATGGCTGGCATAGTCCTCCCCTTTCTGCAAATGATGTCGGAGCCCTTCACTTAAGGCCTGAACCTGCATAATCATATTCACTTTTCATGACTTGTACTTAACGGATTTTCTAGAATTAAACTTTCAAAATTTAAACATTTTGAATGCCTTTAAACCGATTATTATTAGATGCAAATATATTACTCTTTGCCATCTTAGTAAGATAAGAACAACGATATAGCACCAATCAATAAAAAAAAACACCAAGATATTCACTTCCTTAGGTTATTAGAGAAATAAAATACAACTTCATAGTATTGCTGATGAATGTGAACATAACTGAATAAAAGATTCAACAAAACTATTAGTGTAAAAAAATCAATCTCCGTCAAACCAGCCGCCATTTCCATGATGTTCCATAAAGCCTAATACTCCTCAACCTATTCAATTCATGACATTGTAATGATCCGTAGGATTACTCTCATCAATCCGTCCACTATTATAATTGGACTAATTATTATCCTATCATATCATCAATTTGTAGAGTACTGTAAATATTATTCTCTGATTTTGTGTATTTCCTATTAGAAGCACTCCTAAGATTGTATATATACAACACATGTTGGAATGACAAAATCAACAAACTCTATCTAATTCTTTTCATGGTATTGGAACTTTTAAGCTTTTTTCTTAGCATGTCTATAAGTCACAGTTTTCATCGTTGCATTGCCCAAAACTTAGAAGCTTTCTTTGCTAATTGCTACAAGTCACTTTTTCATTCCTCCTTTTTTTCCGAAAGTGCTTAATTTTCTTATTTGTAGCCTTCATCATTACAACCATATTTCTACGATTCTTTCTCTTCGTAACCAATTACTATCCCTTATTAACGATTGCACCCGTTTATTATGAATTTTTTACTAAAGGTCAAAAGTGATATAAGTATCATCTTCCTTACTTTTGCAATATGATCAAAAATCAATTTGACCATATATATAGACACACACACATATGAGTCCTCTTATGTATATACACATCAACAAAATGAGGCAGCTAAACGAAAGAACAATCACCTACATGCTACACAAGAGCTCTCCTTTAAAAAAATTTTCTAAAATAATATTAAGAGGGTAACCACCTGCATAGCAGTTCACATCATAAACTGACTAATTATAGGAGTTCTTGAGTTCAAGAGACTTACTCAAATGCTAGCCAAATTCTAGTACGCTTTAACACATCAAATAACTTTGGAAGTGTTGCCTCTATCAATGTATATCTTCAAAAAAGAGAAAAACTTGATCTAAGAGCATTTAAATATATTTTTATTAGCTACTATTCCGCTCAAAAAATAGTATAAATGTGAAAGAATAAACCTATAAGATAATGCAAAAGGCATAAAACCCAACTAGTGGCAAAACGCTATACTCAAACCTATGAGATGATTACTTTGAAACTTCTTCTCCTGGTAGCAAAATGAATGCTATTTGAGCTCCTTTATCATAATTAACAACTAATGGTTGATAAATTCAACAATCTGAAGTCAAAATGTCTATTATACGGTGATCTAGAGGAGGAGGCATAAAGGTTGTAAAAAAATACGACACAAATGTTGGACAAAAACAATCAACCAAATTCTTCAAATTCTTGTCAATAAGCATGAAAGCTCTAAAACTTTTCTAAATCCTCATTTATAAACACAATAAAAATTCATGTATAAAAAACCTAAATGGCTTTTAAGCATTTGCATACGTCTATCATGAATGCAAGAAACATGGCACTGAAGAAGTACAGTTAAATTCTTTCTGTGAGAAAATAATAAATCAGAAACTTCAAGCACTCAAACAAGAACCCTAAAAATCAATTAAAGTTAGAAGTGAACGTGTGCCAATCAGCCGTTTTTGTAATGAAAGAACGGTTATTTATAGCCAATCCATATAAAGGCAATCAGATCTTCACTTCATATTTTTAATAATATAAAATGAATCTTGTCTGAAACTTTTAAGCAAAGGTGATAGCATAATAAACTAGAAACTCAAAATCTCTACAGGAATTACTTATAAAGTATACAGGCTCCATTTATGAGAAACTGTACGAAGTTGGTGCATTAGAACAGGCAGGCCAATGTTACTTTCGACCAGAATAATACAAGAAATATGGAACTGAAGAAATACATTTAAATGATTTTGCTTCCCTTAAACTTACTTTGTCATCTTTAAGAGGAATGACATCACCCGCAAGAGCTACCCGAGCTGGTGCCTTCAAAGCAAAGAAAATAAAATTGTTCACTTACTGAATAATATTAAACAACCATTAAAGCAAGTTCAATAAAAATTAATGATGCTTCAAAAATACATGCTCCATAAATGGATATATTAAAAAGAATAATTTTTGAAGCTCTAGATAAGCAGAACGCAGCTTAAAACATGTAACCTGGTAAGGATCATTACAGTAAAGTCTAAGCCAAATACAACACAAGGTTCGTATGACGTAAAATCTAATGACAGAAAGGGAAGTCAATGATAGTGCTTGCTTAAAATTATGAAGGAATTATGAGCACTGTGTGGAGAAGGAGACGGACAAACTGCCATGTGAAGGAATTATGATTGCTAAAGTTCAGGACATCGATTTGGATAAAAATAATGTTCTAGACAGTAATCAAGAAGCAAATGAATGGAAGCCAACTCACAAATCCCTTGTAAGTCCAATTCAAGCTTTGATTTGGTATTTTGTTTTAGTTCTTTTCAATTCTTTCAATATGACTTACATTTCATTTTGAATGTTCACTAAAAAGAGGTCATTTTACAAGTTGTTTTATTTTATTCATACTTAAGATCCAAAAAATCATTTTGAGATCATTTTTATTTCAAGTCCTACCACTGAAGATTTTGACAACCACCTAGTGTCTCCCCTGCAAAGGGGAAATCAACAGTAGTTTGCCAAGAAAGGCATATGAATGCTGCCTAGGGCGATCTGAATTTCTACTACTCCCATCACACCAAGAAAGATATATATATATGATCTTCATATCTGCACAAAAATTTATATCATAAGATTTCCTCATCACAACAAGAAAGATATGTTCTTATACTTATTTTGAAGACTCGGATCTTCAACTCTCATCACACAAAGAAATACATATATGGGTCTCTACTTATCATAGTAAGAAAAGTATATGAATCACCTGCATGAAAAAAGTACAAACAATATAAAATTCTCCCACCGCATCCTAACAACGCATGCAGGCAACTTACTTTTTGCATTATAACTAGTTAACTACATGTGGTTGTGAGGCCAACAACGAGGTCAGATTTGCAATGAAAAAATATGAATTTTTTCTCTTTTTTCTTCTTTTTACTTTTTTCCTTGTGTTCTCCTTCTCTCCTTTCTTTTTTTCTTCTTTCTTTTCTCTTTTGTAACTCTCTATTTAAAGAGAAATGCAGAGGGAGAAAGAGTGTTAGTTAGAGAGAGAAACAGGGATTTTTTTCTATTTATAGAGAAAAAAGGGGAAAGAAAGTAAGGGAGAGGGTAAGACAGTGGGAGAAAACGAGAGAAAGAAAGACAGGAGAGGGGGACATTTAGTAGGATGATTTAAGTGAGATATAACTAAAATTGAATCTCAATAAATAAAATATAAAAAGCTCCTCTCAAAACAATAGATACAACCACAATATTAGACAAATGCCTTCAAGAAAAAGAATGTCCAGAAACCAACCTTTCCCATTGATCTGAGCAGTCTCGTAAGGGAGCCAGGAACAACAGCACTCACAGCAAGTGAACCACGCTCATCAAGGATCACATTCTGTACAGTAACACTCCAGCAGTCAGCAAATTTACTCGTGGTAATGCAATATTTCCATGATAGAAAAGTGCCATCTTGAGCTCAATGAATCATAAATGAACCGAAAACCAAAAAAACAAAAAATTATGCCAACTTTAAAGATGATAAAAAACTGAAGTAGACGACCTATAACTCTGGCCATTCTCCTTGCTTAAATGCAAGATGTTGAAAAAAAATTCAAATCATACAATTTATAATTGATAGACAAAATATCAACAAAGATTTTAAGTTTAACAAGTTGTTGAAAAAATAATACCACGTTGTGCAAATCCCCTTCCTTGACCCAAATGTATGACTTGCCCTTCTTAAACATGTAATGTATCTTTGAAGTATGGATGTCATCCTTGCTATATAAAGCAACATGAAATCAGCCACTAAATTATCAATGATTTTAACAAGCATGTGGTGTAAGATAAAATCTTATGGTAAAATTGAGACAGGAAAATTAGCAGATAACTAAAATTAATTTGGGTGGAGTAAAACAATATAAATTCATCAACATGAATGCCTTCTGCTCATATTTTTAAAATATATTTATTTTGAATTACTCAGACAATTTTCTTTATTGTAAAATAATACAATTAGATGAGTAAAACAGAAAACTATAAGACCAAAGCATATTTTAAAAAAATTTACCATTTTAATAGTCATAGTTTATTACTTCTTCATTATAGAATAGCCTAATTATTATCAGATGATGACTTCATCAACATGATTAACTAGTATAAACTCTAACTTAACTTCCTTCCAATTTAGGCCTGATTAAAATTCTTTTTTTAAATTAATGAATATAAGAAATTTTCTTGCATGAATTTTTTCATTAAGTAACATTTAAATCTAATTTAGCCATTGGCTCACTATTCTATTATCAAATAACATGCATGAAAAGGATAATAAACATACACATAATAAATATAATTGCACAAGTCAACTAGACAGTATCCAATGGTATTTTTTCTTGGTTACCACTAGTCATTGAACCCCGTGATAGGCACCGTGTCATATGCCACACCTCCTTAAGCTGAAGCATGTTTAGGATTCAACGAATGTGGACCCATGGAAGAAGAAATGCATCAACAGCTAGAGAGTGCCTCCTCATGCAGAGAAGCCGGACTTGACGAAATCGATCGAAGCTTAATTGACCTTGTTTTGGTCAATCTATTTGATTTATCTAGGATATAAATAGCATATAAATAGCATTATAAAGTGAATAACACTATCATACCTCTACAATCTAAATGAGATACCTAATGTTCGATGTAAAAATATCTGCAGAACTGTTGTAAGAAAAATATTTTTTAAGATATTATAAACATGTTCCCTCTTTAAGAAAAATAAAGAGCAGTTTTCTTACAGCTATTATGTTCTCGCAGATCAGGTTGTAAAAGTTCACTTCTCACTAGAGAAATTCCTAAACAGTGATAAGAAAGCTGTAGCAAAATAAAAGTATGACAGATTCTGGAAAATAAAACTGTGAAAAATTGCCACAAATAGACCCTTACCAATAGCAACGACTAAACCCAACAAAGCCTAAAATATTATAAAGCCCAAAGGAACTACAAAGTCTCTCCTCAACCCAAAATCATCAAAAGTACACTTTTAATCTACTTTATTTGGCGTTGATTAATTATTACTAGATGAAGGGAAACTGACATAAAGTACTGCTTAAGTTACCTCCCCTTGGCATCAGCTTTAATTGTATTTAGGTAAGCTTGACAATTTGCCGCCAATATATTCTGCAAGAAAAAAACTCATAATTTCAATATAAAGGTCTAGAAAATTTTCCTTTGGAAGAAATACAGAGAGATTCCTCCTGGTGGAAAAATTCTGTTTTCTCCATCATTATAGCCAGGAATTGGGACAAGAGTGAAGGGCACTCACCTTGCATCTTTCGGCAAAGGTCAAAGCCACCAACTTCTCTTTCATCTACTTCAAGCACTATGAACATTCAAAGAAATGGCCTGCCGGGAGCTTCAAGGAGCTTTCTAACAGTTAGAGGGAAATCAACTTTGCTTGAACGTAGACATACAAGTCTGAAAGAATTTTATTGCAGGCGTTCCATTTTAGTCAGAAGATTCAAAGAAGAGGGACCACTCAAGGGTAGAATAACTCCTTTCACTCCATTTTTAATTAATAGCATGGCCAACTGGTGAATGACTTTTTCTTTATCCATGAAGCGTATCTTGGCATATCTAGATGCCAGTTTTCAATAGTGCAAGGATATAGAAAATGCCTATGAGTATTTTGCATGCATTATATGAGATAAATTAATATTGATGCATGAATGTGAACATAAAGGGGTAGATGGCTCAACTATATAAAAGGGTCTCTTGGACAATTTTTATAAAAGAAATAGAAGTTTTTAATGAAGTGGTTTCCTTATTCAATTTATGTCTCTCACTTCTAGGACCAATCCATATCTTTCCATATACTCAAATTTCTAAGAGAGGAGTCCTTTGTGCCTTGTTCTTAGGAGATGACAGGTGATACACATCTACAAGTGTCACATCTCACAAAAGATAATAATAAGAATTGGATTATCCAAATGAATTTATTTTTGCCACTAAGATATTCCAAAAATAGTGGAGAAGTCAGTAGCCATAAGAAGTAGGGCGATGGCCCAAAATTCCGTGAAAGATTTTTGAAAAAGGACTACGAGAAGGTGCTCATCTTCATCTACCAAGATTTAGAGAAAGCCAAATAATAGGTCATCATGTGGGCTCCAAAAATTCACCACCGACCTCTCGATTAAGAGAATATGATTTAATGTCAGTCAAATTTTCAGAAGGTAGATGAGATAGTAGATAAAACACTAGTCAGAGATTTTGCCCTCATTTTGTGAGGACTTTAGATCTGGTTCCAAGTTTCCTATAGGCGCAACAACCTATAGTTAATTACCCCTCCAAATATTGAGAGAGAACTTTTGATTAAAGCTAGTAGTTAGGTCGCTACATGCGTAGCGTATAGTAACAGCATGCGGAGTTCTGAATTTTAGATTTATAAAATTCATCATCATTTAACTTAAGGCGGATGATTGGGAGAATGATGATGTGCCCAATCAAGATCTCACGTTCCATCCCGTTGTCAGAATCCTGTCCTACTTAGTGAGGAGATAGTCAACCGACCGGAAGGATCCTCACGCCAGTATAACAGATCATCCAAGAAATCTTAAGGTTGAAGATACAGTCTATCTTAATTAATAAGTATTTTTCTATCGTTTATATATGGTTTACAACTCAAAGATAGATATCGTGAGCATACTGCCGCGACGTATATAATGGTGTTATGGCGTGGCCGTAGACTTCCAGAATCGATCATACGCGAGCTACTAAATTTGCCACGCAATCGGAGGATACAGCAACCCCATCGATACGTGATTATTTAAGTTTAATATATACAGATTGATTTAACATTACCCTTTGTATATAATTTTCTTAATTTGTCACCTTCAACAAACAATCAGGAAGGTTTGAATTTAAAGTTTTTTTTTTTAGGTTGATGACTTTCATTTAGTAATTTTGAACTTAATAATTCATCAGATTTTTCATTTAGATTGATATTTAATTTATATTAATTTGATTTAAAATTACAATCACATTTTGATGAAAGTATCCCCTCCGGTTAAAATCTTCATTCAACACAGTCATCATCAGGGTAATGTATTATTTTACTATTCAAGATCCTATCGACTCTATTAATTTAATAATAGAAGATTAGATCTATCATATAAATGTAATCATTTCTAATATTTTACCGAGTTGAAATTTTATAATATTATTATTGGATTTTGGTTTTGTTAACCCGAACTTATAAGCATCAACCGAAAAATTAACCCGCGATCCTCGCACACTGATTTAAGTATTCAAAGATAATGCGTACGCGCTATTCAATTTAATATTGATATAACTTTAAGGGGTTTGAATATTGTTGCTTATATTGATTGAGTTTTATTGTAAGTTTAGGATTTTAGATGAAATTTTGAGAACATTTTGACTTGTCATTACTCACAACAGAATCTGCCCACCACGCAAGAAAGGCATGGGCAGAAATATACAAACGCCATCCCACCACGCCAAAAAAAAAGTATGTATGGTCAAACACTGATATAACACGCCACGCCAAGAAAAGCATGTACAGATACTTATATACTTGCAATGTCAATTTAAACATCATTTTATATTTATAATTGATTTTATATTAAGTTGTTTAGGCCTCCTATCGATGTAGATGTTTGATAGCATTTCAGAAGCATTTTGACAACATTGACATTTCAATGACAACATTTCAAAGATCTCGCCCCCCATGTGATGGATGTAGCCACCGCATCAAAGAAAGATATGTATGAGATAAATATCACCAACGCACCTTCCCATAATGCCAAGATGCGAAAGGACTGGGATGCCTCGCGTAACACGGATTTTCCACCACGCCAAGAAAGGCGTGTACGAGTACTTATATACCTGCAATGTCAGTTTAAATAATAATTTTATAATTATTGTTGAATTTATGTTAAGCTATTTAAGTCTCCTGATAATGTGAAAATTTGGCAATATTTGAGAAGATTCAACGCGTCCTCAGGGACTACCTGTAGCCAGGTGCTACCACGCCAAGAAAGACGAGATGGTATAAATCACGACCTTAATACGTCATCCCACCATGCCAAGAAAAGCATATATGGGGCTCTAAGGTACCTGCGTGAAACACATATTTTCCCGCCACGCCAAGAAATGCGTGTGCAAGTACCAATATACTCACAAACAAGCACAACTTTCCTTACTGCATCAAGAAAGACGAGTACAAGTACTTATATTTCAACACAAACTGGTCGCATGTGCACGAAGCGACGCGCTGGGAACGCGACGGAGCAAGTCGGAGAGAAAGGCGCGGCGCACGCAGTAACGCGAAGAGCAAAGCAGCGCAGCACACGGCCGCTGACGCGATGTCGACGGGCGAGCTCAAAGAATGGGGTTTGGGGGAATAGATTAGGGTTTTGTATAAGGGGGTATTTATAGGATTTCTTTAATTTAATTATTTAATTAACCCTAATTTGAATTTTGGCGACGACATTATTACATGGGCAATATATACGTCAATTTTAAGTTATTCGATGTTTACACAATACCCGGCCATGAACGGCGGTTTGTTTGTCGACATCAAATCGGATTAATTTCAGTTCAAAAAGGTGCATTATCGCTTTCGACGGCTCAATATTCGTGCAGACTCGTCCGAATTGAGCGCGGACAGTCTCATTTGAAAGATTTCGACATTTCGATGCTAACAGCGGGATCAATTTTACGAACGGAGGTCGTTTTTGTACCGTCGCGGCTTCCCAACCATGATATTCACGTAGGCACTTCGACGACCCTCCTACTTGATCGATCGACCGTTTGCATGTGAATGAATATTCGATCATTTCGACATTCAATGCATGGCAAGTTCGCTCGTCGATCGGAGATCATTTCATTGATTTGGCGATGCCTGAGCATTTGAGCTCGACAGCGACAAGCTCGGCGAATTCATCAGACTTGACTTACTAGGCGATGCATGAAGGTCAACACATCAGTGCAACTATCTTCAAACAAGAAAAAACCTTCAAAATACCTACAAAGATGCAAAGAAAATTGACTTAAAACACTTCAGACCAAGTGTGAGGCATTGCAAATGCGAATGAAAGAGATGAAATCCACAAAAGAATACTTAACGAAAGTCTTGAACGTGATTTGGTTAACCAACGACAGAGGAAAGGTAAAATCTTAAATGATATTCCGAAGGTAGAAAAGAAATTATACTCTCCATGAATAACAAATTTGAGCATGTTGTTGTAGCCCTTGAAGAATCAAAGAACCTAAATTACATTTTCATTGATGAGGTTACAGGCTCTTCAATAGCATGTAAATAAAGAAAAAAGAAAAAACTAATATATCATCGAGCAAATCCTTCAATAAAAGCTCATGTTGAAGAATAGCAATGAAAACTCCAAAGTTGAAGAGAATATAAGTAATCATATTCTTGGTTGTGATTGTAAGATCACATCTATAGAAGAGGTTGTGAACATGGAGAATGGAAGAAAGAATTAAATAACCAAAAGGTATAACAAATCTTATATTTGTTGCTATGTCCAAAATATATTGGACACTATGCTTGTGGATGCTACCACAACAAATATAATGAAGTTGAAGAAAGAGCCAAATTGTTAAAAAGAAAGAAGAAGACACTTCTTCTAGCTAGCCTATAAAGAAGAATAAAATGGAAAGTATCATAAATGATTCTCAAATATCAAAGATAGCAATCATCTATGTAATCACAAATGCTTGTTCGTGACATTGAGAGAGATGGAGAGCCAAATCTATTTTGGTGATTTCTTAATAATTACTTCAAAGGAAAAAGATATAACCACTAGTCTTCTAAAAGATGGCAAGTCAACAATTTCTTTTAAATGTTTATTATGTGTCAAACAAGAAGAGTAGGATCTTACACTTAACATGATTATTTGAAAATGAGTATGACATAAACAAAAAAAGATCAAAGGTTCTCCATAAAAATGACTAAAATGAGCTAGTTGTCCACGTACAGATGGGAAATAATATGGAGTTTATTCTAAAGATGAGAAATTATGTGATGAAGCAAAAAAGATGCCTTGTGTTTAAGGCAATTAATGCTTGGGCATCTAAATTTTGGAGATCTCAATAAAAAAATCACACAAAGCAAAAGAAGACTACTTAACAAGAGTCATTATTGTAGCTAACCAATTATGGAGGAATGGTGAAATATTGATGGATATCTTAGTGGTAGAAACAAATTAACAAAAAAATTCAACATGTACCCATTGAATAATCAAAAGACCTAGAGTTCAATCAAAGAAAGAGCTTGCGGGCTCCTTGATAGCATACAACAAAGAAAGAGCAATAAAAAGCAACACATCAGCAAGGAAGCCCTTCAATCAAAGCTCATGCTAAAGAGTGGCAAAGAAGACTATGTAGTAGAAGACAAGTTAAGTGATCATGGTCATGTTGTGATCAATGATGTCATTGTATCCATGGTAGAGTAATAAACATGGAGGATGGAAGAATAACTAAAAAAACAAACACATAACAAATCTCATGTTTGTTGTTCTCTTTGCAAAAAAATTTGGCCACTATGCATCTAAATATAATCATAACAAAATAATAAGGTTCAAAAAGGGATAAAATGGTTGAAAAGAAAGATGATTGTCATTTTTGTTGTTAGCCTATAAAGGAGAACATGGAAAAAAAAAACATACTTGGTTTTTGGATGCTGAAGCCAAAAATCATGTGTGAGTGTGTGACTATAAAAACGCATGTTCTTGGAGTAGAAGGAAATGAAGAGCCAAATCTATTTTGGTGATTCCTTAATAGTTTCAATTAAGAAAAAAGGTAAAACTTTTATTCTCCACAATGATGAAAGTGGTCAATTTATTTAAAATATTTTTTTTGTGTTGGACATGAAGGGTAACATCTTAAGCTTAGTGCAATTACTTGAAAAGGGGCATGGCATACACAAGAAAGAAAACTATCTTAAAAAATAACTCAAATGAATTGTTTGTCCAAGTAAAAATGACAAATAAACATAATATTTATTCTAAATATATGAAATCAGGTGATTAAGTGCTTGAAAAGTTGTGTGAAAAAGAAACCTCATGGTTATGGAATTTGAGATGTGGGCATTCTGATTTGGATAATTCAATATCATGTCAAAGGAAGGCTACTTCACAAGATTGTTGATGACAATTAACCCACTACAAAGAGATGGTAAAATCTTGAAGGATGTCCAAGTAGTAGAAAAAATTAACAACAAATTTAAATATGTTGTCATAAATATTAAAGAATCAAAGGACTTGAACTCAAGCCCGAATTTGAAGATGGGCTTATGGGCAGATTGGACGCTTTTATAATAAATGAAAAAAAAGCAAAAAAGTAAGATGTCATCAACAAGCCCGTCAATCAAACCTATTGTTAAAAAATCTCAAAGATGACTCTGAATTTGAAAAGAATTCAACTGATCACGGTCCTGGTTGTTTTCAAGAATATGATCATATTTATAGAATCTTGAACATGGAGAATAAAAGTAAGAATAAAAAACTAATGGAAATAACAAATACAATGATTGTTATTCTCTTTATAAAAAATTTGTTCACTATGTTTTTGTACGCTAACATAACAATGACAATAAAGTCGAAGAAAGGGTAAGTAGAATGAAAAGAAAAGAGAAGATCATCTTTTTTGTTGATTCAATCATTGTTGCTAGCCTATAAAAGATATAGAAAATAACAAAGCTGGATATGAATAACAAAGGCAGCAATCATATATACAATCACAAAAGCTATATATACAATCACAAAAGCTTGTTCGTGAAGTTAAATGATATGGAGAGTCAAATCTATTACGATTTTCCTTAAAAGAGTTGGCTCGTTTGGGCTTTTTTAGTGCGTTTTGTTTTGAGAGTGAATTTTAATTTTGATACCCGTTTGAATAGTGTCTTTTGAAACTACGTTTATTTATCTCAATCTTCCATTTTAGACTTTTCAAAAGAAAAGACAAATAGTTTTTCAGGAAATACTTTTAAACCAGCTTTTCAGGAATCCGAAAAGCTTAGCCAAACGAAGCCTTAATGAAATGAAAAGGTAAAACCCTTACTATTCTTAAAAATGAAAGATATTAATTTATTTAAGATGTTTATTATGTTCCAAGCATGAAGGGTAATAACCTAACCTAGGGAGAAATACTTCAAAGGGATATAACATACACATGAAAGACAAAATGCTCTCTAAAAAAAAAAAAACTCAAAATAAGTTGGTTACCAAAATAGAGATGGCATAAAATCGAATTTTTATTCTAAATATAAGAAATGCCATTAGGTGCTTTAACTTTCTGGTAAAAAGAAGTATCATGGCTATGACTTCTGAGGTTCGGGCATCTTAATTTCGGATATCTCAATATCCCATGTAAATCATTAAGCCAATGTCCATAGCTATGTGTGACAAACGATTTCAAAGTACCTGGTGTTAAATACACAGGTGATAGGAGTGGAAGTGGAAGACGTACGCAGCAGCGGCGGCGGCGGCGGCGGCGGCGGCGGCGGCGAAGCGGAGGCCCACCAAAGTGGAGTTGAGGTGGAGCAGGTTAGGGAAACTGAATGGTGAGGGCGTCGATGTCGCGGGGTTTAATGACTTGATTTTCTTTTTCAATACCGATAGGCGGATTGAGTTCGTTTCTGACATAAAAAAAAATGAATTTGTTTAATTTCAATTTAAATTATTGATTAGATGAGTAGAAATATATGACTTTAATTCGAAGCAGCTCAAATTCATCAAAACTCATTTAATCTATTTTTATATAAATCATTATTTAAAAAAATAATTAGATCAGATCAACCGGTTCGGTTCGGTTCAAGCTCAAAATCGCCTCTCTCTAAAATTGAATAGAATCGAAGTTAAATCGAGGTTGAACCGGAGAACTTGTGAATCAAATCGATTTTCAAAGAACCGGCCAATTTTAAATTTAATCAAATTTTTACTTTTTTTTTAATTAAATGAATAAAAATAAGATATTTATAATATAAATGAATAAAATAATTAAAATAATTTTTTTCTAAAAATTTTAATTTAAAAATATATTTACAATATTTAAGAACTAAGAATCCTAAATTAGAATGTTGTATTTAAATTGATATAGATATTATTATTATATCAATATTATCTTATTTAAATTATATTAAAATATTTTTTTTATATTTATCATATATCTTATTCAATCCTTAATACAACCCTGATTAAAATATTGAACATTGAGCCTTTCTTTCTTCAAGTTTAATATGGAATTTGATTTTCACAATATAAGTATATATTTTTTAGATTATATAATGTATTATCATTAATATTTTTTATTTATACTTTTAAGAAGATCTACTTAAAAAAATGTGCCAGAGAAATAATATTTCCATTATAATTCTTAAACATTGAAATCTAACTATGTTTGATATTATATTGTATATCAATCGCTCATTTATAATTACATTTATTTAATAGACTAATTATGTGAAAAAACAAATTAAAGAGCTTTTTTTCTCCATATAAAACCTATATCTGTTTTTTTTTTCAAAAACAAAAAGAGTTCAATAATAAATATTTTTACAAGGCACGTTGAAATTTTGCCAAGAAAAATTTATTTGATGTCTATCCTCGACTAAAAATTCTGATAGGAAATAATTGTTAAAAAATGTAGGCATCTTAAGCTACATTTGGAGGAGGAACAGTGCGAGAATAGATGCATTCTAATTATATTTTAAGAACTATGTGATGAGAGAAATAATTTTTCTACTTGAACTGACTATCTATCACTAGAAAGATATAATTTAATTTTTTATAATAAAAAATATATATCCACATAATTTTTTCAACAATAGAACTAAAATTATTTTTTTATACAAGTACACCTATCTCAAACAAAATATTTATATAATAATTAAGAATTTTTACATTCAATCAAGAGATTTTAAGTTCAAATTTTACACATATTACTAGGAGTGTGCGTTTGATTGATTTGGATAGATTAACCGATTAATTTTAGATTCCTAAAAATATTGAACCAAATTGACTAAATAAAATACAAAATCAAATAAATCGAATAATAATTTAGTTCAGTTATTTTAATTTGATTTTGGATAAACCGAAGTTGACTATATTTAAAAATTAAATAATAAACAAAATAATATAAATATAATCAAAAATATAATTAACTACTTCAAGCGTTAAAAAAATATTTAAAACTAATTTTTACTTATATATTTTGAATTTAGAAGTTGATGAAATCATATTATCATATTATGAAACCAAAATATTTTAAAAAATTAGATAATGATCCATCAAAAAAATATCTATAAAATAATCAAAAATAAATATATAATAAATAACCCTATTATACATAAATTAATAATATCATATTACATATAATTATTTTAATTTATTTAATTTCATCCAAAATTTTATTTAACAAATTGATCCACAAATCAAAAATCAAAATTAAAAAAAAAAGTTTGAAAAATCTATAATAAATATAGCAAGAAAAGAAAATCTTGTTTAGTATTTAAATGTAAATAAAAAAAAACATAACTAAATAATGCACAACAAATCGATTTTTATAAGAGCAAAATTCAACGTGGGCTTCGACAGCATCTAATTTTACATATTCATTTATGACCGTTCGATTGCTCAAACGATCGCTCAGTTTTGAAAAAGCACAAATTCAACATTGTAAATTTAAAATTTTCACTCACCATTTAAAAATTAAAAAAAAAAACTAACGAGCAATTTCTGCTAAGATTTGTACCAATTCTTACATTGAAAAGACTCAACTCAATTCTTTTATATCATTTTTTTTTTCTATTTTAACAAATAAATATTTATCAAAATTAAAAAAAAAAAGATTCCATAAAATATTTCACATATGCAATATAATACAATCAAGAATGAATAAAACAGTAAAATCCATAAACAGTGGAGATAATAATGAAGATTAAACTGTCAATGTGCTTAGTTTCAGTACAACTACTTGAGAAGCATATGGGGATATACTCTCATTTTTCAACTATTCAGCCAACATCACTGAAGAATTAATAGAACATGAAGAATAGATTGCACTGAAAATGGCACTCAGATTCCAGCAGCAGTTAAATCAGGGATTCCTAGTTCAACCTCAAGAGGCTTAAGCCCTGGTTCTTCCAACAAACTTAATGCAGAAAATCCGTAGAAGGAATGATAAAGATCAGGGTAGATAATATCTGGGAACTTTTTGAAACCACCATACTGATAGCCATAAGAAGAAAAGTGTTAGTAAGGTTCGCTGAAAAAGTAATACATCGTAAAATGAATATAATGTATTTGAAATATTTTGTAATTGTTTGGATGGATATAAATCAAATTGAACAATTTATTTTTTGATGTCTACTTTGAGTAAAAATAAAATTAATGTAAATCTTAAAAATGATCGTTGGCGATGATGACAAGTGGTGGGGGTGACGATGGGCAGCAGCGGTCTATTGCTGGTGGTGACAAGCGCGATCTATCACCAGTGGCAAGAGGGGCAGATCGAGAAAGGTGGTTGTGTGGCCAAGTGGCGCGACACGGCCAGGAATGGGCCGGCAACTAATAGGGGCAGGGGGTGATGGGTTGTGCTGGCAATGGCAGGCGGTGAGTTGTGGGATGGCGGCTATACATTTTTCACTAATCGGTGTAAATGAAAATCACTCAAATTGGGGGGAGTAAAATTCTTTTTCACTGGATTAAAACTGAAGGCTGAAAATGAATGCATTGAAATTTTATATTGCATTCTTTTTTCAACCAACCAAATATTAAAAAAAAAAATTCATTACAATTGGCATGCAATGCATTTCTTTTTCAGCAAATCATACAGCCCCTAAATTGCAGAATTTTACAGCAAAAAACGGAGAAGTTTTGGCACCTTCGATTGGCAAGAGAGTAAAAAAATACGCAGAGCCTCCTTGTTGCAGAAGTGGTATCCGCCCAAGAGCTTCAAGACACCACCAATCCTATACAGGGAATGAGTAAAGAGAAAAAAAATCAAAAAAGAGCAGATCATGGAGAAGTTGTTACTCAGGGTGCGGGTGCTTACCAAAAGCGTAGCAGGTATCACTGGGCTTGTTGGCCCTGCCTTGGAATCCTCCATCAACTGATTGCCTCTGCAGAAATAAAACATCTCATTACAGGGCACATGATACAGGAAACATAAATATTAGTTTAGAGTGAAAAAAATGGTTAACAAAACAAATAACAACAACAAGCTTTCATCTCATTACGTGGAGTATGCTACATGAATCCTTCTTCTCCATTGTCTCCTATTACATGCCAATTTCTCGTTTAAATCTAATAAGATAAAGTTTTTTATACTTCCTAATCAAGTATTTTTATGTTAAGATAATAGATAAAAGGGAAATATTTGAACAAATAAATTATCATAAGTTACGATTATATGTAAAAAGGCTAGAAATTTTGCTGCATGTGCATCGAAACTGGAGAAATATTGAATAAAATATTGGTAGCATCCATGGCCTTCAATGTCTTGATGATCATCACCAAAACAGGCTATGATGTCTAAATCTAGGAAGATTAGACAGGCAGCATAATCTTCTTTAAAGAACTGTCACTCTTCTTAAGATCTATTTGGGATAATTATAATTTTTTGAAAAACGGATTGTAAAACTGTTGTAAGAAAAACAGTTTTTAAAAAACTGTTGTGTGTTACAAATATTTTTTTGAAAATTCAAAATAATTTTTTACGATCATCACACTCTAACAATTCTGATTCTCAAAAATAACTTTTCACAACAATTTTTTTTAAAAAATAATATAAAAATTGATTATCAAATATAACTGATTGTTTTTTTTACTGCTCAAAAACAAAGAAAAAAACTGTCTGAAATGCACCCTTAATATTAAGTACCTCATTTTCTTCTAGCCAAATCTTGATGAGAAAGGAACGGACAAGAGTGAGGCACCCCATGCAACCACAAGTTGGTGGGTAGAAGAAGCACATCAACACAATAAATTATTCATGTAAATATGCAGGACACGTAAAAAACAAAGAGAAAGATAAAAGAACAACAAGGGGAAATGTAGTTGTCATGTGAGATAGGCAGGAGTGGAAAGAGATAAGCAAAAGCTAATAGGCTAAAAATAAAATTCAGAAATCAAGCTCAAATGTTTGAGGAAGGCCGATGGTGACCAAAGAAGTAAGACAAAAAGTTGAATAATAAAAAAATCATCAATATTTAAATTGAGCATAATAAAAGAAAGAATATTAAAGTAGAGAAATAAATTCTAATATAATCCTCTTACTCTTCATATGTAGCCAATTTAATCCCAAATTATCACATATCTCCAAATTAGTCTCTAGAATATACAAAATTGATTCAAATGACCCCTCACGAAAAAATCATGATACAAAATTGATCCCAAATTTAGTCCCTCAACTATAGAAAATTAATTTCAATTTAATCCTAAGAGATCTTTGGATCAATTTTGTATAAGTGACTAAATAAAAGAAATGTGATTCTACATGACTAAATTGGTCTTACATTAATAGTTGAAGGACCATTGTGGACTTTAACCTAAAAAAATAGTTGGAATGACATCCAACGAAGGTAAGGAAATTGAAATATATTTAAATAGTTTAGATATTCATAATAAAAGGTAAAAAATACACCAATTAGGCGAGAACATAAAATCAATGTTGAAAAATTAGAAAGGAGAAGGGATAGACCTAAAGTAACATAGAAAGTTATTTAAAATGATTTGAAAGATTAGACTCAACGTCCCAAAAATTAATTATTGAGAACAAATTGAAAAAAGATAATTCATAAACCCGGCCTCCAAAATTTTAGGGTTAGAGTCACCAGACTAATGATGATGATGATGATGATGATGTTGACGGTGACCAATAATATGAACATGTTACACCACTCTATAAGATGTTTAAGGATGATTTCACTAGTCATAACAGACTAACAGTGATAAAGGTGCTTACAAAAGAACTCCAGTGGAAGCATTTTGCCAACTCACTAAAGAAAAATTAGCTAAACTAGCTGCTTATCACTCAGCAGCTTTCTTCAATTACTACAATCTAAAGCTAGCCTTATGAAGCACTCGTCTCCCTAACTAGCTATCCCTAACATTCATTTCATGCAAGAATATTCTTGTGGGCCATAAAAACCTAATCAACTCTTGTGATTCAAAAAAGATGTAATTATACGAGACAAATTAAGCAAAGGATAAGTACTATGCCAAAATTTATAAAGACTATATTTATCATTCGAGGCTTCCCATGAGAACTATCCACCATAGTCAATTAACCCTTCTGACCCTAGATTAATGTCTTGTAAGACTCATTTTTTGCACCAATGGTTTCCCATACTTAATGGAGATGGAGGATGGTGGTAAACCTCTAGGACCAATGATTCATCATTCAAAGTTTATTGGAGGAAAAATTGATATTTTTATCATAAAACGAAAGATTTGAAATAAGACAACAATACTGTCACATATGACTAACTTTTCCATGAATAAACGAGATGAATTGTACCTGCAAGCTCCACTCCACTACTAGAGGTATATCAACGACACATGGTTGAGAAAATTTAGATATTATGCCGGTTTTCATAAAACCCATGAGATGGAGAGCTGCCACAGCACAGTACGTTGCACCACCTGTGTCACTAAGACGATGACAAATCATGAGCTGAAATGCAATAAATGTTGTAAAATCTGAAGAAAGATTTTACAGCTTTAAGAAAGGTCAGCGCTTGCAGCCAATCAGATAATGACATACCATGGGACTCAGCCCCAGGCACTAAACCAAAGCCTCCATCATATGACTGCAAGCATTAGCTGAAAGAATCAGGAAAATCACATTGAAGGCCGTAATAATGTGATAATGATGTACTGAAAAAAGTGTGATTTTAGGTGGAAAACATTCAAATCCCAGTTTTAAGAAGCGACCTGGCACTTAAGTATATATTCCCTTGCCTTCACTTTGTCCATTCCAGTCCAATTGTTCAGTATAGAAGACATATCGCAGCTGATAACAATCTCAAACCATAATAATTAAAGACAAAGTTTATGAGCAAAAAATAATAAATTAAAAAAAAACATCACAGAGAAGCGTTCTAACCAGCACAATATAAGAATCGAAGATCTGCTTCTGCCCCAGTATGAATGGGCATAAAGCTGTCAAATGCCCAAAAAATCTTCAGAGGATGGAAAATTTTTCAGCATACACATCTAACCAAAGTTTAAAATAACACAATCCAGTATTAAGCCTTTCATCTGAGGTATAAGCTTCAAAGTGTTATGAGACATAAGCCTCAAAATCAATAAATTGTAAAATAAGAAATTATACACATATTAAAGTCCAAGGCAAAATAATATATTAATATCCCAACCTATTGACATATTAACATTATAAAATAATAGGAAGTAATAATTTGTGCAAAGTAACAATCTATTAATATACTGACATGAATTCACGAAATAAGAAATATTATACAAATATCAAAATAATGTAGGTATTAAAGAAAGAACAAATAACATAACAATTCAAAATAAATTAAATATAACAAATTGTATCTTTCATTTCAATTATCTAATATCAAAGTAAGAATATCATAAATAACGATGGTGACAATGATGCGACTGCGTGAGGTGAAGAGAAAGTATGAGAGGAGAGGTGCTTAGATAATATCTCTCTTAAGATCTATTGTGTGTGTTAAACATGTTTGTTATTTGGATAGTTAAAACTTATATTTATTAAAAAAAATTAGATCTAAGAGAGCACACCTCATAAAAATTGAGGTGAGGCATGCCTCCCATAGCACCAATGAGGTGTAAGCCTCACTACGATTTTTTCAAAAAATGCTGAGGCTAGTTTTTTATTGCACGATATTAAACAAAACATCTAACTTGCAACAATGCATGCTCAACAAGTCAATATATCTCAATAAGTTATCGTATTTAACTTTCAGTTGTATACCTAGAGAGTAAAGACAAGGACAAAAAAACAATAATAGTCTCTTTATAGTAATACTGGATCCACATATATAACTTACTGCATTTGGCTTTTCCTGATGAATGTGCAAGAAACACTCCTGGGCTTAGGTCTCACAATGAAAGATGTTTTCATATGTCCGCATGGACGCATAGGTGAAAGAATATATGCAATGAATATGCACAAGAAATACGAACTACAAAAAAAAATAATAAAAAATAAATAAAACATAACTTTAAAATGCAGAAAAGATATTTTAAGAGCACACTGAGAAAAAACGAAAGACACCATATGAAATTTTCAACATTTTATTTTGCGGTAAATTTGATCATATCAACGACATGTCCAAGTGCCAACCCATTTTAAATTATGACAGAAAAACTTGATAAAATTGGAGAGAGTAGTCGAAGCAGCAAGTATACCTTCCATCAGGCAGTTGAAGCTTTCTCATCGAAACCAATATCGGTTCAAAGTTACAATTTGAGAAACCATAACCAACCACTTTCAAGATGGCAAGAGCACAATAAGTGCTGGCTAGGTGGCTAAAATTGTTACCAGATGCCTATTTGTATATGAGATATGTCACAAAAGTTAGCCAAAATGTTCCATTCAATAACTTTAATAAAAGAACCAACAAACCCATTCATCATCATTGAAAGTATTTGAAGGGGTGGAACCACCAAACCCATAGAATTGTCCTGAAAAGGATGCTCAATCTGTGATAAATAATAATGGAAAGATAATATCAAATCCTTGGAAATTAAACATAAGACATACCATTCTTCAGATCAGCATCATTTCTAGGGTGAACCTGAAATGACAAAACCCAACTGACCAACTGATCCTTGTTAACCTAGAAAATTAAAACAGGTTAGATGATAGATATAGCAACCACAGATTATAAAAGAGCGATGATTTCTCAGTCAAATCATTAACATCGTGTAAGCAACAGCCTGAACATTAATAACCTCATAGCGATGATAGCATGTCAACCATGATCTCCAGCATCTGCTAAATATTGCAATAAAAGAGGAGCAAGGCAACCATTTACATTGTTGACTCAAATTAATCTATATGTGACACCAAAGCTTTACAAACAAGAATGGATCAAGCTAAAAAAAACATGAGAAAGAAAATCTAAATTTAGAAACTTAGAAATTTCACTGTTGTCAAAAGTACAAAACATATACAAATAATTTGATTATCCGAGGCTCACAATTGCCCCCCATGAAGTACAGACATAGGAACATAGACATGACATGAAATAGATATGATGATATAACTTAATTGAAAAAAGTGGGACAAGATATGCCAGACACATTTTATTACTTTATTAATTATTAATATTAAATATATATTTTTTACTATTCTTTATTAAAGACATCATAGAATGGCTTATAATTAAAAAAATTAAAATGTTAAAACACAAAAATAAACAAAATTAATAATAAGAGAAAAGAAGCTTTCAGCCAGCATGCAATAAATAAACATCTATAGTTGTCAATGTTTTGCCAAAATGATATTGAAATTCTACTTCCCTCTCCAACTCCAATCACTCCTATTTTATCTAATTTGATAGCATCTGCCTATAAAAAGTTTTGTCTCCTCCTTTGCCGGATTATTTTCAACTATATTAGTAACCAAGTTGGAAGTTATCATCCCATCAAAGAATTAAAAAAAATCAAGAATTTACTAAGAACACAAAACAATGAGAACAAATTATGAATGCAAATGCAATAATGAATGCTTAGGTTTTGCTTACAAAAATTGTAACTTTAAGTTATGCTTACAAAACAATGAGAGCAGACAAAAAGAAGTTGGAAAGCAAGTTAATCAACTATTCCTTTGTTTGTTTCATATGTCATCAAATGGTGAGAAATGTTCATTAACTTCAACAAAGATGCAAGGTTTCTTTAATTTAATTTTGACGCAAGGCGAAGACAGAAGATCGAAAAGGGAAGATAAAGTCCTCAGCTTTGACAAAAGTGAAGATGTGAAGATTAAAGAGAGAAAGACAATGTCTTCAGTATTGGCGAAGGTGGAGATGCAAGATCGAAGAATGAAATTGAAATTGAAGCTTCAATGAAGGCAAAGGCGCAGAAATTCGAGGTGCAAAACGAGATTATCTTCAAATATGGACCAACAACTATGGAGACACTAGATATGAAAATGGGAGACAATATGTAACTTGAACTCTCATAAGAAATGTGGGTTTTGAACTGATCCACTCACTTGCATATCCCACCATTTTAGTGAAATGTCTCCTCGATATTTGATTAGCCTCGGAGTTAAATGTCATAGAAAAAAAAAAACTTTGAAACAATTTATGGTGAGTTAGATACATGCCAATATGTGTGTCGAGCTATGTACATGTCTAGCACAAACACGAGCCATTTGAAAATGTCCATGCTTCACATCTATCTTAACGGGTTTATATCAATACACAATGCTAAAGGAAAAGCTATATTTAGCAACACAAGTAAAATTACATGGCAATGCTTGATACGTGATTGCTATAGATTGAATTTATCTAGCTTTAGTTGTTTGTGAACACAAGTTGATGTCTAAGTAAGAGACTAGTGCATATTACATCTCATGCCATTGTTAAAAGGCTTGTCAAGTTCTAGCAACTTCCATTGAGTAGTTTTGCATTTTGGACAAATTAATTTGGCAACTTAAGCAATAGCCTCAAAGACTCAGGCGATTATATTTGCTCTTTAAGCCAATAAAGTTGATTAATTTGAATATCTTTGGCAAATTCAACTTGAGGGCTAGATAATCATGTTTATTGGCAACTTCTTTTATGTAGTGAATTAATCCCATGGCCAACTTGACTTGAATTTTGCCAACTAAGACAAGCCAACTTGCATTGAAGCTGTCTTATGTGATATTTGGGTGTGGATGCATATCATACAACAATAAAAGAATAAAAAAATGAAACAAACTTTAACAATATATTCACCAGTAAACTATTACGATTTCAACATGCTAATTAATTTTTTTACAATTATAAAAGGCTTATGAAACTTCCATTTTTTATGTTTAACATGAGAACTTCCCCTTCTATGAATTTATAAATATTTGCAAGCCATAAATTTTCACATCAATGCTTTACGCTAGCATCCTCCATTCATTCATATTCATTAAATGTACAACAAAAAGTTGAACCCTCATAAGAGTCAACCTGTATAGATAACAATGATTTCCCTGCAAAGTACTATATTGTGGATAGTATGATATTTATTTTAGCCAGCCAACGTAAATCACCTTCTACCTAAAATGGATGCCAAGGACGAGCCAAGACACAATTTTGTCACGGTGCTGATACCTATTATTCTCTTAACATTATGCATTCATAACTCCCCTAATGAATCACATTATCAACAAACCATTGTCAACCTTCTTTCATGATGCTTAGTTTGTTTAAAAGTTTGCTCCAATTGGAATCACAGATCACAACTAGTTTCCAGTTCTCACTTCTCACCTAATGAATCACATTATCAACCATGTCTAAAGTCTCTCTAAATTCAGCAAAGAGTGCTGATACATTCAAGATGACAAACTCAGTAAATGGAGGTCCAAACTACCTGAATATATTTACCCAAAACAAAGCTTATCAGATAACGCAGATCAATATAGGGTAACCATGCATGTGAATGGCCCGCCACATCACAGCACATGCAAACAAATGTCCAAAATGAGAAATTAGATCATGGGAAAATGAGAGAGCGATGCTGCTACTTTTCTTTGTAGGATGGATCATAGATGATGAAAATCACTCCCTAAGCCTTACCCCGTTATTTCCAGTCAGATTTAAGCGTCACTTTTGTTCATTCTTGATAAGCATGGCATAAGATATTAATTCTAGTTTAGCATTGTTGTTGAGAAAAGTTAACAACTTCTTGCCAGGGTTGCTTTAACCAACACTTTAACTTCCTACTTTATTAAATAGGGGAGAATCTGGAGGGGCTGCTCCACCATGAATTTTTCCAATGCCAAAATCCTGAAACCGAAATTGTGTTTAGTTTCACCCTTGCTCCTCATATCATTTTTCTCATGTATTAGGCTAAATCAAGTATTTAGTAAATGCTGGAGAAAAAGGATTTGAGAGATTTACTCTATTTCCCATCAGTGTGCCTCTCTTCTCTCTTTTATTTAAATACGGACTCTTGTGAATTATTTCAAACAGTTTACTGGGATTTAACAAAATTAATCAATATGCCAAACAGTTTTCAGGATTTGATGCCTTCAAGATTTACTAAATTTTTGATTTACAAGATTTCTAAATCCTATCTGAATTAAAGCAAACTTATTGGATTTAACTAGTAGGATTTACACATAACGCTTCTCATGCGTATGATCTATTCATATCATAGACATCATTGCTCTTAACATTTGGCAGACACTATCATCAAGAAAACAAATTAGAAAAAAATTCTGTGACAAAAACACACGAATTTTCTAAAATTCAAACAGCAGTACAATTCCAGAAAAGCCATATACATTTGTAGCATCATTGAACAAGAGAAACTAAAGCAAAGGAAGGGGCTATGGAAGAGGGCCAAAGTCTAGATCTTGGAATGGTTGATGACAAAGTATAAAGAGAATCCGGGAAACTAAAGCAAAGGAGTACCCGATCTAAGGCGTCAAGAACTGCAAGGCTAGAGATGACGAAGTAGGCGAGTGTGAGGCGACTGATCTCCTGTGACTCGTAATCTTCCGGCAGGCGCTCGAGCATCATTTCCAGGAAGGCCACATGCCTCTCCCGATCAAAAGTTACGGGATCCATGCGGAAGGCGAGCTCGGGACGGCAACAATGGGGACTTGGATCGCCAGCGTTGCCTCGTCTACCCTGGGTAGATTTAGCCAGGTCTCCGGCTTTAAACGTGATTAAGCTTTGCTTTGTGGCTCGAAGCAGGATTAGTTCCATTCTGTAAATTCGAATTTAGTAAATTATGATGGTTAAACTTTAAAAATTATTTGATATAATAGCAATTATATTTGACTAAATTTTGAATAATTTTTTTAAATTTTTTAAATTTTAAATTGATTAGCTCAAAAAAAAAAAAAGTTAATAAATTTATTATTATTTATTAATTACTAAAATATTAATTTAATTTAATATAATAATTTTTATATATGTTCATCATTTGCTTGAGCTCGAGTTGAGATTTCACATATAAATTCATATTTGATTTTGTTTAAATTTTATAATGATGGTAGTTGTCTTGTACTTCACTTATTTATATTACTTGAGTTAATAAATAATATAAATTTAATATTTAGTTAATAATTAAACCAAAAAAGCGAACAAGTAATTATCTTTTTATATTGAGTTATGAATAAATATTTTTTATAAAATTAAACAAATATGCAATTAAATAAATTTAAAATCAGTATCTAACTTCTTTACGCCAATTAAGATGTTATATAAATTGCAACCAATTTTTCTTGAAATCAAATAATATAAATATATACTAATAAGAAAATTCATTAATATAAGATTGATATATATATATATATATATATATATATATATATATATATATATATATATATATATATATATATATATATATATATATATATATATATATATATATATATATATAAAAGTACATGGACAAAAAGAATTATGTGTGAAATAGGATAATATCAACTCCTCATCACTTACGTCTCTTATCGGTTGGTCGTGCTTAAATGACCGAGTTTGAATCCTCTCAGGAATCGTAATGGTAAATCAGTACCGTGTGTGATGAATGTGTGGCATATTTTTTTCATGAAATATGCAGGGTGTTGGGTGGATACTCATTGCAAAAAAAAAAAAAAAAAAACTCCTCATCACTTTTATCCAATTAGAGTTATGATAATTTATCATAGTTATTCAAAAAAAAAATATGAGCTATTGAGTGTCAGTTGTAGAATAAAACTTTAATTTATATAGAAATTCAACATACAAGATAGTTACAATATAATAAAACTCCATAATATGAAAAATCTATGAGAGAGAAAAATCCACTTAGTAAAAATCTTGTATATATCTTTTGGAGTACAAAATTTAAATTTTAAGATAATGAGATTACTGGCGTTGAATGTGAAAAATCCTGACAACAAATATTTCATAATCAGGCTATAACATTTATGCAGCGGTAGTTGGATTGTAATGATTGTTGGTGGTAGTCGATGATGACAATTGTGGCGATGAACTACGATGGTGATGTCTCTTTTAGCTCTCTCTCGCTTTCTCCCAGTTAGTATAGCTCCTCCGCCTCATGAGAATGAGGTTATTTATAGGATTCTAAGATATTTTTGATCATTGTAAAAAAATATCAAAACATCAATCGGACGGTTCATATCGATTCATTTGATCATAGATAATTTTTTGTGATTTTATCATTCAAATGATCTTGATTTGAGTGATGTTAGGCTCGTTGGATTCGTTTTGTAGCTTAATTTGGTATAAGACGTCAAATTTGAAAGTCATTTGATCATCAATGTTTGAATTTTTCATATGTAACTTTTAGGCGATTTGAGCTCATTTATTTCGATATGACGCTTAGTATTATTGAACTCGTCTTTTGAGTTGTTTTATTTAATCGTATACATGTTTTAACTTGAGATCCGTGTTTCATTTATAAATTTTAGAAGTATATATCGGGAGCTATCATCAAATATAATATCTTGCATTTAATAAGTTATTTATTGAACAATAAATGAGTTTATTTATGAGCATAATTAAGCAAGTTAACCTATGTTCAAATTTTATTATTTTAACCTTTGAGCTTTTAAAAATCATTCAACTTTAATTGAATAACCTCCTAAGAATATTAATTGAGTTAAATTAGATTTGTTCATTGAATGCATTGATTATTTACAATTATAATATCAAATCACAAACGATCTATTATATTAACTTATATCAATTATTAAGGCAAATTTTATTTATCAAATAACATATTTGTATCTAAATTATCTTATTCAATATCAAAAATATTAATTACTAATTTTTTTAAATAATAAATTATAATTAACAAAAATAGTATTTTAAATATTTAATAATTAATAGTTTTATGTAATAAATTTAATCATGTGTATTAAAGTTAAATGCTTTTTTTATTAATATTCTTCTTAATTTTTAAATATTAATTAATATTTAAACCTCTTCTCATCTTCCCGTCCAAAGAAAAGATTTAACTTTTAAGGGAGCTCGTGGACTAAGTTAGTCATTTTCGTTTGATCTTTTTTTTGCGCTTCTCCGTTATTTGAATTCTCTAAATTCGTCGAACTGATGAATTTATTAATTATGTGATTTAAGGCAAAATGGAGGAGAGATGGTTAAAGGTGTATTAGGGGCAAATTTTTGAGTGTTTTGATTTTCAAAAAATAATTGCAGATATATTTAACTATTAACTTATCGACTGTTTTTCATAAAATTTGATTATAAAAAATAATTTTTGAGAATTAAAGTTATTAAAGATCTATTTAGGTCAGCTGTAGGTTTTTAAAAATCTGATTGTAAAATTATTGTAGAAAAATTAGTTTTTTGAATAATAAATATTTTTTAAAAAAAAATTCAAAAAAATAACTTTCTGACAGCCACCGTACTAATAATTTTAATTCTCAAAATAGTTTTTTCATCAAAAAACTTTTTTTTAAAAATAATCAAAAAACTTATAGTCAAACGATATTATTTTACTTTCTGGCTAATTTTTGAAAAAATAAATCAGTCAAAAAGTTGTCTCAAACGCACCCAAAGTGTGATGACTTTCAAAAAATTATTATTTAAATTTTTTTAAGAAAATAAATATTTATAATACTTATACCAACTTTATAATTATTTTTAAAAAAATTATAGTTGTCTCAAATAAATTCTAAATCTCGCTACTAAACAACTCTTTAGAGACTCAAATGAATTAGGATTTAATAGACCTTGTAAATTTATATTTAGTAAACTTTAAGAGGATTAAAATATAAAAATCATTTGGTGATTATTAAATTTGATATATTGTTTTGTTATTTGTTATATATTGTGAAAATAATGACTTAAATATATTAAATGTTATAAATGATGAAATTTAATAAAATCTTAATTTAATTAGTAGTGAACCCAAATGAGATTTATATTATAATTTAGGCTATATATTATTAGATTTTATTTTTATGTCATATTATTATACTTTGAGCTTATATATATTCAGTCAATCTTATATTATGGCCCATGTATGATAAAGGTGGGAGGTATAGTGACAATGTTATCTATGATAAGGGTGATAGATATAATAATGGTAATAAGTTTGGTAGTATGTTTGATAATGATAATATATGTAATTATGATTGATATAATACTTAAAATACTACTAGTAAGACGAATCTTGATGCTAAAAGCAAGTTGATCCGAACTTGGCGAGGTCAAACACTTAAAATATCCTTGGAAACATTGGGATATCAGTTAAATCTCTAAATAACTCTCAAATATGGAGTATTTATAGTCAAATCGAGCGTCTCGACGAGCCGGATCTAACGAGCCCAAGATCTAATAATTTCGACTTTATTTGAGCATTCAAATACACAAAATATATCATATGATCAAAGAAATCATTTTGAGCCATCCAATGGAGGAGTGGTTGGATTTTGCATGTATTTAGAGGCCTTCCCAATCTATAAATAGTCCCTCATTCCTCATATGAAGGGAGCAAGAGAGAAGAGAGCTCTAAAGCGAAGATCCTAAATATGATTATCTGCGCCACCATTGATTGTCACGCCGTAGGCCAGCCGCCGTTCCGCCCGTAAATCGCCGCCGGGCTCCTCATATCTCTACCATGTCGTCCATACTGAATGTGACTACATAGTTGTTGTTCCCTTCTCATATACAATTATGTAATCCGTTATCGGAAAAATTTTGTACTCTAAAATAGATACATAGTGAAAGATTTTTGCTTTTGAAGTGATTTTTCTCTTCGGTTTTCATAAAATTTTTTGGAGTTTTCTTGTTACTCTTTAAATACGCATTGTCTTTGGATTTTATAGCAAAAAAGCGTCTTTCACTCTGAACCTGGTTTTCTAGCACGCAACAATGATAGTGGTAGATTTGAATTTATAGTGATGTTTGAGCATGTTAAACTGTCCCACTCCTTTCTATAAATAGAGAAGATCTTGTAATGTTAAGCACTTGCTTTGAAATAAAATTATTTTTCTTGAATTTCTTTGCTCTTTTTGTGTACTTTCTTCCAATTGGCTTATTAACTGAGTGTATGAGCTCATAAACTTTAGATAATGACTTCTAAGGAATGAATGATATCTCTATAATGATAGATTATTTGTAGAGGTTGGCTTCAATTTATCTCTGCCTCACTAATATTACTTTAAAATTGCCATAAGTTAAATCGTTCATAGCTTTTCAACTTTTTTTTATATTTGTAAAAATTATCTCTAATATTTAATATAACATTAACTTAAATATTTTTAATTCATTAAATTTTTTTATATTGTGACTTTGCTTCAATAATAATGTGTATTTATTATTACTCTTTTGTTATGATTTAAGAACTATTAGCATAATTTACTTCATATCATAAAAGTCACTCTAGTCCCTAAATCAACAAATATATAAAAGCATTATCTTCAAATAAGAGATTATTAAAATCATCAATTTAAACTTCTTAAAATAAAATATTTGCAACATATGATTGAATATCTTTTTTAAATGTAAATATTTGACTAATACATGTTTTATTAACTATAATAATATTTTAAATATTCTATTGTTGATTTTAAAATCTTAAATATGACTTGCATTGATTATTAATGACTTAGAAAGTTTATTTATTTATTTTAAGAGATCTCATAATATATTGTAAGATCTTATACTAATTTATGTCATATAATCATATATCATTCGAGTCTAGACATAGAAGCTAGACTTAGCATTTAATAATTTATCTTATAACTTAAGAGAATTGAGACTTTTCCTTAGTGTTCGTAGAAGGTAGATTTTTTTTAATTTTTATTTATTTTTCTTCTTAAAGAAGAAGGTGCTATTAAAAGGAAGAATTATTAGGCTATAGGGAGAAATTCACGTTTGTACTCCTACCATGTAGAGGCAAGAGAATAATAAAAATAACACATTCTCCTTCATGTGTAAATAGCCCTCTTATTCACAATAAGTAATCATGCTCTCTCTAAATTATTATACGAAATTTCATATATTCATAATCTTCTTATAGCACATTTGAACGAGCTTTGCTAAATTTGAATCTCCATAGTATATTTTAGGAGTATCAAATTGATTTCGATGTAACCACCTGACAATCCAGGATTGGGTTGAAGAAATTGTTTGATTTTTTGATTGAGTTGACAATCAAAATTATTCGATTTTGACCCAATTTGACTCGAAATTTCGATTTTTTACAATTTGACAATTTTGACTATATAAATAGATTATTGTCATTATCAGTCGAGTTGAGTTAAGTTGGGTTCGGGTTGAAGTTGACCCGTTCTTAAGCGGATCGTTAGTCAAATTAATGTCGTCAATTTCGGTCAACCTGATCGACGATATCTAGTATATTTTGAGCTGGAGAGCAAAATTTGGTGTAAGACTTCAAATCATTAAAGTGGGTTTAATATTTTATTTTATTTTTATAATTTAGATGTTTATTGTTCGCATAAAATTCTTCTAGAAGCCTTAAATGAAGCTCTATCAAAAAGTCTATAAGCCCATTTAAAAACAAAAAAAAAAACGAGTTCAATGAACATAGAGATCGATCATATTTGATTAGACATTTAGCCTTAAATGCACTCACACAAACATATATATATATATATATATATATATATATATATATATATATATATATATATATATATATATATATATATATATATATATATATACACACACACACATAAACTTGTAATATTTCTAATATAATCCAATTTTATTTTTCTATCTTCAAACAAATTAATTTTAATTGTGGCATATATATTATCAATATTTATCTTATAATGAAAATATCATTATGATGAAAAAAGGCATTTATATATGTAGTATACAATTTTTATATATTTATATATCTAATATTTAAAAACTTTGATATTTATATATTAAACATCTAATTTTTTAATATTACATTACAAATAGTATATTTATTGTTGCGTCTTTGAGAATTTTATTAGGTAGATGCGAGATCTTGTGTGGCCAAAATTATCCAACACCTGGCGGGGATATGAACAGGGTTATCGTGGAAAACCGTTAAGGGGCCACGGTGCTTGCCGTCTGAACTTTCACTATGTGTTCAAAGATGAGTCGCTTGCTTCGTTAGTTGAGAAGAAGGTGTTTCTGAGAATCAATATTAGAGTGTAGAAAAAACAATATCGGTCAACTCGACTCAAGGAGAAGTTTCCCAAAAGCGGTGAGGCGATCTTACGGGAGCAACCTCTTGATCTTCAGGAGAAAGGGCGGCAAGCTGTCTTTTCTAGTTCACGAGGCGATCTCACAAGGGTGAGCTCACGATCTTGTTCTTGGTGGTATGGTGGTGATAGATGCGTCGGCGTTAAGGTCGGCGGTAGTTCTCGAGTTCTCAGTCGTCATTTGTTCTCTAAGGTGAGAATGAGGCTCTATTTATAGATTTTTTTGGGAGTGGCGAGCCTTGTAAATTGTGGAAAACTCCAACCACTCCCATCAGACGGCGTCACGATCCCCTCGTCGAGCGGTGTATTTTGATGATGCAGGTGCCTTAATGATGTCGAATTGGGTGATCTTGGATTCGTTGGATTCATCTTGGAGCGCTCGATCGTATAAATATGTCGATTTTGGTGACCATTTGGCGGATCGGGATCCATTTTCATGCTCGATAAGCTTGATCCCGAGTCGATTCGAGTCGGATCGGTATGCTTGATGTTCTTACGTTATCTCATCGAGACGGTCGGTTTATTTGTAACTTCTTTGAAATCGGTGATTAGATCGAAGCATTTCGAAAATCTGAGAGATTGTCTTGATCATTAATTTTACGAGGGCGTATCGGTTCTATTTTTGGGTGACATTATCTCATCGTCAAAATATATAAATCTTGAAAATAGCAAATTCTTCAATGAAATTTGAGAGTCCATCAAGCTGCGCATTTTGAGAGCAGTCTTCATAGAGTACAAGATTATGACTATGGCGTCACAGAATAATGTATAAGTATCTTGTGAGCGAGATTTGAGATCTGGATCGATCAGGGAAGGAAACGAGGCTTCGGGTGCCGTGGCGCCATGGAGCGCGGTGAGCGCCAGTGTATATGTAGCATGCAGCATATGAGCCCGCCTTGTAACATGAAGCTGACCGAGGGGCTTCGGCGTGAAGTGAAGACGGGCCTTGAGCTGAGCAGGCTGAATCTGGATCGGATTCTGCGGCCATGGTGCAGTCTGGCCCGGATTCACGGCCCATGGAGCAGTTCAAATGGCAGCGGTTAGCGCCATGGACCCAGCAACATGACAGTGTTTCGATTCGGCAGCCTTGTATGAGCCTTGTATGGCCTTGATCTTGGCCTTGTGAGCTTGCTATAGCTGTATGAGTCTTGTGGCAGAACAGAAACAGACGACGAGGTTTTAATGTTTTGAGCGGTTTTAGGCGGTTTTTTTTGCCCCTAGAAGTCTATAAAACCCACAGAAGAGGAAAGGCACATTTTTCTCATCTCCTCTTCTCCTCTTAGAGTGCATAGCCCTCCCCCTGGTGGGAGTTTGGGCACTCTTTTTGGATCTCCTCTCCTCCTCTTAGAGTGCATAGCCCTCCCCCTGGTGGGAGTTTGGGCACTCTTTTTGGATCTCCTCTTCTCCTCTTAGAGTGCATAGCCCTCCCCCTAGTGGGAGTTTGGGCACTCTTCTTGGATCAACCTCTACCTCCTCATCTCCACCAAGCCAGAGTGCATAGCCCTCCCCCTGGTGGGAGTTTGGGCACTCTCCTTGGAATAATTTTCATCTCGATCGTATGAGTTGCCGGTGTTTGGAGGCGATCAGGAGGCGAGGTTAAGAAAGGCTTCGGCGATGGTGGCGACATTTGGCGGCGGTGACTGCGATGGTAGTTGGCGAGATAGCGGCGATAATCGATGCGGCACAACCAGTAGTTGCCTGGTCGCAGCGGCGGTCGATAGTGGCGGCAGCGTCGGTAATCAGCGAGAGACCAGCAACGATAATCGAGTGGTAACCGGCAAGCAGTAGTTGGCTGGTCGCAGCAGCGCAATAGTCAAGCAATTGGCGGCCAACGTTAATGGTGAGGAAGCCAGTAACCGATTAATGGTAGCCGAAGTGCCAGCGAGATCAGCAGCGGTAACCGGCACAACGATAGTCAGCGTTAAGCAGCAACAGTTGTTAAGCGGCCCGGCAAAGTGGTCAACAATGTAGCTGTCCCATGGTTAAGCAGAGATAGCCAGCAACGATGGTAGTAACCGGCGGTGTTAAGCGGTGGTCAGCAGTAGTAAGCCGGCGGCAGTGTCAGCAGCGGTGGCATTCTGATGGTTGGCGGCCAAACGAAATTGAGCGATAGCGACAATGAATGATAGTCAGCAGTGGCAGCCAACGTCGATAAATGAAGATTATCAGCGATAGTCAGCAGTAGTCAGCCAGCGGTGGCAACTCTGATGGTTAGCGGCCAGCAGATTACCAGCGGCGCAATGCGCGGCAATGTCGGCAATTGGCAGCCCAGCGTCGGTAGTGAAACAGCAAGGTGGTCAACAACAGCTAGCTCGGAATCAGCGAGATCCGGCAGATGGTAATTAACCGCTTCTGATGATAAGTGGTGAAAGATAGTTAGCGGCAGCGAAATTGTCAGCGAGGTTAATGGCAGTAAAGCAGCAATCAACAGTAGCAATGATGCCGTGAATACCGGAGATATAACCGGGAATTATCGGAGCGTAGTGATGGCCGAGTAGTCAGCAGTGGTTAGCGGCCGGATCTTTGACTATCAAGGCTGTTTATCGAGTGTGTGCTTTCGAAGCGTTAACGTGTGGAAAGGTTGAATTAGATCGGCGATTTTGACTATCGAGGTTGTTTGTCGAGCGTGACTTCGATGGCGTTAACATATGGAAGAGGTCGAGTTGAATCCGCTAATTTTGACTATCGAGGTTGTTTGTCGGGCGTACTTCGATTGTTATATGGAAGAGGTCGAGTTGAATTAGGATTTTGACCTATCAGGTTGTTTGGGCGTTTTCGATGATGTTAACGTTATGGAAGAGTTGTGGCGGTCTATAGAGGATTGCCAACTTATCGAGTTGTTTATCGAGGCGTTACTGAACGAACTTTTGCGGAATATATTTAGAGGTTCTCCGGAACCTCTCGATCTATCTGGGTTGTGTATCGGGCGTTTACGATGATGTTAACTTTGTTTATGGAAAGTTGTGCGATCTATAGAATTGCCAACTTATCAAGGTTGTTTATCGAGGCGTTACGGCGATATTAACTGTATAGGAAGATCAATTGAATCCGAGGATTTTGACTATCGAGGTTGTGTATGGGCGTTTACCGATGATGTTAACTTTGTTATGGAAAGTTGTGGCGATCTATAGAGGATTGCCAATCAGGTTATTTATCGAGGCGTTACTCGGCGATGTTAACATGGAAGAATCGATTGAATCCGTTGAGATTTTGACTATCGAGGTTGTGTATGAGCGTTTTCGATGATGTTAACTGTTATGGAAAGTTGTAGGCGATCTATAGAAGTTGCCAACTTATCAAGGTTGTTTATCGAGCGTTACTTCGGCGATGTTAACCGTGGCGAGGATTTTTGACTATCGAGGTTGTTATTAGCGTTTTCGATGATGTTAACTTTGTTATGGAGAAAGTTGTAAAGTCTATAGAGGATTGCCAACTTATCAGGTTGTTTATCGGGCGTTACTCGGCGATGTTAACACTATGGAGGAGATCGAATTGAATCGGCGAGGATTTTGACTATCGAGGTTGTGTATCGGGCGTTTTCGATGATATGTTAACGTTATGGAAAGTTGTAGGCGTCTATAGAAGATTGTCAACTTATCAAGGTTGTTTATCAGGTTCGGCGATGTTAACACAGAAAAGTGTGGAAGTCACTAAGGACCTTTTGACCTATCGCAGGTTGATTGTAGCGAATAGGCATCCATGAAGCTTCGACATCGATGTCACGATGTCGCATCAACTAGTTGGTCGTCTCGAGGAAAAAGCTATCTTTTGGGCATGCGATCAGGTTAGTGTAGTGCATATTCTCCGAGCCGTTGGCCTTCTTGACTAACCTTCGTTAGCCGTGGGGTAGTAGACTTCGAATGAACTTGACTTCCGAAGTTTGGTGATTTCTTGTTCTATGACGCTGTCGTTGAAGTGAAGGTTCTTTTCTTACGTATCAAGCTTGTAGGTTGAGTCAACTTTGAGGGAGTCGCGTAATGACTTAGGGTCAATGCGAGAATATCGGATCGCTCAGGGCAAAGATATCTTGATTTTTTAGAAAATCATGTATTCGATTTGATCGGTAGCGGATCCCACCTTCACCTTTGATGGATCAACTTGAGATAGGAAGATAAATTACATCTTCAATTTGGAGAAGCCCTTTGAGGCATCCTCATCTCGTAGGTCGAAGTTCGATGTTGAGGTTCTTGGCGTAAATGTTTGGCTTGCTTGATATATGCGCTTGTCTATCTGTTGATTCCACTTACGATGCCGGTGGTGTGAATTTCATCTTGAGGTGAGCCAGATGTTATTGCGAATATTGGAGGTCTCCCAAATATTGCATTGTACGGACTCGGACTTGACTACAATTGTATGCGGGTTGCGTGTCGGGAAATTCTCAGAGTTGGGAAGGCGATTGTCCCTTCCACTATGGTCGATTATCAAATCCATCATGGGACGGCCGTGGGTTGAAGCTTCTCTCTTTCTATACCCATCTTGGAAAGAGTAAAAGAACATCAACCTCCCATTGTCGATCAATATCCTTTTAATATTGAAGCATGGATCAGGACATGCGATGTGACAAGGGGATCTTGATGTGGGATGCAAAGCCCTCAGATATAAATCATCAAAGGTGATAGAATGGTCAACCCGAGGCTTCTTGACTCGGCTCTTGAAGGCGATGAATATTTGGCTAGATAACAGCCCTCTGCTTGTTTCTATCTCTCCAGCTTGGCGGTTCCTCTTGGTTGCCCACATTTCTTTGAAGCGGGTTGGTTTTGTATAAAGCACTAGATACCGGCGTATCAGTCTTTCAATCTCCTCCTTGATTGGTGGCACTTTCATGCGGTGAAAGTGGCGAATTTCTCTTGATTTCCAATTCCAGGCTTTAAAGGTGGGCCACGCTATCTCTTCTGAATAGCGGTAGGATGTTATGGCGTGTTGAGAGCCGTATATTTCCTCTGATTAGTCATCATCGAGGTCATCGAGGAGGTTTTGGGGGGGAGGTTGCTGCCTCTCTTCTTTTTCTGAGATGTTTGAACATCACCTTTGGGAACCTTCTTCTTTGCTTGGTGGTTCAATTGTTAGATGAGCACCGATAGCTTCGTGATTTGTGCCTATTCGTGGACCCGGTGACATAGGAATGGATGGGCGTCTAATGATGAATAGAAGTATCGGGAGTCCTCAGAAAGCCCTCAAAGTTACGGATCTACTCCGGGTGAGGAGAACCTGAGGATTCGGAGAGATGTGATGAATCCCTGATGATTCTCTTGTTCGCCAGGAACTATTCTACAAAAAATCTGGCGAGCTCTCCAAATGATCAGACGGACCCCTTAGCGAGCGAATAGACCAAATGAGCACGTCCTTTGAGAGTCGGGAATACGACCTGAGCGAGTCATTTGCATCTTGAATGTGCATGATCGTTGAAAGTGATCGATATGCTCATCTGGATCGGTTGTGCCATTATCGGGTCCATCTTTGGGAAGCTTGAATCTCGTCGGGTATTGAGAGATGATGATCTGTGGCGGGGCGAGTTTTGGAAGCGGCGGCGGAGAATGGATCATTGAGTTGTTTCGAACTCTTCAACGCAGGTCGTCGTAGTTCATCAGCGTATAAGATGGCGTGGAGTTTTACCGTCTGAGGTGATTAGTGTGGGGTGAGTAGAGCTGGCGGTATCGAAGTTCATATCAGATGTGGTGCCAGGGTTCTCTACTTGTTGATCCATTCCGGGTAATCATTCTCGGAAGAAAATCGGATTATCGAGTGCGGAACTGGCTCTTCAGGCGTGTTGGAGCGTTTCTTGGGTCCTCGCAGAGTCGAATTTCGTTCAGGAATCCTCCATCCTTTGAAGCGATCTTCAAAGAGGGCTGACGGACCTCACAGAACACATTATGTAGAAGTGTTGGAGACTTGGCGTCCTTGATCAGAATGAGAGGCGTTGGGCGCAAACCCGTTACCAATATTGGAGATATAGCAATGGGGAGATTCCACAGGTGGCATGCTTGCGTCTTGAATTTTATTAGGTAGATCGAGATCTTGTCGTAGCAAAATTATCACAAGCGGGGATATGAACCTGAGGGTTATCGTGGAAAACCGTTAAGGAAAAAACCACGGGGCCTTGCCGATCGTAGAACTTTCACTATATGTTGATCTGGTCGCTTCTCGTTAGTTGAGAAGGTGTTCTGAGAATCAATATTAGAGTGTAGAAAAAAAGACAATGTCAACTCCTCAGGAGAAGTTTCCCAAAAGCGGTAGGCGATCTTCGGGGCAACCTCTTGATCTTGAGGAGAAAGAGGGCGGCGGTCTTCTAGTTCCCGAGGCGATCTCTAGGGTGAGCTCGATCTTGAGCACTTCTTGGTGGTGGCGGTGGTGATAGATCGTCGGCGTTAAAGGTCGGCCCGGTTCTCGAGTTCTCGGTCTTTCAATTCGGTCCTCTCTAGGTGAGAATGAGGCTCTATTTATAGATTTTTTTGGGAGTGGCGATGTAATTCGTGGAAAACTCCAACCACTCCATGGACGGCGTCACGTCCCCCGTCGAGCGGTGTATTTTGATGATGCGGGTGCCTTAATGATGTCGATTGGGTGATCTTGGATTCGTTGGATTCATCTTGGCCTCGTATATGTCGTTTTGGTGACCATTTGGCGGATCGGGATCCATTTTCGTCTCCGATAGCGATCAAGTCGATTCGAGCTCGGATCGGACTATGCTTGATGTTCTTCGTTCGTCTGTCAGAGTCGGTTTATTTGTAAACTGAAATCGGTGATTAGATCGAAGCATTTAAATCTTTGAGATTCGTCTTTGATCGATTAATTTTAGGGCGTATCATTTATTAATTTTTTAAAGAAAATGTACTTTTGAAGCATAAAAAATTTGTTATATTTGTAAATTCAAACTTTAAATATTAGATATATAAATACATAAAATTATATATGTATCTAATTTTTTTTTTTAAAAAATAACATTTTAACTTCTCTATGCATTAATTTTGAGTTATTTGAGTTCGATAAATAATTACAGATGGATTTATAATATTCTCCAATTGAGATAAATATTTGCACATAATTGAGTTAAAAATTATTTTTTAAATTCACAATCAAATTTTCAGTCTTTATAAGTAATAAATTTGTATTTATATTTATATAAAAAAACAAATAACCGTCTTATAATAAAAAACGTGTAAAAAACTCTTGTTATCCTTATAATTCTTTTTTTATCGAGCTATTTATTTGAGATTATTTTTAAATAGACACGTTAATTAATAAATAATTTAGGTATTAAATTTTTTTTTTAAATAGGTCAATCGTCCGTTGTCATACAATGGACGACTAATGATATTTGAGCGTCGGCACCAGTAATCCGTTTGAAAGACGACTGGCGCGGAAGATTTTTTTTTTTTTCCTTTCGGTAGGGGGAGAGAGAGAGAGAGACTAGAGAGGGCGGCCGGTTTTATTTTATTTTTTATTTTTTTTTTTTGGGTAGAGAGAGGGAGGGGTTTTATTAATTTTTTTAATTAATATAATTATTTAAAATATTTAAAATATATAATTTAAAATATTTTTTATAAAATATTTATTTATTTAGTTATTAATTAATTAATTTATATATATATAATTAAATATATAATTTAAAATATTTTTAATTATATATATATATAAATTTAGAAATTTATTTAATAATTTTTATTAATTAATATAATTATATAAAATATATAATTTTATTAATTTTTTTATATAATTTAAAAATAATTAAAATATATAAATAAATAATTTTAATAAATAAATAAAGAAATAAATAAATTATATAAATATTTTATAAATTATATAAATAAAATTATATTTATATATATATATATATATAAATTTATTTAGTTATTTATGTATTTAAATTATATAAATATTTTTAAGTTATATAAATAATTTAAAATATTTAAAATATATAAATAAATAATTAGTTATTTATATATATATATTTATTTAATTAGTTATTTATTTATTTAAAATATTTATTTATTTGAAATATATAATGTTAAATAAATAGATAAAAATTTAAATTATATAAATACTTAGATATTTATATATTTATAAAATATTTAGTTATTTATATATTTATTTATTTATTATATAAAAGTAATAAATTATATAAATATTTTATAAATTTTATAAATAAAGTAATTATATATATATATATATTTATAAATTTATTTAGTTATTTATATATTTAAATTATATAAATATTTTTAAGTTATATATAAATATAAAAATTTAAAATATATAATTTAAAATAATTTTATAAAATATTTTTTAATTATATATATATATATATATTTATTTATAAATTATAATAATAATAATAACAAAAAATATAAAAAATATAAAAATATAAAATAAACAAATAAATAAATATTTTTTAATAAATAAATAAAGAAAGGAATATATATATATAATAAATAAATATATATAAATAACTAAATATTTTATAAATATATTAAATAACTATTTATATAATTTAAATACATAAATAACTAAATAAATTTATAAATATAATTTATTTATATATTTATAAAATATTTATATAATTCATTTTTCTTTATTTATTTATTAAAATTATTTATTTATATATTTTGTTATTTTTTATATATTAACAAAATTATTAAATAAATTTCTAAATTTATATATATAATTAAAATATTTTTTAAATTATATATTTAATTATATATATATATATAATATAAATTAATAACTAAATATATAAATATTTAGTTATTAAATATTTTATAAAAATATTTTTAAATTATATATTTTAAATATTTTAAATAATTATATTAATTAAAAAATTAATAAACCTCCTCCCTCCTCTCTCTCTCTCTCTCTCCTACCGGAAGCAAAAAAAAAAAAAAAAAAAAACCGCTCCTCTCTTGCTCTCTCTCTCTCTCTCTCTCTCTCTCTCTCTCTCGTCTCTCTCTCTCCCCACTACCGGCAAAAAAAAAAAAAAAAAAATTCTCTCGACGTGATCCGCGTCAGCGTCAGTGCGTCACTCGTCCATTTGTAAGAATCATTAGACCTATTTTTATAAAATTTTTTTTATATTTAAATTAATTAAGATTAATAACGTGCCTATTTTAAAATAATTTCTATTTATTTTAGAATTTAAATTTAGAATTTAAGATTTAAGATATTAAACATCTTCTCTGTCACCGTGAATTTTACTTCACAATAGTCAGAAGGAACCCTAACATAATCCCGCCAAAATTGAGGAAATAGCGGGAAGAATTTTAAATTTTCGGCTCTTTACCGCCTTAATTAAAGACCCAGCAAACATAAGAAGGCAACTTCTTCCTGCATTTCCTTCCAGAATTCAGTTCCGAACCACAATGGCGGAAAACGGCAGCGTCCATGAACCGTCTGGCAATGTCGCGAAGCTAAACGAAGAAAGTCATCGCAGTCTCGCCTTCCTCAAGGTGAAGAAACTCTCTCCTAATGCCATATTGCCCTCCAGAGGATCTTCTCTCTCTGCTGGCTATGATCTCTCCAGGTAAATACGTGTGGACTTTTCCCTTATTTACTTCCATTTCTTTCAGCAATCTAATACGTTTCTACTTTGTACAACTTCAGCGCCGCAGAGACCAAAGTCCCTGCAGAAGGCATGGCGCTTGTTCCTACCGATCTCAGCATCGCGATCCCAGATGGAACTTATGCTCGAATTGGTAAGCATTTGAGCGATTTAAGTGTGGATAAAACAATAGAGCTGAAAAATAGAGGACTTATATTTATTGAGAGCTGAAAAATAAATGGCACTGTTAGAGTCAAACAAGATGAGAATCTCAGATTTGCGGGGTACTTGTTCATCTTCTATTTACTATTCCGTTTTTTTGCTTAAAATAAAAATGGGAGTTTCAATAAAGTGGAAGTGTGTGATAAGGATTTCAAAGCTCATCGTTTCATCTTCTTTTGCGTGTACAGTTAACGGTATAATTTGCCATGGGGCGATTGAAATCGCTTTACATTCGTCAGAGATTTTTATTTTCCAACTTTTATTAACATAAAGTCACTTTATTGTTATTCTCTTTTTATTTTAAACTCAATCGAATAAATATAGTATTCCCTTTCCTCCAAATTACCATCACTTCTCTGTATAACATTCCAATCATTGAAAACTTTAATCTCATAAAACCCGCTCTCAAGTTATTTCATGAAATGGGCATCTGATATTCTTTCTTTGTGCAGCTCCAAGATCCGGACTGGCATGGAAGCATTCCATTGGAGCTGGCGTAGTAGACGCTGATTACAGGGGACCAATAGGCGTTGTGCTGTTCAACCATTCAAGTGTCGATTTTGACGTGAAGCCCGGAGACCGCATAGCTCAACTGATCATTGAGAAGATAATGACGCCAGATGTAGTCGAAATCGATGATCTTGATTCCACTATTCGCGGGTCTGGTGGATTTGGATCAACTGGAGTTTGAGGAACTGGAAGGTAATTTGGTGGTAGATTTCTGCTAGTCATGTGTTCGATCATATGGAGTATTGATTTGAAGCTTTTTCCTTCGTTATTACTTGTCTCTTATTAGGATTCTCTTATGATTTCTTGCAAGATGGAAGTAGCTCGAAAGGAACAGTAAAGAATTTGGTGAATATATTTTGATCCAAATTTGGGCATTTGGACTTGCTTCGAAATGTGTTATTGATCTATTATTTATGAATCTTATTCATCTGAAATTAAATTGAAGGAACATTTACGTACTTGCCATTATAATTCTTATCTTATTATATATTTAACAAATCAATCTTTTAAAGTATATTAATTTATAATTTAATCATTCTTTTATTTTTTTTTAACTATTAGACTCATGTATTTTCATGTGCTCTTAAATCTTTATATTTATTTATAAATTGTCTCAGCCTTTAAATTACATAAAATATACTTAAGAAAGGATGTCTTTTATTTTAGAAAAAAATGATGTTTGTAGTTTTTATAAGATTTAGAGCTATTTAGTTGTCTCAATTTTGCATGTAAAGTAAATTGGATATAATAGTTTTAACTTTTTTTGGTGTTTAGTATGATTCAAAATAAAAAATTTAATAATACATTATAAATGTCAGTTTGATGTATTTGAAATAAGATTGTGAAAATCGGATGAGATATATAATTGAAAAATAAAGAGGTTAAAAGTTTAAAAGTTGATGATATAATAAATATTTAAATTATTTAAATGAGATTTAAATGATCAAATAATTATATAATATGTGCAATTTGAGAGAAATAAATTATAAAATATAAATTATATGCAAAAAAATCTCTTATAATTTTAAAGTTAAATACATTAATATATAAATAATAATTTTTTTTTATAGTCATGATAATTCTTTGAAATAATTCATTGTAGAGCTTCTAGAAATTGTTTATTTAAAAAGGAATTAAAATTAAATAAAAATTAGTAATTTGACATCAATTATATAAAATATATAAGTAAAATATAAATAAAATTAGTTAGAAAGACATTATAAATTATAATTTTGAACACTTAATAATTAAAACTAATAAATAGTAATTTATAATAAATTTGAGATATTAATAATTCAATAAAGATGATATATGATGTATCAATCAATAATTTGTGTTTACTCTAAAACTTTTGCTAAAAATAAAAACATCAAATACATATTAAAATTTATCTCTAAAATAAGTTAAAAAAAATAAATTCTAATCAAATATATTAAAATTCATTTTTAAATGTTGTATCTTTAAAGGATCATGCATCAAAAGTTGTCTCTCTAAAATTTGTCTCTCAATCAACTCTAAAAGTTTCTAAAATATTATGTTCAGGTATTTTATATATTTTATCTATTGTGTTAGTTGATTCATGACTCTCATCAGTATCTAAAAATCATATATTCAAAATAAATTACTTCATCATCTTTATAATCAACATAAGTATAATTTAATTAACTTATTATTAGTTGTTATATTGGATGATATATTTACTCTTTTCAATAGGAATGACATTATCTTTATATATTTTATTCTAAATCATCATAATTTAATTGAGTGTATTTTTTCAACTATCCAAAATCTATTGTATACTTGAATAATCAAATGGATCATAATTTTTTTTAAAGATGAAACCTATCAAATAAACATAACATTTTAGATAAGTATTAATGTTAAGAATTTAAGAATAATAGCATAATAAATTAATAATAATAAAAAAAAACATACTTGTTCCTCAAATTAAGATTATAAAGAATATATATAAGATCATTTAACCTATAGTGTTCCAAATTATTTCTTCTTTTTGTATGAATTTGTTCGAAAACACTCCAATTTTTTTACACAGGAAGAAGTTTGGCTTAAAATTCTAATAGCCAATTTTTGTAAATTAGGAGCATTAGAACCAAACATCTTTCATCATTCATCTACATATAAAATTTTAATTAACTTCAAAAATATAAAATATGTCAAAAAAAAAAAAGAGAGATACAATGAAAAATAAATGAAATTATGAAAAATTCACTTACCAGGTTGCATTTCTTTGGCCATAGTGAGTGCAATCGACTTTCCAAAACTTTCTAAATTATCCCGATATATTCTAATTTCATTCATTGCCAATTTAGACTTGGGACATATATCTTTATTTCCAATAAGTTCAATCAATCTTTGTGTAACTTCTGGTTTTTGATAGTAATTCTCTTGATCATACTGAAAATGTGAATTTAAGAAATAAGCAGCTGAGTGGATACCTTAGCGGAGTTGTTCATCCCATCTTTTCTTAATAATATAAGTATATAGCTTATACAATCTTTTCACACCTCTAAACATTATTTTAAGTGTCTTTCTTGTTACATACATCATAAACATAATCACGAGATATTTTTTCATCAATCTCGCAATAATCTTATTAATAATCCTGTTATTTTTGACATTATTAAACAATCATTACAAAATTTGTTATCCATGATGATAGAAAATACTTCTTTTCATTTAATAATTTTTGCTAACTTTGAATCCACATAATGCTTATTTGTATCAAGAGCTTACAAATCATGTTTATGATCATATACACTTTTCAAAGTAATAAAAGTTGTTGCAAAAGAGTAGCTCACAGGCGTACTATTTATCCACTCTTTCTTTTCAACCAAGATAATAGGAAAATATGATTGTAAATTGATATTATTATCTTGATGCCTTCTTAGCAAGATCCACTACATGAGTCAAGCTACCAATATCTTTTAGAATTAAATTAAAGCAATGTGCTGCACAAGGAGACCAACAAATATTCCCGTACTTTTCATGCTATAACTCTCCAGTCTTCTTATAATTTGCTGCATTATCAGTCACAAGTTGCACAATATTTTCTAGACTTATCCACTCAACTATTTCAACAAACAAAGAACAAAGAGTTGTAGCATTTTTCTTAATGTCAGAAGCATCAACAGATTTTAAAAAAGATACTTCTCGTGGACAATAAACTAAAAAAAATAATTAATATTCTATTTCTAACATCTGTCCATCCACCAGCCATTAAAGTGCACCTTTTTTCTTTCCAACAATGCCTATAAGATTCAACTAAAAGTTTACATTCTTCTTTGCAATCCCTCAATAGATTAATTCTCATTCTGTGATATGATGGAAGTTCATAACCTGGTCCAATAGCAAGTATTGCATCTATAACTTTCTGAGCAAATGATGAATTTAAAGCATTGAATGAAATACAATCAAAAACCATCTAGTAATGGCATGTCTCTCCTACTTCTTTAGATGCCAAAACACTTTTTAAATATGGTTGTGACCCATATTTTGTTCTTGGAGTAAAGTAAGCATCAATTTCATCTACTTTTCTTTTTTTTCCTTTTATATAATTCTTTATCATGTGTAATTGATGATTATGATTTTGATAGATAAGAGCCTCTCTCTTCTTCAATAATATACTGATTATAAGGATATACACTCTCTCTATCATCTTGTGTATCTTGTTTTTTTTTTTTTGAGATATTGCTTTTAAATTTTCTTGTATTTGAAAGTGAATATCATGTGAAACTTTTTTGTATGTGAATTTAAGATGGCGGAAAGCGTGTTACCCCTCGGGCAAAAAAAAAAAATAATGGCTGGCAGGAGGAAGAGTAAGAAACATGGCACAAATAGGGAGCATAATATATGGCTAGGGATCTAAATCAGTCTCGCGAATACAACCGTCATCGTGATGACCCATTGATTGCTTGAATCGGCCGTTCTCCGGTTCCACTTGAACTACCCATCTCTGATCTCTCATTTTTGCAGATTTTTGAGTTTTCCGGACCGGCGCAGTGACCGGTTCATGGCCGAACCAGCCGGTCCGGTCCGTTTCGGTTATAAAAGCGTTGATTTAGAATTCGTCCGATTTGAGTGAATTTTAAATACATCTGTCAATGTAAAGTGTTATAGTTTTTTTGTCGGGTAATTACATGTAGATCATGGTTGTATTGTTGTCGTTCTGCGTTGTCTTGGTTGTTGTTTTATTTGCAAGTATTTAGAAAATTAATAGAATTTTAAATGCAATCTTAATAACTAGTACATAATAAATTAAAGATATTATATAATTTTTGGATTTTGTTGGATTTAAAATTAATTTACATTAATTTTTTTTTTTTTGCAAACCTAGATACGACAAGATGGAGCCTTTGACAATGAGTCTTTGGAAATAAACACCTAATTAGAAAGTCTGATAAGCTAAAAAAAGGAATTAGAGGAAGGAAGATGATTGTTGTATGGCTTGCATGAGAATATTAATAAATTATAATTATGCATTTTAAAATATATTAATACTAGTGTGTGTGCTCTGAAAATTGCCACCGATGTCTCGACAAATTGAATTGAAGAGTGTGATTTAAAGTATCGGTGTAATTTTCAGAAGACAAATAGAATAGTAGATAAGACATTACCTAGAGATTTCACCCTCGTTTGGTGAGGATTTTAAATATGGTTCCAAGTTTTTTATAGGCGTAAGCTCCTATTATTAATTACCCATCTCAATAAGTGAGAGAAAATTTTTGATTAAGGTTAGTTGTTAGATCGTTAAATATGTAGCGTATAGTAGCAACATATGAGTTTAAAATTTAGATTATAAAATTCATCATTTCAGTTTAAACCAGATGGTTGGGAGAATGATGACGTGCTGATGATCACATGGTTCCGTCATATTTATCGGTATCTACTACTTAGTCGGATGAGGTATCGACTTGGCGGAAGGATTCTTATCATCAACACGTGTTACATCGTTCAAGAAATTTTTGTAGACCTGGGGTGGTGTTTGTCTAACGAGACAGACTTAAGTCAACTTTAGCTGACAAAAGGTTGTGTGCCCTATGAAGTATACCATATGATTCACAACTCAAAGGGCAGAGCCATTGGAGAACATACAAGCTATCGTCATAATCGTAATATAATGGAGCCTTACTGGCCAAACCACCAGATCAAAAGACTCTGGTCATAACTGCTTCAGTTGTGGAGCCTATTGGCCCAAGCCACACAGTCAAAGGTCACATGCCACGTCCTTACTAATAAGAGATTGATTGAGAGTGAATATAGTAGAACGCTTGATTTGACATTGACTTTTTTGTTAGTTAGAGTTTTTTTAATTTGTAACCCCCGATAAACAATTACGGAATGTTGATAGATTGAGTTTTACTTTAAGTTTTTTAATAATTGAATTCCATTTAAGAAGTTTTAGATTAATATTTAATTTGAGTTAATTTGATTTGAAAAATTGATTAATTTGAATATATTTAGAGCTTTAGATCTTGTCAACTCTGTTTTAGCTCTTAATAGAGGATTAGATCTAATGCCACATGACAAAATCGGCTTTTCAGATATTTTACTAATTTTGACTCATTATAATAGATTTTTAGGCTTTGTTAACCCAGTCTTAAGACTAAACCGAAGCAACCTGCCCAGCATCCTTAGACACTTGAATCTAAACATTCAACATAATATCAGGGCCCATGCGGGTGTATTTAAGAATGCCTTAATTAACACATTCTATTCGCTTGTATAAAGTATTGCAAATTCGGTGGCGTATAATGTGTTGTAAATTGATCTAATATCTTATTAGATTATTCGATTGATATTTAATTGATTTCCATTTAGCCTGTGCAGTTTTTTCAGATATTAAAATTTGCACTTTAAATTTATATGTTCGAGCACATTCAGGTATTTATAGCTTAGATAATTTTATCTAATTAATGAAATCACTAACATTAAAAATCATAATTAGAATGAAATTTCTTTTATTTTTGAATTAAAGAAAAATTTATTCATTCGTACAATATTTAATTTAGTGTCGCATTCTGTCTGCTTGTATAAATAATTGCATATTCGGTGATGTTACATGTTTTGAAGCTATAGATTCAAAAGATAGTTTAATTTGTTGTTTTAAAAGAAGATCTACTACTTAGAATTATTTCTGTGAATCAATAGAGTGTAATATTTAAGTCGATTCCTCCTCTTTTTGAAGGTTCCTCATTTGACTTATTTCTTATTTTCACAGATAAGATTATGGGTTTTTGTATTTTCTTATGAAACATACTTAGATATTTCAAGCTTACAAATAAATCAATCGATATTATGAATATAAACATATTTTCTCTTTATAATTCAACCTTCAACTCCATAGGATTCCTCCATGCAAATATTTGCTTTCAATTTAAGTATTATAGCCAAAACTATAAACACCAAACTTTTAAGTGCTTGCATTGAAGTTAGTTATGCTATGATGCATATAAGAGACTTATTCAAACTCTTACATTCATTTCTCCCCATATATATTTTTTTGATTTAATGTTTTATTTTTGTACTGTATGTATATTCTTTTCCCTCCCATCTTTTTTTATCTTGTTTGACTCTTTTAATTTTAATTTAGCTGTAGGTTTCCTTGCTTAGCATTCTTAAGCCGGTTCATTTTATTCTCTCATTTTTTAAGTCAAAAGATTTGACGCAATTTTGGCAATCTCTCGGCATCATCCTCACGTAGAGAGCTTCATCAGGAGTGTTTTGACTTTCAGTGCTTAATGAGCGTGGCGAGTGGTGTCTCTCCTTCTTCTCGCTTCTCATGGGGCATTAGCGAGGTCTTGAAACCTATATAAAGAGAAATGCAATGCAATATATATATATATATATATATATATATTCATTTCTTTTTTTTTAAGTCTAGAATTTTGTAAAATTCAGCATTTCCTAGGGGTGACATTTAAGATGTTGGCTTACTCAGTGCATAATGGCGTGCGCATGTAATGCGACACCTGATCAATTTTCATCTCGTCGTGCCTAATGAAGCGAAGGCCTTCAAACTGAAAACACAAGTATATACATCCACATCACACATTGATCCCACACATTCTGACTCGTTTTCCTGCGTGTTGCAATGATCGACAAAGGGAGAATTAGCGATCTGAAATGCAAGGAACCTAATGATGATGTTCCTTTTGGTTCTGAGAAATTGGAAAGGTAATGGAAGAACGATGTCAAAACGGAGAAGAACCCTAATGATGGTATTCTTCTGGTTCTTTAAAGCAAAATGTGGAAAGGTAATAGAAGAGGGCTAAATCGGAGAAGAAGTTCTATGAGGAAGAAAAGAGATATCTGACATGTGCGATAGAAGCGAAAGTTTCGGTTGAGGGAAGATCCGGGGTTGGAGGAACGAAACTGTGAGAGGAAGGAAGTTCTTCTGCGGTTTGAAAGATCGAACGAAAAAAAAATCGTGGAGGAGAGTCAGGTTCCTTGAGGTTTTAGGAAGACCAATGGAGAGCGAACAGTTGAAGGGGAGTCGGCGTGCACTGCGGTTGGAAGAGTCGGCGTGTATTCTGTTCAAGAGAACTATTTTCATTTCTTTGGAACCGCGTTTGCAAAGAGGGTCAACAAATGCCCCTAACAAATGTGATTCGTGCGAGGGAGTCATATTTGTTGAAAACTAGTTGACCTTTCATGTATGCCGCAGCTCTTAGACCACTTCATCTTTGATTTAAATAGCTTATAGAGCTTTGACAGAATTCGCCATTAGTGTGATGCCTTATGTTTAGACATGCTAAATGATGAGATTGACTGATTTGTCACAATCGACTTGTTGGATAGATAAGATTTTTTACACTATCTACTCTTTGCTTCAATAGTCTTTTTGAAGATTTCTTTTTTTATGTCATTGTAGATTTGAGTTTCCTTCAACCCTATTATCATGCTTGATTGAGTTTGTTGGAGGAATTATTTTATTTATTTTGATTAAGGACTCCGTTGGCGAGTTAGTATATCCGTGCTTGATTGGATTCGAAATTTCTTCTGTCATAGCTTTAAGCTTGACAGATTTGATGAAGGACTGACCTGATTTGTCCAATATTGACTTGTCAGGAAGTGTATGTACGCCATGAATTCTGTACTTGCTACTTTGACAGATTCATTAAAGGGTTCTTACAGATGACCCAGCCTTCCGGCTTATACTAGGTGTCTTTGTCTAGCAATGTGTGCTTTAACAAATTGAATAATCACAAAATTCTTTTAGTTCGGTTATCGGCTTTGTATGAGCTATGAAATTGCTTCCTCGATTTTGTGCTTTCTACTTTGACAGACTTGATGAGAAAATTGGCTTTGATTTGTGCTTTGAACTAGATTATATCATTTGAGAATAAATTTGAGATATTACCTTGCAGGCAATATATAGATTGATTTGGCGACTTGATTATCTTGATCTATTGATCAAGTAGAAATATCTATTGGATCCTAGTTGCTTGTAATCACTAAATTGGATGTGGTTTGAGATTGAATAGCTATTATCATTGGACTGATGAGCAAGAGCTCTTTCACTGCGGTCTTTTTCTTATGGCTTGTTGAGTGAGGAGAGCGTCAGCAACTCGGCCATATTTGAGCTTGTTGAGTTCGACCTTTAGAACTTACTCGAGTCTTCGACTTAAGTTGTAGTGGGTTGATGGTTTTGTCATCATACTGATGAACGTGAGCTTTTTCACTGCGGTTTTTTTTTTTATTTATTGTAGTAGAGTGTAACTTCGGCCATTTGTGTCCTAGACTTCAGGATGTACAAGTTGATGTTTCTCCAATTTAATTGATTGAAGCTTCCAAAATTGAGAGTTTTTCTGACTTGATCTCCATAATTTGACAAATATAGGAGATAAATTTCTTGACAATTAGAATTTTTTTCATGCATAGAAATAGATTCTTTTTATTCTTGCAAGGACCTGCAACTTTAATAATAACAATTATAGATATATTCAGGGATCTCGATGTAAATCTTGATGTCAACGTGAATCAGAATATATTTGAGGATCTCGTCTTATAACACGACGTCAACTCGAATAAACTTAACATAAACTAAAAATGCCCCTATCTTACAGAGGGAATTCTAAAGTGCATTTAGAAGAACTTTCAAGATTAAAATACACAAATATATCGATATTTGAATTGATATGCTCTTAAGAGGGTTTTAACATACAACATTGATTTCATCTATATATAGAAATATAAAATGCTCGTTGTATAACAGAAAATTTTTTACTGAAAAGTTTTTCATCTCGAGTGAGTATATTTATTTAAGGATCTCGGCATGAAGCACGATATCAACTTAAATAGATATACTAAAAAAAATGCCCTATCTTGCAGGAGGTTTTTATTATACCTCTAGAATGTATTCGTCATGTGTAATACTTTTTCAGGTAATGACCATTAATTAACGGCATTGGTCTTTCACCTTTTAAGTCAATAAGTTGGTATGCTCCTCCTTTTACATTTTTTCAATGACAAAAGGGCATTCTCAATTAGGCTCAAATTAATTTGCCACTTAATTTTTGATTAAGAATAATTGATCTTCTCATCACTAGAACCAATTCCCCTTTTTAGAATATTCGAGGCCTCATCGTATGGTCAAAAGCCCTAGACATCTTTGCTTGATAAACCTCCAGATTTTGATGAGCTTGCAATTTAACTTCATCAAGTGCATCGAGTTCCTCCATTCTCAGTCTTCAGTTATATTATATTAGATTGCTACTCGAAATGAGGGCAACTCAACTTCGAGCGGAAGAACTATTTCAGTTTCAAACATCAATGATTATGGAGTGGCTTTAGTCGGTGTTTTATAGGTGGGTCGATATACCCACAGTGCCTCTATTAGCTTAGTATGTCATTCTCTTTTTTTTTTAGTGAGAATCTTCTTGAGCAGTTTGACCAATGTTTTGTTGAAAGCTTCTGCTAAATCATTTGTTCTTGGATTGTATATTGAAGAGTATTGCCAATCAATTTTGTGTCGATCGACGAATCTATAAATCTTTATATTTTTGAAAGCTGTAACATTATCAGAAACTATTCGGCCTGACACATCAAATCTATGGACTACATTATGCATGAAGAAGTTGATCACTTGGTCAGCGGTAGCTTCTTTAAATGAGGTAGCTTCAGCCCACTTAGAGAAATAATCAGTCGTTGCTAGGATGAAGTGGTGTCCAGTTGATGATGGCAGATCAATTGGTCCGATTACATCTATACCCCAACATTCGAATGGCCAAGATGCTATCGTTGGGTGTAGTGGATTTGGAAGTTGATGGATTATATTTCCATGTACTTGACATTCATGGCACCTCTTAGCGTGATTGATACAATCTCTCACCATAGATGGTCAATAATAACCCATCCTTTTGATCTTTACTGTCATCTCAGGACCTGAATGATATGCACCACAAAGTTCTTCATAAATTTCAATCATCACTTTGCTAGCTTCATCTACATTTAGGCACTATAACCACATTTATTCAAAGAATCTACGATATAAAGTATTATTGACAAAAATATAGTGCAATATTCTCTTCTCGATTTGAGCTATTAGTGATTTATTATTTGGTAATTTGCCTTCTTTAAAGTAGTCGATGAAAGGATGCCTCCAATTATGTGGCTCTTCTACAATAAATACTTCCCATTGCTTTCTAAGGCAATGTCATTCTTAGCTCTTCTAGATATAGTTCCATGTCGATTTTGAGGAGTATGAGGAGCAACCTGAGTCACATCTTACTGGGTCAAATTTTATAACCCATCTACCTGCAGGGATGGATACTTTATTGGCTCTATAACTCGTCGAGTAAATATGTCGATCATAACATAATCACTATTCATACTTGCCATTTTCTTAGCTAATTTTGCTAAGCAATGCTTTATCGGATCGAGACTTGAGTTAGTGTGATATTTTATATTTACTCATAAGCTCGAGAATTGCCAGATAGAAAGCTAACTCAAGCTTGTTGATTCTATAGATGCCAAGTACTTGATTTATAATAAGCTGAGAATTGTCAAAAATATGTAAATTTTGAATGTCTATGAAAATAGCTTCTTCAAGACCTATCACTAATGCTTCATTATTAGTTCTTGGCTCGGTCAATCCATATGATTGTCTCATTATCCTTATTTTGGTGTTATGAAGATGACGCCGATTCCTGCTCTTGCCTTTGAGAAATTTAGAGGTTTGACTTGTTTGATCGATGAGGCTCCATCAAAGTACATTTCCCAAATTTATAATTTTTCTCTTTCATGAATGAGTATAATTTGCTCCTCGGGTAGATCGTTATTAAGAGAAGAGTCCATAGAGATGGGATGTGTAGGTAGAAAATCTACTTAGACTTGTCTCTTCACTGCTTTCTGCGGGATGTATGTGATATCAAATTATAAAATCAATACCATCTTGTGAAGCGACCTGCCAACGCTGGTCTTGTCATCAAGTACTTTAGCGGATCGATTCTTGAGATTAGAGTAATCTTGTGAGATAACATATAATGATGGAGTTTTTGAACTGCAAAGATCAATGCCAAACAATACTTCTCTATCGGAGAGTATCTCATTTCTGCTCTTATTAATCTTTCACTGATATAATAAAGTGCATTCTCATTGATTTCTTCATTGTGTTGTGCTAATAATTCTCCAAGGGACTCTTCTAATGCAGCTGTGTATAGAATGATGAGCTTCGTGAGTAGGCCGCAAGGATTTGGTGATTTAATAAGTAACTTTTAATGCTATTGAAGGCTTGCTCTTATCATTGAATGGAGCTTCCTTCTTCATCAACCTTGCAAATGGTTGACAACGTCGATAGGTTTGATATAAATCGATAATGAATGCAAGCCCTTTGTAAAGAATGGAGTCGACACAAACTCTTGGTGGAGGCATATCCACAATTGATTTGAATTTAGTAAGATAAATTTCAATACCTCTGTGATGTAAAATATACTTAAGGAATTTTTCAGAGGATACCTCGAATGCATATTTTAAAGGATTCATCTTGAGATCATATTTTCTGATTCTCTCCAATATATTTCTTAAGTCTTCAAAGTGATTTTCATGATTTAAGCTTTTCACCACCAAATCATCAACATAACATTTCACCTTTTGATGAATCAACTTATCAAAAATAAGCATCATGACTCTTTGGTATGTAGCCCATTTTTCAAGCCAAATGACATCGTATCAATAGATGCCAATTTCTCAACGACGATGTTTTTTCATCTATTTTTTGATTTGGTTGTATCCCGATGATCCATCCATGAATTTGAACATGTCATAGTTAGAAGTGTTGTTCACTAGTAGTTCTGATATTGAAAGCAGAAAGTCATCATTTTTGCACGCCTTATTTAGGTCCTGGAAGTTAATGCAGAGATGAATTTGACCGTTCTTCTTCCTAATTGGGACAATATTGGCTATTCAATCTGCATAATTTTCTTGGATGAAGCCTACTTCGATCAATTTTCTGCATAATTGATTCTTCAATCTCCAATCTCATTGAGTTTGCTTAATGTGACATTGCATATCGGTTTAATAGCTTTATGAACCGCTATATCGGGATAAGACATTTAGAATATGTCCGCAAAGCAATCAATTCACAAAGTAATACTTTTAACTCTTCAACTTTCTCATCAAGTAAAAGGGCATTAACAAAAGTTAGACGGGGATCATCTTTAGCTCCTAGGTTGATTTCTTTGAGTTCATCTATGGTAGCTATTTGTTCACCATCTTTGAGTCTTCAGGCATCGGCTCAGCTTCTGCTTCTTCATCATTTGCGAGAAGAATTTCATTAAGATCCTCTTCTTCATCATTATTAGTTTTGACCTCAGCTTCTATTATATTATAACAAGCTTTATTTCGATGAGATTTGCGGATGAACCCAAGACCTTTAGTGATAAATTTATCACTTCTTCGTGATGCTTGAGAACTTCTTTGGCTCCACATCTTGTTAAAGATTTGAGTTCTATGTTTAGTAGTTCTAATATGCATTCCAAGCTTATGCATCATTTTTCATAATTTCTGTGAATAATATATTGATATTCTTGTACTATCATCTCATCATATTTTCATGTTGTGTGATCAAAATTATGAGGTTGAGACTCTTCAGATTTGTAAAATAGAGTTGCTGCTCCACCACTCTTGCTCAATGGCGGCATATAGATTGTTATCAATTCTTCAATATTATGAACCTCTAGTGGAGTGATTTTTTTGAAGCACTGTTGAGGGATGAGTATAATTTTGAATGAGTCATCTAACTATGCCAAGTAAGCTATCCTTCTTGATGCAATCATCTGAACTCTATTTTCATAAGTAGATTCAAAACTATATAGTCGAATCAATCTTATTTCATACTATGCCTTTCTTGAAAGCTTATAAGTTCCCTTAAGTTTGATAGGAATATATTCTCCTTCTTTTGTGTCACTTCCCAAATGAGGAATTGATTTTTAGGTCAAGTGCTTTAGGAGAGTCCATTTTCTTTCTTCTTGCTTCTTTCACTTTGTGAAATTGTTTTTAGTTCCTCAAGTGGATGCTACCTTCAAGAAGCTCTATCTTAGGCTCTTGAATGAAATATTTTGCATCTTCATAAATCTTTCTTCATTGATGAAGAATGGTTGTGTATGTACTAGAATTCAATTCTTCTCTTCTTAATTTTACATGATTAATTGATGGGACCATGCCATACTCATGCACCATGGTTGACCCAAGAGAGCTCTAAATGATGTATCAAGATCGACATTACATGAAACTTGGCTTCGTATAAATTCCTAAACTTGAGCGGAAAATAAAAGAACTGAGTTTTCTCTTTTCATTGAAACCATGAACCATCAATTTATCTCTCCAAGATGTTGGATAAGTGATAATCCTCTTAATACCTTTAGACTCATAAGATTGATAAGAATCTAGATTAATCAATATTTTGATTGAGATGCCATCACTCTACAAATATAGGATGATTTTGATCCGTTATTCCCCAACATAAGATCTTCCTAAAATGTGATTACCGAGAGATCTTGAGTTTCAGTCAGCCATGCATTTTTCAACAAAGTAAGCTTCATAACTCTCTGGATCTTTGAGAGCCTATATCAAAGTTTCTCGGAAGTCTTTTGACATCAAGAGAGCCTCATACATACCAATTGTGGGATCTTTCTCATGTGATAGAATATTATATTCATCTTTTCGCTAATTTAGGCTTTATTCTAGGATTTTTGGGAATGATATCTTCGTTGATTTCAATTTGTTTATCTTTGTCTTTATTTACATTTCCTTTCTTTGATGAAGGTGGTGGGATTTTACCACTTATCAACTGAACTTGAATAACCTTATCTTGCCCAGATTCTTCTGAAGAGGTAGTTTCTTCAAATTCTCTTTTTATTCTGAAAGATTGGTCAAAAGGGTTAGACTTATTTTTCAACGTCATACATTTTATACGTGATGATATCGATGAGTCTGACTCTTCTCCATCGGGAAAACTTAGATCTTCTGAACTATTATTGTCTTGTTGAGGCATTAAATAAAATTCGGACGTTTGCTCCTCAGGTTCTTCTTGCTTTCCTAATAAGAATTTTGATGGATTGGTCGAGTTTGATTGACCACCCTTGTCGTTTCGGAGCAACTGATGCTGAAGAACATTTAACATCACGCAGATGATTCATCATGTCTCTACTGGACAAGATTCACCATTATCTTCTTCATCCGATTCATCAATGCAAATTTAGGCATAAAATCTACAAGCTTAAATGATTATCTTACCGGCTGGTGATACTTTTCTAAATTATTAATGATCTTTTGAGTTGTAGTTATCTTCTTGATCTTCTTTTTCTTAGCCAGTTCTTTGATTTATGATGCGTTTAGTAGACTACTTCATGCCGCGGATGAAGTAGCCTTATCGTAATGCCACAGAAGCCCAAATACTTGGTTGCATCTCTCTTAAGTCCAATATAGTTCAAGTTGTGATTTTCACTTAACACTAGGGATGTATTTTAACGCTTCAAGATTTTGGTCTTTTGGAGACTACGCTTTCCATTCTTTAGTCAACCGATTGCTTCCTTTTGTCTTTAATGGATGATAAAAGAAGACGTAATATCCTTGACTCTTTTTGTTGGCTAAATCGATAGTATAAATTCACCTCACCGATACTTCCTTTTTAGCCAATCCTTAAAGACATAACAATTTTTGATAGGATGACTAATCATTCGATGATAGGGACAATAATTTGGATTACTGACTTGATCATCTTCTTCAGGCCTTTTAATTTTAGTAATCATCCGCTTTGATCGCTTGACAAATAATTTGGCCATACTTCTTCTAAAGGAATAATATTTGTTTATCTTTTCCTTAAGAGATGGCCACATTCGCTCATCATCTATTGTTGCTTGTTTTGGACGCTTCCCACCACGTGAAAAAGTCCAAGTTTTATCATTACCTCTCAATACCAATTTTGGCTGTGGATTAGAATAGATAGATTTCTTCCCCTTAGCATCATTGTACATTGGTCGCTTTATCCACATTGTCACCGCTTTTCACCATTTGAGCTATAGAAGCGGCATGAGTTTCATTTTTCTTGAGTGAAGATTTGTTTCTCTTTACTTTATCATATATTTTAATTCTGTAGATTCAGCTTTTTCAAATTTAGCCACTCTATCAAGAAAAGTCTTGAATGTCAATCGACATATATAAAAATGGTGTCATTTTATCATCCATATTGTCCATTAGCAATCAGATGACATGTTCTTCTTCAAATTGTTGCTCACACTTTATACTTACGTTACGCTAACGACTTATGAATTTTATCACAGACTTATCTTTTCTCCTTTTTAGTAAGGCAAGGTCTGCGATTGTTATTTTCTCAGTTGTACTGGTGAACCTCTTCACGAATATCATCTTTAATTCATCAAAAGTTTTAACTGAATCATTCAATAATTTTGTGTACCATTCGAAAGCGGTGTCGACTGACGACTTTAAAAAACAAAGATCGTTATCTCTTGTGTTATCACAAGTAGCCTTAAATTGGGCTGCTTTGGGTTACCAAGCCCACTAAAAGTATTAAATTTTGACAAAGAGTAACCTTTGGGTAATGATCATCATATTCACCGTAAGGCGACTTACTCACCAACACCGCTCGAGCTATGACTTTTATCTTTTCATTGATTATTATTTCTAAGCGAGTTACTGTGTGCATTAGCCATATTTTGAATTATCGGCTGAAGAGGTAGTTAGTTAACTTCATTCCTCACCTCAGATGCAACATTTATCATAGAGATAAAAACTAATGATATAGAAGTTGCATTATTCTACAGACAAGAGACATGTGCACATTTGATGTGATACTTTTTCGCAACATCTTCATCATGATGTTCATTTGTACCATCATGTTTTGGTACCAAGTTATAATTTTCGGCCGCTGTAGAGCAAAGAGACATGTAGATGTCACACCTCTTTAATTGCACATCTAGTCGACCGTCATGCCTTTCATTAGTGATATCCCTCCTTTTAGGTATCCACTTATGATGAGTTATTTTTGAGATGGATTTTTGAACATGTGTGTCAGATGTCACACCTCTTTCATTCTTCAAAGTTTCAATACGGGGCCTTGGCCTCCATATTTGCTTATCCTTTCGCCGAGACCTTCCGGCAGTAGATTCTTGGACTCCGAGTGTCATGCTCCGATGCTCACCGTGTGAAGCATACTGGGCTCGATGACTAGTTACCAGGAGAGATGACAACATCCTTGGTGGAGCTTCAGTATTTTCAACCACCACAGGCCTCTGAAATCTTCTTTTCATTAAGCCTCTATCCTTGGCTACTTTGAGAACTTTGTGTATTATGATAGACAGTGTTTCAGGTTGTCTCCTATATGGTGGTGGAGCTTGATGTGGTTGGTTCCGTAAGAATTTTACTTCACCGAGAGCTATTTCTTTTACCCACTTTAGATTGTCAAAATTGTGGGTAGGAATACTCGCTTCTACCGATGCTTGTTCATTGGCTTCAAAGGAGATTTGTTGAGCTCAAGCTATTTTTTTCTTCTCTCGCCTTCGGTTAATTTGCTTCTCGATGAGGAAGCTTCATGATCATACTTGTACAAAAAAGTTCAATCGGCAATTGTACCATGAGGCATTAAAGACATAGTTTACGATTTGATTCTTTTTCGTCACGGGCTTGATTGACTAACCTTTTGAAAACCGTTATTCTCTATCAAAGAACTCCTTAACATTGAAACTGATTGACGAATGTGGCTAGTAGGGGCTTCAGTAACTTGAGGCCTTCCAGCAGACCTCAGACGAATGTCCCATGGGTGGGTACTTCAGGAGTTACAGTTATGATAGCTGGGAAACTTAAGCTACCAAATTGAATTATAGCTCCAACATCTCTTGTGTTAATGATGGTGTTGGCTAGTCAGATATTCGCACCACGCCCTAGCTGAACGGTGAAAGGAGTGCTCTGTAGATTCATTATATAAAAGTGAAAGATGAGGATTAGTAATTAATAATTATTATTTCACCCCATACTTTCAAAATACAGAGGCACTATATAATAAAATAATAGTGTAACAAAGATGTACTATACAAAATAATTTATTCCATATAGAGTCTCATATAATATTAATATGAATTTATTACACATTTAAATGACCATTTTTATTTTAAATTTTCAAATATTTTATTTACTATAGCATGTATATGACCCAAAGATGGAAAGAGAATCGTCCCTGGAGTCAAAATAAAATTAGCCACCCACCTCTCCAAATTGAATTGAAGAGAGTGTGATTTAAAGTGTGTAATTTTCGTAGATGGAATAGTAGATAAGACATGCAGATTTCCTCATTTGGTGAGGACTTTAAATATGATTTCAAGTTTTCTATAAAAGCCCCTATTAATTAGTCCCTCTCAATAAGTGAGAGAGAACTTTCGACAATAGTTTAGATCGCTAAATGCAAATATAATACAACTGTGGAGTTTAAAATTTAGATTATGAAATTCATCATTTTAGCTTAAACCGATGGTTGGGGAATGATGACGCGCCCGATCTAGATCGTTCCATCATCCCTGCTATCGTGGTCCCAATCTACTTAGTCGAGAGGAGGTAGTCCACCCAAATTGACCAAGGATCCTTATCGAACACATGGGTTACGCCGCCCAAGAAATTGTAGCACGGGGTGGTGTTTGTCTAAGGAGACAAGCTTAAGTCTACCTTAATTGATAGAGGGTTGTTTTCCCTATCAAGTATACCCTATGATTCACAACTCAAAGGGTAGCATCAAACATACGGGTTATGATCGCGGATATAATGGAGCCTTACCGCCAAACCACTCAATCGAGGACTCGGTCATAAGCCATCTCATGGAGCCTACCGCCGCCACGTAATGAGGACACAGCCACGCCCTACTACAAGCAGAGATTGATCAAGAGTAAACATAGTAGAACACTTAATTTGACATTGGCTCCATTGCGAGCTAGAGTTTTCTTAATTTGTCACCCCCGATAAACAATTGCAGAAGGTGGATAGATTGAATTTTGTTTAAGTTTTTTAATGATTGAATTCTATTTAAGAAGTTTTAGATTGCTACTTAATTTGAGTTAATTTGATTTGAAAAATTGATTAATTTAAATATATTTAAGAGCTTTAGATCCTGTCAACTCTATATTAGCTCTTAACAGATGATTTAAAAGATAGTTTAATTTATGACGTTACATGTTTTGAAGCTATAGATTCAAAAGACAGTTTAATTTGTTATTTAAAAAAAAGATCTACCCCTCAAAGTTACTTCTGTGAATCAATATAATGTAATATTTAAGTTGATTCCTTATCTTTTTGAAGATTCCTCATTTGAGTTCTTTCTTATTTTCACACATAAGGTTATGGGTTTCTGTATTTTCTTATGAAACATCTTTAGATATTTCAAGCTTACAAATAGATCAATCGATATTATGAATATAGACATCTTTTCTCTTTACAATTCAACCTTAGGATTCCTCCACGCAAATGTTTGCTTTCAATTTAAGTATTATAGCCAAAACTTTAAACACCAAATTTTTAAGTGCTTGCATTGAAGTTAGTTATGCTATGGCGCACATATGAGATTTATTCAAACTCTTCTACATTCATATTCCCCCCATTTTTTTGATTTCATGTTTTACTTTTGTACTCGTTGTATGTTCTTTTTCCTCCCCTCTTTTTCTTCTTGTTTAACGCTTTTAATTTGAATTTAGTTGTAAGTTTCATTGCTTAGCGTTCTTAAGCCGGTTCATTTTGTTCTCTCATTTTTTTTTCTAGGTCAAAAGATTTGACGCATTTGCCTCCCAACGCCATCCCACAGATGATCAGATCGAGTATTTTGGCTTTCTCGACGCCTTAATGAGTATAGCGAGTGATCTTACGACACCATTTTTCGACGCACTTTTATCATTAGATCGAAATATGTAAAAGAGAATGCATAATATATATATATATATATATATATATATATATATATATATATATATATATATATATATATATATATATATATATATATATATATATATATATATATATATATATTTTCTTTCTCTTAAGTCTAATTTTGTAAAAAATTTCTACAAAGATTTCTGTGGACATCTAACGAATGTCGCTTACTTGCAACACCCTAATGAAGGTAATGGCACATGATACAGAATCGATTTTTCAACTCGCCTCTAACGGCATAACGAGACCTTCAAACGCGAAAACATAAAGATATACATCCATCATCACACATTGATCCCATTTCGACTCATTTTCTCGCGCATGCAAATGATCGCAAAGGATCTAATTTAATGTCGGAATCCAAGAGAGGAACCCGCCGACGATGTTCCTCTTGCGCAAAAGAAATGGATAGGTAATGGAAGAGGCGATGCTGAAAACCAGGAGAAGAACCCATCTAATGAAGGTGTTCTTCTCCAGTTGCAGCAAAGCAAAATTAGAAAGGTAATGGAAGAGGGGGCGATGCCGGAAATCGGGAGAAAAGTTCGGCTAGGAGGAAGAAACAGAGAGGGAGATACCATGCGTGTGCGATAGAGGCGAAGCCTTGCGGTTAGGGGAAGATCCGAGGTCGGAGGAATGAACGTGCGAGAGGGGAAGGAAGTTCTTAGCTTTGCGATTTGAAAGATCGAACGAAAAAAAAAAAACCAGGGAGGGAGAGGTGCGGTTCCTTGAGTTTTTAGGGAAGACCAATGGGAGAGCGGGAACGGTTGAAGGGGAGCTAAGCGTCCACTGCTTGCGGTTGGAAGAGTCGAGTGTGTGCTGCCGTTCAATCGAGAGGGAGCTGTTTTCGTTCCTTTGGAACCGTTTGATGCAAAGAGGGCCAACATAGTGTATTAGTCTGCATTTTGTGTCATGTGACTTATATGAGAATACTACTTTTAATTATTGATGTGGCTTGTAAATTTTTATATGATGTGATGTGACTTATATGAGAATATAAAGTTATTTCAAATTATTTATTTATTTAGATTTTAACAAATTTATAATTAAGATAGTATGATATGATGGATAAATCTAATGTGACTGAAGTGACTTAAATTTGATTTTAAATAGAGTGATATCAATCAATTGTAAGTATAATTAAAATTTTTAAGACTATTTAAAAAAGTGTTATAAATATTTTATTTTTTATAATTAAAATAATTATTTTGATAAAATGAATTCAAATAAGGAGATATTTTTTTATTATGTTGTTGGTGTATTGTATTTAAATTATACTATATTTAAATTACACATGATATCTAAATGTTTATAACCAAACAACTCTTAAAACTCATATAATTTCAAGTTTGTAAGACATTGGATGTATTTATAATAAATATGAAAAATATAAATGAGATAATCGTAGTGGCTCAACTTTTGATTTTTCTTTTTCCATTTCAATTATTGTATGTATATCAATGATCAACATCTGTTGCACTTGACGATCACTTTTTAGTCATATCATCTCCTTTCGTATTAGGAGAATTATTAAGTTGTTGTCTACCATTATTTTATTAATTATCACTAAATCATGATATACAACACCATGTTCTCCATTAGAGGAGACTGCTCTTGAGATGATATTTTGTTGACACATTGAACAAGATATCTCGCTTCAAAGAAAAAAAAAACTTACATATGGCTTTACTTTGTCTATAGAGCACTATTTTTGTTCTTATTTTTAAATCTATATTAATATTGCGTGCTAGAAAACCAGTTGTGGTTGAGTGAAAGTTTACGTCTTAGCCTTGTTATGAAATCCAACACACACATATGTATTTAAAGAGTGAACATGAAAACTCCAGAATTTTAACGTGGAAAACCTCGAAAAGAGGGAAAAACCACAGGGCTTAGCCCAGTAAAAATCATCCACTATGTATCTGTTTCAGAGTACAAAATCTTCCCAATAATGGGATTACAAAATTGTATATGAGAAAGGAACAACAACTATGTAGCGACGGTCAGGTTGTAACAGTTGCTAGTGGTAGTAGATGATGGTGAACAACGGAACAACGACCGACGGCGAAGGTCACATGATGGAGACCGACGTGAGATGTACACGAGATCACGGCTGTGGTCGACAACCGAGTGGTATGATTGTGCTTGGAGGATCTTCAAGCTTTAGAGCTCTCTCCTTCCTCTTGCTTGACCTCCCCATATGAAGAATAAGGGGTTATTTATAGATTTGAGGAGTGACGTTTCTGTAAATACATGCAAAATCCGAACCACTCCCCTCCATCGGCCGTCATGTGTCGCGTCACGTGACATCACATGCGGTGGTTCTGGGCCATGCCGAGCGAAGGCGTGCTGACGCCGCACCCATGAGGGTATTTTCGTCCGTTTTGCCCATTTTTTTACGATTTTCAGCGTTTTATTGTGGTTTTCTGTCAAATTTTTACTTTTTTCCCAGCTAAGGAGAAGGCACACTCCTCTATGCTAGTGTCCCTCTTCTTCTTAAGAAATTCGTTTGGAGGAGATCGAGGCCAGCGGTATCGTCGTTGTTCGGTTTTCCCTCAAAAGCGTCAGCCGGCCTCGTCGGACCGGCCTTTTGGCGATCAGGCCTGTGGTATCGTCATTGTTCCAATTTTCCCTCGAAGAGGCATGTCACCTCGTCGGACCGGGTTTGGAAGCGAACAAGGCTCGCCATTATCGTCGTTGTTCTATTTTTCCTCGAAGAGCGTCGAAACCTCTTCGGACCGTTTGAAGGCGATCAAGTCCCGCGGTATACGTCGTTGTTCCAGTTTTCTCTTGAAAGAGGCGTCAACCGATATCGGTCGGCCATTTGAAGCGTCAGCCGCGGTATACGTCGTGTTTAATTTTCCCTCGAAAGCGTCAATACTCGTCGACCGTCCGGATTGGCGATCACGTGATACATGGTGTTCTGATTTCCCGAAGAAGATATCGTCGGACCGTCCGGGTTGGCGATCAAGGCGATAACCGGAGATGGGTTCAGCGATGCTCCGATGGTGGCGGCGACATTAATTCGCGGTGACTCTGACAATTGGTTGGCGAGATAAAACGATAGTTGCAGCGATAATGACGATAGTGGCAGAGTAGCCTTAAATGTTAGCGCAAACGTTAATTCAGCAATATAGCGGCAATGTAATCCGTGAGATAGCTCGCGATAAGTGAGTAGCCGGCGATGAGAGCGATAATTGTGGCAGTGGCCGGTGATTAATCAGCGGTAGCGGCAACAGTGGTTTATCAGCAGGGGTAATCAGCGGCGGCAAATGCGCGGCAGCCAGTGTCAGCGAGATAATGGCGATATATAGTAAGCGAAAAGATTGCCAGCGATAATTGAAATGACCAGCAAATATCAGCGAACCATTATAATAGTTCGGTAGCAAGTGGCGCTGAATGTAATCGATAATGTCGTGCACCGGTCAGCGAGATAATAAACGCAATGGTAATAACCGAGAAAAATGCCAGCGATGGTCGTGGCCGTGATAGTAGTTAGCGGCCGCGGAGGTATTAACCAATGGCAACAATAGTCGTTAGTGGCAGCGTCGGTTATCGATGAGATAACCGGCGGCGATGTGGTAATAAACGATTGCAGCGATGGCCATCGCGATTCAGCAACAGTAGTCAGCAGCGTAACCCATGAAGGTTAGGCGAGGTGGTCAATATAGCGGCAGTGGTCAGCATCAGCCGCGTCGAGTTAGCGATAACGATGATAATTGAGAAAAAATTACCAGCGATAGTTGGCGGTGACCAGCAACAGTGGTTGCGATAGAGTGTCAGCGGCCATAAGCAAGTGTCAGCAGATGACTTTGACAATAGTGGTGACCAGAAAATTATCAGCGATAATTCGCTGCGGTCCGGCAACCGTGATATTCTGGCCAGCGATTGGCTGCAACAGCGACAGTAATCGATAAAGTGGCGTCGGTAGCCGAGAGCGCAACGATAATTAATGGCGAGCGTTCTGCGTGTTGGAGCGATGGAAGCAAAGTGGATTTGTGATGGCCATTCTGATGGTTAGCAGCCGATGGTCAGCCAACAATCGACATTATGTCAGCGATGCGGCAGCGTCGATAGTCAGCGGAGATGACCAGCGGATAGTGGTAACCGGATAATTAGCGATGGCGCAATTGTTGCGAGCAGTGGCGGCAGCGGCAACTACGATAGGCCGGGATCGGTATCAGCATGACCGACGACGATGGTGGTGATCGGCAAAAATTGCCGGCGATGGTCGGCGATGGTGAGGATTTTTGACCTATTCGAGGTTTCTTGTAAGAGTGTGACTTGATGGCGTTAACGATGAAAGAATTAAGAAGGTTGAATTCATCAGCTTTTGACCAATCGAGGTTGTTTATCGAGTGTTACCGATGGCGTTAACACTGTTGAAGGGTGGGGTCCACCAAGGACCTTTTGACTATCTAGGTTGTTTGTCGAGTCTTTGCTCGATGACATTAACTATGGAAGATGTTGAATTAGTCGGGATTTTTAACTATCCGAGGTTGTTTGTCGAGTGTTACCGATGGCGTTAACTATAAAGAGGTCGAATTGAATCCGCTAAGGATTTTTGATCTATCAAGGTTGTTTGTCAGAGTGTGACTCGATGGAGTTAACCTGTATGGAAGAGGTTGAATTGAATCCGCTGAGGATTTTGACCCATCCGAGGTTGTTTATTAGAGTGTTACCCGATGGCGTTGCTATGTGGAAGAGGTTGAAGAATCCGTGAGATTTTTTGACCCATCGAGGTTGTTTGTCGAGTATTACCGATGGCGTTAACAACTGTGGAAGAGGCCATAGGAAGTCCACCAAGGACCTTTTGACCAATCTAGGTTGTTTATTCAGTCTTTGCTCGATGACGTTAACCTATGTGGAAGAGGTTGAATTGAATCTGCTGAGGATTTTTGATCTATTCGAGGTTGTTTGTCAGGGTGTTACCCGATGATTTTAACCTGTATGGAAGAGGTTGAATTGAATTCGTTAAGGATTTTTGACCTATCCGAGGTTGTTTGTCATAGTGTGACTCGATGAAGTTAACCTGTATGAAAGAGGTTGAATTGAATCCGCTGAGGATTTTGACCCATCCGAGGTTGTTGTCGAGTGTTAGATGGCGTTTGTGGAAGATGATGAATCTGAGATTTTGACCCATCCAGGTTGTTTGTGTTACCCGATGACATTAACCTGTGTGGAAGAGGGCGTGGGAAGTCCACCAAGGACCTTTTGACCTATCCTAGGTTGTTTGTCAGAGTCTTAGATAGATGACGTTAACCTATGTGGAAGATTTTGAATTGAATTCGCTGAGGATTTTTGACCTATCCGAGGTTGTTTGTCGGTGTTAGATGGCGTTAACCGTATGGAAGAGGTTGAATTGAATCCGCTAAGGGATTTTTGACCTATCCTAGGTTGTTTGTCAGAGTGTTACCCGATGACGTTAACCTGTATGGAAGAGATCGAATTGAATCCGCTTAGAATTTTTGACCTATCCGAGGTTGTTTGTCAGAGTGTTACCCGATGACGTTAACCTGTATGGGAGATGTCAAATTGAATCTGGCGGATTTTAACCTATCCAGGGTTGTTTGTCGAGTGTTACGATGGCGTTAACGCTATGAAAGAGGTTGAATTGAATCCGTTGAGGATTTTTGACCTATCCGAGGTTATTTGTCAGGGTGTTACCCGATGACGTTAACCTATGTGGAAGAGGCCGTGGGAAGTCCACCAAGGACCTTTTGACCTATCCTAGGTTGTTTGTCAGAGTCTTTGCTTGATGACGTTAACCTGTATGGAAGAGGTCGAATCAAAACATCCGTTTCTTTTTGTAGCCAAAGTTGCTCCTTAACCTTGGTCTTATTTTTCTATGAGTATGATTGAAAAATCATAATTTGCAAAGCTATATCTCTTCTTAATATTGAAATATCCTCTCACTTTGACTTGTTTCTTGGGATAGTAATCGATTAGATGCTTAACATGGGCGATCTTCTGAGATTAAGAGTTGCCCCTCAGTTTTCGACAAAATATGAAGGAACGAACCTTGATGAATCTTCATTCTTCGCTTGCGCTCCTTAAAAGCTTGAAATGCTCCACCTCGATGGTGGTTTTGATTTTGTTGGAAAACTTGGTCGCCATACAAGATGAAATAATGGGAATCAGTTTCCCACAGACGGTGCCAACCTGTTGCGTGCTAGAAAATCAGTTGTCGTAGAGTGAAAGTTTACGCCTTAGCCTTGTTATGAAATCCAGCACACACACATGTATTTAAAGAGTGAATAAGAAAATTCTAGAATTTTAACGTGAAAAATCTCGAAAAGAGGGAAAAATAACGGGGCATAGCCCAGTAAAAATCATCCACTATGTATCTGTTTCAGAGTACAAAATCTTCCCGATAATGGGATTACAGAATTGTATATATGAGAAACAACAACTATGCAATGATGGTCGGTTGTAACAGTTGTTAGTAGTAGTAGATGATGGTGAGCGGTGGGAACAACGCAGAGATTGGCGGCGGATCGGCGGTGGTTGGCGGCCGTTGAGTGGTGTACGGTGTGCTTGGAGGATCTTCAAGCTTTAGAGCTCTCTCCTCCCTCTTGCTTGGCCTCCCCATATGAAGAATGAGAGGTTATTTATAGATTTGAGGAGTGGCGTCTCGGTAAATACATGCAAAATCCGAATCACTCCCCTCCATCGGACGGCTCAAAATGATTCCTTTGATCATTTGATGTATTTTAAGCATTTGAATGCTCAGATGAAATCAAAATTATTAGATCTTGGGCTCGTTAGATTATTTCGTCGAGCCTTTTGACTATAAACACTCTATGTTTGAGAGTTATTTAGGGATTAGCGACATCCCGAGTTTCCAAGGATATTTTAAGTGCTTGATCTCAACCAGTTTGAACTTCGGATCAACTTGCTTTTAGCATCAAGATTCGTGCTTCGATTAGTGGTATTTTAAGTGATATGTCAATTAAAAAGAGAGAAGTTAAAAGACTGTAATCAATTCTATTTAAACTTAATGAAATTGCTCATTTGTTTTGACTATTGATACATGCTTTTATGGTTTAGTACTTATATTTTCATCTCAATTTTTTTTTGTTCGGTCTTTTGATTTATGTACCATTTATTGGCTAAGTAAATTGGTTTAATTCCCTATTTTATTATCATATATGTACTTTTGGGAGAGTTATGGGATGATTTTGGTCAATTTGATTACTCTTCACATTCATAGTGCATATGTATTAGAGTTGATGATCTACATTTCATTTGGGCTCTAAAAATTGTCTTCGTTGGCTCGAAAAAAGTCAATATAAAGTTGTGTTACGATGTTTGAACTCACAATGTATTGATTGAAAATATATAGAATCTCAAGTTGGGTTCAATGCTCACCCAGTCAAAATAGTTGCGCTCTGAGGGTAATGAGTGATTCAATGAGATGATTCTTATTTGATATTTTTCTTGAAGGAAGATTTGAATTAAATCTTTAACTTAGTTTAAAGTTATTATTGATTTGGCAAGCAAGGACTATAATGAGATTATTATATGCAAAAGGATTGTGCTACTTTTAGGTCCTTTTCATGACTATGATGTTATTGGGGGTATGTAATTTAATTTTCAAGTAAAGTTATAAAAGTAATGGCAACATATATATTATATTTGTCTTCCGAAGTTTGCTTTATAAGTAAATTATAATTTTTAAAATTTAAAGTTTGTGAATTGATGTATTAAATCTAAACAAATCAGAAAAAAAAGGGGGATTTACATACATATCACACAATTCTTATATATTTACATATCTAACACTTAAAGTTAGATATTTACTTATCTAATCTTCATCTTTGAAAAGGTATATTTCACTTTTAAAAGATAAAAGTGGTATTTTTGATGTGATATTGAATATTAGGGTGTTATATATGTAAAAATTGAAGTTTAGGTGTTAGATATGTAAATACATAAGAATTGTGTGATATGTATGTAAATCCCCCTTTATTATATTTGTTTGCTTTATAAGTAAATTATAATTTTTAAAATATAAAGTTTGTGAATTGGTGTATTAAATCTAAACAAATCAGAAAAAAAAAAAAAAACGGGCCATTTTCGTTTCAGGGGTAGATTAGATTAGCTCTAGCTTAGCGCATGGCATTTAAAGCTGTAACCTTCTGGTTGGTGAATGGTGATCCGCTCCCGCCATAGGCCTCTTTACTCCTCTTCCATGTGCATTAAGCCAATCAATCACTCCATCCTTATAAAGCTTCCATAGTTTATGATCTTTGCCAGATCCCTGCATCTCTCTCTTCTCCGCCTCTGTTCCGCCGGCTTGTACCATCCCCGATGGCCAGTTTCCTCACCGGCGTCCGCCGTCTGTACCTGTCCGCCTACAATTGGGCACTTTTTGTCGGATGGTGCCCTCTCCACTTTCTAGTTTCCAAACCCTAGCTCCTCTTTCTCTATCTCTCTTGATCCGCTTGGATGGCATCGCAGGTCCCAGGTTTTGTACTTAGCCTTAAAAACGCTTAAGGAATCCGGGCACGAACGGGTATACTATGCCGTCGAGAGGCCTCTTCAACTTGCGCAGACCGCCGCTGTTTTGGAGGTTGCCAAGTTGTTTGTTTTAGGTTTCACGTTTTGGTTTCACTGCAGTCATTCTGATTTTTTTTTTCTCTACTTTTCAGATATTGCATGGTCTTATAGGTGAGGATGGTATATTGTGGATTTTTTTTTTTAATGATTGTATGTTGACTTTGATTGGGAGTTGAAAATCGGAGAAAAATGAAAACAATAAATAAGAAACTTATTATTTTCTGTTGATTTGGAGTTTAATTGAGAAGAAAAGAAAGGATTGAGAGGAAAGAGTTTCTTTTACGAAGAGGATTTGATCTTACTCTTAAAACGAACTGAAAACTACAGAAAAGAAATGAGTACTAATTTTAATACACAGTATTCTTGCTCTTAAAAAAAACACATTTTAAAGCTCATGATTCTAAAATTATATATAAGCCAGATTAATTATCATAAAATTTTTCTTATTTAATATTCTCAATCAATAACAAAATGAATATATTTTCTCCATTAAAACCCCCAATAATAAATACAAGAATTCACATCCATCAGTTTTTTTGTTCTATCCTTCTAAATCTTATTTTCCTTGCCCAACTCCTAGAGAGTGTTATTTTTTGCTTTTAAAAAAAAGTCCATTTTAAAAGTATTTTATCTGAAAAGGCCTGGTGAGATCTCCAGTTTCCGCCACCCTTCCGCAGATTGCTTCAAGGTTGTATGTTACTTGGGGCATCTTGTGGAGCTTTCCAGAGGTATTGATGTATTCTTCAAAGTCAGTGTTCTTGTGTAAATACTGCTGAGTTGTTTTAGCTAACGACTGTGCCGTCTTGTAGACCAGGACGCATTTTCTTGTTAGCTCTCTGGTTATTAGCTGGTCTATAACAGAGGTATGAAAAATCACTTTTGATCTCCAGCATTTTTTTGCAAGCTTATTGGTTATAAGTTTCAACATGTATTGTTTAGAAATAGAGAGTAATTTCAGATGTATTTTCTGATACCATTAACTTTGTTAATTACTGGGTTTTATGTGGCTGTTTGTTGCAAGATTTAGCCGAACAATTTTTGTGCCACATAAATTCTATTATTTTCTTAAATCTCATTTTTTTCTCTGTTTTTTGCTGTGTTGATTTTAGGATATCTTGGGGTAAGTAGAATTTAAAAGAATTTTATCACCTTTACTTACTATGCCTCTTTTTCTCCTTTTATTCAAGTCTTTAAATCTTTAAAATAATTGTCAATTGATTTAACTTTTATCATGCCAAATATTTCTTAGGATGTAAACCCTCTAGGATTTATTAAATTTGGATTTATATATTTAGTAGATCCTATTTGAATTAAAATTAAATGCTGCTTGTAGGTTGATGTAGCCAAATTGCCCCTAAGGATTTCATAGTTGGGAACCTTGTTTTGTTTTTTAGATGATGATTAAATCCCATGTTTTTACATTCTTATTCTATGGTTCAAGATATTGGATTATTATATGACAAAAATGTTTGTTGTACCCATCAAGTCACACTTGTTCACCATTGTTTCTAAATATAAAGGTTTGTTGCTGGTTCATCATCTTCTTGAATGCCACATTCTTCTTGTACATGATGTCCTACATAGCATGTGTTGAAAATATAATGATTTTTTTTTAGTGTGGGAACTATTACTCTTATAATTTCTTTTTCAAATGTCATTATATAAATTAACATGCATGCAAGAGTGATGAAGAAACTTAAAAAGTGAACCTTTAGTGTTTCATTAATTGAACTTATTTTTTTGAAGTAACATGAGGAATGCTCACTATAGCATCTAGTTTTATTCTTGACAATGAAAGGGAGATAATTTTAAATGATTGCATCTTTGTTGTATTGTTTTACTAGTTTTACTAGTATAATCAAATATGTTGCACACACACACAGCTCTCTCTCTCTCTCTCTCTATATATATATATATATATATGATGAGAAAATAAATTACTACGAGAAGCTAATAAATAAAGGTTGATGGTGATGATCGATGGAGGTGTCTTTGTATTAGACCCTTAGCATTGACCTTAATAACCTCCTTATGCTAGAAGAGGATGGAGTAGAGCTGCGTGTGAGGGTGGCAAAGGGTTGATGATCACTATGTGAGGATGGAAAATGTGTTTAATTGAAGGGACATGATGCTCCATATTTACCACACTAGTTAACATTAAAGCATTGGGCTAAAAATAATGGCAACTTTATAAAAGTCACTTAAAAGTTTTAATACAAACATCTCAAGAGGAAAACTTGCACTTTAAAATCATATATTCACTAGCAACAATAGTACTAGGTAGAATTCGTAGAATATTATGGTGAGGCCAATATACTATAAAGTAATAATAATGAATTTCTTTGAGATCAACATAATCATGATCACATGGAGAGGGTAGTCGGTAAGGTTAACAAAGTATGCCAAGTGTAGACTAAAAAATTCTAACTATTAAAAGTAATGTTTCTCTTCAATGATATGGAGTCATAAATACTATAATTTTTTTTCAATGATGGCTACCACAATGTTATAAATGTTGGCCACTGTAAAGTCCTAAATGAAAATTATTATAAAGTTCTAAATTGAGGCTACCACAAAAGTCTATAAAAGTGGCTACAATAGTCTTCAATTGTGGTTGATTATTAATATTGTAATGTAAACTTTTTACTATATGAATTTATTAATTCTTATAAAGTATTCTATAGTCATAAACAAATAAACTGAATGAGAGAAGAGGAAGAGAGAGTGAAAGAGAAAAAGTTCTCACAATGAAGAATAAAAGAGAGGGAGAAATAGCATTGATGTTTTTTCTCCGCGTTCAGCCCTCGTCTTTTCAGTTGGTGATTGTGTTTCTTTTAAATTAACACAAACAATGTAGTATCTTTATTTTATTCATATGGATTGAAATCCTTGTATTGCATTACTTTTGATACTTAGTTAAATATTTGACCTCCACATATGTGTCATAAATCAAGTATAAGTCAAATTGCGGAGGTGGCAGTCATGAGCGAAATGCTGAGCGTCTCACGAAAATGGAATGAAGCGAATGATCGACGAGCGACTTACAGCGTTGAGCGTCGAAATTGATCAAAATATAAATATTGCAAAATTTAAGCGATTGATTAGCTTCAATGCTCGTGTCGGCAGCGCATATTAGTCGGAAAGCTACGGCGATATTGAGCGACCTCACGTTCCTGAAATTGATCGCGCCATTAAACCAAAATCTATCAAATGAGATTGTCGCTTGTCGCTCAATTGGACGAGTACGTGTAAATGTCGAGTGATTTGAAGTAAGGTAAATGAAAGCATCTTGGATTTCACCAAAATCAACTCAAATGACTTCCGTCGATGAATGGACGTCGCGTTGAGCGTTGAAATTGGTCGGGATATAAATATTACAGCTTAATAATCAGTGATCAGCGTTAGTCGTCACATACTGATTAAGGTTAAAGCAGTAGGCGATGACCAAATGATTCCGTTCGAAATTGATTGCGTTGTTAGTTTGAAGCGTCAATCTATCAAATTAGATTATCGCTTCAATTCGGATGAGTAAATGCGAATGATTTGAAGTGATAGCGCAAATCGGTGAAATCGAAAGTCACCAAAATCAACTCAAATGACCTCTGATCGACGAACGGACTTCGCCATCGCGTTGAATGTTGGCGGATGTACGATTTGATAATCAAGCGATGTCGAGTCGTGGCCGCCTTATATCGAGGTCGAGGCGACGAGGATCAAACGACTTTCGTTGCGATTGATCGTGCCATTGGCGCGTCGAAGTCTATCAGTGAGGCTGACTCATTTTGAGCCAGTGCGAAAATCGAGCGATCGAAAGTGGCGACGTGCATTTTCAACTGAAATCGACCCAATTTGATGTCGATTTAAACCAACGGTTTTGATTCGCGAACGAGCTGCGCATTCGCGTTGAGATGAAATTACCGAATTGATATATATATATATTATGTCGTTCTTGGCTGAAATTCATTAAAATCATTTAATAAATTCAAAATTTATTAAAAAATTCCCAAATTACCCCCCCGTGCTCAACTGTTCTCCCCTATTTTTAGTTTTCTAAAAAAAAAGTTGCCCAAAAAAAAGAAAAAAAGAAAAAAAAGAAAATTGAAAACCACTCCCTCCTCATTCTCTCCCACTCTCCTCTCTTGCACCCTCTCCGTGAAACAAAAAAAAGTAGGTAACAAATTCTCCCAGCATTTTCCTTTGTTTTATTTGTTTCTCCGGTATCTGCCATAAGCAGCTCAGGCCAAACCAGCTCGCCTTTCGTCGGCTACAACCATTAGATTCCCTCTCGCCGGTATATGGCGATCGCCTCAGGACGCCTCGGCGCTCGACCCAGCGTCTTCCGACCCAGCACCGTAATGAGCCCGACCGTCTGGACCAGCTCGCGTTCCCATCGCTATCCGTGACCCGGACCGATCTCCGATCCACTCTGCTGACCAGCGACCGTCGACCACGGCGGCTGCTCAGCGATCCGCTCAGCTCAGCGGACCAAGCCTTCAGCCCGTCGCGATCTGTGATTATTGCGTTCTGGTCTTAGATCTGCCGTTTGCATTCAGCGGTTGTGTCTTTGAATCCCATAAAATGGCATCTCCTCTCCATTGCCAAAAGCCTTTGCCCCGCCATTTCAGCTCTGCGGCCGCATCTTAGACATCCTAAGCTTCTTTGTTCGACCCGTTTCAGCAATCCACATTGTCGCATCCCATAACCGCAGCCATCCAAATTTTGTAATTTTATTTGCGAAATCGGGAAGAACATCGTCGAGGATTCTTCTTTCGACGTCGCTCCCACAGCGTCGACCCGCGGCAATCGGAAGAATATCGTCGGCGAATTCTTTCGATTTTCGTCGCTCCCGTAATCCTTCCACTTTTCGCATGATCGGAAGAACATCGTGAAGAGACAAATTTTTTATTCGATTTTGGCATCGCAACATTCACAACCTTAACATTTCGTTCTTGCATGATCGGAAGAACGTCGTCGAGGCGAATTCTTCTTTCGATTCCGTGTGACCTCGCGCTTCAGTTTTGTTTAGCCTCAATGGAAGAATCGTCGAGGCGAATTTTTTTTTTGATTTTACGTCGCCTCCTCGCCATTCAATTGCATACTTAACCGTTCTTTCTTTGGCGTTGTAGCGAAAAATCTTGAATATGTGAGATCGTGAATGGATATATATATATATATATATATATATATATATATATATATAGGTTTGAATATGTTACTCAAGAGGCTGACGGGATGAAAAAAGCAGTAGTGGTGTCCTAAGACACCATTACGCTCAAAGGCTGGAGTAAGCAAACACTTGTTAGATGTCGCTCCCCATTGATGAAATGTTGTTGAAATTTTGTCTAATTTTCAGACTTAGAAAAAAAAGGGGGGAATGAATATATATTGCATTTGTCTTCTTTCAGGTTTAAAGGCGTTGTGCTCAAGAGGGAGTGACGAGATGAAAAATCGACTGCGATGTCGCAAGACACCACTTTATCGAGGCGTATCATTAAGCCGAACATGATGTAGCCTGCGAGGATAATGTCGAGGCTGAAATTTCGTTTAATTTGACTTAAAAAAAAGGAGATGAATATATATTGCATTGTATGTATTCTTTCGGTCTGAATCTTTAGTTACTCGAAGTATGATAAGATGAAAACTGGTTAATATGATATCATTATTCGCTTCGAGGTGTCTGAAGTAAGCAACACTCGATCACATACACGGGGATGATCTTTGGGAGAATTTCATGAAAATTCTTTCGACTTAGAAAAAGGAGAGAGTATTTGATTTAAGAAAAAAGTAAACCAGGTAATTTTAAATTAAAAGCGTCAAAGAAGAAAAAAACGGGAGGAGCCTTTAAAGAAAATTTTGGAAAGAATAGAACATTTATTTAAAATTTAAGTGAAATTTGGGAGAGACTAATATTAAACTCATAAACTTTAATTGTAATTCTACACTTAAATTAAAACGATAAAATGAGTTCTCTTTCTCAAATTCTCAAAATTAAATAAGCTTTAATTGGAATTTAGGTGGGGTAATCTAAACTCATAAATAATAAATTTAAAATCTGGGATGAATCAAATTGGGTTTAATAACTCTTATAAGAATATGAATGTGATTATTATCTTTGGTAATAAGCGTAAGTAGAAATTTAAACAATAAATCGAAATGTAACATCGATAGTGATGTAGATTGAACATAATCAAGTGGGAGAATTACAAAACTCGATAAATAAAATAATAAGCAGTAATATTTTAAACTACAATCTAAATTAAAAATGTCTTGTGGGGATCTGACTCTTTATGCAAGCGAAGACTAAATCAAAATCTACAGAAACATAGGGCTTCCTTTGATCAAAATTAAGAATTTTATTATAATTATGGTTTTCAAAATCAATGATTTCATTAATTAGATGAAATTGACTAAGCTATAAACACTTGTATGTGCTCGGATATAGAGATTTCAAGTGCGAATTTTAGTGTCACGAAAATTTGCGTGAAATTTAAAGTTGGAATTAAATGAAAAATGAAATAAATCTCATAATTCAAATACAAAATTACCTAAATTAAATACGCGTGGCATTATCTTTGAATGCTTAAATTCAATGAGGATCTTTCTGTGAGGTTTCGGTTTAGTCTTCGAGTTAACAAAACTTAAAATTTATAATAAGAGTTTGTCGGTAAAATATTTGGCGATTATGTCGGTGAAAAATCTTCATCATTGATATAAAAGTTGAGCGTGATCTAAAGCTCTTAAATATGTTCAAATTCAATTTTTTAACTCAAATCAAATATCAATCGGCTTAAATAGAATTCATCATTAAAACTTAAATCAAATTTAATCCACCTTCCTTGGTTTGTGGGGTGATAAATTAAAAAACTTCTTCGTAAAGGGCCGAATGTCAAGTCTCCTATGTTGCTCTCAATCAATCTCATAAGGGCGTGGCGCGTGTCATCATTGCGTGACTTGATTAGTAAAGCTATGAGATGAAACGATTGGAAAGTCGATGGGTGATTTGTCGGATCATTATATTACGATCTGGCCTTGCAGTATGCTCTCAGCTTTCTTTGAGTTGTGAATCATAGGTTATATTTGATAGGACAAACAACCATTTGTCAGTTAAGGTAGACTTAAAATTATCTTCTTAGACAAATATCACCCCAGGTCTACAAGGATTTCTTGGATGACGTAATCCATGTGTTGCTGATAAGGATCCTTCTAGGTTGATTACTACCTCGTCATTAAGTAGGCTGGGGCCGCGACTATGGGATCCATGGGATCTAGACCAGGCGTCATCATTCTCCCCATCCTGTTTAAGCGGAAATGATAAATTTAATCTAAATTTTGAAACTCATATCTTCTATTATATCTATGCGTTAAGCGGCCTCTGTTAAGCGTCAGATATTTCTCTCTTATTGAGAGGGTAATTAATTATAGAGGCTTTATAGGAAACACGGAAATCTAAAGTTCTCAAATGAGGTAAATCTGGAGTGTCTTCTTATCTGTATTATCTTCGAAAATTACCGCAGAGTGGTGGCGAATTCCGAGCCCACATTGATCTTGGTGTAGCCGTGGGCCTAGGTGAATCTCATGTTATCACATAAATTTGTGTCCTTTGTGTTTGAGATCTTTGGTGTTTTTTTATTCTCATTATCCTAACAAGGTGCGAAAGATATGATTATTATTTATTCTGTCATCCTTATTTAATTTTTGCTTGAAGTTTTATTATTATTCTAATAAAGTAAGGTGCCAAGATACGGTTGGAGGTGCCAAGGGCAGCAACTTCAATGTGAAAGCAACCACCATAGCGAAATGAATTAAAGTAGATAATTGAAACCTTTAATTGAATCAGAGTGGCATGAGTGATGGCGATTGAGACAAATCACATTGTGTTGGTTGTTGAAAGAGAAACTCTTGAGACACTAGCATAGAGGTAGGATTGTTCATGAGTGAGAATAAGCTTTAGAGGGTGAGCATAAACAAAGCCTAGACATGAACTAGAGTAGATAATAAAAGCTTTTGTGATTAACGTTGAAGTCCTTGAGAATGATGCCAAGAGGGATATTTTAGTGAGATTTTACTTATGATTGAATTCCTCTTGAATGGATCTTGCATGAGAGTTGTGAGAGTTTTTTGGTGGTCTAATGGTTGGTAATGACACTTCGTAGATGCTCTGTGAGTGATTGTGTACAATAGAGGTAGCAAGATTTGTTGTAAGGCGATATTTGATAGTTCTCCCCAAGTGGTTGGTGATTAACCATGGTGGCATGATCGACAAGGTCCTTATTCCTAGATCTTGTGTCTGCTGGATGATGTTGGTGAGGATGATGCAATGGCGGCTGGGTTTTCCCTCGGAGATGGAGAAGGTCAAAGGCACACTCACAACAATGCTACTTGATGCAGCTTGGTGAAGAGAAACATTGGAAAGGATAGAGGTAGAGATGCAAGTGATGTTGCTACAATGGAAGTAGTGGGTAAAACAAGCCTTTATCCCTTAAATCTAAGAGAAACTTTTCTATCACACAACATACCATATGCATTCCTCCACTTCAACTATCCAACTTGAATTCTACTAATAAGTAATAATATCCCATCTATTTCACCATCATTTTGAACAATCGTGAGATATCCAAAATGTTCACTCTTTTAATGACTTGATCACTCAATGCTACAACCTAACTACTAGATCTTTTACAAAATTACATTCCATATTATTGAGATCTATTTAAGCGAAAACCTTTAGACTCTAAGGTTGACCTCCATAATTCAAGTTTTTCTTGAACTCCTTCTCTAGTCTTATCAACAAGAATAATATCATCAACAAAAAGCATATGCCAAGGTAGATCCTCTTATAGATTTTTAGTAAGAACATCCATAGCTAAAGCAAAAGATATGGGCTTAAGACTGATCCTTGATGTAATATAAATTTAATAAATTAAACAAATAACAAATAGGGATGTACATTTAATTTATTTGAATGATGAATTTTAAAAATCAATTAATTTTAAATTTCTAAAAAATTAGATCAAATCAATCAAAATAGGAATACTTTATCAATCCTTCTTGTGTTTTAACACAAGTATTAGCTCTCTACACATATCTTAATGACTTAGATATAAGCAATATTAGCTACTCTCTTTTTCTTCAAAGCATTTATCTTGGAATTTATTGCATGCTTTCTCTAAATCTACAAATATCATATGTAGATCCTCCTTCCTATCTCTATAATTTTCCATCAAACCTCTTAACAAATGTATAACATCCATAGATCTACCTAGCATGAAATCAAATTGCTTTTGAGAAATTTTTGTATCGCGTTGTAATCTATGTTCAGTTACTCTCTCTCATAATTTTAATTTATGCCATATTAACTTAATTTCTTTATAATTTACACACACTCTTTTATTTATTATAAAAATTGAAACCAACAAGCTCTATCTCCACTCATCGATATTTTTTTAGTCTTTAAATAATATTAAAAGATTTGTAAGCTAATAATTTTTTGATCTCCTAAGCATTTCCACTCTTATATAGGAATATCATCAAGTTCTATTGTTTTTTCACACATCATTTTCTTTAAAGCCTCTTCAACTTTGATTTTGACAATAAGATGGTAAAAATAAAATTCTCTATTTAATTTAGAGTAATACAGTCACTGAACTCAATAATATTATTCCAACCTTCATTGAACAGTTTATTTAAATAATTCATTCATGTGTTTAATATTTTCTTTTAAGAAAAATATTTTATGATTTCAATTGATTCACTACTAAATCTTTAATTATAAGAAAAGCATTGATCGAAAGAAATTAGGGACTATCGAGTAGTTTTGATACTATGTTAGAAGATGTAAAATTTTAAATAGTAACATCTTTATTAAATAATTTTAATAGTACAAACATATATATGTTTATATATAGAGATAAGAGAATAATTAAGAATATAATAAAGATAATATCTTCAATAATGAGAAAATGCTAAGATGATACTTAGTGCTTGTTCCTATAATGAATAAGCTAGTGCTTATAATAAATTTGTTATGATAACATTGTACACAACGACTCGGTCCCTTATGAAGACTAAAGTTTGGCAGAAGAAAATAAGAAACTTGGCATTACAAATGTGAATTTAATCAAGAATAATGTGGAATACTAAGGATGTATGCTGTAAATCTTAAAAGTGAATGGAATTTAAATTCCGTGAGAAGGTTTGTGCCTATGGAGAATGATTGGTATAAGTTAATCCGGACAATCACTTTCAGTGTTAACTGTTAAATGAGCTGGTGGATAATGACTTCACTAAGAGAGTTGGGAAGCAGTCTAATATATGTGGCATTGCTAGTACACATAATTGTAATAAATGTAATAAATGTGGACTGGTGGGCTTTGATTTTTGAAAATAACAGCCACAGAAATAAAAAAATCTCTATGCTTGAAATTAGTTTGCGCCTTTAATGCATAAACTATTATCCTCTCTTAACAGATAATTAGGTACTCTTTCTTTGGTATGAAGGAAGCTTTTGGTGCTTCACCTTCTTGGCATTTATGGCTGAGGTAAGCTTCAGTTTTATTTGTCTTATTGCTACTTACTGCTGGATCCCAGCATTCATGCCAGTTTCGCGTATGCAGGTACAGCACCTTTTGATATTGTCAGGCATCACTAGAGGTGGGTCTGATATATGTGGCCTTGCCATACATAAAACAATTATATGGTGACTTGAAGCACCTTTGTTCTATTTATTAACTTGTACTCTACTTTTTTGATAGTAGCGGTGATCATATCGTCTGATTAGTGATTTAATTTTTCTCACCTTTTGTACTTTAGATCTTAGATCGTTTTACAATAATCAGTTGTTTCATACTATGTACTTTGGATTCGAGAAAAAAAGGTCAAAAATGATTTGTGAACTATTTATGGGAGCTCGCTTTTAGTTCCAAACTATCTAATATATCTAATTTACTCCGTTCTTAATTTTGATGTAAAATTTTCTCTTGTCAGATTTGATTCAAATTAATCCAATGGTTGAACTATTTTGGATCAAGTTCTAGGAGTCAAATGACTAAATTGATTACATTAGATGGTTAAGACTGGCATAGTCCCATACAAATAATCCATAGACCATTACCTATTTGTCCTTTATTCATTTTAGTAGTTTTGTTGTAAGATTTTTTTTATTTGTTTTATACCTTTGATGTGAGGTTTATGATGGCTCTTAACCTATATCTTTCTCATTCGATCTAGGAATCTCAATGACTTATCAAAAAAAAAACTGAAATGCTACATAGTATGTAACTGTGTATATATGTATAATGCATAAAATAAATTATTTTAATTCAAGGCAAAATTATTTCATTGGTTCTCATACATCACAACATCCATGTTGTTTCTATGAATTTTCTAGTTTATTTTAAAATATAATGAAGCATTTATTTACTAGTATTATGATCATAATATCTAAAAATTAGAAAGGGTGATTTTTTTTTTCAAATTTTAAACAATGGGAGTGATAAGAACTGTTCATTGCACAGTAAATATTCAATGGCAAAAACATAGACTTACTGATTTCCATATGTTCAAAGAATGCTACTAATTGCACTTATTAGACCAGTACATGATCTTAGTGCCCAAAATTATGTCTAAATAAACTTAATACCAAAAGATTATGGAGTCGTATTAAAATCTACAGAAATTAAAGTTTTGAAATTATTTGTACTGATAGGTTTAACATCGCAGATAACATTCAATAAGAACAAATGTTAAATGAGTATTTATTAAGTTAATCTCATTACTTGGGATAAAATTTGATAGTGATGATGATCATACTATTTATTCTTTGTAGCCTGCTGAAGCAGCTCGAATCATTCTGTATTTATTTTAATATGGTGGAATGCAGGCATCTGAAAAGTACTGCATCAGAATGCCCAATAAGTGGAACTTTTCCTTCGACTACTTCTATGCAGCCATTCTTGTTCTTGGCTTTTTTACGTTCCAGGTATAACCTGCCTTTGTTTCCCAATATGAAAGATAAATAATCTCTTCAGGAAACACCCCCACTTAGTAATCAATGTGCGTGATGTTCAACAGGCAGCCTACATATGTATACTTACATGCTCAGGCAGCGAAGGCTCTTTCAAGGCGAAGAAGGCGTAATGTTCGGCTCCAGCTGAATACAAACTGGTCCTTTTGATCCATGGAACTCTGCTGCTGTGAAAAAGAAGTGTCATTTCTGTGTGAAGGATCCAGTGAGAAGATGAATTTCATGTAGAAGTAGCTTGAATATTTCCTCTTCCTCTTCCTCTTCCTCTTCTGTGGTTATCTATATCATGTTTTATTGCTGTCAAGCTGTTTCATGGTGGAATTATAGGTTTCTGTATGTTGGTGTACTGCTTGTGGTATTAATGTTGATTATCTTTTTTGCCCAACAAGCTGAGGAATTATGTTAGAATTGATTAGTTTTGTGGTTGAGAGCTTTAGGTATATAGTGGTGGCTATGGGTTAGATCTTGGATTGGATGCATGCAGGAGTTAGTGATTAAATATTTTGGGCATTTTCATACATAGCACATAATTCTTATCTATTTACATATCTAATACCTAAATTTTTATTTTTATTTAAATAGCACCTAAATTTTTATTATTATATCAAAAATAGCATCTTGATTACTTTTTCAAAATAAAATGCACCTTTTTATGTATACGAAAAGTATTATTTTTGTAAATATTAAAGTTTGCACATTAAATATATAAATGCATAAGAATTGTGTGCATAAATTTTCCTAAAAGTTTTTCAAAATTAAGGGATCATTTGATAACACTATTTTTTAATGATTTAATTTAAAATAAAATATATTTAATGATTATTTTTTTCAAAGTAAAATATACTTTTTATGCATAGAAAAAATACTATTTTTATAAATATTAAAGTTTGTGTATTAAATATGTAATTGTATAAGAATTGTGTGCTATATATTAAATTTCTAAATATTTTCAAAATTACCATTTGATAACACTATTTTTTTTAACGATTTAATTTAAAATAAAATATATTTAATAGAGATATTTATTTTAAAATATTTAAAATATTTTAGAATTGTTACATCGATAGTGCGGTATTAAATAAGTAAGGGTTCTCATTATGGATGGATGAAGCAAAGAAGTTTGTTTATGAAATTAGAATTATGTTAGGATCTTGGAATATATGCTCTTTAGTAAATTAATGAATTAATAGATATTATGGTTCATAGAAAGATAAATATTTTATGTGTTGAAACTAAATGGGTTGGGGAGAAAATCAGGAGATTGATAGTTTAGGTTTTAAATTTTTTGGTATTGTAAAAGTCGAAATAAAAATGGTGTAGGTATGATTATAGATAAAAGTTTGAAGGATAATGTTATAAATATTAATAAATGTGGAGATAGAATTATAAACTTTAAAGATTATTGTTGATCTAAGATTATAATATATATAAATATACTCAAGTAAGTTTGGAGGTAAGCGTAAAAGAAAATTTTGGAATGAATTAGAGGGATTAATACAAAATCTGAGAAAAAAAATATTTATTGGAGGAGATTTAAATGGACGTATTGGTAGAGTGATAGAAGATTTTAAAAGTATTCATGGTGGTTATGGATTTAGTAATAGAAGGTAGGGTATATTAGATTTTCTTTAGCTTATGATTTTGTAGTTGTTAATACTTTTTAAGAAAAAGATGAACATATTATTACTTATAAAAATGGATCTAGTAAAACACAGATTGATTATTTTATGATAAGAAAAATAGATCGTTTGATGTAAAGATTGTAAGGTAAATTTAAGTGAAAATCTAAATCTCGATTGTTAGTTTTAGATTTTAAGATGAAATGTTGTAAAAGAAAAAAATAAATCAAATTATTGTCTATAATTAGATGGTGACTTAAAACATAAATAAAAATATTTTTAAGAGCAACTGAGAGGTTAGAAGGGATGTTTAGGAAAGCTAATTATATGGAAAAAAAAAAATATGAGTGAAATTAAGCAGTTCTAAAGATGTGGAGAATCAAAGGAAAAACTTCTTAATAAGAATAGTTGGTGGGGAAAAGTGCAAAAAAGATAAAAAAATAAGAATATTGTTATAAAACTTGGTTTAGATGTAAAACTGGAGTGGGAAAGATATAAAGTGGGCCGTAGAGATTCTAATAAACTAATATGATGCAAAATTTAGTTTTAGTGATTTATACAATATAGATACCAATAAGGTGAAAGAAAATATGTATGTATAAGTTAGCCGTCAAAGAAATAGAAAGTGAAGACATAGTTTAAGTGAGGTGTATTAAAGATGAAAATAATAAAATACTTTTTTTGAAAATGATATTGAAAATAGGTGGATGTATTTTGATAAAACTTTCAATGAAAGATCTGAAATGATTGATTTTAGCAACCTTAATACCTAAACAAAATAGAGGATTTCATTTTTATCGTCGTGATTAGTAAATCAGTTCTTGAAGCTTTAAAGAAAATGAAATGTAGAAAAGCTCCGATAATATTCCAATAGAAGTGTGAAAATGTTTAGGAGATCAAGGAATTTCTTTGCTTACAAATCTTTTAATGTCATTTTAAAGACTAAAAGATCTTTGATGAGTGGAGAAAGAGTTTGTTGGTTCTATATTTAAGAATAAAGGTGATGCAAGAGTGTGCAAATTATAGAGGAATTAAGTTAATGTGTCATACATTAAAATTATGGAGAGAGTGAGCATAGGTTACGATGTGATACAGTTTTTCACAATCTTTGGTTTCATCTAGATCTACATGGATGCTATACATTTGTTAGTTTGATGGAGAAAAGAGAAAGTAAGGAGGATCTACATATGATATTTATTGATTTAGAGAAAGCTTATGATAAATTTCAAGAGATGTTCTTTGGAGAGTTATAGAAAGGAGTTAATATTGGTTATATTCAAGTCATTGATATGTATACTAGAGATACTTGTGTCCAAACACAGGAGGATTGACAAAATATTTTCCTATTTGGGTTATTACATCAAGGATCGCTTTAAGCCCTTATCTTTTTACTTTAGTTATGGATGTTCTTAGGCATTTACAAGAAGATGTACCTTGGTGTATGCTTTTTTTGATGACATTTTTCTTGTTGATAAGACTAGAGAGAGTCCAATAAAACTTGAATTATGGAGGTCAACTCACAGTCTAAAGATTTTCATTTAAGTAGATCTAAAATTGAATATATGGAGTGTAATTTTAGTTGTAGAAGTTAGTAGTGTTGTGACATTAGGTGAACAAGTCATTAATAAGAGTGGCGTTTATATTTAGGCTATTGTTCAAAATGATGGTGAAATAGATGGAGATGTTATTAGTAGAATTCAAGTTGGATGGTTGAAGTGGAGGAATACATCGGCTTTATTATGTGATAGAAAAGTCCATAAACTTAAGAAAATTTTATAAGATGGTAGTAAGATCTATGACTTGTGGTACAGAATGTTGGTAATAAAGAGAAGCATAAGACTAAGTTAATGTTACATGTGGATGCTTAGGTGGATGAGTGGCTTTACTCTTAGAGATAGAATGCAAAATGAGTATATTCGGGAAAAGTTGGTAGCTCTTATGGTAGATAAGATTATGGAGGTTGTCTTAGATGGTTTGGCCACATAAAGCGTCAGATGACGATTAGGAGAGTAGATGCATTAGACTTCCTTATGTTAAGAAAGGTAGAGTAGACTAAAAGACTTGGTTAAGATGTATAAAAAATGATTTTAGTATCTTGATTTAAATGATAATTTTACACATAATAGACCAATGGAGACAAAGGATTCATGAAAAGTGGGATTAAGGCTTGTTGTTGTGCATTTAAAACACTCAAAATATTTAGAGCATTTTAAAAAATAATTTGATATTTTTAAAAATAAAAAATATTTTTTTAAAATATATTAAATAAATGTATTTTAAAAGGTGATAAAAATAAAAACAACAAATAACAAAACAAAATTATTGCATACATATGGTTTAAACATCTCTCTCTCTCTCTCTCTCTCTCTCTCTCTCTCTCGCTATATATATATATAGAATGTTTAAAATTTAAAATTCTTTAATTTGTTAAAATATAATATCACTATGTTAAAATGTCTTATTTTACTCTACTAAGTTTTCTCAACATTCCATAAGTTCCTCTTAAAAAATTATTATGTGAATTTGAATTTAGTTTATATATTTAAATTTTAATAGGATAATATTATGTTGTACTCATAATTATAAAATTATACATTAGTTATAAATGATCATATATTGTTATATATATATATATATATACTATATATTTGTTGCGTGCTAGAAAATGATTCTGTAGAGTAAAAGTTACGCGCAGCTTCTTTGAGTCCAAGACACGTATTTAAAGAGCGAACAATAAAATTCGGAATTTTATGAAAACCTAAAGAGGGAAAAATCACGACTGCAATAAAAACTTCCACTATGTATCTGTTTGAGTACAAGATCTTCCGTCTGGGATTACAAATTGCATATGAAATGGAAGCGATTGAGTAATAACAATGTTGGCAGCGATGTTAACGAAGTTGGCCGGCGATGTTGCAACCGAAGTTGATGTTGGCACGATGTTAGCATGATGTTGTGATGACGATAGTGGTGATGATAAATAACGATGATAATTGGCAACGGCGAGGATCGGCGGTGATGGCGGCGCGGCGAGAGGTGGTTGGCAACCTTGAGTGGCACGATGTGCTTGGAGGATCTTTAGAGCTCTCTCTCTCTCTCTGCTTGCCTCCCTTCTCCTTCACGGCCTCCCCTCATATGAGGAATGAGGACTATTTATAGATTGGAGGAGTAGCGTCTCAGAAATACATACAAACCCTCTCACGGATGGCTCAAAATGATCCCTTGATCATATGATGTATTTTGTGCATTTGAATGCTCAAATGAAGTCGAATTTAAGATCTTTGGCTTGTTGGAGCCATCGAGCTTCGATTTGTATAAACACTCCTATTTGAGAATTTTTATTTAAGCGATATCCCAAAGTTTCAATGATATTTTAAGAGCTTGATCTAGTTTCAACCGGATCGACTTGCTTTTAACATCAAGATTCGTGCTTTAATAGTATTTTAAGTGTCATATCAGTTGCTATTTTTGGATGACATTATCTCAATCATCAAAAATATATATCAAATCTTGAAAATAGCAAATTCTTATGAAATTTGGTCCATTTCTTACACATTTTGAAAGAAACAGATCTTTATGAGCAAGATTATGACTGGTGATGCGAGCATAAATCGTGTAGGTATCTTGTGGTGTGAGATTTCGAGTTCTGCATGACCACACTGAGGTATAGCTCCTGCTGCGCTTGAGCGTCTCCCATGGCGGCCATGAGCGCCAGCGCATGAGCCCCGAGCATGCCGTGGCTAGTGATGCGCAATTCATCGGCCATGAATTATGGCCGCCAGCGAGGCTGAACGCCGGTCGATGGAGTGGTGTGGCGCCTTGACACGCAGTGGCCTGGTTGATTTTTGTGGATCTGTTAGCGCCCATGAAGGTGAGCGGCCGCGAATGCAAGCGATGGCCGGCATTGCGCCATGAGCCGGAGCGGTTCGACTTCGTGGACCGATTGCGGTGTGAAGCGTGTTTGCCACGGTTGCTGACAATTCCGATACGGCGGTTATGGCGCTGAAAGCATGAGCGCCCATACCGGCACGATTTTGATGTTTGAGCGGTTTCAAGTTTGCTTTAGGTAGTTTTTTACACTTTTGAGAAGGGTCTATAAACCCCAGGGCGAGGGAGAAGGCACACTTCTTATACTAGTGCTTCTCTTCTTCTTGAGTGAGGTTCGTTTGGGATCAGACCCATGCCGTTGTTCGATTTTCTCTCGAAAGGCGTCGGCCGACCTCGTTGGGCGTCGGGTTTGGAAGCGATCAAGGCTACCGTTCGGTTTTCCCTCGAAGAAAGAGGTATCGCCGACCTCGTCGGACCGTCGGGTTTGGAAGCGATCAAAGCCGCGGTACTTACGTCGTTGTTCCAATTTTCCCTCGAAGAGGCGTGATCGTCGGGACCGGGTTTGGGCGTTAGGCCCGTCTGTTCGGTTTTCCCTCGAAAGCGTCAGCGGCCTGGTTTAGGGTTTGGAGCGATCAAGTCCGGTTCCAACTTTTTTTAGGAAATTTGATTTCTCAACTTTAATGGATGATTCGTTGATAACGCCAAGATGGCGAAGCATGTGAACTATCGTTCAAATGACTCGAAAGTTTGGCGGTAATTTATGAGCATCATCGAGAGAATATCTTCTCTCCTCTCTTTTCTTTTCTCATATGTATGTATATTTTGTTAGATGGTAGGCAAAAAATTTTATATAAACTATCTGAGAGTCAAAAAAGGCTAAGCGTTGGTGAGTGAGTTGCTTTCACAAAATTCTCATTTTTTTATTTTCTTCTTTATTTATTATGTATTTTCCGGGGTGATGGCGGAAGAAAACTCATAGTGTGGCACTGACGATATACCATCCTTTGTCACATCGATAGTTTAATGGTGTTCCATGAAAGTTTTTCTTCCGGTGGCCATTGTTGCCAAAAAGTCCCGTCGAGCGTTCACCTCCGCGGGGTACTTTCTTTTACGAGATGATTCTTAGATGCGGTGCGATTCCCTTTGGCTCGAGTTGATTGAGATATTCAAAATATGTGGTGTAGCTTTGTCACGATTTTCATTTTGAGCTTTAAATGGTCATCGTCGGTTTGTTTGTAGAGGCGTGGTGTTACTTTGAACATCAAATACTTGTGTAGAATGTGCGGTTACATGTGATACCAGGGTGTTTATTGAACTATAAAGAATTGATAGAATTTTGACGGGATCAATCTAGAAATTGGTTTAATGGATTCTTTTTGTGAAAAAAATGGGGCCTTCACGAGATGGGAAGATTGAATGACCTTCCAGATCCATTTCTGTGGAGAATGAGATCACGGCAACTCTTAATATCCCGATGGCGGAAGCAAATATAGTTGAAGATAAAATGTTCAAGGTTGGCCTTTCATCCAGGCGGGGAGATCTCATTCTTTTCCATTAAAGAGAGTCAAGTAAAGGTGATGAAAGGTCTCCTCATATTCATAGGGTTCTTTCAGTCGAAATCGTGGTGGCATATTTTTTTCCTAAAGAAAAGAAGACATCTTGAAGTGACGTCGGATATCTGTGAAGAAGATGTTAGCCCGTTGACCTTTAGTTTAGTGTTTCAACTCATGATGGGGAGTTCATTTCGCACATTCTGAAGAGGTGTTAAATCACATATGCTTCGAGCAGGCGGATGATTGTCGTTATCTTCCCTTCTTTCTTCTTTTCTTCTTCTTTTCTTTTGTGTAATATTTTGATGGTTTTTTTTATAGGTAACTCAAACATTAGGGGCGGATGGCTCATTTGAGTGTCGCTTTAGATGAGTGGAATCTTGAATTTGTGAAGATAAAATATCAGTATGAGCGAAAGATGAGTATTAAAGCCAAAGAAGTGGCGACTTTGGAGGATCGGTGGCGGGTGCGAGCTAGCGAACATGTCGACTTCTCTTTCTCTCAGTGTCGGGAGGTGGAGGCTCGTGATGAGGATTGAGGTGAGGTGAGACTTCGTCGAAAGAGAAAGACTCAAGGCACTTGCGTGGAGAAGAGCTCTCAGGCGGAGAAGAAAGCATTACAGATCGTCTTTCGAGAAGGAGCATATAATGTCGAGCGGAAGTAAATGAAATCTCCTTGAAGGCAGTGGAAGACTTTAAAAACTCCACCTTATCTACTCGAAGACCATGTTGAAGCTTCGTAATCATATACTTGATGTTGAAGTGAAGGACTTGGAGCACCAATGTTTAGAGGAGGGCTTCATCAGAGGGTTCTAAAATCCGCTTAGTACATCATAAGGCCGGAGCTAGTATTGAGGATCGTCTCCCTGCCGAAGACTCTTAGTCTGATTCAGGAGATGAAGGAGTTGGGAGTGAGTCCAAGGGAGTATCTCAGTGTGGTGAGGGCGTTGATATCAGATATGATGTAGCATCACTTGAGGATGCATTTTTTTATATGTATTATTATTAGTGTATGAATCTTGATTCTTTCTTATATCATCATGTTAATGCTATCAATTTTTTTTTAGATGATAGCTCTTATTTTTTTATTTTTACCTATCCGGTAATTGGTGAATATTATTGACGGCGCTAACCATGAGGTTGAATTGAATCCACTGATTTTGACCTATCAGGTTGTTTGTCCAGTCTTCGATGAGTTAACTTTGTATGGAAGAGGTCATGAGGAATCCACCAAGGACCTTTTGACCTATCTAGGTTGTTTGTCAGTCTTCGATGACTTTAACGTATGGAAGAGGTTGTGAAGTCCAAGGACCTTTTGACTATCTAGGTTGTTTGTGAGTCTTACCGATGACATTAACTGTGGAAGAGGTCATGGAAAGTCCCCGGATTGATCATGCTCGATTGAGATACAATGTGAGTTGTATATTTCTCAAGTGGGAGGATTAAATGAAGAAGAAATAAGTTTGTAAGAAGAAAGCTATAAATTCATTACTCGATAAGTTTGATACAATCATAAGATGATTTTAACACGGATATGAGTTTTAAGAGAAAATGAAACAACAACAACACAAGAAGTCTTTATCCCTAAGTGGGGTTGGCTACATGAAGAGGAAATGATAAGCGAGACAAAATAAAAATGATAATTATGTAGAATTCGATAATATTTTGAGATTCGGTGTTTGAGTTGAGGTAAAGTTTTTTTCCCTAAATCCTTGAGCTTGAAAGTTCACGGCTTCACCTATAACCACATATGGGCCATCCCAAAGAGGTGAGAGTTTATTGCGTTGAGGGCCTTTACTGCGGAGAGACTTTGTAGGACCAAGTCACCAACATATATGGGAGAGGTTTTACTCTTACATTGAAGTGATGAGCTTTGGTGATAGAGCGATCAGTAGGGCCATGTCACGAGTTTGGGGAGTAGGTCAGTCTTTGTCGAGTTTTTCTTCATTGTCATGATTGAATAATTGAACTCTTGGACTTGGAACCGATATCTTGGATAATAATAACCGTGAAACACAAGTTATATGGTGTCTCACCGGTCGAGGCTGATGTAGTCGGTAAGCCCAAATTAAGAAAACCCATTGCCCCAGCCTTCTCGAGGCGTGTTTTAGTCCTTTGAGTATAGTCTGTTGGTAGCTTGCATTAGTTTGAGGATGTGCTTCTGTGTATGCAGCGGTGAATGTGAAGATCTTTGCAAAAGGATGAAGACTTTTATAAATTGAGTTCGTTGTCGGTGATGATCTTTGCGGAAGAATAGAATCGACATACTATATTTTTCAAACAAATTATTTAGCATTTGCCTCGTAATTTTAGCGAGTGGTTCTTCCACCCATTTAGTGAAGTAGTCGGCTAAAATGATGAACTTTCGTTATACGATCTTATCGGAAAAGGTCCCATGATATCAATCCCCCAAGCAAAAGGCACGGGCTTTGAATGGATGAGAGCTCTGCGGCATGTGAGGGAGGTTAGAGTGCTGACAACTTGCATTTTTTGTGAACTCAAGGCATCTTGTTTCATCGTAGGCCAATAGAACCCTTGCTTATAATTTTAAGGGCTGGCGCCCTTCCTCTAGTGTTCTCCACATATCCACAGTGAACCTCTCTTAATGCGTGTCGGCCTCAAAGGTGAGAGCATTTGAAGGTACGGTCAGAAAGCTTGTTGTATAGTTTACCTCTGATAATAGTAAAGTTTGAAGCTTGTCTTCGGAGATGAGTTGCCGAAGTTGGGTCTTCAGGAAGGGTTCCTTCTTGTAGAAAAGACAGGATGGGGTCCATCCACGAATGTTCCTTTATCTCATCAATTGCTTGAATTACCCATGACCCTTGGATACTCGAAAAATGTATTTCTTCAACATGCCTTCTCTTAAATAGATCCCCAGTAGTAGATGAAGCAAGCTTAGCGAGTGTCAGCTCGAGTATTCTTCTCTCGTAGTATGTAAATGATTTGATGTGTCTTGAAATGGGCAAGAAGAGACTTCACTAAGTGGAGGTATTGTGCTAGCTGGGGATTATGAGCATTAAAGTTTCCCTCAACTTGGGAGGCGACAAGTTGAGAGTGTGATCATTAGTAAGTCTTGAGCTTCCTGATCAATGGCAGTCAACCACCCTATGAGCCTCATATTCACCATATTATTAGTTGCGAAATTTTAGAAGTCCATACTTTAAGGTATTACTTGGGGAAATAAGTAAGATTCACCAGACCGATACTTCGAGCTCCATCAACATAGAGGGTCCATTGAGGAGACAAAGGCATGTAGAGATAGCTCCTCACGGAGTTGGGAGTGCATTCCTATAAAGTCTGCAGTACTTGAGACTTTATAGCGGTGAGTAGAAAATTTATATCAAACTCTCCCGATTCTCTGGACCACTTGATTAACCTCCCATGCTTACGGTTTTAGGATGGCCCTTAATGGTAAATGAGTGTAAGCGCGATAGTGTGAGCTTGGAAGTATGGGCGCAATTTTTTGGAAAACTAAAGCGAGCCACCTCGGCAAGTGGATAACGACTTCTATATCGGAGAATTTCTTTGACATAATAAATTGTTGTATCCCACTTTCTTCTTAAAGCGAGCTTATCATGGGAAGAGGCGAGATATAAGTATAACATCTCTCCTTGAATAGGCTTGGATAGTAGGGGTGGAGATCTAAATACTCCTTAGTGCTCAACGGTGACATTCATCAATCCATTGAAAATTATTATTTTTAGCTCCCTTTAATATTTTAATGAATGGCAAGTATCTATCCCCAGAACGGGCTAGGAAGCGGATAACGACAATTCATCCATTCAAATGTTGAACTTCCTTAATATTCTTGAGTCATATTTTTTAGAGCTTTGATTTTCTGGGTTGGCCTCTATCCGGTGGGTTACCATAAATCAAGAAATTTTCCGGCGTAACCCCAAAAGCACATTTGGTCGGGTTGAGTGCATGTTATAATCGAAGAAGGTTAAAACATATTTCTAAGTCGAAATATGTTGTGATTCTTCAAACTTTTCACTAACATGTCATCCACATATACCTCCATTGTGCGACTAATAGGTCTTTAAGACCTTATTCATAAGCGTTGATAGGTAGCACCGCATTTTTTAATCAAATGACATAACTTGGTACTATAAACCTTTATATGTTTGAAATGTAGCTTCTTCATCCATTGGGTTCATTTTATTTGGTTGTAACAGTAAGCATCAAAAAAGCGAGCATTTGATGTCGACGTAGCATCAACCAATCAATTCGAGGAAGAGGAAAACTATCTTTCGGGCAAGCCTTGTTAAATCGGTGTAATCAATACACATTCTCCATGTTCCTTTATTTTCTTAACCATGACAACATTCTAGCCATAGGGTAATGTACCTCATTATGAATCCCAGAAGCTTGTTAACTTCTTGCTCAATAGCTTGGAGGCGTGTGCAAAACGCTTCTTCGATGATCGGTTTGAATGTGGATCAATCTTGAGGGAGTGCATGATGGTCGACCCCGCATATCTCGGACTCCAAGCGAAGATGTCTTGATTTTGCAAGAAGTCTATGTATTTTTCCCTTTGTTCTTAGAGCATGGATCCCACTTGCTGTTAGTGGTGGTTGGTCATCGATAATACAATGAAACAAGTCTTCTACAAGCTTTGGGTACTTCTTCATCTCGAAAATTAAAATCTTGATCTTTGAAGGTCATAGAAAGGTGGTTGAGCTTGAGATAACATGATTCTTATCTGTTGATTTCCCACCACCAACTCCCGGGTTGGAAATTTCATCTTAAGATGAGATCTTGAAGTGGCAGAAAATTGATTGGAGGGCCTTCCAAAGATGGCGTTATATCTTGAATCGACTTGACCACCATGAATTGGATTAAATGAGCCACTTGTCGAGGAAATTCACCAAGGACAACGGAAGGGTGATTGTCCCCTCTACTGCCGGTGATTATCAAACCCGTATAATGGTCTGCGGCGGTTGGAGCTTTTCTAACAGGCCCATGTTAAGAAATATGGGTAAAATAAGACATCAACGAGAACTCCCATTGTCAATCAAAATTCTCTTAACATTATAGCATGGGTCAGATCCTGTGCGATGACAAGTGGATCTTGATGAGGAACATGTACTCCTTATAAGTCGAGTCATTAAAAGTGATGGAATGATCGATGCGAGACTTCTTTAACTCGGCTCTTGAGATGGTAATGAGAACTTGATTAGATAGTATTGGTCCTCTGCGATTGTTTCAATTTCTCATTTGTTTGATGATTGTTTATTGTTTACGTGATGATTGTCACGGTTGCCCCGGTTGGAGGTATGTTTGTTTGAGTGATTGATTCTTCACAAATCGGCGTAGATATCCTTGTTGAATGAGCCTCTCAATTTCTTCTTTGAGTTGTTTGCATGCCTCGTAGTATGTCCCGACTTGATGAAAGTGACAATATTGCTCACGATTTTGAATTTGGTTTTATGGATGCGGCACTTGATGTTTTCTTCATCTCGAATAGCCATGAAGAGGTTAACACGAGATGTGTTCAGTGACGTGTATTCCTTTTCTGGTCTTGGTTCATGTCGTTGATATGGGGTGCGTGGAGGAGATCACGCGCGCTTGCTTCTTTTGATAGGGGTCGTCGCATTCCACAGGTGCTTTTACGTTTTCACTGTAGATTGCTCAAATTATTTTGCGATGGCGTAATAGCCTCGTAATTTGTGCTTCCACGATGAACAAGTCAACATATGAGTGGACCATATCTCGCATTAGTGGCGGTAAAAGGCCACGGGAGTCCTCGAAAACTCCTCTTAATAGTTCGGGTCTACTCAGGTATTTGGCGAGCTTAAGGAGAACCTGAAGTATTCCTTAAGTGATTCCTCATTTTGATGAATCAGGAGAGATGGGAGGAATCTTTAATGATCCTGATTTCGATGAAGCTACAAAATCTTGGCGAGTTCATAAAGGTATGGATGGATTCCCTTGGAAGGGAGTAGAACCAAGTGAGCTTGTCCGCGAGGGTAGCGGAAAGACAAGAAGCGTGTGTCGAGTTCGTTGGATATGCATGATAGTCACAATGGTCGATGTGTTCATGTGGGTCGCCCATCATAGGAATCAATGTTGAGCTTGAAACCCAGAATAGGATGTTGAAGAATAGTTTGGTAAAGGTGAGGATTCCTCATAGCGGTGAGGGAAGATGATTTCTATCTTGGAGGTGAAATTATCTTGCATTAAGCGTCATAATTTTGCCGTATAACATGATGTGGGTCGGGGCGAGAATGTGTCAGCTACCAACAATAATTGGTGGATTAGATCGGTTGTACGTGATGAATGAGTAGAAGCGGTGTTAAGGAGATCGACATCCGGTCTCTGCGGAGGAACTTGACAGAAATTAGTATTTTGACCTCCCATTTAACGTCGATCTTGGGGAGATGTGTTTTCCGCGGTAGTTGTTGTGTTCCTCGGATCATCTCATTTTGAGACTCTTCCATTCGGCGATCTTCTTAAAAGATTTCTCGCCTTCACCAACGAGTCCGCGCTATCGAGGAAGTGAGAAGGTTGGTATCCTTAGTTGATTGGTTTTGAGTGGAGTTGGGCGAGAGGCTCAGTTATTCTGATGTTATTTGCATATGAGGGTGTTCAGAATTGTGATTGAAGTCTCTTCATGGGCGTAAGCATTGCGTCTTGAAAATCGATTCGATAGAGTAAAAGTTCTTTATTCTTTGAGTCACACTATGTATTTAAAGCGAACAATAAAACTCAAAATTTTTTATGGAAAATCTCAGAGGAAAAATCACGGCTAGCCAGGTAAAAGCTTCACTATGTATCTGTTTGAGTACAAGATCTTCCGATACGGGATTATAGAATTATATGAGAAATGGACAGATTCTTAGTAATAGGCGATGTTGACTGATGTTGGCAGCGATTACGGCGATGTTGGCAGCGATATTGGCAACGATATTAGCGATAATGTGGATAATATTGTGATGTTGTGATGGCCGATAGTGGTCGGTGATGATGGCGACGGCAGGCGAGGATCGCGGTGGCTGGCGGCGGTGATGGTTCAACCGTCGGTGGCACGATTATTGGAGGATATTTAGAGCTCTCTCCTCTCTTGCCTCTCCACTTGGCCTCCCCTTATGAGGGAATGATTTATAGATTGGAGGAGCGTCTGTAAATACATACAAAACCCTACTCCACTTCATCGGACGCTCAAAATGATCCTTGATCATATGATGTATTTTGTGCATTTGAATGCTCAAATGAAGTATGTAAGATCTTTGGCTTGTTGGCACTCGTCGAGGCAGCTCGATTTGACTATAAACACTTCATATTTGAGAGCTATTTAGGGATTTAACGATATCTCAAAGTTTAATGATATTTTAAGAGCTTGATCACCATTTGACGGTCGCTTTTAACGTAGATTAGGTGCTAATGTATTTTTTGTCATATCAATATTATTATGTAATTATTATTATATTAATGTATATTAGTTCATAATTAATATATAATAATTATTTATTAATTGAGCAATATTATGTTATTAAAGTTTGAATTACATCCGAATTTTGCACTTAATAGTTTTTTAATTTTTTTGTTTCCTCCCTTGATTTTGGAAACAATAAATATTTAAAATTGTATGCATATAAATAAAAAAATTTCTTTAAATTTACTTTTAACAAATAAATGTGAATCAGATATTTATATATTTTCATCTATGTCAGAGTTTAATCAACATAAATATTATGCACTTTAATATATATATATATATATATATATATATATAATTCACATAAATTAATATTAGAAGAGCATAATACAATTTTAATTTTGCTCTGGACCCCTTCGATTCCATCCCACGAAGAAAAGGGAACACCAGAGCCGCTCGGTTACTGCAACGATGAGCTTCCTCTTCGGCAAGAAGAATGCTCCCGCAGGTAGTCCTTTGGATCCGCTATACCTAAGATAGTTGATTTGCTTCTTTTTCACTGCATTTTCACTTTTCTTATGCGAAGATAAAATAGCAAACCTACCCGCTTCCCCAATAAAGTTCCAGAAATAGTAATGAAGCTATTTGGATTTTCAAGAGTTTCAGCAACATTGTCTCTTTAAACGCGGATTTTGAGATGTTTAGGGTTTTTCATTTATTTCGATTATCGCTTGGAGGGTGCTATGATTTGCAGAACCAATGATGTTGTCGATTATTATTATAATTATTTATATTTAAGCAGTTTTTTTTTTTTATTTTAAATGTGAACTATGACAAATTCTCATTCTTTTTTTGTTGGAAATTTTTGGATGTGAGTTCGGTATGAATTTTGTTTCAGAAAATTTCTAGAGTGAAATTTTCAACTTTGTGAAATCATAGATTTAAAGAATGAACAAAAAAACTCTAGAATTTACGTGGAAAATATCGAAAAGAGGGAAAAATCACTGCTATAAAATCTTATATATCTTTGGTACAAATCTTCCGATAAGATTATTGTATATGAAAAGGAACAACATATGTAGTCAAAATTGTAACATTTTATGTAGCAGATGATGGCAGCGAAACACGATGAATCGTCATGATGGAGATCAGATTTAAGCGGTGAGGATCTGGCCAGCAGCGGCGGCATTACGGTGGTTGGACCGTCAAAACGATTGTGCTTGGAGGATCTCAAGCTTTAGGTCTCTCTTTCTTAGCTCCCATTATGAGGAATGAAATTTATTTATAGGTGGAGGGTAGCGTAATACATGCAAAATCCGAACTAGTTCATGAACAAATGATTCCTTTTATTATTGGATGTATTTTAAGTATTTGAATGCTCAAAACGAAGTCAAATTATGAGATCTTGAGCTTGTTAGATTATTCGTCAAGATGCTCGATTTGATTATAAACACTCCATCTTAAATATTTATGGATTTAAGCGATATAAATTTTGAGGATATTTTAAGGACTTGATCTAGTTTGGGATCCTTTCTTTTGTCGATATTTGTCTTGTAGTAAATTTTGTCATATCGGTTCTTATTTTTGGATATTATCTCAATCATCCAAAATATTTATCTCATATACTTGAAAATAACAAATTCATAAATTTGTGGGTCATTATTACATTTTGAGAGAGCATCTTACTTGATTGTTTGAGGAAGATCTGGTATGGATACAAGATTTGATTATGGGCTCATCGCACTTAAACTATCAGGGCACATTGATTTTATGAATGCATGTCTTATGAATTAGGCGGCCGTAGTCTTCTAGATGAGGTTAGTATACATTTTACATGAAATAATGATATTTTCATTCGTTTTTGTCATTTTTTAGGTTTTATGATTTTGGCGGTTTAAATTATTTTTATTTTGACATTTTTTTTGCCTATAGAGTCTATAAAACCCTCCTGTGTAGGAGAAGCACACTTCTCGTGCTATAGTGTTTCTCTTCTTCTTGAGTGAAGGTGTTCATCAGAGTGGATTCATATGAAAGATTTTTCCGCGAAAGATGTCAGTGACCAAAGCCATGTTGAGCATAAATAGTTGCATGAGCTCCGTTTTCCAGAAGATGAATCTTTGTCGGATTTCAGTGGTTCATCTGTGAGCTCATTTTCCTCGAAAGAGGTGTCAGTGATCGTGACCAAGGGTTTGGATAAGACCTTCATAAAAGGCTCAATTTTTCGAAGAGGTGTCATGACCTTTCATACCAGATTACCGATCAAGGCATGGTTCATCGCTTTTTTTGAAAGAGGCGTTATCCAGTGGGTTTGTACGATCAGCTAGTTCTATTTCTTTGTAAGAAATTGGATTTCTTGAAACTTGATGGATGATTCATTGATAACTTGAGTGGCGGGCGTTAAATTTAAATCGTTTGAATAACTCTGAAAGTTTGTGGTATGAGCATCTTAGGGGAGTATCTTCTCTCTCTCTCTTTTTTTCTCATATGTATGTGTATCTTTTCTTGGTCGTATAAAAATTTTATCTAAACTATTATGAGAGGTCAAAAAGGATAGTTTTGGGGTAAAAAGCTTCACAAAATTTAAAGATTTTTGTCATTTCTTCTCTTTATTTATCATATATTTTGGGTGATGGCAAAAAACACATAAGTGGATACAGACGATATATCCTTATCACATCAGATAGTTTAGTAGTGTTAAAGAGAAAATTTTACTTCTAATGAGTTGGTGGCCATTGTTCTTAAAAGTCTCACTGTTCACCTCCAAGTATTTTCTTATTTAGATGATATTTAATCTTGACTGCGATTCCCTTTTGAGTTGGTTGAGATCTTCAAAATATGTGGTGTAGCTTTGTTATAATTTTCATCACCTTTACTTGACCTCTTTAGTGGAAAAGAATGAGACCTTCAAAAAACAATAAGGAACCGCAAAAGCTGCTCCAATTTTTTCTCTCCATCTGCCTCCATCACCATGGCTTCTTACTTGACTGGATATGTGATGAAAGCTTGATCTTAAATCAAATAAGTGAAAGTTTATCTTTAGTTTTTTGAAATATAGCATATTTAAAGTGAAACAAAACTCAAAATGAAAATCGCGGCTTGTTAAGATCTCCACTATGTATTTGAGTACAAAGTCATCCGATAAGGATTCAATTATATGAAAGAACAATGCTATAGTCCTTCATTAGCTAGCATTGAGCGAATGACAGAGGTGATATAACGGTCTTGATGAAGCTCATGATAAACCGGCCGAAGGTTAATAATTGGCGAAATGATGGCGGTTGTGGCCCGATAGCAGCGGTTTCAGCGGTACACATCTATCCTGGAAATTATTATTTTAGCACTTTAATATTTTAAAGAATGATATTTATCGAGCGGGTGGAAGCGGGATAGCCGAATTCCATTGAGCGTGGAACTTCGCATATTCTTGGTCATATCTTTGAGAGTTTTGATTTTCTTGGGATTGGCCTCATCCGCGGTGGTTCTGTCATAGAAATTTTTTGGCGTAATAGCACACTTGGTGGGTTAAGTCGCGTATTTATAACGTCGAAGGTTAAGCATATTTAAATTGAAATATGTTGTGATTCTTCCTTTTATTAGCGATAAATCCATACCTCCATTAATGCAGTCTTTAAAACCTTATTCATAAAGGCGTTGATAGGTAAAATGCTTTTAACTCAACATAACTTTAAGTATAAACCTTTATATGTTTGAAATCTTTTTTCTTCATAGTTGGGTCCATTTTATTTGATTGTAAGTAAGCATCAAAAAAGCGGCATTTGATGTCGGTAGCATCAACCAATTGATCAATTCGAGGAAGGAAAAGCTATCTTGACAAACTTGTTGGTCGATTAATTAATATCATTCTGTATTGTTTGTTTTCTTAACCATGACAACATTCTTGTATGTAGGGTAATGTACCTCTCGTATGAATCATTTAGAAGCTTGTTAATTTCTTTATATAGCATGGAGGCAATCAAAGCTTCTTACGGATGATCGGTTTGAATGTCGATTAATCTTGAAGGAGTGCATGATCACATTAATGACCCGGCATGTCGTCGGACTCAACGAAGATGTTTTGATTTCTATAAGTCATGTATTTTCCCTTTCTTCGATGCAGATCCAACTTGCGGTGTTAAATTGTTAGTCATCGATAATCAACGAAGTCTTAGAGAAACTTTAGGGTACTCTTATCTCGAAAATTAAAATCTTGATCTTGAAGGTCCGCGAGCGGTTGAGCTTATGCGAGGTAGCATGATTGTTATTTGTTGATTTCACAGACCACAACTCCAGTTGAAATTTCATCTTGAGATGAATAGTGGCGCAAAATTGATTGGAGGGCCTTGAATAGCGTTATATCTTTGATCGACTGTGATTGGATTAAATGACTTGTAGAAAATTCACCAGAGAGGCGAAGGGTGATTGTCCTCTGCACGTGGCGATTATCAAACGTATAATGGTCGCGTTGGAGCTTTTCCAACAGCATCTTGAAATGTGGTAAAAAAAGTCAAACTTTTAATTTAATCAAAATTCTCTTAACATTATAGCATGGGTCCCCGTTACGATGATAAGTGGATCTTGATGAGAACATGAACTTCTTAAGTCAGAGTCATTAAAAGTGATGGAATGATCGATATGAGACTTCTTTTTCTCGCTCTTGAGGTGGTAATGAACTTGATTAGATAATATTGTCTCTACGATTATTTCAATTTCCCCAATTGTTTGATGATTATTTTATTATTTTGTGATAGTATCACGGTTTGCCCCGGTTAGAGTTATGTTTGTTTGATTGATTGATTCTTCAAATCGGCGTAGATATCCTTGTTGAATGAGCCTCGATTTTTCTTTGAGTTGTTTGCATGCCTAGTATGTCCGACTTGATGATGAAATATTACTTATGATTTCACGAATTTGGTTTTGATGGATGCGATCACTTGATGTTTCTTCATCTCGAATAGCCATGAGGTTGACACGAGGCGTGTTGGGCGTGTATTCCTTTACGGGCGTGGAGGGAATCCGATTTCCTTGTTTTCTTTTGATGAATTCGGTGCATTCCACACAGACTTTTACGTTTTCTGTAGATTATTCAAATTATTTTTGGGGCAATAGCCTCATCTAGAGATTTGTGTTTCCACCACGATGAACTAAGTCGGCATATGAACGTGTCTCATTTAATGAGTAAAAAAGACTGAGCGAGTCCTCGAGGAAAACTCCTCTTAATAGTTAGTACTCGGGTATTTGGCGAGCTTCTGAGAACCTCAGTATTCGAAGTGATTCACTCATTCGATGAATGAGAGAAGGAGAATCTTTAATGATCCTCTGTTTTGATGAACTCCAAAATTTTGGCGAGTTAGTGAGTGCGGATGGATCCCCTTGGAAGAGTAGAACAGTGTGAGCTTGCCCAGGGTAGCGGAAGAACTATAGCGGTATGTGAGCTTGTTGGATATGCATGATAGTCTGTAATGGTCGATGTGTTTATGTGGGTGCCAATCATAGAAATCAATGCTTTCGGCTTGAAACCCAGAATATGATGTTGAAGAATAAACTGATTTAAAGGTGAGATTATCATGTGGTGAGGAAGATGATTTGTCTTGAAGGTGAAATTATCTTGCATTAAAGCGTCATAATTACAGTGTGGGGTCAACGGGGCGATAATGTTTCAAATAATGATAGTGGTAGATGCTTGATTGGTTGAGTTGCGTGATGAATGAGTATAATAGTCGAGGAGATTAACATCACGGTCTACGGAGGAACTTGATGTCAAGATTAGCATTTTGACCTCCCATTGCTTGTCGATCTTGGGGAGATGTGTTTGTCGCATAGTCGTTGTGTTCCCGCCGGATCATCTCATTTGAGACTCTTCCATTGACGATTTTCTAAATAGATTCTGCTCCGCCTTCACATGAAGTCACGCTATCGATTCTTGGCGTCCTTGGTTGAGATTGGTTTTGAGTGGCAGGAGTTGGAGCGGGGAGCTCAGTTGTTCTGTGTTGCTATGGCCATAACATGTTCCTGATTGTGATTGAAGGGTTCTTTTCCAGAGAGAGCATTGCGTCTTAAAAACCGGTTAGGTGAGTGAAAGTTTACCCAAGCTTTGTTGTGAAATCAGCACACATCTGTATTTAAAGAGTGAACAAGAAAATTCTAGAATTTTTATGTGGAAAATCTCGAAAAGAGGGAAAAACTAAGGTAGCCGGTAAAATCTTCCATATGTATGTTTGAGTACAAAATCTTAGATAGCGGATTACATAATTATATATGAGAAAGGAACAACATATGTAGTCAGTTGGTGTAACAATTCTTAGTGTAGCGAGATGATGGAACAACGAACACGGCCCGATGAAGGTGGTCATGATGGAGATCGAGAGGTTGGCAACGGTGAGGATCGTCGGCGACTAATGGCGGCCGTGGCGGTGGTTGGCAGTTGAGTGGTGCTTCGATTGTGCTTGAGGATCTTCAAGCTTTAGGGTTCTCTCCTCTCTCTTGACTCCCCATATGAGGAATGAAATTTATAGGTGGAGGAGTGGCGTCAGAAATACATGCAAAATTCGAACTACTCCACTTCATCGGACGGCTCAGAATGATTCCTTTAACCATTTGATGTATTTTAAGTTTTTGAATGCTTTGAAAACAATTGAATTATGAGATCTTGGGCTTGATTCGGGCTCATTCAAGGCATTTCGATTGTATCCTGCTTAAGAGCTATTTATGGATTTGCGATATCCCAAGTTTTCAGGATATTTTAAGGGCTTGATCTCGATTAGTTTATTAAGGATCAACTTACTTTTGACATTAAGATTAGTGCTTATAGTAGAATTTTGATTAATAAAATAATTTATATATTATGTGTTATTTTATTTTTTAAGCTATTAATTTTATGATCAAATAAAAATTAATTAATTTTAGACTTTTGAGATATCTTATTAATTTTTGTATGAAATTATCATGTGTAGAGATCTAATATTTCTTATTTTATTTTAATGATAGGCTAAAATAAAATAAAATATTCAATATAAATAGGATCGTTAATTATTCTAAAAGTTGGTTATTATTTTTTACATCCCATCTTGGTGAAAAAAGCTCTCTCTCTCTCTCTCTCTCTCTCTCTCTCAAGATCCTTTATAAGTGGAAGGCCAAAATCAAAATTATCTCTTGGTATTCAAAATGTTTACAAATCTTTTTTTGATGGTGACAAGATCAGATAAATTTATTTTATCTTCTATATTTTCAACAAGTGGTATTGCTCCTCATGTTGAATCATTGAAGAATCGATTTCTCTTAATCTTTCATATTGATTATTTGAGAATTTTAGATTAAAGTATATCTGTATATGATTCAAAATTTTTGTGTAATTTATTTAGTCTTGTGCATATAGAATCGATATCTTTTAGATCACTTTCATTCTTGATTTGAATAAAAGGATATAGCAAAAATTTTTATTTTTTACTTTGATCACAATTTCAAATTTTTATGTGATCAATATGTTTATTCTCGCCATTGTGATTTTAATTTGAGAAATAAAATTCATATTCAATCATATGAATTTGATTCAAGCATGCTTTATCTTTCATTTTTTTTTTTAATTTTGTGAATTTTGTAAGATTATAGTTAATGCTTATAATTATTATTTTTATTATTATATATTAAAAAAAATGAAAGAAGATAAACCATTTTTTAAAATTGATGCATTAAATCTTGTAAAGATGAATCCTGCATTTACTTAGTTTTATGAGTAATTAATGATAATTACTTATGGTGCATCTTAAACTTTTATTTTTATTGCATTAAGATAGTTATAAATTTTACATTTAATGCTTTTATAAAATAAAATATTTTACCCTAAAGTCATATAGATAATAGTTAAAATGAAAACATTTTAAATTATAATTATAAAATATTATGTATAACACATTTCATTTAGAATAATTAAATATTTATATTAAACATTTCAATGAAATATTTCTTTAACATTTGATAGTAACATTAGAAATATTAAATATTACTTTTATATATTTTATAAATATTTTTATATAACTACGTGAAGGCAAACTTATCCATTATTATATTTAATATTTCTATTCATAAGTCTCTTAATTGAATTTACGTGATCTTATTGCAAAATATAATTAAATTAATTAATATAAACTCAAATTAATTATTTTGATTGAAATAATTATTAAATTTTATATTATTGTCAAATTATTTGAAGTTACTTTAATTTAAAATAATTGAAATGATATAGTTAATATTTATTATTTCAATATAATTTAAATTGAAATAATATGTCACCAAAGTGATATCTATTATATCAATTTATTAATTTTGAAATGTATATAAATATTAATTAAAGATTACATATAAATTTATGCGAAAAATAAATAGTCCAAAGGAAGAATACTTTTTGGCCAGATTTTGTGCAACAACAAATATGTGATAAATTTATATTAATCGCATCTGATATATATCCAAGATAGACATATATTGACGATTTTATCATTAATATTTGTTATTTGTAGTTTTAAGAGTATCGTTACAATTATTATATTTGTCCAAGAATTATGTTGTGTTAGTATCTTATATCCGCTTTTATTAAATTTCATTTTAGTATGGATTTTGTTGATATTTTAGTTTACATTATATCATAAGAAAATGTATCATTAATTTGAGTATTTTTTATTCTTTTTTAGTTAATGTTTATATCTTCTTTGAATAACATTAGTCTTTTAACGACCAACTTTAAGAAATAAAAAAGAGCATATCATAATTGTTCTTGGTGTATGGATCTTGACTATGCGATCCGAGACGTCTTCCCGCTCAGAAAATCTTATTGAACAAAGTGCCAATTTGAAAAGTGAGCGTTAACGCGGTCTTTATGATCATGAAGCATTCCATTCAAAATCATAAGAGGTGTAATGTGAAGAGGAATGTTAAAAATTCTAAGCCAAATAACGATTTGTTTGTCAAAGGTCAAAAAGTACTATTCTTAGTAAACTCGTTTCAATGTATAAAGACAATGAAAACATAAGAGAAATTATAGAGATGTCTAATTTTGTTAGGCTGAGCACTAAAATTAGAGATGTATGATGACATTCTTACACTTAGTTTTTTAATCTCTTACACAATTTAATCCTTTTAAGATAAGTTATAATACAAAAAAGAAAAATAAACTCTTAATGAGCTTATTCCTCGATGTGTGCAAGAAAAAGAAAAATTGAAACATGACAAAATAGAAAGTGTTCATTTATTTACTTATATCTGATATTTTTTACTAAAGAAAAAAAAAGACTTATAAAGAAAAAGAGTGACAAAAGGACTTTACAGCATAAGGTGCAACAGAAATAAGATAATGTTGTTACTTATTTTATTTGCAAGAAGGATGATCATGTGAAGAAGGATTGTCCTATGTATGCAAATTGATTCATGAAAAAGGGTAAATTTCTCAACTTTATTTGTTCTGAAGTTAATTTATTCTTAGTATCAAATCATACTTGGTAGATAGATACATGCAACTACATAAGCGTGACTATGAGGTTGTCTCGAGGAGAGATGAACTTATGATCAAGTTCATCTATGTGAGAAATGTCAATAAAGTTCTTGAAGCAATATGCTTTATATAGATTATATCTAAAATCGGTTTATTTTTGAATTTACATGAGACTTTTTTATGTCTTGTTTAGATGAAATTTAATTTATATTTCTTGTTTGAACAAATCGTTATTCTTGTTCATTTGAAATGAAAAATTTAGTCTCTTCAATTCAAATATTATTGGTATTAGTTCTTTGATTGATAATCTATATAAATTAGATATTTTACCTTCATTAATGAAATTTTAAGTGCAATTTTGGTATGAAAATTAATGAATGAGAATTCATATATGTTATGTTGATTTTAAGATATTTCTAAACAAATAATTGAAAGACATTGAAATAATTTTGATTTTAATTTTTGGATAATAAACTTTGTATAGAATGTATCAAGGGAAAACAAACAAATATCAAGAAAATTGATGCTAACAGGAGTTTAAGCATCTTGGAATTAATTTATACTAATATTTGTGGTCCATTCACCACAATTATTTGGAATGACCAACAATATTTTTTCTAAGAATTTTATAAGATGGTGGTAAGAATGACTTATATTAGAATGTTCGATAAAGAAACATAAAAAAGTTAAATTTCTGAGATGAGGATGCTGTGGATAGTGGCTTTAAAGATAGAATGCAAAATGAGTATGTTAAAAAAGTTGAGTAATCAGGTGGTAGATAAGATTAGGAGAATTTAGATGGTTTTATTAAGCGTTATAGATTGATAGAGTAGATGCATTAGATTTTTATGTTAAAGGTAGAGTATAAAAGACTTGGTTAAGATGTATAAAATGATCTTATATGAATTAAATGAGAATTTGACACATATACCTATAAAGGATTCATGTAAGACCATAGTGGGATTAAGGCTTGTTGTTGTTGTTGTTGTTGTTGTATATTATTATGAGTCTTATACTTGATTTTAAGTCATTATTAAAATTTTTAAAGTAAAGTTGAAAATCAACTTAGAAAGAAAATAAAAGCTATAAAATCGGCATTGTGTGAATATTTATTTATGATGGATCAAAAAACGTTAAAATTTTTTATAAATATTTGGTCATTTATATCATCTTTAGAAACTATTAAATAAATATAGGCAATAACCATTATGGATATAGTTAGAAGTATGATAAATCATTCTTGCTTACAAATCACTTTGAAGAAAGAAAATTTACATCTTTAATAGAGTTTCAAGTAAAACAGTAGCTAAAATCCTATATGAAGTATGTATTGGGAAGAAGTCTTGTATTAAAGATCTTAATATAGATGTCCATTTTATATAAGCAATAAAGAAAGTTGGACCAAGAAATTTATTCTTTATTTTGTTAGATATAAAGGTCGAAGAATTTTAAGTTTTATGATTCTTCAAATAAATCCAGAGATAATCTTAAATTTATTAGGAAGTTGAATATGATGTGATAATAAATTTAAAAAATTTATATTTGAAGAGCAATATGTTACTCTTCCTATAATTATAACAGAAAATGATCAAATAATTTTACCTGATCTTATTCAACTTATAAATATAGATAATCAAACTATTTTTGAGTTAATTCTTTAATATTGAAATCATGAAAACAAATTGAAGTGCCATTTAGAAAATTCCTTAGAGAGGAGATCAATTTATGATTATGTTGTGTATCTCGAAACATGAGTTTGACATTTGGATTAGAAAGTGATCCAATCTCTTTAGTCAAGTCAAATAAAATGTGACTCATAAATATAAGCATTGAGAATGAGATGAAATCAATGAAAAAATGATATTTGGGATATTGTGAATTATCAAAAACATTGGTTGTAAATGAATTTTTAAAATCATATGAGATTGAAAGCAATGTTAAAAGATATAAAATATACAGTATTTAAAGGTTTCACTTAAAATGAAGACATTGATTATAAAAGACTTTCTCTCTTTTGAAAACTGTTAGAATCATTATGATACTAGTAGCTCATTATGATTGATTCGTTAGATGGATATAAAAGCGCATTTCTCTGGTGACATTGGGTATATATATGGTGCAACAAAATTTCAATCTTTTGATTCAAAACAGTATGCAAATTAAAAATTCATAGTTTAAAACAGCCTTAATGATATAAGAAATTTGATCAGTGATTACTTCTTTTTTTTTAAGAAAATCTTGATCAATGTATTTCAAAATCATGAGAGTAAATTCATCATCTTATTTATATATGTTGATGATATTCTTGTAAAAATATAGTCTTTTGTATGGAAATTTTTTTCAAATAAATTTGAAATGAAAGATCTTGAAAATACATCTTTGTGTTGGGTATATAAATTCATAGATTGTTCTCGTGGTATACTTGGTTTATCATAAATGATATATATCGATAAAGTCTTAGTAGATTTTGAAAGATTGTACAAGATAATATTTAAAGGTGATAAATTTAGTTTACTTGATATTAAATGAACTTGAAAAGAAAAGAAAGAGATGAAAAGATCACTTATACATCTGCTGAGTCTTATGTATGCTGAATGTATCGTTGGATGTTATACATGGAATGCTTGACAAATATTTAAGTAACTTGAATGGATCATTGGAAAGCAAAACGGGTTATCAGTATCTAAAGAGAACAAAGATTTTATGCTCACTTATGAGATCGGATCATTTGGAATCATAAAATTTTCGATTGATTTCTTTGGTTGCCGATAGTAGATCACTTTAAGTTATATTTTCTTATTATTTGGAGGTTATATCTTGAAAAAAATTCTTACTTAACTTTATAATTTATACTTATGACATTGATCAGAATATTCAAATTTTATCGTGTAAATATTTTTGATTGAATAGAATATAATTAAAATAAATTGATAATAAATGAGTTGTATTCAAGAATTCGTCAAAATCAGCATATTGATAAAATTTATTGTTGTAAAGAAAGAGTTTAGGTTCTCAATATCATTAAATATATTAATATAAAAAATGATTATGAATCTACTTATAAATTTGCTTAAATTATTTCATGAAATGTGGTTATGTATTGATTCTTTGATGATATCTTTAGTAGTGGGAGTTTGCTTATGATGTTCAATGATTGTAAATAGATTTTTTTGATTAGAATAAAATATTGTTATTATCTTATAGTTGAAAACTTTGAAATAAAGTTATGTAATTTCAATTGGTTTAACATAAATAAAATGAAACATTTATAACTATTTTGAGTTATAATATAATTTGAAAATACTGATATATGATCATATTACATGAAATTTTATACTATCAATACTTGATTTATGTCATTAATTATATTAATTTAGTGATCACATGTTATTTGTTATACAAAATTATAATAAAGATCACTTTGATTAAATACATATTTTTAATTTATTTGTAAAGATATTCCTCTTTAAAGATTCATATTGAACTCTTAAAAGTATTTAATAATGTATAATTTTTTAGCAATATATGTGGCCCAAGTGGGAGATTTTGAGAATTTTATGTAAACACATATATGAATTTAATTATACATTATGTATATTATCTTATTTTTAAGCTTATTAATTTTGTGATCAAATAAAGATTAATTAATTTTAAATGTTTTATTTTATTAATTTTTGTATAATTATCATGTGTAGATGAACATTTTTTATTTTTTATTTTAATGATTAAAATAAAATGAAATATTCAAAGAAATATATATTATGGTCATTCTAAAGAGATATTCTTATTTTTTACATCCATAGTGAAAAAAGAATTTCTCTCTCTCTCTTCACATATTTACACACTTTAGAAGTGGAACAATTTCAAATTTCTTTCTATTAGTTAAGAAAATATTCTTCTTGATGATTTGAAATGAGATTCATACAAGATAAATTTATTTTATCTTCATATTTTTTCCAACATTTTTTTCTTGAATTGTTCTTATAGAATTTACAGTTTGTAAGAGATGTCTTTGATAAAGAAAGACACGATTTTTTTTTCATAGTTGCTACGAGAATAAAGAATGTTATCTTATAAGGAAATAAGAGAGGAAGAGACAAGGACTACAAACTCAAGAGAAGAAGCTTATCACGGAGATTAAGAAATCTGCTAAATAGGGGTAGATGGTATGGCTGCGTATTTTAGGGAATAAAATTTAATTATTTTTCAAATTGTTTATTATTATTATTATTATTATTATTATTTTTTGCAAAAGATCATGCTTTAGTTTTAGTAAGGCACTATTATTGCAAGGATTAATCTTGATATTCATGGATTTATTATTGAATTACTGCTGTTGAGATGTGGATTTAAATGATGAACGTAAGAGGAGATCAAACTAGTTGAAGAAGGAAAGAGGGTTCTTTGATACATCATATGAATTGTTTTTATTATGTTATAAACATTGTAACCAGTCGCTACTGAAATTGTATCTGTTCATAACATGTACCACTAATGCCCTACATTTAGATGAGAACTACACCAAGAAAATCCTGTCAACTAGAATATCTTGGTTAGGGAATACGCAAAAGTCTGAAACAAGCTGCTCCTCCGGCTATTCTTTTTCATTATTATAGATGGTCACTAGTTCAAAAAAGCTAAAATGAACCTCCTATCTTTTATTTATCCTCAAAAGGTAAAGTTTTTAATCCCATATTGATGTTTATCTTGTTAGATTAATTCTGGAGCTTATGCACAGTTTAACAACAATAGGTAGCACTTCTTGCAATGCTTTTGGAATGAAATATTTGTTGAGAATTTTGGATGTGGGCTCACATATGAATTTAATTATATATTATTTGCTATCTTATTTTTAAGCCTATTAATTTTGTGATTAAATAAAAATTAATTAATTTTAGGCTTTGGAGGCATCTTATTACTTTTTTTATGAAATTATCATGTGTAGAGACCAAACATTTTTATTTTATTTTACAACAACAATAACAACAACAAGTTAATCACTTGTGAAATTAAATTTACATGAATCTTAAAATATTGTCTATGTCAAATTTTATCTATTTTTTATTTTAATGATGAGTTGAAATATTAAGTATAAATAAATTAATTAAATTAAGAGGTTTTTCTTATTTTTCTCACATCATCTTGAGTGGAAAGAATTTTCTCTCTTTCTCTCGAACACTCCTTTAGAAGTGGCCAAAATCCGCATTAACTCTTCCTTGATTTAGGTATGCTTAGATTAAATCTCTTGATGATTTGACATGAGATCCGGCGTGATAAATTTATTTTATCTTCATATATTTTCAAGTGGTATCGAGCTCTATCATGTGTTGAATCATTGAAATATATTCTCTTAATCTTTCATATTGATATTTGAAAATTTTAGATCAAAGTATATAATTCAAAATTTTTTTTGTGCAATCATTTTTATTACATAAAAATCGATATCTTTAGATCACTTTCATTCTTGATTTGAATAAAGGATATAACAAAATTTTTTTTTTTACTTTGATTACAATTTCAATTTTTTATAATTGATGTGTTTATTCTTGTAATTGTGACTTAATTTGAGAAATAAAATTCATATTTGATCATATGAAATTAGTTTTCTCATTTTCATCTTTGATTCATCTTCACGTTATTATTTACGTATTAATATTTTGAGAAAATAAATAAATTACATTTCTCATATTTTGTTATTAATTGTTTTGATTTATTATCTCAAAAAATAGAGTGAAGCCTATGGTAGATGAAATGATTCATCTATCAAATTAGTTATTATTTTTACATTCAAATAACTAGTTTATATTTATTTCATTTAAAGCGATACAATTTTTTCTTATTCCTTTAATTTATGGCTTTTATTAATAGTTAAGAAACATTTTAATGTATATTTGGTAACATTAAGTCCATTTGTTTAGATTTTTGGATCTAAGGTTCTACATATTTAGATTGTAAATTTTTCAGTTAATTATACATTAAATGCAAATGATTGTTATTATTTTTATATAGCTAATTAAATTATCTTTTAAGCAAAAAATAGTTTATATGCATACATTTTCTTTAATCAAATTAAACTAATTAAATTAATATAAATCAAATTTTTTTTTATTAAAATTATTAAAGTTTGTATTGTATTGATTGTTTGAAGTTAGTATAAATTGAAATAATTACTATAATGACATAGTTGATATTATTATTTCAAAATAATTTAAATTGAAATAATATACCCAAAGTGACATATTATATCAATTTATTTAATTTTAAAATATATAAATATTACATAAAGATTATATTTAAATCTATGAAAATAATCAGGAAGATTATTTTTTGGCATTGATAAGAAAATATGTGATAAATTTGTATTAATCATTATGCATATATGATCCAAGATGATATCGTTGGATTTTATTATCAATATTTGTTAATTAAAGAAGTCATTTACAAATTATTATTTACAAAGAAAATTGTAATGTTGTGTTAGTATCTTATATGTTTTTTTATTTCAAGCATGTATTTTGTTGATATTTTTATTTATATTATATATGCATAAGAAAATGATAATTTTTTTAATTATGAGTATTATTTTTTATTCTTTAGTTAATGTTTTATCTATTTTATCAATTTGAATAACATTACAGTGCTTTAAATAACTTAACTTTAAAATGGAAATAACATCATATTATTCTTGGGTGTATGGATCTTTTCTATCGATCCGGTGAACATCCTCTATCATGAGCATTATTGAACAAAGAGCTAACTTTGAAAAATGGGAGTGTTCTAATCGCAAGAGTCTTATGATCATGAAGCATTCCATTTTAGAAATCATAAGAGGTGTAATGTTTGAAGATAAATATGCTAAAAAGTTTCTAAGCCAAATAGCGTTTCATTAGTTCGAAAAAAATTAAGAGTATTCTTAGTAAACTCATTTCAATGTGGTATAAAGAAATGAAAACATAAGAGTACATTATGGAGATGTCTAATTTTTGTCACTAGGCGAGAACACTAAAATTAGAGATGTGACATTCTTGTAATTTTGATCTCTCTTTACACAATTTAATCCTTTTAAGATAAGTTATACTCAAAAGGAAAAATAGACTCTTAATGAGCTCATTGCTCAATGTATACAAGAGGAAGAAAGATTGAACATGAAAAAAATAGAAAGTGTTACTTTTCTCTCATGTTATTACTAAAGAAAAAAAAAAAATTTATAAAGGCAAAGAGTTGTACAAGGGACTTCAACATAAAATAAATGAAACAAGATAATGTTATTGTTTCTTTGCAAGAATTTGTAAGAAGGATTGTCCCAAATACATTGGCTTGAAGAGGGTAAAAATTCTTACTTTGTTTCTCGAAGTTAATTTATCTTTAGTACCAAATCACACTTAATGGATAGATAAATGCGCATTGTGTATGTATCGAGTTGTTTAAGGAGATGAATGCCTTATGCTTGAAAAATTCATCTATGTGAGAAATGATAATAAGCTCTTGAAGCAATATGCTTATATAGATTACATCTAAGAATGTTATATTTTGAATTTACATGAGACTTTTATGTCATTTAGATGAAATTTAATTTTTTATTTCTTGTTTGGACAAATTGTTATTCTTGTTCATTTGGAAAATTTAGTCTTCTATTCAAATATTATTGTACTAGTTCTTTGGTTGATAATTTATATAAATTAGATTTTACTTTAAATTAATGAAACTTGCAGTAATTTTTTACAAATAAAATTAATGAATGAGAATTCATATATGTTATGACATAAGCGTTTATGACATATTTCATAACAAAGAATTGAAAGATTTGTTTCAAAAGGAATTATTGATTCTCTTGAATTTTCTGATGATAAACTCTGTATAGAATGTATCAAGAGAAAACAAACAAATATTAAGAAAGTTGGTGCTAATAGGAGTTTAAGCGTCTTGGAATTAATTCATCGATATTTTGGTCCATTCTACATACTTGAATGGATAATAGTATTTCATTACTTTCATAGACGATTATTTTCATTATGAGTACTTATACTTAATTTATGAGAAGTTACAGTCACTGGATGTATTCAAAATTTTTAAAGCTAAAGTTGAAAATCAACTTAGAAAGAAAATAGAAGCTATCAAATCTGACCGTGGTAGTGAATACTTTGACATATATGATGAATCAGGTGAATAACATTCATGCCCTTTTGTCAAATATTTAGCAGAATGTGAAATCATTCCTTTGCACCATGTTAGACTCCAAGTCAAAATGGTATAGTTGAGATGAGACCCTTATGGATATGGTTAGAAGTATGATAAATCATTCTTTTTACTATAATCACTTTGGAGAAGCCTTAAAGACATTTACATTAATAGAGTTCCAAGTAAATAGTATCTAAAACCATATGAATTATGGATTGGGAAGAAGCTAGTATTAGGCATCTTCATGATGTCAGTTAGCCATAGTCTAATGAAAGAAAAGTTGGACTCAAGAACTATTAGTTATTTTGTTGGATACTCAGAAAGGTCGAAGGGTTTTAAGTTTTATGACTCTTCAAATAAATCCTTTTCGAGGCGGGCAATGCTAAATTTATTGAGGAAGTTGAATATGATGGGAGTAATAAACTAAAAAATTTTATATTTGAAGAGCAATATATTTACTCTTCTATTACAATAGAAAATGATCAAATAATTTTTGATCTTATTCAAGTTGTAAATCTGGATAATCAAAATATTCTTGAGTTAACTCATATTGAGAAATCACAACAACCTCAAATTGAAGTGTCATTAAGAAAATCCACTGGGAGAGGAGATCAGTACTTTCAGATGATTATGTTGTGTATCTCCAAGAACATGAGTTTGACATTAAATTGGAAAGTGATCCAATCTCTTTTAGTTAAGTCAAACAAAGTGTCAACTCCCATAAATGGATAGAAGTCATTGAGGATGAGATGAAATCAATGAAAGATAATCATATTTGAGATCTTGTCAAATTACCTAAATTTGTAAAACCCATTGGTTATAAATGAATTTTTAAAACTAAATAGGATCAAAAGGCAATGTCAAAAGATATAAAACACATCTAGTTGTTAAAGTTTTCACTTGAAAGGAAGACATTGATTATAAAGAGACTTTCTCTCTAGTTTCTTCGAAAGACTCTTTTATAACCATTATGACACTAATAACTCATTATCATTTAGAGTTACATCGGATGGATGTAAAGGCGCATTTCAATGGTGACATTGAAGAAACTATATATGGTGCAAAAAAAATTTCAATTTTATTCAAAACACCTACTATGCAAATTAAAGAAATCCATCTATGGTTTAAAAGCTTCCGTCAATGGTATAAGAAATTTGATCAAGTGATTATTATTTTTTTAAAGAAAATACTATTGATCAATACATTTATCACAAAATCAGTGGGAGTAAATTCATCATCTTAGTGGAGTAAATTCATCATCTTAGTGCTATATGATGATGATTTTCTACTGGCAAGCAACGATATATACCTTTTGCATGAAACCAAAAAATTTCTTTCGAATAAATCTGAAATAAAAGATCTTGGGAATGCAACTTTTGTGTTAGATATACAAATTAATTGAGATTGTTCTCATGGTATATTTGGTGTATCACAAATGACATATATTGATAAAATGGTTAGTAGATTTGACATGAAAGATTGTGCATCAGGAGATACACCCATTGCTAAAGGTAATAAATTCAGTTTGTTTCAATGTCCAAGAAATGGACTTGAAAAAAAAAGAGATGGAAAAGATCGCTTATGCATCTGCAGTAGAGAGTTTTATATATGCTCAAGTTTATACGCGTCCGGATATTGTGTACATTGTTGGAATGATAGACAGATATTTAAGTAACATAAGACTGAATCATTGAAAAGTAGTAAAACGGGTTATGCGATTCAAGAGAACAAAAACTTTATGCTCACATATAGAGATCATTTCATTTGGAGATCATGGTACTTGATTCGATTTTGTTGGTTGCCTCGATAGTAGAAGATTCACTTCAGTTATATTTTTTATTATTTGGAGGTATCTTAGAAAAGTACTAAACAAACACTTATAGCTTCTTTCACTATTAAAACAAAATTTATAACTTGTTATGAGACATCAAATCAAGAAATATGACAGCGAAATTTTATTATTGGGCTAAATATTTTTGATGAAATAGAGAGACCATTAAAAATAAATTATGATAATAGAGCCTCTGAGTTGTATTCAAAGAACAAAAAGAGTTCGTTAAAATCAAAACATATTAACATAAAGTTTCTTGTTGTAAAAGAAAGAGTTCAAAATTCTCAAATATCTATTGAACATATTAGTACACATTTTATGATTGTAAATTCACTTGCAAAAAATTTATCACCTAAAATATTTCATGAGCATGTGGCTTATGGATGGGATCTTTCCAAAAATTCTACCCTCTAAGAGAGAGTATGATTTATGTCGATGAGATTTTTATAAGGCGGATGGAATAGTAGATAAGACACTACAGATTTCCTCATTTGAGGACTTTAGATATGGTTCCGGGTTTCTACATCATGGCTTATAGTTAATTACCCCATTGTTGAGAGAAAATTTTGATTAAAATGTCGTTAGATTGCTAAATACATAAAATAGATATGTAGAGTTTTGATTTCATTTAGAATTATGAAATTCATCATCATTATTGCGGATGGTTGATAGAATGATGATGGCGTGCTCGATCCCAGATCCATCATCCATACGTCTTTGTCATGGTCTATAATTTACTTAGTTAGAGGAGATAGTCGACGTCACCAAAAGATTCTTATCGGCGTGGGTTTGCGTCGTCAAGAATCCTTTGTACATGGGTGGTATTTGTCAGGAGACAATCTTAAGTCTACCGAAAGAGTTTTTTTGTCCCGTGTACTATGATTCACAACTCAAAGGGCAACGGTATGTTCTGAAAATCCATCGGCACAAATGAAAGATGAGGATTAGTAATCAGTAATTGATGTATCACCCAACACTTTCATAATGCAGAAATATAATAGAACAAACATGTTAGTCATAAAAATATGGTTGAATTAAATTTAATTCTATTGATAATTGATTTTAAATTTTAATTTTTATCATGCTTTACTGCTACTATAGCTCAATTTTGACTAATCAAAGATGGAAAGAGAAACCTATCCCCAACGAAGTCGCCAGAAATCTGTGGGCTTCAAAAATTTGCCATCGACCTCACGTATTGAAGAGAGTATGATTTATGTCGGTGAGATTTTTAGAAGGCAGATGGAATAGTAGATAAGACACTACCCAGAGATTTCGCTTTTATTTGTGTGGACTTTAGATCTGGTTCTTGGTTTCCTATAGACGCAAGCAACTATAGTTAATTACCTCTCCCAATGTTGAGATAAAACTTTCGATTAAAATTTGCTGGAGATTCTTAAACGTAATAATAGCATGTAGAGTTTTGATTTCTAGTTTAGAATTTATGAAATTCATCATCATTAGGTTAGAGGGGATGATTGGAGAAATGATGACGTGCTTGATCTAGATCCCATTGTTCCATCATCCCAGTCATGTTCCTACCACTTAGTCGAGGAGGTGAACCCTGAAGGATCCTTATCGCCGACCATGGGTTGTGTGTCATAATCCTTGTACCCGGGGTGTGTTCTAGACAATCTTAAGTACCTTACCGAAGAGAGTTTTTTGTCCTCAGTTGTCTATGATTCACAACTCAAAGGCGGGGCCATTTAAGACACACTGATCGTGATCGTAATATAATGGTGTCATTGGCATTCACCGATTAGACTATTGTAACTACATCATGAGCTAATGCTGCCGTAAGACACCCCATCCTTACGACATGAGATTGATTGAGATGACATAGAACACTGATTTGACTTTGACTCCTTTGTGAGCTAGAATTTTCTTAATTTATCACCTCCGACAAACAATTGCGGAAAGTTGATTGGGTTAGATTTTGCTTTAAGTTTTTAGAGATTGAATTTCATTTAAGAAATTTTAGATTGATACTTAATTTGAGTTAATTTGATTTAAAATTACAATGCTTGATGAAAGTATCCCCCTTCAAATCTCCATTGACGTATTAGGGTAGTTAATTAATTGGATTGAACATATTTAAGAACTTTTAGATGTCTTCCATTTCATTCTCACAATAAAAGATCAAATCATTAGTCATATACGAATTAGCTTATTCAATATTTTAATAAATTGAAATTCTTATAATAATTGAATTTTTAGGTTTTGTTAACCCCTCGGACCAAATCAGCAACCCGCTGAGATCCCACTAAATTTAAGCATTCGGTGTAGAATGCTGCAGTATTTTAAGAATGTTTGCATAATTGTAAGGTATTGAATTTGAGTTTTAATCCTACTTCATAATATGTGCAATGGTTCAATTGAAGCTTTAATTAACGCCTTATGTTTGCTTGTACGATGTGTTGTGAATCCGGTGGCATTAGAAGGCGTTTTAGACTCTTATTCGATCAGTTAAAGTAGCACTGTTTATTTTGTATTTGGTTTTGAATTCATTGAATTCTCAAACTTCAATAGGACTCCACTCGTGTTTGTTGATGAGCTTGTGAAGTCCTCATGAATCCTGTATAAATTATTTAGGCCATTTTTGATTCATCCAGTCTGTCATGTAGTACAACTAGTGACTATTGAAAGACTTTATACATATTTGTTGACAAGCTAATTTATATTATTTTTGCTTGTATATGAGGCATAAAGTTGATGGGCCTTTAGGTGTATTATAAATCCAATTTATTCAGTTCCTCTAAGCATTCTGAGAATTCTAAGTACGAGAAAATTTTGTTCGTGATTTGGAAGGAGATTCTTTCAAGTTCTTCAAGCCTTTGGTGAGTGCTTCTAATTTTAAATTTTGTAAATTTATTATTCGTTAATTTAAAGCACTTAGATTCTAACTTTGAATTTTCATTTAATTTTTAATTCAAACTTAATTTATGTTTAATTTAAATCTAATTAATCATCTTAAGTCTCATATCAGTTTGAATTTTGGCATCACTCCGCATCAGCGTCAGAGCTATTTTTGACTTTCTTGATTTCATTGAAGCGTAACGGCCGTGTCTTTACACTACTACGTGGTCTTGTCGTTAGTTCTTGGCGTAAGAGTCTTCAAACATCTATAATTTTAATTCAAATTTTAATTTTAAGCTTAGAGTTTATTTTGTGTCTAATTAATTAAGTCCATTGTCAGCGGAATCTCGCCTCCCCGCTACGTGAGGAGGTTATTATTCCGTCACTCCCGGCATCTTGATCGATGTCTTCGCAAGTCATTAGTCTACTAGCTCTTAGCATACGAGATCTTCAAGCAGCAAAAGATGTTCTATGTGATGAACGAGTATAAGTGTCGATCCTACTACGAGCAACATCAGCTTCTTCTCTTCTCTTGTGGCGATATTCATGAGAGATTTCTTCCACTAATATCCTGGTAGATGACACCCCTAAAGAGACAATATACGTTATGAATTCGATGTTGCTAGCACTGAATGTGTCATGGTAAGTTAAAAGTCTTTTCTCTGTCCATCCCATTATTGAACTCAAGGTTGAATTTAATATCTTCGAGTAAACCACGCCCTTATTTCATTTAGCATCCTCTGAAACCTCCATTAGTTGGTTATCTGATGCAACCAACAAATCAAAGTCTGTTTGCCTAGTTCTCACAAAGCGATAAAACAAAATCTGCAAGAAACAGAGATTATGAAGCATATGAGATATTCTTAAGACAACCCAAGTCTTCTTGATCAATTCCAATAACTCATCTATTTCGTCTATTATAGATCCTTTCTTGTAATCGAAACATGCTTCTAACATGTAGTACAGGTGGAGATTCAGGGGAGTTCCATCCACCCAGTGGCATGCATTAGAAGAAAATCCATCTACTGACCTGCTAGCTAGGGACATTACAACACTGCAAAGAACCTGCATTGACTTTGAATTCTTTCATGTCTCTATGGGCTTATCTGAAGCTCTACGTACGATCGGTCTAAGCCTTTGAGATGCAACATCCGATTTATCTAATGCCACGAGAGGGTGTAGACGTAACCCAGCCTCAACAAGCATCAGATTTCTACTATGCCAGGCTTCATACTCTTCATGGTATGCTTTAAACTGCTGCATTAACTCCAGCGGAAAAATGATAGGTTCTACATGTCTCCCAAGCTAGCTAGTAGAGATCCTGAGCAACCCATGCTGGATCCGCGAGTCAGTTTGCTCTGACACACTCATCCGCACCCTCATGAGCTCCCGATAGTCATTGGCCTCTTCACCATCTTAGAAGGACTGCACTCCTTCCCGGGGCTCTTCTTCGACGATTTCGACTCCAAGGCCTTCTTCATTTTGCTGGTAGCCGGCGAAGCTAAAGCTCTCGGCATCGACGACGATGGTGACAGCGACGAAGCGGACCCAACGACCTCTCCGCAGACGATGGCGTCACCGATCCCGCTACGGTTGCCATTCTCTCCGAAGACGGAATATATGTTAATGGCCTTCTAGCTATGTTTCGACATGCGGCGACAAAGATCTCGTGTATGCTGTCTCTCGGAGTTCATCAGCCGATAGCTTGCAGCCCAATTCGGCAAACGGCAGGTGGAATTCATGGTTGGAGCCTTCTCCTTTGGCTGCTCTGGCCAGTCTGGTGGCCAAAGGTGTTTCTTTTTTACGAATCCTCTCACGGGATTGAAACGGATCACCAAATCTTAGTACAGGAGAGGAAGATCTTGCGTCTCATCAAAATGCCGAGATTGAGTGGATGGAAGCAATGTTGCCCGGAGAAAGAGGAGAAAAGCGATCATTAGATCCGTTACCCAAGAAGGAAATCTCAACGGTGGCTTCTCCAGATAGACATGAATCGGTGCTTAGTTTCCTTTGCGAACGGGAGGGGATAGAGGAGGAGAAAGTTGAGGGAGTAGAGAGCGGGGGAGGGATCAATTTCCTGCGGTTGAGGGGAAAACCGAACGAGCTTGCGATTGAGGGAACCAACCAAAGGGGAAGGCTTCGATCTAAAGGAACGGAAGAAGGCGGGATCGGTTGAGGGATTCGGACGAGCGGGGAGGAGGGGAAAACCGAAAGTTTTTGGTTTTTTTTTTTTTTGGGGATTTACATACATATCACGCAATTCTTATGCATTTATATATTTCACTCTTAAATTTTAATTTTTATTTAAATACCATCTAAATCTTTATTATTACATCAAAAATATCACCCTTGTTATTTTTCCCAAGTGATATGCATCTTTTTGTGCATAGGAAAAATATTAGTTTTACAAATATTAAAATTTGAATGTGAAATATATAAATACATAAGAATTAAGTGATATGTATGTAAATTTTTTTTCTTTAAGAAGGCAGCCTTCACTTTGCGGCTTTGAGGAGCCGGGGTCGGTTGCTTTGTCCGAACGGACAAGTGTGGGTGAGCCTTTTTTTTCTTTGTTTTTGAATATGTTTATAATATATATATATATAAATATATTTATAACATAAATATATATATATATATATATATATATATATATATATATATATATATATATATATATATAATATATAAATATGTATACACACTATTATTATTATTATTATTTTTATTATTTTCAGCAATGAAATACAAAAGAGGGTCAACATGGAGTGATTTATTTTGATGATATATTAGAATAGTGATAGTTTGCAATTTAGTATAAATAAATGAAACTATATTTATAATTATTTTGAGTTATTGATAAGAGAGGCCCAGAGAGACTTGAATTATGGAGGTCAACTTTAGTCTAAAGGTTTTCGTTTAAGTAGATCCAAACCGAATATATGAGTGTAATTTTAGTTGTAGAAGTTTTAGTAGTAGTGTTGTGACTTTAGGTGATAAAATCATTAATAAGAGTGGCGATTGAGATATTAGGTTATTGTTCAAAATGATGGTGAAATAGATGGAGATGTTATTAGAATTCAAGTTGGATGGTTGAAGTGGAGAAGCATGTGGCTATTATGTGATAGAAAAGTTCTTAAAAGGAAAATTTTATAAGATGGTGGTAAGGCAATGACTTATAGTGCGAATGTTGGCCAATAGAAGCGTAAGACTAAGTTAAGTATTACGAGATGAGGATGCTCAGGTGGATGAGTGGCTTCACTAGATAGAATGCAAAAATGAGTATGTTAGGAAAAAGTTAGTAGATCCTAGATAAGATTAGGGAGAGTCGCTTAGATGGTTTTGGCCACATAAAGCGTCGGTAGTCAGATGACCCAATTAGGGAGTGATGCTTTTTTGCCTTATGTTAAGAAAGGTAGAGGTGACCTAAAAGACTTGGCTAAGATGTATAAAAAAATGATCTTAGTGTATTTGAATTAAATGAGAATTTGACACATAATAGGACCTGATGGCGAAGGATTCATGTAGTGACCCTAGTGGGATTAAGGCTTGTTGTTGTTGTTGTTGTTGTATAATGTAGGACCAATTGGAAATAGGCATGATATATGATCACATTACAAGAAATTTTCATGCTATACATCCATACATGATCTATGTCGTTAATCATATTGATTTAGTGATCACTGATAGGTAGTGTTATAGAAAAATTATAACAAAGATTACTTTAATTCTATGTCAATATTATTAATGAATCAAATTGTCTAAAGATATTATTCTTTGAAGATAGCAAATATTAAGCTCTAAAAATATTTAATAATGTATAATTGTTAAGCAATATATGTGGCCCAAGTGAAAAATTGTTAGGAATTTTGGATGTGGGCTCACATATGAATTTAATTATACATTATGTGTTATCTTATTTTTAAATCTATTAATTTTATGATCAAATAAAAATTAATTAATTTTAGATTTTTGAGGTATCTTATTAATTTTTGTATAGAATTATCATATATAGAGACCGGACATTTTTTATTTTATTTCAATGATGGGCTGAAATAAAATGAAATGTACTCAAATATAATTAGGGTCATGGTTCCAATTCTAAAGAGGTAAGTTCTTATTTTTTCTCACATCCCATCATGAGTGAAAAAAACTCTCTCTCTCTCAAGAACAATCCTTTAGAAGTGGAAGACCAAAATCTCGGATTAGCTTTTTCATGGATTCAGGTACGCTCCCGACTAAATTTTCTTGATGATTTGATATGAGATCTGAGCATGATAAATTTATTTTATCTTCATATATTTTCTAACAATATTGGCTTGCTTCATCATAACATTTCATATATGAGAGATTGCTGCTCATGCAATGACATCATTTGGTCCTTCAGTTAGTGTAGAGAGCCACAATTACTACAGGATAGCAAGATCTAATGTTTACTCAGCATCTTTCAAAAAGAAAAAAAAAAAAAATCCTAAACTTCTGTTTCCTCCATACCGTTACATGTTCACTTTTGTTTTATCCATCATCGTGTTTCAACAATTTTCTGTTTATTATTGAAGCATTAATCATTTACATTTCAGAATTATTTTTACATCAGTTTTAATAAAGAAAATTCTTAATGATCAGAGATTACTACCTCTTTGTGCAAACATCTTACTAGTGGGTGTCCAACTGTTGGCAGGGAGCAGTAAGGGTAATGGCAAAAGATCTTATTTGGACAAGACACCAGATCACCAAATTTTATGCACTCAAATCACAACTACAGGGTGCATCTCTTAAAAATCAGGTTGGATGCTTGACTTATCTTTTTTTTTTTTAAGGTTTTGAAGGCAATATATTTAACTTAAAGTAAAAAAAAAAAATTGTATTCGACGCTAGATATGCCTTTATCATTGTGGTCATGTGTGTGAAAGAGACTGTCTACTCTTGGTTCTTCTCCGTATTCCTTGAGTTGGAATATAGTGAATTGCGAGTTGGGTTGATTCCATATAATTGGAAGTCACCAATCTATAGTATAGTCAATGAACTTATGACATGTGAATGTGTGTTCTCTATGGAAATATCTAATTGCATTGGTTTTAGAGAAAATTATATTGTGATTTGCACGGTAACTTCAGTAGTTTTATGCTTTTATTGCTCAAGTGATGAGTGGCCTCTAAAGTTCTTATTATGAGTCCAATTGTTCATTTATAAACTGTGCCCATTTCATCAGGTAGTTGCGCGGTGCACTTTGATGTAGAGAGATGGCAAAGGGTGAATAGTGCATATAGTTCATTAGTGATTTTGGATCAGAATGAGGGTTTCTGATGAGCCTCCTTTTAATTTTGTATGGTAGAAGTTTGGTTATTCTAATAACAAGATTGATATGATTAACCTTGATTATTTGAATACCTTAGGCCTTTGCGGTAGCATTCTTTTGTGGAGTTTCTGAAACTCAAGTGTATTTGGCCCTTGCAAGCAGGTTACAAATAAGGATCGAGTAATCACTCTTGCAAGATTTTGGACAAGGTTTTATTTGAGGATTTAGATGCGCTTAAAAGGGATAATGTGAAAATGAGAGAGAGGAGATTCGTGTGAACTTAGGAGAGATGATCAGTGAAAGCAACAAAATTAGAATAGTAAGCACTATACCTAAGTTTTATTGTCCTTTTGTTCTTTCTCTTTTTGTGAATGGCTCCCTTGATCTTCCTTCTCTTCTTGATATCTCCTTCCAAGTAATCTTCTTATCTTCCGTCTTGTTTTGCTTTGCTTTAGCAATGTAACACTTCGCCCCTTTAATGGATTGGGTGGAGGGTGTAAGAGGAGAGAGATATAGAGAACTTGGGTGGCTAAGATAGAGAGAGGAGAGAAGGGCACGGTAGGAGAGAGAATTGCAGCTTGGAATGCCTCTTGAAATTTTCATATATCATTAAAATAGCCAAACACAAGCTAATACTTTTACTGAAAGAAAAATACATGATATGCTTTAAAATAAAATAATAACAGTGCATGACTATAATTAAATGGAGGGATGCCCTCCTGCTATGTGACTAGCCCATGCAATTTGAATAGGTTGGATTTTATTTTGAAGCCTCTTCTTATTTTTGTAATCCACTTTTTTAAACTCAATTATGCTTCTTCATTAGGGTTTGTTTGATTGGATGAAAAAAAAAAGTGTAAAATTAATGTAATTTAAAGTAAAAATAATGTATTTGGTTGAAAATGCTATAAATAGAGAATTTTATTATTATTTTATTTGGTAAAGCAAAGTAATGCAAAATAAAATAACAATAGCTATGGTTAGGGCGACCGCGTAACAAGGGGGCCAATAGATGGCAGTGATGGTTATGAGCGGCAGTGGCCATGGCGGAAGGAGTGAGGGGGGGGGGGGTGTGATTGGCATGATCAGGGTAGAGGCAGGCAACTAGCAATAGCGTGATGGATAACCAAGACAACAAAGAATTTGCAGAGTATTTAAAAAATGTCCAATTTAAATGAGCTAAATCATTGATTTGATATTTATTGATGAAATATATTGCATTTGGAATGCAACAGAACAAACGCTTATATTTCTAAATTGTTTGAATTTAATTGACTTTACACCACAAATGCACCATACCAAACAATCCCTTTATTTGGTTTGAATTCACCCTTGTTTTTGCCTCGGTTAGTCCTTGCATGTAAGGGAGAGGAAATAAAATTGTGATGACTTTTGCATTTTGCCTCTACATTTTTGAGCTTACCATCAAGTTAGAGACTTACTTTGAATGGATGAAAAAACTTCATCAATGATTGTCAAGTTTCACAATACCAAGTGATGAATGATATCTTAGGATTTACGGTTCCTTAATGTAGATTTATGATAAGATGCATAACATTACACATATAAGGCTAATTTCCAAGTCATTTTTAATTTAGACATTTTTTTTACTACTTTAGATGAAAATTAGAAATATAAAAAGTTTATGCTAATGATAATTTAACATTCTTTGAATAGAAATCTTGCACAGAGACTCATGATCATAAAAAATAGTATGTTTGATCATAAGATCACACTACATTAAAAAAAAATCAAATTGTCTAAATGTGATAATATTTAATCCATGGGCTCTGAAAATTCGCCACCGACCTCTCAACAATTTGATTGAAGAGAGTGTGGTTTAAATGTCGATGTAATTTTCAGAAGACAGATGAAATAGTAGATAAGACACTATCCAGAGATTTCATCCTCATTATGTGAGGACTTTGATTTGATTCAGATTTTATGACCTGGCTATAGTTAATTACCCATCCCAATAAGTGAGAACTTTTCGATTAAGGTAAGTCATTAAAGCTTAATCGTAGCATATAGTAAGCAGCGTGTGGAGTTTAAAAGTCGATTTATGAAATTCATCATTTTAGCTTAAAGCGGATGGTTGGGAAAGCGATGGCCGCGTCTAGATCCTATGGTTTTGTATCCAGGACGTATTGAAGTCTACTTAGTCGAGGAGGTAGTGGCCTCGAAGAATCCTCATCACAACCTGAGTTCATCGTCAAGAAATCCTTATAGACTTGAGGTGGTATTTACAGGAGACAATCTTAAGTCTGCCAGAGATTTTTGGGGAGCATACGGGCTACGGTTGTGATCGTAATATAATAGAGCTTTACTAGCCAAACCAGATCAGAGGACTCTAGTCTCCTTGCATCATCTGTGCTTCTTCACCTCGGGGCACAGACTTGCCTTTCTTAACATGAGATTGATTGAGAGTGAACATGGTAGAATACTTGATTTGACATTGTCTCCTTTGTAAGCTAGAGTTTTCTTGATATGTCATCTCCGACAAATAATTGCGGAAGGTGGATAGATTGAGTTTTGCTTTAAGTTTTTAATAACTAAATTTTATTTAAGCAGTTTTTAGATTGATACTTAATTTAAGTTAATTTGATTTGAAATTAAAATCACATTTTGATAAGATCCTCGGTTGAAATCACCATTCAACACAGCTATCATCGAGGTAGTTAGTTGATTGAATCGAATATATTTGAGAACTTTAGATCCTGTCAACTCTGTTTAGCTCATAAAAGATTATCAAATCTACTTATCAGCAAAATTAAACTACCATATTTTAATAAGTTGAATTTCTTATAATAATTAGATTTTTTAGGATTTTGGGATCCGTCTTAAGACTAAATCGAAGCACATGACATCCTAAATACACTTAAATTTAAGCATTGTAGTAATGAGACTGTGGTGTATTTAAGAATCACGTGCTTACGTTGACAAAGTGTTGCAAATCCGGTGGCGTTAGAAGGGCGGATCTGAAAAGTCAAAAGTTAGGAATGAAGTGAGGTGAGAGCGGCCGATCACTTATATTTACATCCCTAATATTGTAGGTGTTGCGAAGGTTGCATTTGGGTTCTCTTACTTGAAAGTAGGCGTTCATATATATTGTAGACCCCAGATGCTACAACCTTAAATTCAATTGAAGCATTCTTCAATTCATTTGAATCGAGATACTACAATATATGCATTCAATAAGACAGCTTATTGGCGAATTCAAATTTGTTCTGAGCCTTATTTATATTTCTCCAATTTGATTTCAAATATATTCAATATGAATTATAACATAATTCACTTGTTAATTGGAAAGCCACTTTATAAGTCACTTTGTGGATTTCATTTGGACTTCATTAATTTTGAAGACAAGCAATAGATATATCACAAGTGCTTCAAATTCAACTTTAAATGCAAGCTCCAAATACTCTTTTAAAGGCTACATTCATGGTTGCTCATGAGTTGCCTAATTGAACTTGTGCTTGTAAGAAAGCTTCAAATTACTTACACACTTTTATTTTGGATATTTAGATTCATCATTAATTTTGTCTATTTGGTATTAAATCAAAACTCTTATAAGTCTTATGTATATTCAATCAAGATCTTTTAACTCTTTTTATCTAGATTCATCTTCCATTAATTTATTTACAATTGCACTTTATTGTTGTTGAATTCTCATACTATTATGTTGAGGTTATGAAAAATAAGATTTGTACATGTCTTACCATACAAATATTTTCTAAATACTTCAATTGAATGGAAGACTCATCCACTTCTATAAATTAGAAGTTGTATTAACTTATCCACATTCACCACTTGGGAAGAAAGAGAGATAAAAGGATTCTTGTCTCCAAGTTCAAGTGTACATTCAAATCTTTACAATTCATTGTAAGTTCTTTTCCCTCCCCTCTTTTTTCTTATTTGATTCTTTTAATTTGAATTTAGCTTTATATTTCATTGTTTAGTGCTTTTGGGCCAGTTTTTTTTATTCCTCCATTTATTTTCTAAGTCCAAAGATTTGATGAAATTTTGACATTTATTAGGGGCGACGTCAACAATTTTTTGGATTGGTGCACTATTAGTATATGAGGTAGCGTGCTGGTAGCTTGCACCACACCTACATGGGGCATTAGCAGTCTTTAAACCTGCGAGAGATACAAACACTGCACACACACACACACACACTTTTACATATATATATATATATATATATATATATATATATATATACTTTCACATTCATCACATGTTCAGAGTTATTTTTTTGGCAGCTTGATGATTGGAAGAAGATGGAGCTTGGAAACCAGAGAGAAGAACCCTGAATTGTTCCTCTCACAGAAAATGAAATTAAAAGGGTAATTCAGTGACTGTGCATTTGATTAGAGGAGGAAGCTAGGAGGAACACCGAGAGGAACCCGCCTGATGACGGTGTTTCCTCTCGGTTACCTTTGCTTGTGAAAAGAAAGGAGGTTGGCTAAGGGTGGATTCGACAAAGGGGATTGTAGAGTTCGACAAAGAAGAATTTCAGGTTTCGACAAGAGGAAATTTAGAAAAGAAATTTCAGATTGGCAAAGGAATATTTTAGATGAAAAAAGGAAGTGGTTAAGACTGTGAGGAAATTCAGTTGGAGGAGTTTTGGTGGAGAAGAGTAGAAGAGGTAAGGAGGAGGAACTTTGGCTAGAGATAGTGGAGGAGTTTGTGGAAGAAGAGGAAGCTGGGTTATTCTGATCCGTCAAAGGAGGAAACTCAGTTGGTTTCATGGTTGTGAATCAGGAGAGGAAGGTGTCCTTCTGATTTAGACGAGGAGAGAAAAGAGAAAAAAGGCTCTTCCTTGAGGAAGTATATGTTTAGGGTTTAGTTAGAGGAGGCTTGCATGCGTGAAGAAGGGCTTGGGTCGGGTCGTGCGTAAGAAGCTCAGTGGTTGAAGAGAAATAAAGCCTAGGTCGGTTAGGGATTTAGAATTTAGTTAGGATTAAGTTTGGGCTTTTAAATAATATTTTTTATTGCTTAATTGACTTTAATATGAAGTTTTTGCTTACCGATATAGTCATATATATATATATATATATATATATATATATATATATATATATATATATATATATATATATATATATATATATATATATATGTTGATTAGGTTATTCGATGTTAGAAGCCGCGCGTCGTTTAGTTGGTGTCAATTCATTCACTCAAAATCGCGTTATTATTTCCACTTCGATTTTTGCATAGATTTGTCCGAATTGAGTGCGAACAGTCTTACTTGATAGATTTCGACGTTTCAAAACTAACGGTCAATCAATTTCACGAATGAATGTCATTTGGTTTACATCAGCGTCTCCTGATCTTGATATGCGTGTAGGCGCGTTGACGACTCAATCGCTTGATCGGTTGATTATCAGGTTGTGCAATATTTATATTTTGACCAGTTTCGACATTCTAAACACAATGACAAAGTACGTTCGTCGATCGAAGGTCATTTGGGCTGATTTTGATGACATCCATGTATTTCATCCTCGATTTGCGTGCTGTCACTTCCGATCATTCGACATTTGCACAAACTCATCCGAATTGAGTGCAAATAGTCTTATTTGATAGATTTTGACGTTTCAAAGTTAATGACACAATCAATTTTATGAACGAGGTTGTTTGGACATCGTCACAATTTCTCTTCCCCGATATACATGTTGACACATTGATAACTCGATCGTTTAATAGATTGATCGTTAGATTATGCAGTATTTATATTCTGACCAATTTTGATGTTCTGAACGCAATGGCGAAGTCCGTTTATCGATTCGAGGTCATTTGGGCTGATTTCGGCGATGTTTGGTCATCCCAGCTCCGATTTGTGCTCTGAAGCACCCGAATTCGATCGAATTCACCTTATAAGCTCGATTCGGCTTGTGTGGCATATGTGAAGGTCAACATAATCATATGCATGTAGGGCAACAACTATAATTATAAAAGAAAAATATAACATAGGATATAAGTCACCAAATAATAATATAAACTTCACATCAATACAAGGAGATAACTTCCACTTACAACTCATGATCTCCAATTGCACAGGTTTCGTCGAGTTGTAAAATCAATAGATAGGTTGACAGGCTTATCTCAAAAGGATAAAAGTTACTAAATTAGCACAAAGAAAATCATTAAAAGAGGTTGTAGCATGTATGAATCAAAGTCTTTCAAAGTAGGTCATAAATAGTTGCAAGTTATGATTTTAATAGTATCCAAAGAATTTTAAGTTAGAGGTTAGTTATTGAACAATACAAGTCACTGTAATAGTAAACCTACAAAAGTTCAATAAAAGAGAATCTAAGGAGTTGAATTAAACTAGAGAGATCATAGAATTGAATTCACCAAGTCAAGGCTGACCTAAGAAACTAAATAGATTAAACATAAGGATTTAGAACTTTAGAACACAAAACCCATTTCAATAGAAATCATCATAGATATGACTAACAAAGAGAAAATATTGCTAAAATCTAGAACACTACTAAAATATAATCATATAAAGGAAAAAAAAATGCTTAAATTGTCAATTTGTTTGTCTTAACACACATGTTCTATATTTTTGATGAGCATAATTTTTTGATATTTACATCAAATCTTCTTAACTTTGAAAATTTTGGCTCTAAGGTATGAACATTTAAGATTCATTAAGAAAATATGGGTGCAACTATTTTTCTTTCTATTTTATTTTGTGAATTCAAATAATTTAGTAATAGATTAAAATATAGGCCAATCTCTTAGGGTATAGGTAATATTCATAGTATCAAAGAACTTGCGCAACTATCTAAAACTTTTGTTATAGTTGGAATAATTTTGTTTAGCCTGATCATTTTTATACTGAAATTAGCAATCAAATGACTTTCTTGGCTAAAAATGTTCTCAATGTCTACAATTGATGCATCTTAAAAAGCCTAAAACACTAAGCTAAGCACATATGCATTTGTTAGCATTTCTTAATATTTTTAAAAGCATGATTATTGGTAATTGGTACAATTTAAATATTTGCATCTAATAAATCGTTTATTGAATTTATCCAATTTATGAAATTTCAAACTTCATGATTATTAGTAAAGTGTTAGTCACTTATTACTTATTTTGATTTTGCATACCAAAGTAATACCTTTTCACACACACACACTTCCTTATTTTGTAATGCTTCAAATTATCCTTTATATAGATCATTTGGATTTGAGTATTTGAAATTAGACAATATTTAAAAAGACCAGAATTCAAAAGAGGGAGATATGGTGCAGGTTAACAATTAATAGAAGAGAGATTTTCTTATCACTATTAACGTTGGAATAGTGGTGAATATATTTAAAAAGAATAATAATAATCAAAGAATACATAAATAATCTTCACCAATCCAATATATATAAACTAATTTCAAGAAATTAAATTGTATAAAAAGTATTATTATTATTAGCTACTATCATTTAATTATTCTGATTAGTATAAATTCATATCAAAATAAATTAGAGTAAAATATTTAATATTAAGTGTTAAAAAATTATTTTTATTATTAAATATATTAAAAATAATATCAAATATTTAAATATTTTATACCTAAAAAGGGGAGCAGAATTCTTTAAAGATTTAATATATATATATATATAATTATTATTATTATTATGAAACTAGTTATATCAAAATCTGTGATATGTAATTACTTATATTTAAAATTTGATATCACTTAATTATTTATATTATAAAAATCTCCCTACTGCTTTTCAGAATAAAAAATATATATATCTATTGCGAATCGCTTAAAACCAGACTAAAACAATAATCATTGGAAATAAAGTAAATAGAATTATTTTCTCTGAAACCCTTGAGCACTTCCATTTTTGATCATTTTTGTGTTCTTTGGTTCTCTGAGACCACCCAGTTATGTAGATGGAATTTTAAAAAAAAAAAAAAGAAAGAAAGAGAATTGTCTAAAAAGAAAAGAGAGAATAATAGTAGCAGCCCTCCTCGCTGGACGGTCTCTCTGCAACCACGATCCCTTTTGTTGTGAGCAGTCTATAAAACGTCATTTTGGGGATTGTTTGAGGCTGCTAGACAACCGTGGGGGACTTTCTTGTCCTATATGATTGTTTTTTTATTGTGCTTGTTTTGGGCATCTCGATGTATTTTGTATCCTGAGTCCATTGAGCTTTTTAGCTCCTTTTCTTTGTAGGATTTTCTTTTTCAGCTAGTGTTGTTGATCTTGTTTCTAGAATCATTGTCCTAGTTTAGTGTTTTTTTTTTTTTTTTCTTATTACTTCTAAGGGATTAGTCTATTTGTAACTTTACTTTTGGAATACAATTGGGCCTGACTCTTAAACTTTTCCAAAAAAAAAAAAAAAAAATAGTAGCGACCCTCCCATTCTCCATTCTCTCATCTATTCCTTCTCCTCCCAAGCGGGTAAAGCCCACTCACATCCTCATCACAGAGCATACGCCAGCAAATCTGAAAACACCATTTCCATTTCAGATAAATTTGGTCCTATCAGGACCACCATCTCATTCTCTTCTAGATCTCTCTTCCTCGGTTCAATCACTTCTCTCCCATCTCCATCAAACTCGCACACATATCGACTCCATTTCGACTATCTGGCCCGTCGACCATTAGTTCCAACCTCTTGAATCCTCTGACAGCTTTCTTTTCGCCATCTCCTTCATCTATCTGCGTAGCTCAAGCCTTCATCCACCGGGCTTAATTTTCAAATTAGGCTTAATTAAAATCGTAATTAGCTAATTAGGCCTTAAAAAAAATTTAAAATAAGCTGTCGATCGGCTTCATTGCCTGAGGCCTATCGGCATGTCGCTTCTTGGCGTGACCCTTCCCCAATTTAGGGCCAAATTGAAAAACTGAGAGCGAGCTCTCAATTTTATTTCCTTTTTTTCCGATCGGATCTAGTGCACGCTGCTCCCGTCGCTGACCAAGGCAGACTCGTCGACGAGGAAGGTCGCCCGACCATAGGAGGTTCTTCGGTGAAGGAGAAGCTCACAAGAGTTTTTCTTGATTTTTTCCGCCGATTTAGGTATTTCTAACCCTAAATGAAAAAAAATGTGTTAGATTTTAATTTTTATGAGTTTAGTTGGTATGATTAAACTATTTAGTTTGATCTTCATAGGAAATGTGTGTGAGATCTCATTTTGAATGTGGTGTTTATATTTTTTTAGGGAAAGTTAATTTATGCGCATATATTTAGTTTGATTAAGCGCATATATTTAGTTTGATTAAATATGATTAAGCTCTTTAATTTGATTAAGCGCAGATATTTAGTTCAATAACTTCAAGAACCGTCTGGTGAAATTTTTTGTGAGTGGTGTTTATATTTGAAATGAAAAACATAAGCCGCATACCTTTATTTGCAAATGAGGTATGGGGTTGCTTTAGGATTGTCTAAAAATGATGGTTGAGATGTCGATTTGATAAATACAAAAGAGATTGATTGGCTTTGATAAGTGTGCCATCACACAAATTGATTATTGTGACCTTCGAGTATTTTGATTTTATTTGGTATGCTTAAATAATTTGATAATTATGAGAGGCATCATGTTCCATTCTAGAATTGTGTGATTGTTCCAAGGTCATGCTCTATTTTGACTTCACCTATTAAGATTGAGTGTGTAGAAAATTAGATGCCTAGGTCATCATAATGCATTTCTTGCACTTTCATCATCATTCGATTAGATTAATTAGAGTCATCAATACGAAAGTGTACACAATTTAAGTCATCAAAATGAATTATAGAGCTTTTAATAAACTTTATAAAATTCATGCATATCTGCAGTTACCTTTAATTTATATTATATTTTAAATTTCATATATGAAATTTTAGGATATAAAATAAAATAGAGTATAAGATTTAAAATATAAAAGCTCAATGTATTTTTCATTCTATATCATCTATTAATCCAAATTTTTTTTTAATAGGTAGCTTCATTTAGTCCCATCATTGTATTTTTTCTGAATTAAATTATGTACATTGATCAGATGAGACGAAGGATTCGGTGTTCATTATTGTTAGTGAAATGAGTTCGGATCTTGTTGTAGAGTTCTTTATTATGGCGGTGAACTCAGAGTAAGCGACAATTTCATTCCAACATATGTTGGTAGGAAAAATCGTCCAGTCCAAATCCCACAGCGGATTAAATTCGAGGAATTACAGAAGCGAATAATGAGGTCGTTGAAGCTAGATCTAGCAAAGTTCTTTGTTAATCCGGTGGTTTTCTATTGGTCTTTATTGCAACTCACATTAATGATGAAGAAGTTTGTGAAGCTATAATTAATGCGTGTAATGCGACTATGTGGTTTATGTTGAAGTTGAGGAATTGCCGTGTGGAGATAAGGAGGTTAACAATATAGAGAAATGTCAAAGAGCTTGAACTAGCACTGAGTACATCACACTAACTTCTCAGTTAAGTACTCAAGTGGAATATTATGCGTCTGCACCAAGAGAATATGATTATTTTGTTAGGACAAGTTCTGTTACTATAGGTGACCCAGAAGGTAATGACATGAATCCACTATCTCCTGAAGATGTTGGATATGAAACTATGCCTAGTGGAGCTAGTAGTGATGATGATGAGGAGGATGACAACGATGCAGAGCAGATTGTTTTAAGGGCCACAGAACCATCCCTCAGGGTTTGAGACTTGATTGCCGATTACTTAATTAGAACAAGTCATATTGAAGAGCACTTGATACGTAACAATGACTACATGTGTGGCTCAATAACTAGAATGAGATGAAGACCTTACATTTGATGACTCGTCAAATGAATTCTTTGAGGAGGAGAAGCGCATTCCGGATGAATTGCTTGAAGGTATGTGTTTTCATGACAAGCGATTACAATTTTGGGGGTTGATCATAAACAATGTTGAGTATGTCATATATGCTTCAAACCAATTTCATCATGCACCACCATTCTGACCCACCTATATCATGTTTGTGACGCTTACATGCAAGCTCAATTAAGAGGGTGATGCTTGGAGGATTGGTTCAATTGGCTCACCTCATAGCTGTAGTCATTCAGTGCTTAATGTTGGACACAGTGATGTATCACAATTCATCGATTATTTCATCAAACCATGATCGGACATGGAGATTTAAATCCAGGAAATTGTAGGTATATTGAGTCAAGTTCAATATAAGAGTGTATATATGAAGGGCGGATGCACGCGTCGGATTAAGGTAATATTTGGTTGGGAGAATCTTCATTAGAAATTTATGGTATTATTTGTGCATCTATGCGGGATATTCATTCTCAGAACTCAATGCAATTCAACGATGTTAGTCATTTGAGCCTTCAATAAGGTTGACAACATTGTCGCAGTTATGCCTTGATGGGACTTTTCTCACAGGTAAGTCTGAGGAACTCTAGTAAGTTGGGATCGATGTGAACAACGGTTTGTTCCCACTTTTTGATTGTGGAATCGAGAATCATCGAGTCATGGGTTTGGTTTACGCACATTACTGGGACTTGATCCCTTGGTATCAATGGTGATCTCTTCCTCATCTCTCGAATAGGCATGCAGTCTAGTTAGGTGTAGAGATCTTTCCAGGTCACATCTTACTGCGTCATTTGAGGAGAACTTCAAAGAGGCGTTGACAATTCAACATAGGTGATGTTGACTTTATATGTCAAAAGATGTATGTTGCGAAAATCGATGACATTGAACTTTTAAAGGTACATGGTACATCAAGAATATTAAGCAAGACATACGATTGGCTTGTTTTGAGGATATTGACGATGGTCTCTAACTCACGATGATGACTATAGATATGGTACGATGACCATAAATACAACTGAATGTTTTAATGGTATGCTTAAACGAGCACGTGATTTACCTATTCAAGTCTTGATTACTCGGTGTACTTACACATAGTATCCTATTCATGAAACATCTTGAATCAACTTCTGGTCACAGCAAGAAACCTTGTTCTCTCCAGCTGGCCGCAAGGTAATGAGCGAGAGGCAAGGAGATTTCTGAACCGGTGAGGATAAGCATGAATGAGTACCAAGTGTTTGATGTCCTTAGCGACCTTGGTTGACCTATCTGAAAATAATGAATGTAGGTGTACATGTAGGCAACCACAATCTTATCATCACGCCATGTACACGTGATTGCCATTTTGGGTTATGACACACTAAGCCATATGTGCAATACCTACTACGACTTTGCAAAACTACATTAGCACCTACCAGGGTGAATTTCATGTGATACTTGATCGTGAAGAGTGGCCAGAACATATCATTGGTGGCACATACCCAAATTATCATCCACCAAATATCGGAAAGAAAGTCCTGAAGGAATAGATTTAAAATACTATGAGCGAGAACACTGAAAGTTGGGTTTGTAGTGTGTGTATCTGTTGACACAACGGTCGGCGTCGATCAAACACGGCGTAGATTGTGATATGGTTCAGTTTCTGTGTTGGTTGTAATGTAGTTCTGTTTGGATTATGGCTTAGGTTTTGTAAGACTATTTTTCCATGTTAAACCATGCTCTGAATTATGGCTTAGGTTTTGTATGATTTCCATGTTAATCCTTGTTTTGTCAAGTCTAACGCCGTTGTTTTATTTTATAATTGTGTGTAGGCTTTTTCTGTATTATTTGGGCTTTTAGTAGAAAAAACAAGTTACGCTATATTGTCTGAACTATTTTATAAGTACCAAAAAAACTTATTATGCAGTGTTCTTGTTTATTAAATTGCTCAGGAGAACTTATGACTTGCTTACAAAGACTGTATGTTTGTGATGTGTAATTTATGTTGTACACTTGTTTATTAAATTGCTTTGAATTATGTTTATTAATTTGTTTCATTTCGGCAAAAAAACTTGTTATGTTGTACACTTGTTTAATAAGTTTGTTTAGGATAATTTATATATTCGATTGTTGATTCTTCTGATTATTACAGGAAAGATGTTGGCGATGATGCTCGTCCCCTCGTAGGAGGCGACGAGCGAGGAGACGATTATTTCTGACATACCATTTGAAGTTCACCTTCAGCTGCATTGTGGCATAAACGCATCTAATTTGAAAAGTTTTATTTAAAGTTTTATTTAAGGCTTCGTATAGACGTAGTTGTTATTTGCAGCATGAACACATCTTGAATACTGAGGACATATTTCAACGCTATTTCGGGAGAGGTGATGATGCAAAATTCCAGAAATCTATCGACGATTATGAGAAATTGTGCGTAGAACTAAGACGAAATATGCATATCTTTGGACGGTAGATCTGGATCGACATTCCGGAACATACGCGTAGCGGATGTGTCATCGATGGATGTGGGTCCATCCCTACGCTGATGGTAGGGCGATCTACGTACATTCACATAGCCACCCAGTATTCATATCAGGAAATAATGTGGTCTCGGATGCGTAGTACCGGCGGTCGTAGACATATGATCCGCGTCATTCCATATGACCCATATGGAGTGTACCTGGGTATTCGTTACTTGACCAAGCTTCATATATGCTAATATTCTGAGGCTTAGGATATTTAAACAACGTCGGCGGTGGAAGAAGGAGAGAACTATCAACACATCATCTAGCGATCGACACGGCGATTAGCCCATTACTCTCGGTAGCGATTGATTCCTGCGGACATCGATGAAGATAGATGTGTTATCTTTTTCTGATAGATGACATGTACTTGTGTTTTTTCAGTTGTTATGTTTACTCATTCAGTTTGCTTCAGAACTCATTGTATAATCCTAGTATTGTTTATTATTTATTTGTTTTGGTTGGACTACATCAGAGATCGACATTAGGTTCATATGCTTTTTTCTGATAATATATCTTTTTTCTTTAGAGCTTGTTAATTGCACATTAAGAGTGTTTTAGTGTAGTGAGATATAACAAATTATGCAATGCTTCATTTGGTTGCTTCCTAAGAGTGAAAAACTCCCTTGATTTCACTATTTCATAGAATATTCTTTATAAAAGCTACCGACTAGATTCATCGAATATTGTCAATATAAAAGTTGTAGAATTTTTTAAATTCTAACGATAAGAACCGTGAAATCCGACGGGATGAGCTGATATGGCCAAAAAATTGGGGCTGCCACAATGTCTTTAATTTTTGCAAATTCAAAATTCATACATTCCCAAAAACTGCGGCTACTCGGGCAAGATTCGTCAAAAGTTGTCAACATGAAAGTTGTATAATTTTTCATTACCTTTCCAAGATACCAAGAACGCTGAAATCCGACACCTGATAAGCTTGATATGGCCAAAAAACCATTGTTATTTGGTTAATTTTTTTTTTTTTTTAAAATTAAGGCCGGTCCTCATTTGAGCATGACTATTTTAAATTTTAAGGGCCTAATTAGCTAATTATGGTTTTAATTAAGCCTAATTTGAAAATTAAGCCCATCCACCATGCTTCAAACTACACTGCGATCAGTCCTCGAGTCACTCAGTAGGCTCAGTCTCTCCACTTCTTTGCTAGCAAAACCAAACACCTACCATCTCTCCTTTCCAAATGGATAGCGTCCCTAGCTCTTTATTCCCGTCATCCATGTTAATCTAGCACATAAGCACATCAAACCCAAACAACTAGGGGTGCAAATGAACCGAGAGTTCGACAAGCTACTCGTGGCTCGGCTCGATTAGAACTCGTTCATGTTCGTTTGATTAACTAATCAAACGAGCCTGAACACCTTTTTAAATACTCAATTGCTAAATGAACAAGCTTGAACAGCTTGTCGTTCGGTTCATTTATGTTCATGAACATTATCATTTAATGTTTGTGAACAAGCTCGCTAAAAAGCTCGATTATGACTCGATTAAGGCTTGTTTGTGAACAATATTGTTCAAATTATTATTTTTTAGGCTTAATAAGCTTTATTTGATACAGCCCATTTACATTTCTCAACAAGCTACTCGCGAACAAGCTTGATTAAAGCTCATTTATTTTATTAAGCGAGTTAACAAACTCGATAATCCAATTTTGAGCTTGAACAAACTCGTCGAGCTCGAGCTCGAGCTCGATAATGATAAACAAGCTCAAGCATTAAACAAGCTTAAACTTGAACACATACATACTCGGCTCGGCTCAGCTCGTTTGCAGCCCTGCAAATAACCCAAGTCGTTTCCTAGCCGAACTCCCCATTTTCGCTTCCTTCTACATGTTGTTGGCCGCTGACTAACTATGTGAATCATAGCAACCATCCACATAGCTTACCACCTCAACAAATCTAAAGCCTAGCCATCATCATCCTCTTCCCTTTTCTCTGTTCTCTCTCTAGAAAGAGAAGAATAGTTTCCTCTCTCTCTCTCTAGACAAAGAGTAAAAAATTCTTTCTTTTCATTTTGTCTTCCTTCCAAACCGAGAGATTCTCTCTCTCTCTCTCTCATGCTTACAGAAATTAAAATAAAAAAATCTATTTTACTTTATTTTATTCTTCTTATCTTATCGTTCTCTTCCGAGCCAAATCACTCATCTCTTCTCTCTCTCTCTCCTTTTTCTCTCTAAACTCAGGGATACTTTTTTTTTTATTATTATTTACTTACTGTTTGTTTATAAACTTTCACTGTTCAGAATAAAAAAAGAGTGTGGTAAAAAATCTTATTTGATTTTTAATAGATTTGAAGGCCTATACGATGTTTCTCATAAGCGCGATAGCTAAAAAAAAATTTATTTGGCCATGGTGTCACAAGACACCTAACGTGCACGCTTCCTATAAGCGTGATGAGAAGATTTTAGCACTCTCGATGCAGGCTCTTACTCGGGGACGACGTCGGGAGGCTGCTGAATTTTAATTAATTTGACCACAGGGAACCGAACTTATAAAACTTTTAAAATTTGAAATACTCAAGATGAGTATAATTTTACTAATAAAATAAAATATTAAGTTAAGATATAAAATTGCATACAAAAAGGGAAAACATAAAAAAAACACTTACTTGAAAAAATAGAATACTCGAGCATGATTCTTCCCCTGAATTAAAAGGTAGAAGAATTTAAATTTCAAATATATGTGAATATTATAGTGAGCCATTTACCTCTTATTTAAAGGGGAGAAAAGAGCCATTGCAATTAATACATTCAATCAAAGTTTATGAAAACTTAAACCCCATTAAATGATCATTCATAAAAATTAAAAATATCTTGAATGGTTATTCAAGAGGATGAGAAAAGTTGGGTGACTCCCATTAATGTTGTGAAGCACATTTTTCTACATAATCTGAATGCCGCCAAACATGCATGAATACCTGACTAATGTGCATCTTCAATTTTATTATTAGGTGATTCTAAAGAAAAGATATATGAATGTATATGATTCTAAAGTTAATTACATATTCATATCACATTGAAATACATGTGAATAATTTAAAGATTTAAATGATGCTCATATCTTAGGATAAATTAGTGCTTAAAGCCATTGCACCAAGTATTAACCAACCAAACCTTCTAAATATTTATAATGCACACATCACGAGGTAATTAGAAGCTTAAAATTAAGCTCGCATGCATGTGAATAATAAGATGAATCATATACATACATTATGAAGTAGCATCAAACCCAAATCTAGCTCCAAAAGCATGTAAATGCTCATAAATGACATACATGTTTTATGAGAAATTTCTCAAAGATTTCCTTGAGAAGCATGAAGTCCCTCAAATTACACAAAGATTAATTATGCTAGACACGCAGTAGATACGACCTTATCTTTGAATACTTAAACTTAGTGTCGAGGATCTTTCGGGTTGATTCGTTGGGTCTTAGGACGGTTCATTAACAAAACTAATGATCTTTATTATATTATTTTCAACTTAATAAAATCAAAAAAGTTAATTTTGTCATAGAATTATAAAAGATAAATCTACAAACATCATTGTTAATATAATTTTTCAAGTTTAAAATCTGAGTAAAGTCCCCAACGATCTTATGATCAAGTTGACAAATTTGGAGGTATAAATTTTGAAAAATGAATCATCCGGTTGGGTCTTTGGGGGATCAGAAACAAAATCTAAAAATCTAATAATAATATTATAAGAATTTCAACTTAGTAAAATATCTGAGAAGTTAATTCTTTCACATGATAGTAGATCTGATTCTCTATTATTAAATTAATAATGTCGATAGGATCTGGAATAGCAAAATAATACATATACCTCGATGATGGTTGTGTTGAATGGAGATTTCAACCGGAGGATACTTGCCATCAAAATGCTCTTGTAAGTTCAAATCAAATTAATCTAATTAATTATCAATATAAATATAAAATCAAGCAAATTTGAGCTCTAAATGGTTTAATGAAATTAATATTTAAAAATTAAAGCTAAATATTCAACTACTTTTGCAATTATTTGTGAGGTGATAAATCAAAAAACTCTATCGTAAAGAGCTAATGTCAAATCAGTCTGTATATTCACTCTCAATCAATCTCTCATGTTAGTAGTGGCGTCCTCGATCATGATTTGACCATTGCTATATGATCGATTCTACAACCAAAGTCCTCGACGGTGGTTGTCAAATGACACCATTATATTATGGTCGTGACGTAGCATATGTTCTCAATGACTCTCTTTGAGATCAGAATCATAGGGTGCACTTGATAGCAAAACCCTCTGTAGTTAAGGTGAACTTAAACTTGTCTACAAACATCACCAGTCAAGGTTCTCTTGAGCGATCTGCGGCCAACTACTGATCCTTGGTCGGGGTTACCTACTTACCTGCATTTAAGTAAGTAGGGAATGCGACACAGAATGGGGATGGGATCTAGATCATCATCGCGTTCTCCCAACCATCCACTTTAAGTTGAAATGATGAATTTCATAAATCAAATATTATAACTCCATATCTTTGCTATTACTGATTGCGTATTAGATCTAATTGAAAATTCTCTCTAAACATTGAGAAGGGTAATTAACTATAGGTGCATGCACCTATAAAAAACCTAGAACCAGATCTAAAGTTCACACAAAATGAGGGAGAAATCTCTGGGTAGTGTCTTATCTACTATTCCATCTACCTTCTGAAAATTAAACCGACATTAAATCACACTCTCTTAATCGAGAGGTTGGTGATAAATTTTTGGAGCCCAGAGATTTCTAGTGACTCCGATGGGGATAAATTTTTCTTTCCATCTTTGGCTAGTCGAATCTAAGCTATAGTACCAGTGGAGTATTATAAATCTAAAATCAAAAGTCAATCATAAAGTAAGATAAATTAAAATTCAAAATTTTTCTAAAGTAATAAAAAAATCTAAATGAACCAAAATATTTTTTAAAAAATCCACTCCTTTTGGCCTAGTATTTGGAGCTGAAGCAATCTTATCACTTGAAGTTGAACTACATTTACTTTGAGTAGCGTTCAACATAATCTCACTAAAGATGAGAATGCCCATCTACGGATGGAAGAGCTTGATGTGTTTGACAAAGTTAGGCTCCAAGCTTAGCAAAATTTAGAAGTCTACTGACCAAGGATGTCTAAAGCATTTGATCATACGATGTGTCATCAAACCTTTCAATAAGGGGAATCGGTCCTGGTGCTGAGAATATCAATAATTAGACCATCATTTTATGCGTAAGTTTTGCTTGAAAATTTTTTTTTAACACAAGAATTAGTTTTTCAAATAAAGTAAACATCCCCTTATCAGACAGGGGGCCTCCTTTTGTATTTGGATTGACACTGTGCCTATGGCTGAGATCCTCATATACATGTTCAAATTATGTATTCAAATTCATAAGTTTCAAAGTCTTATTGACAAAAAAGGAAAAATTTCAAGTCTGCAAACTGTAACAAATCAAGTTGGAAACACATCTTTCATCCATACATCAAATTTAGGGCTCGAGTGTGTGCATAAAGCTAAAATTCAACATGCCCAAATATGATCGAGTTGTTGACAAATCTGCTTACTCAACACACCATAAAGGCCATAGTAAGGGATCTCTCATCTCGTTAGCCTGATGATAAAATTCTCTATCAATTACTCAAGTTCAAGACTCAAGTGGGTGCCTAAGGTTGGACTCAACATGCCCAAATATGGCCGAGTCGTTGATAGACCCGCTTACTCAACATGTCACAAAGGCCAAAGTAAGGGATCCTCCTACTTCATTAGTTCAAAGATAAGAGCATCCAAAAGCCCCCAAATCCTCCAAACTTGGTGAGTTCAAGTGGCCCAGGCTGGGAGATCATCCCTAATGATCGTAAGGTTATTTTTCAAAATTTAACAAAAAGATCCTCACTCGAGAAGGCACTAAGCCGAGTTTGGTATCAATATCAAATGAGAAATGTCAACTCCTTCAATAAGTCTACTAAGTAGAAAGCAAATAATGAACGAAACTCTTCTTGATGAGTCAACCAACCAAGCGAGCAGAAGTTATCAATGTTCTACAAGCCAAAGGCTGAACTAAGGGAGTCATGTCATCAATATGTCCGTTACACTCAAATAATATGACTAATGACTCTTCTCCATTGATCCAACACAAGGTAATCCAAGATTTTATAAGCCCATGAAAGCAAGGTCACTGGCAGACATCCTTTTATAAGCCCATGAAAGCAAAGAGCTGGGGGTAGAAGGTAAGTTTGTATCACTTGACAAGTCTTCAAGATAATCCAGGATTTTCCTCCATCATGTCCATCAAGACACGAAGCCAAGATAGAAGGAAATACATGATACAAATCTCCAAGATAGAGTATTCAACAAGTCCGTCAAAGTACAATGCATAGGACCAAAGATGTTCTCATCTGGCCAACAAGTTATCAACTTCATCAAGTCCACTGAGGCACGAAGCTTGGATAGAAGGAAAAATACAAAATTCAATTTTGAGATTGAATCTTCAATAAGTCCATCCATCACCAAGCATAGGACCGAAGATGTTCTCATCTTGCCAATAAATCAGCAACTCCATTAAGTCCACCAAGGCCTGGCGAACAAAGAAAATACAAATTTCAAACTATTATGAAGAAGTTTTCAACAAGTCCGAAAGCACAAAATATATGACTAAAAATATTCTAAATTCTCTTAGTAGTTACTGCGAAAGCTCTCCCTTTTAGATATGGGGCATTTTTATATGTTTATCTGAGTTGATATCGTGCTTTTAGCCGAGATCCTTAGATAGTTACATATTATGATGGAAACTATATCACACCCATTTTGCATTAAAAAGGAATCAAGCTTTGTAATATATTTTAAACTAATATGCAATCCCCTTGTTAGACATGAGCCTTTTTTATGATTAAGATTGTTCAATCCTCTTTTGTGAAATAGGAAGACTTCTTATATATGTTCAGGTTGACATCAAGTTTTATGGTGAGATCTCTGAATATATCTATAACTGTTATGGTAAAAGTTGTAGGCTCTTATAAGAATAAAAAGAATCAACTGCAAGCATGAAAAGATAGCCCTAAATCTCAAAAGTTTCTCTCCAAGATTCATCAAATTTTGAAGATTAAGCTAAAAGAACTCCCAATTTTAAAAGCTTCAATCAGCTAAGTTGGAAAAAATGTCAACTTCTACATCTTCAAGTCTAGGACACGGATGGGTTCTAAAGGTCAAACTCAACAAGCCCATAAATGATCGAGTTGTTGATGCTCTCCTTACTTAGCAAGTTGCAAGAAAAGGCCGCAGTGAAAGAGCCCTCATTAGTTATTCTGATGACCAAACCATTAATCCATCATAGCTTAAGTTAAAGACTCAGATGGGTTCTAAAGGTCGGACTCAAGCCCAATAAATGGACAAGTTGTCGACGCCTCCTCACTCAACAAGTCATAAGAAAAGAGAAAGAGCGTACCCAATGATAATAGCTCTTCAATCTCAAACTAGATCCAGCTTAGTAACTACAAGCAACCAGAACCCAAGAGATATTTCTACTTGATCTATGAACTAAGATAATCTAAGAAAATAATTCTCAATTTAGAGAAGCCTCAAATCAATCTCTATATTAACTGCAAAGTGATATTTCAATCTCTTTTCAAATAATCAGGTCAAGCAAAGTAGATCAAAGTCAATTTTCTCATCAAGTTCGTCAAAATAACAAGTACAGGACTGAAGACATACATACACTTCTTTACAAGTTGGCATGGACAGATCAGATTAATTCTCTCTATCAAATTCACTAAAAAAGAGACTACAATGGTCCAAAACTCTAAATCCACTAGGAGTATCACATAATCGTCAAGTCTAATATCCATGAAGCATATCGCTACAAACTGACATCATCAAAGTGCTATAATAAAAAAGAGGTACAAATGCCTGACATTAGGCGTAAAAAAAGAGAGAAGAAAATCTCACTAATCCAAATAGATGAGCACATGATCCATAAAAAAAAAGGCTACATCAAAGGAGTCAGCTTTGTAAAGCTTGAAGCTGTGCAGTGATTGTAGCTAGCGTCTGATAGTCGGCCTCGACAGTCTGAAAGTCCTCCACAGCTCAAGCAAGTGCAACATCAGCATCTGACATTGCTCTATGGAGAATCTGGTACCGATGCTGCTCCCTCTCCATCGCTTGAGCCTGTCTATGATGTGCCACTTAAAGGTCATTCCTATAGGATATCAAGCTCGTGAACTCTCTCCAAAGCTCTCTGAGTCTAGATGTAAGATATCTATCTCGGTCTTGATGTCGGTGGATCGCTGTTGGTACCGCCTCATGGCCTCTGAGCTCCTTTCAAACTTGCCATGAGCAAGGTCGGCTGCCTCTCGTCGAATCTTAACCCAGTTATAAAGCTCCAAAAGTGAAGCTCTAGTATGTGCAATGGAGAGAGATCTCATCTCTTGAATCAAAAATTGAACCTCTCGACAAATTTCCTCCCAATATCTGAGGACGTACTCCTCTAAGCCACTATGAGCAAGTAGATCTAACATGGAATTGGCAAATGGTGTAAAATGATCTTGTGAATCTGGAGATCCGGGAGTCAGTTTAGAAATCGTGTCTGGCAAGAACATCATATTGTAATCTTGCATATCCCAATAGCGTGGGTCTAGAGAAAAAGAATATCTATGATGTATCTCAGACTCATAATTTGCTCCCTTAGGCACTGCGCACGAAAACACAAGTATAAATGTTAAAACAAAAGAAAATTTTGTCAATGAAGAAAAGAGAAGACAAATAAAAAAAGGCAACAAGTGAATAATACCTGGTGGCATCCTGTAGTCAACCACTGTCGAATGATATACTGGAACAGTCGGTATGGTGGCAGGTACCATCTCCTTATTGAAGGATGTCTTGCCTGGCCAATACATAGTAGAAGGGTATGAAAGGAAAGCCAAATCTTCCTGAGATGTCGTCGTAGCTGGGATGGTAGTCTCTATGGTATCAATGTCCGATGCCCTCTCCTCTACATCCTCAAATACTGTGGCGTCGATGCTAGCAGATGTTCTGGGACTTGGAGGTGTCTCATCTGGTATCTAGAGATGACAAGGAGCTAGACTCACTAGTAAATCTGTAGAGGCCTCAGGAAGCTCCACTTGATGAAGTCTTCTGCGCCTATGAGTAGAAGTAGGTACTTCTATCTGGCTAGGAGATGGCTACCTGGCCCGCACTCTAAACTAACTATCAGTCTCCTCCGCTACAGCTGAACCATCTCATCCTCCACCTATCATATATATATATATATATATATATATATATATATATATATATATATATATATATATATATATATATATATATATATATATATATATATATGTTATTAGAATTTTAATCCCAGAGAGATCTTCGTCAGATCAAAAATTATCCAACACACAAGCAAGTGATATGAACACATAGTTATGTAAAACCCAAGTAAAAACCACTGCTTGCCTCACAGAACTTTCACTATGTGCTCAAAAGATACAGTCTCGCTTCGTACTGAGAAGGTGTGTTTGCTGTATGAAACAATATTCTGTGTAGAAAATACAATATCTGAACTCCAACCCGGAGAAGTTTCCCAAAAGCGCAGAACTGATCTGGGAGCAACCTCTTGATCTTCGGGGAGAAAGAGAACTCTTTCTAGTCCCCTGGGGCATCTCCTAAGGCGAGCTCCCGATCTTCAGACTACCTTATGGCACTCTGGGTGATGGATCGTCTGGCGTCGCCGAGGTGGTCTCTCCTGGTCTCCAATCGATTCCCTTCCTTAAGAGAATGAAGTTTCTATTTATAGATTTTTGGGAGCGGGCCTTAGAATTCGTGGAAAACCCAACCACTCCCATAACCACCCGACGGACGGCAAGGATCCGATCGACGTGTATTTTGATGATCCGGTGCCTTAATGATGTCTAATTGGGTGATCTTGATTCGGATTCGCTGACGAGCTCGACCGACTATAAATATGTCGCTTTGGTGACCATTTGGCGGATCGTGATCCATTTTCATGCTCGATAGCTGATCTCGAAGTCGATTCGAAGTCGACGTGCTTGATCTATGTTCGCTCTCATCGAGACGGCCGCTTGACCGTAAGCTTGTCAAATCGTGATTGGGATCAAGCATTTCAAAATGCCTTGAGATTCGGCTTGATCGACACTTCGACGTGACGTTCTTTTTTTGGGTGACATTATCTCGCCATCCAAAAAATATATGTCAAATACTTGAAAATAGCAAATTCTCCAATGAAATGAGTCCATCAACGCGCGATTTTGAGAGAACAGATCTTCATAACAAAGACAATATTATAACCGGAAGTCGATGCGGCCGCAAATATGTAAGTATGCGCGCCAGATTTCAGATTACGGATCGATCCGGAAACAGAGCTCATGCTGGAGCCATGCACGGTGAGGCCACGATGGCGCGACACAAGACGCCAGTTTAACCGTCATTGCTCGGGTCGGGATCTGACGCGTCGAACGGGTCGGATGCGCTGGTCTGGGCGCTGAATCGACCGCTGGTCGAATGGTCGGCGGTCATGGCGCTTGCCGCGAAGTTCGCATGGCTGCGTTATGGCTACCATGCTGACGGCTGGTTCTAATGGCGTGGCTACCGCACGGCGGCGGTCGCGAATACCGGCGGCATGCTTATTACGGAAGAAGGATGTTCCCATGACGGGCCGGATCCATGGCTGGCCTGAAGGCTCTGGCGGGCGCCATGCAGGCGAGCCATGGGCTGTGCTCAAGGCTGGGCGTTAAAGGCCCACTGTCCGAACGCTGGTTTTGACGCTTTTTTGCCTTTTTTACGCTTTGCCCCTGGAAGGTCTATAAAACCCCTATGGCTAAGAGGAAAGGCACATTTTTCTCATCTCCTCTTCTCCTCTTAGTGCATAGCCTCCCCGGTGGAGTTTGGGCACTCTTTTGGATCTCCTCTTCTCCTCTGGGAGCATGCCTCCCCTGGGAGAGGCACTCTGATCAACCTCTACTCTTCATCTCCACTGCCAGATGCCTCCCCGGTGGGAGTTTGGGCACCTCCTCGAATAATTTTCATCCTGATCGCACGAGCCTGTTTGTATGGGTGAGACTCTTTTGAAAGAGACATCCACCTTGTAACGAGGCTGAATGAGGAACCTTTTAAAATGGGAGGCGATCGTGATATCGGGTTGCTCACCGCTAATCGTCCGAGAGGCATGGAGACGGGGTTGAATAAGATGCACGCGATGGTGGTCGGCCATGGGTCGACGGGACCGCGAGGGTGGTCGGCGTGGGATAACCAACGACGATGGTGGTGACCGCGAGATTGCCGGCTGATGCGACGGTTACGGCCGACGGGTGTGGTCGCGAACAACTGAGACGGCAAGGCGTCAACCGGCGCCGATAGTAAAGATTGTCCGATCAACGGGACCGCGACGTAGTCGGGCGGCGGTCAGCCTACAGCATGGTCACGCAGGGCAGTTTCGGAGCGGAACGGTGATGACGCGTAATTGCCGATGGTGGTGACCGGCTGATGCCGCGATCCTGCGACAGAGTCCATGGCCAATGGAGATCTTTGACCTATCCGGTGTTCTCGAGCGCGACTGCCGACGCAACATGGAAGAGGTCAATTAAATCCGCCGAGATTTTGACCTATCCGGGTTGTTTGTCGAGACTCATGACGCAACCTGCATGGAAGAGGTCGAAGTTGAACTCATGATTTTGACCTATCCGAGGTTGTTTATCGAGCGCTTACTCGATGTTAACCGTTATGGAAAAAGTTGGTGCCTATGAGGATTGCCAACTTATCCGGTTGCTTTATCGAGGCTTACACCAGTAATGAAGAGGTCTCTAACCTCGACCTATCCTAGGTTTATCTGAGCGCTTACTCGATGATGTTAACCGTTATGGAGAAAGTGAAAGGCCTATGAGGATTGCCAACTTATCCAAGGTTGTTTATCGAGCAACCGATGTTAACCTCCGTTATGGAAGATCTCAATTGAATCCACTGAGGATTTTGACCTATCCGAGGTTGTATCTGAGCGCTTACTCGATGATGTTAACCTCTTATGGAGAAAGTTGTAAAGTGAGGATTGCCAACTTATCCAAGGTTGTTTATCGAGTTACTCGACGATGTTAACTCAGTATGGAAGAGGTCGAAGAACTCGATTTTTGACCTATCCGAGGTTGTTTATCTGAGCCGCTTACTCGATGTTAACCGTTATGGAGAAAGTTGTGCGCCTATAGAGGATTGCCAACTTATCCAAGGTTGTTTATCGAGCTGCTACTCGACGATGTTAACCTCAGTATGGAAGAGGTCGGGAATCCGCCAAGGATTTTGACTATCCGAGGTTGTGAAGCCGCTTACTCGATGATGTTAACTCGTTATGGAGAAAGTTGCGCCTATGAGGATTGCCAACTTATCCAAGGTTGTTTATCGAGCGCATTCGAATGTTAACCTCAGATGGAAGAGGTCGCGGGAAGTCCAGGACCTTTGACCTATCCCGGGTGATTGTAGCCGCAATCAGCATCCATGAAGCTCAAAGACATGTCCGATGTCGCATCAACTAGTTGGTCGACACGCGGAAGGGGAAGCTATCTTCTTTGGGCATGCACGACGCGTCGGGCAGTCGATGCACATTCTCCAGAACCGCTGGCCTTCGACTAACACTACGCTAGCCAACCGTGGGGTAGTAGACTTCGAATGAACTTGACTTCCTGGTTCGATTTCTATGACCCGCAATTGTTCGGAAGGTTCTTTCTTCTCAGACACACTTGTAGGTTGAGTCAACTTTGAGGGAGTGCGTAATGACTTCCGGTCAATGCCCGTAATATCGAGCGCGCTTCCGCAAAGATATCTTGATTTTACGCGTAAAATCTAATGATTCCTCGATTTCCAAAGAACGATCCCACCTTCACCTTTCGCGATGGATCAACTTCGAGATAGGAAGACAAATTACATCTTCAACCGGAGAAGCCCTTTCGAGGCATCCTCATCTCGTAGGTCAAGTTCTCGATGTTGAGGTTACCGACGTGAAATGGTCGCTTGTTGATATAGACGCCAGTTATCTCGTTGATTCCCACTTACCACCGATGCTACCGGTGTCGAATTTCATCTGAGGTGAGGCACGATGTGATCAATAATATGACCGGAGAGGTCTCCCAAATATTGCATTGCACTCTCGACTTGACTACAATAAATCAGTATCAAGTGGGTTGTCGGGAAATTCTCCAAGAGTTACTGAAGACCGATTGTCCCTTCCACTAATACTGTCGACATCAAATCCATACAAGGACCTGGGTTGAAGCTTCTCTTCTATACCCATGCTAAGGAAAGTGGAGTAAAGAACATCAACCGAACTCCCATTGTCGATCAATATCCTTTAATATTGAAGCATGGATCACCGACTGACCGATGACAAGGGATCTTGATGGATGCGCCCTAGATCTAAATCATCAAAGGTGATAGAATGGTCAACCCGAGACTTCTTCGCCGCTCTGAGCGGCAATGAATATTTGGCTGATAACACCGCCCTCCCCGCAATTGTTTATCTTCTGACCGCCATGGCTCGATTGCCAAAGATTTTGGACGAAGGGTTGGTTTTGTATAAAACGGCCTAGATACCCCGACGATAGTCTTCAATCTCCTTCCAGGCACTCTTCAATGGTGCTCTACAAGTGAAAGTGAATTTCTCTCGATTTCCAATTCCGCTTTAAAGGTCAGCCACTGATACTATCCTCTTCCCGACCAAGAGGATGTTCAAGGCATGACGGTTGAGAGTCAGATATTTCCTCCGATTGAAGTCATCCGAGGTCACGAGGAGGTTTTGGGGAGGTTGTCGCCTCTTCTTTTTCTCGAGATGAACATCACCTTGGGAACCTTCTTCCGCTTGTCGCTGGGTTCAAACCGCTGTCGATGAGCACCGATAGCCACACGGAGATTTGTGCTCTATTCTATGGACCAGTCAAAGATAGAATGGACCTGCCTCCGCGATTAATGATGAAGTATCCTCCGGAGTCACGCCTCAAAAGTTCGATCTACTCCGTATTCTCGCTTCGAGGAGAACCTCGAAGTATTCTTTGAGGGACTCTCCATCGCTCAAGGATTCTGAGATGTGATGAATCGATGATTCTCTTGTTCGCCAGAACCGTTTCTACAAAAATCAAGCAGTTCTCCAAATGATCTGATGGACTAACAGTGAATAGAACCAAGTGTCGAGCCCGCCGGGAATACCTGACACAAGACAGAGTCATTTGCACGCTGAATGTGCATGATCGTTCGAAAGTGATCGATATGCTCGTATGGATCGGTTGTGCCATCGTAAGGTCCATCTTTGGGAAGCTTGAATCTCGTCGGGTCGGGTATTGCGAGATGATCTCTTGGCGGGGCGAGTTTTGGAAGAAGCGGGAGAATGGATCATTGATTGTTCTTAGAACTCTTCACGCACCGGTTTAGTTCATCGCATTATAAGATGGCGTGGAGTTTCATCTGGTGAGCCATTAAATTATTGGGGTGAGTAGAGCGGTATCGAAGTTGACATCGGATGTGGTGCCAAGGGTTCTCTACTTGTTGATCCGGCATTCCGGGTAATCATTCTCGGGAAGAAAATCGGATTATTCTTTGAGTGGCTCTTCAGGCGTGTTGGAGCGTTTTCGGTCTCTCGCGAGTCGAAGAATTTCGTTCAGGAATCCTCCATCCTTTGAGCGATCTTCCAAAGAGGGCGGGGACCCTCACACGGGGCAGTCGTTATGTAGAAGTGTTGGAGACTTGGCGTCCTTGATCCACGAGAATGAGGGCGTTGGGCGTTTACCAACCATATTGGAGATATAGCAATGAGAATATTCCACTGACGTAAGCATTGCGTCTTGAGAATTTTATTAGGTAGATCGAGATCTTAAATTCGTAGCCCAAAATTATCAACACCTGGCGGGGATATGAACACGGGGTTATCGTGGAAAACCCGTTAAGGAAAAAACCAGGGCCTTGCCGTCGTAGAACTTTCCATGTGTTCAAAGATCTGAGGTCCTTGCTTCTCGTTAGTTAGGAGAAGAAGGTGTTTCTGAGGCGGAAATAATATTAGAGTGTAGAAAAATACAATATCGGTCAACTCAAGGAGAAGTTTCCCAAAAGCGGCGATCTTCAGGAGCAACCTCTTGATCTTGAGGAGAAAGGGGAGCAAGCGGTCTTTTCTAGTCCCCAGGCGATCTCTAAGGCGAGCTCACGATCTTGAGCACTTGGTGGTGGCAGCGGTGGTGATGATCGTCGGTCGAGGTCGGCGGGTGGTTCTCGAGCTCTCGGTCTTCAGTTAGGTCCTCTTAAGGTGAGAATGAAGCTCTATTTATAGATTTTGGGAGTGGCGGCCTTGTAAATTCGTGGAAAACTCCAACCACTCCCATCGGACGGCCGGTCGCGATCCCGATCGAGCGGTGTATTTTGATGATGCGGGTGCCTTAATGATGTCATTGGGTGATCTTATTCGTTGGATTCGTCTTGACGGCAGCTTCGATCGTATAAATATGTCGGTTTTGGTGACCATTTGGCGGATCGGGATCCATTTTCATGCTCGATAACTTGATCGTCGATTGAGTTCGGATCGAATGCTTGATGTTCTATGTTAGTCTCTCGCCGAGGCGGTCGGTTATTTGTAAAACTTCTGAAATCGGTGATTAGATCGAAGCATTTGAAAATGCCTTGAGATTATGCTTGATCGATTAATTTTAGAGGGCGTATCATATATATATATATGTAAATATATATATATATATGTATATATATATATATATATATGTATATATTATATATATATATGTATATATATATATATATATATGTATATATATAATAACATATGTATATATATATATATATATATATGTATATATATATATATATATATATATATATATATATATATATATATATATATATGATCAATATATGCTCCAAAAGGAAGAGAAGATTGAAAGAAATATGTAAATAATGCAAATTACCATTACCTTTGTCGATAGGTCAGTGACTGCTTCGAGGAACTCCAATCACTTGCTCATGCCTTCTAGCCATGCTCCATCATTGAGGCAAATGACAAACAAACTCAAGTCAAGTGTGTAGCTAACTCGTGTGATTAGATGGTGCATAAATGAAATCTCGAACATAGCGGATGTAACCACATTATCGAGCTTCTGAAGTATCAGGTCATAGTATTTAATGTATCGAAGTTAATAACTCTTGGTATGAATGGTCTCCCATCATATGATGTCGCCTGTGAGAAGCTAAGCAACCTATTGGGCTATATCAAGATAGCGACCAAATAGCGAGAACCAATTGGGATGCTAATAAAATACTCACGTAATGATGATCCTCATACAAAGTGTGCATCTCCCTCTTTTATCCACACCATCTTAGCTCAACCTCTCGGTTAAGCAAACCAACTATCTCGGTGGTGAAGGGTGAAATCTAGCGATGACTAAGTGTGGAGCAAAGAAAAATAAGAACCCTCTTGAAGAAGCCTGTGACTGAATAACTATGGGGTACCCTCTCAGAGAAAGTAAGAAGGGCACTCAAGATAAGAAAATGCTTCATGCACATGAAGATGAATCCAAGCATGCAAATACGCCATGGCAAAGTCAAGTCCCATAACTCAAGAGTTCTTGCCTCTAAAATGAGCCTCAAAACTCTATAAACCGGCAAATACCACTGAGCTAAGAGAGATGCTCCCCAAAGATATCCGGTTTGCTAACAAGACCTGCACAAACCCTTCTTTGATAAGATGCACTAAAGCACACAACCATGTAGCTAAAAAAACTACCAAAAATAAATCTTCATCCATGAGGTAATGGAGACGTCCAATTGGTAAAGATGTCTCAATTGTCTCCTCTGACAAATGATCTCCAAAATGTAATCCCAAGTCAAAAGGTTCACTCAATGAAACATGAAGCTTCAATGATCGATCTTCTCGTATAAAGTTGTGAATCCAAAGATCTAAAGGGATGGCCATACGTGATCGCAATGACAAACTTGCTGCTCTATATGTTTGATGGTAGTGACTAAGTAGCTAGGGAAAGACGAATGGAAGGATCATCCTCCCTCAACGATGCCCTTGGTGAAAAGTCAAGAATAACTCTCTGAGGGACACACTCCTCATAATGACAACAAGGCGGTAGATTCCTCACTCCCATAAAGTGATTGTCAACTCTTTCGGGCCAATCCAACAAGTGTTCCTACTAGGATCCCAAAACTCAGCAATACCTCGAGCCTAGGAAGGAGGGATGCTATTAAAATCAAACAGTGAGGCATAAATTGCATCATAAACTCCTGCCTCTAGTTGTGTGTTCCTGTGATCTCCCAAAATATATCTAACCCATGCAACATATCCTTGAGTCGGGCTAGGGATGTGACCTGTTGGAGAGCCTTGAGGCCACTCTAATGTATCGAATATCTGCCGATGGCTCATAGTCTAGTGCCTCGTTTGCTCCATAATATCAACTTGCGGGATTTCACATACCCCATTATCGATCTGATTTTCTAATGGGTTGTACTCACCACACTTCAACTTAAGAGCTGTCTCCTAATTCTGATGGATCCTTAGAGTCAAGAGAATATGGTAGACAATTTGGAAGCAAAGATGACCGTGTGAAGAAACCATCATAGAGATCACGTCCCCTCAGCATATTCATAAATTGTTGAAGCCTATTGCATTGCCCACACCTAGTGACTATCAATCATGGCCCAAATATCCTCATCACTTGGCTCGATGGGTGCCATATCAGCGGGCCTCCTCCAGCTAAACATTTACTGCAAAAATAAATAAGATAAGAGGCTCACTACAAAAAAAGGGAAAAAAAGAATAAGAAATAATAATAATAATAATATTCATGTGAAAAGAGTAACAACAAACATGATCCACTCAAAGCGCATTTGTTGACCTGCACAATTATCACATTATGTGAATAAGGAGAATATGGTGGATTCGATAAAAAAAAAAAAAAAATGCAAAGTCATATAAACAAAAAAAAAATAAAAAAATCTATTGCCAAATTTTCAAAAAAAAAAAAAAAGAGTCTTCCGGTCAACTTCCCAAACAAAATCAATTATTATATCCATACTATGAAAATAAAAGTTATGCCAACTAACGTCTTAAATTAATCTAAGTCAATACTAATATCAATCAAATAAGGATGTTTTGTACATGATTAAGATAAGTCTATTATCAATATTCTAATTAAATTAATTTAAAAGTATATAAAAAGATGGTTGTTACTAAACTTAGATTATATATATATATATATATATATATATATATATATATATATATATATATATATATATATATATATATATATATATATTTCAAAGTTGGGTAAAATATTATGTTTTGAAGAAAAAAAAAGATCAGAATTCAAAAGAGGTAGATATGGTGCAGGTTAACAATTAATAGAAGAGAGATTTTCTTGTTACTATTAATGTTGGAATAGTGGTGAATATATTTAGAAAGAATAATAATAATTATCAAAGAATACATAAATAATCTTCACCAATCCAATATATATATATATATATAAAACTAATTTCAGAAAATTAAATGATATAAAAAGTATTATTATTATTAGCTAATATCATTTAATTATTCTGATTAGTATAAATTAGTATCAAAATAAATTAGAGTAAAATATTTAGTATTATGTGTTAAAAATTATTTTTATTATTAAATATATTAAAAATAATATCAAATATTTAAATACTTTATACCTAAAAACGGGAGCAGAATTTTTACTTTATATATATATATATATATATATATATATATATATATATATATATATATATATATATTGTTATCAAACTAGTTGTATCAAAATATGTGATACGTAATTACTTATATTTAAAATTTGATATAACTTAATTATTTATATTATAAAAATTTCCCTACTGCTTTTCAGAAAAAAAAAAAACCATATCTATTTCGAATCATTTAAAATCCGGCTAAAACGGTAATCAACTTTCAAAATTTTGAAAATAAAGTAAATATATATATTTTTTTCACTGAAACCCCTCAGCATTTCCATTTTTGATCATTTCCTGTGCTCTGTGGTTCTCGAAGACCACCCAGTTAATGCAGATGAAATTAAATAAAAAAAAGAGAAAATTGTCTAAAAAGAAAAGAGAGAATAATAGTAGCAGTCTTACAGATTAAAAGCGAAGAATGCGGCTAGGGCTTCTCTCCAGCTCTTGCTCTCTGCCGGCACCTTTTGCCTCCTTCTCCTTCCTCCCTAATATCCAAATCTCTCTACCCTTTTCCTTCCAGGCTTACTCCCTTTCCTCCACTCTGGCCTCCGGCTCTTAGCCGGGGGTCAGGAGTTTATTGTTCTTCTTTATTTTCCCCTTCCTGCTCCACATGGGCGACCACAACATTTCCTTTCCACCCCTTTCATCCTTCACTCCCAAATTTGAGTACGGGATCATGGGATCAGGCCAATGCAATTGAAGGAGGCTGTTGCTAGCCTGAATGAAAGCGGGAGTTCCCTTTATCCTATATTCCATCGGCTTCTTGATCGTTCTTGAGGAGGATCTCTTGGAAGGACAACAGGAGTGGAACCTGTCCTTAGTTGGTCACGCCATAGGTAAGAGACCGTTTTATGGTTCTCTGTTGGCTGCGGTTAAAAGGAAGTGGCGGTTCAAAGGTACCCTGGAATTGCTTTCTCTTGAAGGAGACTTCTTTTTATTTAAGTTCACTTGTTTGGAAGATTACAATGCTATGTGGAATGATGGACCGTGCTTCCTCAATGGCCGGGCATTCATCTTTCAAAAGTGGACATGGGAATTTCGGCCATCTAAGGATCTAGTGACTGAAATCCCTCTATGGATCAAATTGCCTAATTTCCCTCTATGTTGTTGGAACGAAAAAGGATTCCCGAAGATAGGAAGTATGATAGGTGTGTACTAGCTTATCGCATCTAAAGCAAGAATCACCTTTGCTTTCGGCTCATTTGCGATCACTACATCTTCGGTTCTACGATTGATCCCAATCAATATGAATGGGAAGAAGTTCAATCACCAATTGTATACGATTGGAAACCGGCTTCTAATGTAATACTTTTCTCATGATGATAAAACATGTCCTTTCAGTTCAAGCTATGAGAAATTCATAACTCAATCGCAATCCTAATAGAGGAAGGAGTGGAATAAAGTTGCGTGTCCCTTGTTAACTTGATTGCTTGGCGAGCAGGAAATAATAGGAGATGAAACTGTGGCAGGGGATATGGAGACTAATGATGTGATCCCTCAAAATGTTCTATCAGCAGATCTAAACCAGTCACCCATATTGTCTCCTCAACCAGAAGAACTTCTCGAGCATACAGAAAATCAAGCCATATTCGAGGATCCTATTACAGAGGGAACTCACTCATATACTTCGGGTGAACCTCATAGACTGGGTGTCATTACCAGGTCCTTAGCCAATTCTCCTAAGCATTCTGATCAACCAAAAGGAAAAGATAAAGAAAAGCTACTAAATACTAACAAAACTCACCTTGAAGGAAGTTTTGAAAACAAATGCCAATGACACCTTCCAATCAAAAGGGAAACATAAAAGGGCAAAACCTTCCTCATCTTCCTCTCAATGATTTTTCCTAATTTTGGTGCATGGAATGTTCGAGGCCTAGCAGCTGAGGGCGTATGCTTATTAAGACTCATTAAGGAGTTTAGATTGGATCTTTTTTGTCTTCTTGAAACCAAGATTAACTTTGAAGATTCCCTTAATCCCTTCCGTATGCGTAAGTACTCTATGTTCCCCTCTGAATCAAGCTGTTCTAACTTTGAGGTTGCAACTGGCGGTCGTATTTGGATCAAATGGTGTTCTGATAAAATTGACTTTAAACCGCTGGTAATTTCTAATCAGTTAATACATGGTTTAGTTACTATTAATGGCACCTTATCTGTTTTTCTAACTTGTGTGTACGCTGAGAATGATGCTCAAGCCCGAAACTCTCTTTGGAATTCAATTTGTGAACTTGCCGTTGGCCTTTCGGATCCTTGGGTGTTGATGGGAGATTTTAACTGTCTCTCCAGTAAGGAAAAGAAGGGCGGCAACCCTCTGTCTCTTACAAACTCTCAAACCTTCTTTAATTGCATTCGATTGTGAGTTCTTGGACCTTCCTTATATCGGTCTATTATACATGGTCTAATCGGTTAAAACCCCATTTTTTCCAAATTAGATAGAGTTTTCTGTAATGCGGTATGGTTGGAGAAATTTTCTTCCTCTTTTTACAAAGTGCCTCCTCCCCTCTCTTCGTACCATTCCCCCCTTATTACTTTCCTACAACATTCCAGCTCTACGGTTCATCGTTTTATGTTTCGAAATTACTGGACACTTGCATCTGATTTCATGAAGGTAACTAAAGCGGCTTGGAAAGGTTATGTTGCAGGGGATCCCATCTTTGTTCTTGCCAACAAATTATCAAATGTCAAAAAGGCACTTAAAGTATCTATGAGGAGTTCCTCTTCCTTGCAATTACAAATTGAAAAGGCTAAAGGTGATCAAAAGGAAATACTCGAAATGCTTGAAGAGCATCCAAATGACTTACATCTTATAGCCGTGGCTAAGGAAATTAAAGACTCCTATATAAACTTACTACAAATGGAGAGTGCTTGGGTTAAACAACGAGCAAAGGCTCATTGGTTGACTTCATCAGAGGATGATCTCCAATTCCTTTATTTTTTCAATTAAAGAAAGGAGAAGTTCTAATTGTATTAGGGAACTACTTACTGATAAGGGTATTTTAAAGGAGCAGGACTCTATGGCTGAGGAGATTTGCATGTAATATTCAGCTCTTTTCAATAGCAATTCCTCTGATTCTTTCATAGTGCAGGATGTACCAATCGGGAATGCTCTATCGGTTGAATCAGCAAAGGCCATGGAGGCTGACATTAGTGATCTGGAAATTAGAAGCTCTTAAAAGTATTAATGAGAACAAAGCTCACGGGCGGATGGATTCAACTCCAAATTTTTTTACGCTACACGGGAGGTTCTTGGAGGATCTTTCCTAAATGCGACATCATTTTTTAAAACCGAAGCTCCCAAAACCGGTGAAACATTCTTTGATTACCTTAATTCCTAAAGTCAAACACTCAAATCTAATTTCAGATTATCGACCATCTCACTTTGCAACACCCTTTACAAAGTTATAGCCAAAGTTCTAGCCTTTAGACTTAAAAAAGTTCTCCCTCATTTGATTAATTCAGCTCAATCTGCATTCATTAAAGGGAGGGATATTTCAGATAATATTACCATGGCACATGAAATTTGTAATGAGTTGTTCCATAATCATTCACAAGGAAGCTTTCTTGCTAAACTTGATCTCAGAAAGGCATTCGACTCTATCAATAGAGAGGCTCTTTTGCATCAACTTCATTCTATTGGATTTATAGATTTATAAAGAGGGTGAAAGCATTCTTGAGATTCCATTTTTGATTAATCTGAATGGGGAAATTAAAGGCTATTTTTTTTCTCAAAACATGGACTAAGGCAAGGATGTCCACTATCTCCTTTCCTTTTCACTTTAGCCATTGATACATTTTCTTGCTTGATTGATAGAGAAGTCAATCTATTTAGATATAAGCCTTTTTCAGCTGGCTCTTGCCATATCTCTCACTTACTATTTGCAGATGACCTTCTTGTGGGAGCGTAAATTTCTTCAGGCTCTTTGAAATGCTGCCTAAAAAGCTTAAAAAGATATATTGGATTAGTTGTTAACCTGGACAAATCTCTTATCTGCTTCTCTAAAGGATCTAAGGAGGTGGAGAATCTTTGTAGCATCCTCTAAAGTACATTTCCTATTAAATACTTGGGCCTTCCCTTAACTTTGGGATCTCCTAAATTGATAAACTTCTCAAGCTTATTTGAAAAGATCCAGAAATGGTTTGCAGGCTGGAAATGCAAATTTTTGTCTTTGGGAGGAAGGTTGCAATTAATTAGATACTCGGTTAATAATCTTATATCATATTGGTTCAGATCTATGATAATTCCCAAAGGTGTATTAAAGCGCATATCCTCTCTTACTGCCAATTTTTTTTATCATAACGGGGAATCCAATAAACTATCTACTATCTCTTGGGAGAAAACCACCAGACCTAAAGACAAAGGGAGAATTGGAGTTCTTTCTACTTTTTCACTTAATGCACTATGCAAGATCAAAACATTGTGGAAGACTCTTAATCAGATTCACTGTTTGCAAATTGGTGTGAACAGAAATACGGATCTATATGGAAACATTCGATATGCAGAATTTCTCCTATGTGGAAGGAACTGAAACTATATGCAAATCGTTATTGTGATAAAATTTCCTACCACATAGGAAATGGTAACAAATTTTCTCTTCTGTATGATCCTTGGTGCGATAAAAAGATTATGGCTGAATCCTTGGGTATAAATGATTTAAATTTGCAATTTTTTTCTAATAATGTTAAACTACGCTATTATTTGAGGCAGATTGCCTAGGCGGCTTGAAATTAATTACCCTCTTATTGCTTCAATCAAATCTACTATAGCTAGGGAGAAGGCTGGATTACTTGGGACTCAAACAAAACCCCTTCTTCTCGATTTTAAAGGGTTCTCTTTGAGAATTTGCCCTTAATTGGCATAATAGTATTTGGTTTAAGGAGGGGCTATTAATTTATCTTTGTACTGCTGGATGGCTTACCTTGGGGGGTTAAAAACTACTGATATACTTGAAAAGAGAGGGCTGGGAGTTAACTCTGTTTGCTATTTTTGTTTTGGAGAGCAGTCCCATTCTCACCTCTTTTTGAATGCCCCTTCTCAATGCACTTGATTAGTATTCTTCCTAACGGCAAATTCTTTTCTTTTCTACTTTGAAGCGGTTTTAAATAGTCTGGAACCTAGGGTGCATAAGATCATTAGAAGGCTTCATTACCTATCTACTGCGGCTGTAGTCTCCTGTATTTGGAGAGAAAGAAATAAAAGAATCATGTCTCATTGCATCTCCACTTACTATTTTAATTGATCAGATCAAGGAACGGATTGCATTTAAAGTAGTTAGATGGAAAATCAAGGATTCTTGGCCTGAACATGTGTTGCGTACTATATATTTGGAGGAAAATTGTTACTTAATTTCCTTGATGGTTTCTGCTGGTTATTGGTTGCCGGAAGCTGCTTTTATCTGCGGGGCTTGATGACTTCATTATGCTTTCCAGATTCAGTTGGATGCTTGACAAAGCCTGGATGTCTTTCACAGAAACCTTGGATGAAGATTTTCTCCTTCTGCTGGAACGGAGGGAACCGTCTGTGCTATGGTGTCCTTGGGCTGATTGTTTTTAAGGAAGCCGGATATATGTCTGAGTCCTTGCCTTTACACCCGCTGGATTTATCTACTTTGATGGATTTTGCATGGTTTTATCTGGAGGTGCTGTAATTGAGACAGACCTGTTTTGGGGTATTTTAATGGTTTAGTGCAAGGTTTTCGTTTTGGAAGAGTAGTACTCCTCTTCTATTCTGTGTATCTTTTGTTTACTCTTTCTTAAGTGTCGTTAAAGCCATTTCGGCTGTAACTTTGTATTTATCTTTTTTCATTGGAATATATTGAGCTAAGGCTCTCAAATTTTCAAAAAAAAAAAAAGTAGCAGTCTTCCCATTCTTTGTCCATCCTCAGCTATTCACGCCTCGCCTCCCAAGCAGATAAAGCCCGCTCCACATCCTCATCACCGAGGTCGCACGCGAGCCAAATCCTGAAAACACCGTTTTCATTTCAATAGGTAAATCTGGTCCCTATCCAGACCACCATGTCATTCTGTTCCAGATCTTCCTTCCTCGGTTCAGGAAATCCGACTTCTCTCCCATCTTCTTCTCCAGCTTCAAAACTCGCACACATGTCGACTCCATTTCGACCATCCAGCCTGTTGACCACTAGCTCCAACCTCCAGATCCTCTGCCAGCCTTCTTTTCGCCATCTCCTTCACCTATTTGTGTAGCTCAAGCCTTCATCCACCAAGCTTCAAACTACACTGCGACCAGCCCTCGAATCACTCAGCCCAACTCCGGCTCACTCTCTCCACTTCTTTCCAGTTAGCAACACCTGCCATCTCTCCTTTCCAAATGGATAGCATCCCTAGCTCTTTATTCCCGCCATCCATGTTAATCTAGCACATCAACACGTCAAACCCAAACAACCCAAATCGTTTCCTAGTCGAACTCTCCATTTTCGCTTCCTTCTACATGTTGGCCGCTAACGAACTATGTGAATCGTAGCAACCATCCACATAGCTTATCACCTCAACAAATCTAATGCCTAGCCATCATCATCCTCTTCCCTTTTCTCTCTCTAGAAAGAGAAGAATAGTTTCCTCTCTCTTTCTCTAGACAAATAGTAAAAAATTCTTTCTTTTCATTTTGTCTTCTTTCCAAACGGAGAGATTTTCTCTCTCTCTCTCTCTCTCTCTCTCTCTCTTTCATGCTTACAGAAATTAAAATAAAAAAAAATCTATTTTACTTTATTTTATTCTTCTTATTTTTATGATCCACTCTCTCCTAATTAACTAATTATGATTTTAATTAAGTCTAATTTGAAAATTAAGCCCATCCACCATGCTTCAAACTACACTACGATCAGCCCTTGAGTCACTCAGCCCAACTCCGGCTTAGTCTCTCCACTTCTTTCGAGCTAGCACAAAACCAAACACTTGCCATCTCTCCTTTCCAAATGGATAGCGTCCCTAGCTCTTTATTCCCGTCATCCATGTTAATCTAGCACATAAGCACATCAAACCCAAACAACCCATCAAACCCAAACAACCCAAGTCGTTTCCTAGCCGAACTCCCCATTTTCTCTTCCTTCTACATGTTGGCCGCTGACTAACTATGTGAATCATAGCAACCATCCACATAGCTTACCACCTCAACAAATCTAAAGCCTAGCCATCATCATCCTCTTCCCTTTTCTCTGTTCTCTCTCTAGAAAGAGAAGAATAGTTTCCTCTCTCTCTCTAGACAAAGAGTAAAAAATTCTTTCTTTTCATTTTGTCTTCCTTCCAAACCGAGATATTCTCTCTCTCTCTCCCTCTCTCTCTCTCTCTCTCATGCTTACAGAAATTAAAATAAAAAAAAATCTATTTTACTTTATTTTATTCTTCTTATCTTATCGTTCTCTTTCGAGCCAAATCACTCATCTCTTCTCTCTCTCTCTCTCTCTCCTTTTTCTCTCTAAACTCAGGGATACTTTTTTTTTTATTATTATTTACTTACTGTTTGTTTATAAACTTTCACTGTTCAGAATAAAAAAAAGAGTGTGAACATAGAAAAATCTTATTTGATTTTTAATATATTTGAAGGCCTATGCGATGTTTCTCATAAACACAGTAAGTGAAAAAAATTTATTTGACCATGGTATCACAGACCTAAGCATTTCTATAAGCATAATGGGAAGATTTTAGCTCTCGATCACCTCTCTTACAGACGTGAGGCTGAATTAATTAATTTGACCACAGGGAACTGAACTTATAAAACTTTTAAAATTTAAACTACTCAAGATGAGTATAATTTTACTAATAAAAATAAAATATTAAGTTAAGATATAAAATTGCATATAAAAAGGGAAAACATAAAAAAACATTTACTTGAAAAAACAGAATACTCGAGCATGATTCTTCCTCTGAATTAAAAGGTAGAAGAATTTAAATTTCAAATATATGTGAATATTATAGTGAGCCATTTACCTCTTATTTAAAGGGGAGAAAAGAGCCATTGCAATTAATGCATTCAATCACAGTTTATGAAAACTTAAACCCCATTAAATGATCATTCATGAAAATTAAAAATATCTTGAATGGTTATTCAAGAGGATGAGAAAAGTTGGGTGACTCCCATTAATATTGTGAAGCACATTTTTCTACATAATGAATGCCACATGCATGAATAATGTGCATCTTCAATTTTATTATTAGGTGATTCTAAAGAAAAGATATATGGATGTATATGATTCTAAAGTTAATTACATATTCATATCACATTGAAATACATGTGAATAATTTAAAGATTTAAATGATGCTCATATCTTAGGATAAATTGGTGCTTAAAGCCATTGCACCAAGCTGTGTGTAACCAACCAAACCTTCTAAATATTTATAATGCACACATCACGAGGTAATTAGAAGCTTAAAATTAAGCTCTGCATGCATGTGAATAATAAGATGAATCATATACATACATTATGAAGTAGCATCAACCCAAATCTAGTGCTCCAAAAAGCATGTAAATGCTCATAAATGACATACATGTTTTATGAGAAATTTCTCAAAGTTTACTTCAATTGCCTTGAGAAGCATGAAGTCCCTCAAATTACACAAAGATTAATTATGCTAGGCATGGGCGCACATTTGTGAATACTTAAACTTAATTATGCGAGGATCTTTCGGGTTGATTCGGTTGGGTCTTAGGACCGATTCAGTTAAACCTAAAAAATTTAATGATGCTATTATATTATTTTCAACTTAATAAAATCTAAAAAGTTAATTTTGTCATAGAATTATAAAAGATAAATCTACAAACATCATTGTTAATATAATTTCTCAAGTTTAAACCCTCAAGAGTAAAGTCCCCAACCTGATCCTTTATGTTCAAGCTAGAGTTGACAAAGTTTGGAGGACTATAAATTTTGAAATAATGAATCTTCCCGGTTGGGTCTTTGGACCGGGTCCGAGCTAACAAAATCTAAAAATCCAATAATAATATTATAAGAATTTCAACTTAGTAAAATATCTGAGAAGTTAATTCTTTCACATGATAGTAGATCTGATTCTCTATTATTAAATTAAAAGAGTCGATAGGATCTCGAATAGCAAAATAATACATATACCCCGATGATGGCTGTGTTGAATGGAGATTTCAACCGGAGGGGATACTTGCCATCAAAATGCTCTTGTAAGTTCAAATCAAATTAATCTAAATTAATTATCAATATAAATATAAAATCAGACAAATTATTGAGCTCTAAATGGTTTAATGAAATTTAATATTTAAAAATTAAAGCTAAATATTCAACCTACTTTTTGCAATTATTTGTTGGAGGTGATAAATCAAAAAAACTCTAGCTCATAAAAGAGCTAATGTCAAATGAAGTACACAATTATATTCACTCTCAATCAATCTCATGTTAGTAAGGGTGGCGTGTCCTTTAATGGTTTGGATTTGGACTATATGATACGGTTCACAAAGTCCTCACGATGGTGGTTTGTCACCACACCATTATATTATACGTACATCATATGTTCCCCAATGACTCGCTCAGATCATCATGGGGTGCACTTAATAGGCAAAAGCCCTCTCTGTTAGCTAAGGTGAACTTAAACTTGTCTCCTTAGACAAAAATCACCTAGGTCTACAATGTTCTCTTGAACGATGCAACACATGGCTACTAACAAAGATCCTTCGGTCAGGTTGGGTCTACTACCTTCTCTAAGTAGGTAGGGACGTGAATAGCTGAATACATGAGATCTAGATTGGGTTCATCATCGTTCTCCCAACCATCCACTTTAAGTTGAAATGATGAATTTCATAAATCAAAATTTTATAACTCCATATCTTTATTATATTGCATTTTAAGCGTCAGCTAGCCTTAATTGAAAATTCTCTCACGAACATTGAGAAGGGTAATTAACTATAGGTGCATTACTATAACTAGAACCAGATCTAAAGTCCACACAAAATAAGGAGAAATCTCTGGTGTCTTATCTACTATTCCATCTACCTTCAAAATTTAAGCATTAAATCATACTCTCTTAATCGAGAGAGGGTTGTAAATTTTAGATTTCTGACTTGATGGGGATAGATTTTCTTTTCATCTTTGGCTAAGTCGAATCTATAGCTTAAGTGGAGTATTATAAATTTAAAATCTAAAGTCAATCATAAAGTAAGATAAATTAAAATTGAAAATTTCTTCTAAAGTAATAAAAAAATCTAAATGAACCAAAATATTTTTTAAACAAAATCCACTCCTTTTTGGCTTTGTTTGGGCTGAAGCAATCTTATCACTTGAAGTTGAACTACATTCACTTTGAGTAGCGTTCAACATAATCTCACTCAAGATGAGAATGTCCATCTACGGATGGAAGGGCTTGATGCGTTTGACGAAGTTAGGCTCCAAGATTAGCAAAATTTAGAAGTCTACTGAGCAAGGATGTCTAAAGCATTTGATCATACGATGTGTCAATCAAACCTTTCGAGAAGAGGAATCGGTCCTGGTGCTGAGAATATCAATAATTAGACCATCATTACATGTGTAAGTTTTGCTTGAAAAATCTTTTGTAACACAAGAATTAGTTTTTGAAATAAAGTAAGAATCCCCTTATCAGATAGTGGGCCTCCTTTTGTATTTGGATTGACATCGTGCCTATGGCTGAGATCCTCATATACGTGTTCAAATTATGTATTCAAATTCACAAGTTTCAAAGTCTTATTGACCAAAAAGGAAAAATTTTAAGTCTGCAAACTATAACAAATCAAGTTGAAAACACATCTTTCATCCATACATCAAATTTAGGGCTCGAGTGTGTGCATAAAGCTAAAATTCAACACGCCCAAATATGATCGAGTTGTTGACAGATCTGCTTACTCAACATACCACAAAGGCCATAGTAAGGGATCCCCCATCTCGTTAGCCTGATGATAAAATTCTTTATCAATTGCTCAAGTTCAAGACTCAAGTGAGTGCATAAGGTTGGACTCAACATGCCCAAATATGGTCGAGTCACTGATAGGTCCGCTTACTCAACATGTCACAAAGGCCAAAGTAGGGGATCCTCCTATTTCATTAGTTCAAAGATAAGAGCATCCAAAAACCCCCAAATCCTCCAAACTTGGTGAGTTCAAGTGGCCCAGGCTCGGAGATCATCCCTAATAATCGTAAGGTCATTTTTCAAAATTTAACAAAAAGATCCTCACTCAAGAATGCACTAAGCCGAGTTTGGTATCAATATCAAATGAGAAATGTCAACTCTTTCAATAAGTCTACACTAAGCAAAGACCCGAGAAACTCTTCTTTGATCCAACCAACCGAAGCAAAAGACCAGAAGAAGTTATCCCAATGTTAGTATAAAGCCAAAGGCTGAACTAAGGGAGTCATGTCATCAATATGTTTGTTACACTCAAAGCATAGGACTGATGACCCTTCTTCATTGATCCAATGCAAGGTTATCCAAGATTTTATAAGCCCATGAAAGCAAGGTCACTGGCATACATCCTTTTATAAGTCCATGAAAGCAAAAAAGCAGGGGGTAGAAGGTAAGTTTGTATCACCTGACAAGTCTTCAAGATAATCCAGGATTTTTCTCCATCATATCCGTCAAGACACGAAGCCAAGATAGAAGGAAATACATGATACAAATCTCCAAGATGAGTATTCAATAAGTCCAGTCAAAGCATAGGACCAAGATGTTCTCGGCCTAAATAAGTTATCAACTTTATCAAGTCTACTGAGACACGAAGCTTGGATAGGAGGAAAAATATAAAATTCAATTTCGAGATTGAATCTTCAACAAGTCCATCCAGCACCAAGCATAGGACCGAAGATGTTCTCATCTTGCCAATAAATCATCAACTCCATTAAGTCCACCAAGGCACAAAGCTAGAACACGAGAAAAATACAAATTTCAAACTATCAGGAGGAAGTTTTCAACAAGTCCAAAAGCACAAAACATATGACTAAAAATATTCTAAATTCTCTCAGTAGTTACTGTGAAAGCTCCCCCTTTTAGACATGGGGCATTTTTATATCTTTATCTGAGTTGATATCGTGCTTTTAGCTGAGATCCTTAGATAGATACATATTATAATTGATATTATATCACGCCAATTTTGCATTAAAAAGGAATCAAGCTTTGTAATATATTTTAAGCTAATATGCAATCCCCTTGTTAGACATGAGCCTTTTTTATGATTAAGATTGTTCAATCCTCTTTTGTGAAATAGGAAGACTTTTTTATATATGTTCAGGTTGACATCAAGTTTTATGGTGAGATCTCAATATATCTATAGCTTATTATGGTAAAAGTTGTGCTCTTATAAGAATAAAAGAATCAAGCAAGCATGAAAAGATAGCCCTAAATCTCAAAAGTTTCTCCAAGATTCATCAAATTTTGAAGATTAAGCTAAAAGAACTCCCAATTTCAGAAGCTTCAATCAACTAAGTTGGAAAAATATCAACTTCTACATCTTCAAGTCTAGGACACAGATGGATTCTAAAGGTCAAACTCAATAAGCCCATAAATGGTCGAGTTGCTGATGCTCTCCTCACTCAACAAGCTACAAGAAAAGGCCGCAGTGAAAGAGCCCTCATTTGTTAATCTGATGACAAAACCATTAATCCATCATAGCTTAAGTTGAAGACTCAGATGGGTTCTAAAGGTCGGACTCAATAAGCCCATAAATGGACAAGTTGTTGACGCTCTCCTCACTCAACAAGTCATAAGAAAAGACCACACTGAAAGAGCTCCTGCTCGTCAGTCCAATGATAATAGCTCTTCAATCTCAAACTAATAACTTGGCCTAGCAATCATAACAAGGATATTTCTACTTGATCAAATAAGATCAAAATAATCTCAATTTAGAGTAAGCACCAAAATAATCGCAAGGCACTTCTTTCAAAATTGCATGGGCCAAAACCACTTCTTTACAAGTTAGCATGGACAGATGAGGTTAATTCTCTCTATCAAATTCACTAAAAAAAGACAATAATAATTCCAAAACTCTAAATCCACTAGGAGTATCACATAATAATCAAGTCTAATATCCATGAAGCATATCACTACAAACTGACATCATCAAAGTGCTACAATAAAAAAGAGGTACAAATGCTTGACATTTGGCATAAAAAAAAGAGAAGAAAATCTCACTAATCCAAATAGATGAGCACATGATCCATAAAAAAAAGGCTACATCAAAGGAGTCAGCTCTGTAAAGCTTGAAGTTGTGCAGTGATTGTAGCTAGCATCTAATAGTCTGCCTCAACATTATGAAAGTCCTCCACAGCTCAAGCAAGTGCAACATCAGCATCTGACATTGCTCTATGGAGAATCTGGTACCGATGCTGCTCCCTCTCCATCGCCTGAGCCTGTCTATCCTGTGCCACTTAAAGGTCATTCCTATAGGATATCAAGCTCGTGAACTCTCTCCGAAGCTCTCTGAGTCTAGATGTAAGATATCTATCTCGATCTCGATGTCGATGGATCGCTGTTGGTATCGCCTCATGGCCTCTGAGCTCCTCTCAAACTTGCCATGAGCAAGGTCGGCTGCCTCCCGTCGAATCTTAACCCTGTCATAAAGCTACAAAAGTGAAGCTATAGTATGTGCAATGGAGAGAGATCTCATCTCTTGAATCAAAAATTGAACCTCTCGACAAATTGCCTCCCAATATATGAGGATGTACTCCTCTAAGCCACTATGAGCAAGTAGATCTAACATGGAATTAGAAAATGGTATAAAATGATCTAGTGACTCTGGAGATCCGGGAGTCAGTTTAGAAATCGTGTCTGGTAAGAACATCATATTGTAATCTTGCATATCCCAATAGCGTGGGTCTAGAGAAAAAGAATATCTATGATGTATCTCAGACTCATAATTTGCTCCCTCGACACTGCACACATGTTAAAACAAAAGAAAATTTTGTCAATGAAGAAAAGAGAAGACAATAAAAAAAAGGAAACAAGGGAATAATACCTGAAGTAGGTGTCCCAGGCTGACCACTGGTGGCATCCTGTAGTCAACCACTGTCGAATGATATACTGGAACAGTCGGTATGGTGGCAGGTACCATCTCCTTATTGAAGGATGTCTCGCCTGGCCAATACATGTAGAATGATGAAAGGAAAGCCAAATCTTCCTGAGAGCTGGGATGGTAGTCTCTATGGTATCTCAATGCCCTCCTCTACATCCTCAAATACTGTGGCGTCGTGCTAGCAGATGTTCTGGGACTTGGAGGTGTCTCATCTGGTATCTAGAGCTGACAAGGAGCTAGACTCACTAGTAAATTTGTAGAGGCCTCAGGAAGATCCACTTGATGAAGTCTTCTGCGCCTATGAGTAGAAGTAGGTACTTCTATCTGGCTAGGAGATGGCTACCTGGCCCGCACTCTAAATTGACTGTCAGTCTCCTCTGCTGCAGCTGAACCATATCTTCCTCCATATATCAAAATAATATATATATATATATATATATATATATATATATATATATATATATATATATATATATATATATATATATATATATATATATATTTATGATCAATATATAGAAGCTCCAAAAAAAGGAAAAGAAAAATTGAAAGAAATATGTAAATAATGAGCAAATTACCATTACCTCGGCTGGATATGCTTGGCACCGTGAGGCCTTAAGCTTCGAGGAACTCCAAGCCGCCTCACTTGGCGCTCATGCCTTCTAGCACCATGCTCCATCATAGAGGCAAATGACAAACAAACTCAAGTCAAGTGGGTGTAGCTAACTCCTGTGTGACTAGATGGTGCATCCAAATGAAATCTCGAACTTGTGCCGAGCCAAAGCAGATGTAACCACATTATCGAAGCTACGAAGTATCCGGTCATAATAGGCACTGAATTCGTATGTCGAAAGTTAATAACTCTTAGTATGAATGGTCTCCCATCATATGATGTCGCCTGTGAGAAGCGGCGGCGAACAACCCTATTGGTGATACCTCAAGATAAGCGACAGCGAGCCAACCGGGAGGCATACTCCACATAATGTGTTGTCCACCATACAGAAGTGTGCATCTCCCTCTTTTATCCACACCATCAGTGAGCTCAACTTCTCTCAGGTCAGTAGGCAAACCAACTATCTCAGGCTGGTGAAGGAGGTGAAATCTATCGATGACTAAATGTGAAGCAAAGAAAAATAAATGAACCCTCGCTTTAGAGTGAAGAAGCCTGTGACAGCTGAATAATTATGGGGCACCCTCTCTGTAGAAAGTAAGAAGGGCACTCAAGATAAGAAAATGCTTCATGCACATGAAGATGAATCCAAGCATGCAAATACTGCCATGGCAAAGTTAAGTCCCATAACTCAAGAGTTCTTGCCTCTAAAATGAGCCTCAAAACTCTATAAACCCTGGCAAATACCACTGGAGCTAAAGAGAGATGCTCCCCCTAAGAGATCCGGCTGGCCACTAACAAGACACTGGAACGTGCAAACCCTTCTATGATAAGATGCACTAAAGCACACAACCATGTAGCTAAAAAACCTACCAAAAATAAATCTTCATCCATGCTAGGTAATGCCCAGGACGACTGTCCAATTGGTAAAGATGGCTCAATTGTCTCCTCTGACAAATGATCTCCAAAATGTAATCCCAAGTCAAAAGGATCACTCAATGAAACATGAAGCTTCAACAATCTATCTTCTCGTATAAAGCTGTGAATCCAAAGATCTAAAGGGATGGTCATACGTGATCGCATTGACAAACTTGCTGCTCTATATGTCGGATGGTAGTGACTAAGTAGCTAGGGAAAGACGGATGGAAGGATCATCCTCCCTCAACGATGCCGTTCAAGTGAAGGCTGTCTAAAGAATAACTCCTCGCCTAGAGGGACACACTCCTCATAATGACAACCGAAGACTGGTAGACCTAATACTACTTGTAACTCCCATAAAGTAATTGTCAACTCATTCGGGCCAATCCAACAAGTGTTCCTACTAGGATCCCAAAAATCAGTAATACCTCGAGCCTAGGAACGAGGGATGCTATCAAAATTAAAGCATAAATGCATAATAAACTCCGCCTCTAGTTGTGTGTTCGTGAGCTCCCAAAATATATCTCCCATGCAACATATCCGAGCTAGGGATGTGACTGCGGTGAGTCTCGAGGCCACTCTAATGTATCGATATATCATTGATGGCTCAATAGTCAATCCTCGTTTGCTCCATAATATCAACGACTGGCTGCAGGATCTCACATACCCCATAACTGATCTGATCTACGGTACTCTCTAATGGGTTGTACTCACCACACTTCAACTTAAGAGCTGTCTCCTAATTCTGATGGATCCTTAGAGTCAGAGAATATGGTGGAAATTGGAAGCAAAGATGACCGTGTGAAGAAACCATCATAGAGATCACATCCCCTCAACATATTCATAAATTGTTGAAGCCTATTGCATTGCCCACATCTCCTCGAGGATCGTGACTATCAATCATGGCCCAAATATCCTTATCACTCGGCTCAATGGGTGCCATATCAGCGGGCCTCCTCCAGCTAAACATTTCCTGCAAAAATAAATAAGATAAGAGGCTCACTTCAAAAAAAAGGGAAAAAGAAGAATAAGAAAAAATAATAATAATATTCATGTCAAAAGAGTAACAACAAACATGATCCACTCAAAGCGTATTTGTTGACATACAAAATTATCACATTGTGTGAATAAGGAGAATATGGTGGATTCGATAAAAAAAATTGCAAAGTCATATAAACAAAAAAATAAAAAATAAAAAAATCTATTGCCAAATTTTTTTTTTTTTTTAAGGTCTGTCAACTTCCCAAACAAAATCATTATTATTCCATATTAAATAAAAGTTAGGCCATTTAACATCTTAAATTAATTAGTCAATATAATACCAATCAAATTAATGTTTTGTACATGATTAAGATAAGTCCATTATAATATAATTAAATTAATTTAAAAGTATATAAATAAAAGATGGTTATTACTAAACTTAGATTAGATTAAAATATATATATATATATATATATATATATATATAGTTCAAAGTTGGGTAAAATATTATGTTTTTTAAGAAAAAAAAAAAGGAAGAAGTAGATATTGCACAGGATTAACAATTAATAGAAGAGAGATTTTCATGTCACTATTAACGTTGGAATAGTGGTGAATATATTTAAAAGAATAATAATAAATAAAGAATAATAATAATAATAATATATATATATATATATATATATATATATATATATATCTATATAAAAAAACTAATTTAAGGAAATTAAATGATATAAAAAAATTATTATTATTAGCTGCTATCATTTAATTATTCTGATTAATATAAATTTCGTATCAAAATAAATTAGAGTAAAATATTTAGTATTAAGTATTAAAAAAATTATTTTTATTATTAAATATATTAAAAATAATATCAAATACTTAAATCTTTTATACCTAAAAATAGGAGCAGAATTCTTTACTTTATATATATATATATATATATATATATATATATATATATATATATATATATATATATATATATATATATATATATATATATATATTGTTATCACACTAGTTGTATCAAAATCTCTGATACGTAATTACTTATATTTAAAATTTGATATAACTTAATTATTTATATTATAAAAATCTCCCTTCTGCTTTTCAGAAAAAAAAAAAAACCATATCTATTTCGAATTATTTAAAATCCGGCTAAAACGGTAATCAACTTTCAAAATTTTGGAAATAAAGTAAATATATATTTTTTCACTGAAACCCCTCAGCATTTCCATTTTTGATCATTTCCGTGCTCTGTGGTTCTCGAAGACCACCCAGTTAATGCAGATGAAATTAAATAAAAAAAATAGAAAATTGTCTAAAAAAAAAGAGAGAATAATAGTAGCAGTCCTCCCATTCTTTGCCCATCTTCAGCTATTCACGCCTCGCCTCCCAAGCAGATAAAGCCCGCTCCACATCCTCATCACCGAGGTCGCACGCGAGGCAAATCCTGAAAACACCATTTCCATTTCAACAGATAAATTTGGTCCCTATCCAGACCACCATCTCATTCTCTTCTAGATCTCTCTTCCTCGGTTCAGGAAATCCGACTTCTCTCCCATCTCCTTATGCAGCTTCAAAACTCGCACACATATCGACTCCATTTCGACCATCCAGCCTGTTGACCACTAGCTCCAACCTCCCGAATCCTCTGCCAGCCTTCTTTTCGCCGTCTCCTTCACCTATTTGCGTAGCTCAAGCCTTCATCCACCAAGCTTCAAACTACACTACGACCAACCCTCGAATCACTCAGCCCAACTCCGGCTCACTCTCTCCACTTCTTTCCACCTAGCAACACCGGCCATCTCTCCTTTTCAAATGGATAGCATCGCTAGCTCTTTATTCCCGTCATCCATGTTAATCTAGCACATCAGCACGTCAAACCCAAATAACCCAAATCGTTTCCTAGTCGAACTCTCCATTTTCGCTTCCTTCTACATGTTGTTGGCCGCTAACGAACTACGTGAATCGTAGCAACCATCCACATAGCTTACCACCTCAACCAATCTAAAGCCTAGCCATCATCATCCTCCTCCCTTTTCTCTCTCTAGAAAGAGAAGTATAGTTTCCTCTCTCTTTCTCTAGACAAATAGTAAAAAATTCTTTCTTTTCATTTTGTCTTCCTTCCAAACGGAGAGATATTCTCTCTCTCTCTCTCTCTCTCTCTCTCTCTCTCTCTCTCTCTCTCTCTCTTTCATGCTTACAGAAATTAAAATAAAAAAAAATCTATTTTACTTTATTTTATTCTTCTTATTTTCATCGTTCTCTTTCAATCAAATCACTCATCTCTCTCTCTCTCTGATAAGTACTTTTCTTGATCTTAGATCTGATACAGTGAGGATTGAGTGATTATTTCTGTTTGAGCTAATTCTGGTTCGGTTTACTGTTTCAATTGGGGCTGTTGGGTGAAACTTGAGCTTGATTCACCTCTGAGTTGACTCAGTTTGAGTGTTCTGGAACCCGGCTGCTTTCTGATCCGTTGGATCTGCGCCTTGAGAGTGTGGCCGTTGGATCCGATTCACTCGGATTGTGGTTTTGTCAAACCGTGCTTTTAACCTTTGGATTAAATTGTTTATTCGACCTTTGGATTTGTTTCTTGATCTATCGGTTCCGGTTTGCTTAATTAATGGATTACAGTGTTGGATGCTTCGGCTTGATCTCTGGATGAGATCTGATCCGTGGATTAAAAAGGCGCGGTTGATCTTGATCGTTGGATCGACCTTTTGAATTAATCTAACCTGATTCGATGCTTTGTTTCCTTCTGTTTCAGCTGTTTCGTCTGTTCGAGTCGACGAAGACTCCAGAGAGGAAGATGGCGGCGGATGGAGGCGACGGAGAAGCTGCTGTTTCTCCGGTGGCTTGTGATGGTTTCCGGTGAGGAACAGAGAATCTGGCGGGAAGAAGAAAGAGGAAAGGGGAAAAGGCGAGGAAACTAAGTTCTTTCTGTAAAGTTCTTGATTCCCTTTTTTCTGTTTGGCTTTGGAGTCCTATTTATAGTTTTGTTTAGGTTGGATCTAAGCTCTCTATCATCTAACTACTTTACATTTACGATAGCGATTTACATTATTCGGTTGGATATTCTGTTGCCCTTGGATGTTTTGCTTGCTGAGCATTTCTTGATCTCATCTATTATTAGTTCTTACGTTTATCTGTCGACAAATTAGGTTTCTTGATCTCTATTTACATTATTACATTTGGATTGGATTTTAGTATTTATGAAAGCCTTGTTCTTGTTATTATTTGTAATAAGTTGATTTATTCTCTGTTGTATATTGTTCCTGGGTTATTCTGTACTGTTTGCTGTAATTTCTCTGTCAGTCTTTGGGAGCTTTTATTCAGCTGTTTCATATATCTTGTATATAGGATAGGCTGTTCCGAATTGGCAATTATATGATTTGGGATCATATCATTACTCCCCTCCTCACACTGACCTTGTCCTCAATTGATTTAGATGCTTTCGTCTTTCTTTACTTGAAATTGCCGGTTTACGTGGCTAGAAATCCTTTTGATTAGAAGCTTAATCCACTGTAATTTGGCTCTTATTGGTTAATTAGTTGTTTGGATCTGTATTCCTTTGAATTTGGACCCTTTGGACTTGAGTCTATTCTTGAGTTAAACCACCCTTGGTCTAACTTTGAGTCTAGAGGCATGGAATTCTGGGAACTTCTGTTTGCTTTGATATTTCTTAGTTTTGTGGGTCTCCCGTCAGTGTTTTTCTGTGATCTAAAACTTCTGAACAAGCTTGATTATCCTCTGTCCCTCTTCTGAACTGAATTGGTGATTTTACTGATTGTAGTGTAAAGCTTGCTTGTCTTGAGTCTTGGATTGAAGCTCTCTTTATTAGCCCTTTGTTTCATGTTGTTGTTGAGCTTCACGTGAGTTATATGGTTTGTCCAACCTATATGTGTATTATGTGACACTGTTCCATCTTATTTTGGGTTGTCACTGATTGTTGTGCTCACTTGTAAATATGGCGATTGTTGGTGTGTGGAAATGTTGTGGCCATCTACTTGAGGTTGGAAGGAATTGTTGTGCCCCATGACTTATTCGTGGACTATCTTATGCTAGATAATTGGGCTATATCAGACTTATCTATCTAGGCTAATTCTATGTTGAGAACTATCGAGAACTTATTTAGGCTATTTTATAATTAGACATTTATATGTCCTGTCTTAACCTGGATTGAATGGCTGATATTTGAAGTTTGGTTCTAAGGCATTCTCTTGTATCCACGAGTTTACGGTTGACTATAATCGTAGTTGATATTCTTGTTCTTCATTGACACTCATGAATGCACATAAGTTGGCTAATTTTGTTTGTTGCTATATTCATTGCCATGTGGTGGATTAGGCATGTAGGTGTTTCTTTGTATTTCTTTGCTGTTCTTTGTATTTGTTTGTATTCTTGTATCGATAGCCTATCCTCCATTAGCTTGGCCAATTGAAATGCTTGTTGCAATGAAGTAGGTTGTAGGGCTCGATTTCTCTTCTAATTTCTGGTTTAAGCACGATTCAAAGCAACTTTGTAGCAATTCACGTGGGATATCGACATTTGGTTAGCTAGGTCTTCAAACTTCGGTATAAAAGCATTTGTGTTGTTGTTGTTGAAGCTTAGCTAGTTCTCCTCTTAAATCATGTAGAGGGAAGGGCCAAATCTCTTGTTCTTTGAGCTGAATGCAATTGTTTATTTGCTTGCATCCATTGATACCAACTTAATGCGTCCATCCATGTATATTGAGGATATTAAAATTTCGATCATCGAGGATTGATATCTTGCTTTCTTTAAAGATCCATCCTCCAGGATCTTCTCCCCATCTGGGCATATCTATTTTAAGAGGCATTGATATGGGTGTGTGTGTATGTGGTATGTTTGGAGAATAGGATTCATCGAGGGATGCATTACATACGGCTTTGAGGTTTTTTCTAACTGTTTTCATTGATGTCAATCTCTTTAATATTTCATTCAATGCCATAGTGATTGAGGTCATTTCTGTTCATTGTTGTTCAGTAACACATGCTTCAAGTGTTTTGGCATTGTCTCACGGTTCCTTACGCCATTTTAGTGTTGTGAGTTGTGGGAATCGACAAGAGTGGGAAGTCAACGAGCACCAATGATAAGTACTTTTTGATCTTAGATCCGTCATGAGGATTGAGTGATTATTTCATTTGAGCTAATTGGTTCGGTTTCTTGTTTTGGTGTTGGTTGGGTGAAACTTGAGCTTGATTCACCTCGAGTTGACTGATTTGAGTGTTACGGAACCGCTTACGATCCGTTGGATCTGCGCGAAGTGTGGCCGTTGGATCCGATTCACTTTCGGATTGTGGTTTTAACCGCTTTTTGGATTAAATTGTTTATCGACCTTTGGATTTGTTTCTTGATCTATCGGTTCCGGTTTGCTTCAATTAATGGATTACAGTGTTGGATCTGCCGGCTTGATCTCGGATGAGATCTAATCCATTAAAAGCTGATTGATCTTGATCGTTGGATCGACCTTTTGAATTCTAACGATTGATGCTTTGTTTCCTTACATTTCATTTGTTTATTTGTTCAGTCGAGACTCGAGAGAGAGGAAGATGGAAGCGGATGGAAAGCGCTTTCTCCGGTGGCTTGTGATGGTTTCCGGTGAGGGCAGAGAATCTGGCGGGAAGAAGAAGGCAGAAAGGGGGGGGAAAAGCTAAGTTCTTTTCGTAAAGTTCTTGATTATTCCTCTGTTTGGAGTCACCTAGTTTTACATTTAGGTTGGATCTAAGCTCTCTATCATCCTTTACTTTACATTGATGCGATTTACATTGTCGGTTGGATATTACATTGCCCTTGGATGTTTTGCTGAGCATTTCTTGATCTCATCTTTAGTTCTTTTATCTCTGACAAATTAGGTTTCTTGATCTCTATTTACATTTATTACATTTGGATTGGATTTTAGTATTTATGAAAGCCTTGTTCTTGTTGTCATTTTGTTGTAATAAGTTGATTTATTCTCTGTTGTATATTGTTCACGGTTATTACTGCTTGTTCTTTGTAATTTCTCTCGAGTCTTTGGGAGCTTTTATTCAATTTGTTTCATATATCTTGTATATAGGATAATTTTGAATTGGCAATTATATGATTTGGGATCATATCACTCTCTCTATCCTTTTTCTCCCTAAACTAAGGAATACTTATTATTATTATTATTTACTTACTATTTGTTTATAAACTTTCACTGTTTATAATAAAAAAAAGAGTGTGAACGTACAAAAATCTTATTTGATTTTCAACCGATTTTAAAGTCTAGGTGATGCTTCTCATAAACATAAACATGATAGATGCAAAAAAAATAAAAAAATTATTTGGCCATCGTGTCACAAGGCATCAACCATATATGCTTCCTATAAGTATTATGAGAATGCCTTAGCACTCTCGATGCAGCACCCTATGCGAGGATGATATCGAGAGATTGCTATTTTTTAAATTAATTTGACCATAGGGAACCGAATTTATAAAACTTTTAAAATTTAAAATACTCAAGATGAGCATAAGTTGGCTAACAAAAAATAAAATATCAAGTTAAGATAAAAAATTGCATACAAAAAGGGAAAAAAAATACTTACTTGAAAAAACAGAATACTCGAGCATGATTCTTCTTCTGAATTGAAAGGTAGAAGAATTTAAATTTTAGATGTGTGTGAATATTAGAGTGAGCCATTTACCTCTTATTTAAAGGAGAGAAAAGAGCCATTGCAATTAATGACATTCAATCACAATTTATGAAAACTTAAACCCCATTAAATGACCATTCATAAAAATTAATAATATCTAGAATGATTATTCAAGAGGAACAAAAAAGTTGGGTGACTCCTACTAATGTTGTGAAGCTCATTTTTCTACATAATTTGAATGCCGCCAAACATGCATGAATACCTGACTAATATGCATCTTCAATTTTATTATTAGGTGATTCTAAAGAAAAGATATATGGATGTATATGTAATTAAAATTAATTACATATTCATAGTATCACATTGAAATACATGTGAATAATTTGAAGATTTAAATGATGCTCATATCTTAGGATAAATCGGTGCATAAATCATTACACCAAGATATGTGTAACTAGCCAAAACTTTTAAATAGTAATAATACACATATCACACGTCAATTAGAAGCTTAAAATTAAGTTCTTTATGCATGTAAATAATAAGATGAATCATATACATGCATTATAAAGTAGCATCAACCCAAATTTAGTGCTCTAAAAAGCATGTAAATGCTCATAAATGACATACATATTTTATGAGAAATTTCTCAAAGTTTAATTCAATTATCTTGAGAAGCATGAAGTCCCTCAAATTACACAATTAATTACTAGCTTTTGCAGGTCACACTACACTCAATACTTAAACTTAGTGTCGATGATGTTGCGTTGATTCTCTTGGGTTGTAGAGGTTTGGGTTAACAAACCTAAAAATCAATGCTATTATATTATTTTCAACTTAATAAAAATCTAAAAAGTTAATTCTATCATAGAATTACAAAAGATAAATCTATAAACATCATTGTTAATGTAATTTTTCAAGTTTAAACCCTCAATAGTAAAGTCCCCAACCCGATCCTCTACCATTTAGAGTTGATAAGGTTTGGAGGATTATAAATTTTGAAACAATGAATCATCCCGGTTGGGTTTTAGGACCGGGTCTAGGTTAACAAAATCTAAAAATCCAATAATAATATTATAAGAATTTCAACTCAAAAATATTGAGGAAATTTGTCATTTGATAGTAGATCCGATCCTATTATTAAATTAATAGAGTCGATGATCTAGAATAATAATATATATATACCAGATGATGACTGTTGAATGAAGATTTCCGTAGGGGATACTTGCTATCAAAATTCTCTTGGAAGTTCAAATCAAATTAATCTAAATTAATTATTAATATAAATATAAAATCAGACAAATCACTAAGCTCTAAATGGTTAAATGAAATTAAATCTTTAAAAACTTAAAGCTAAAAATTCAACCCACCTTCCGCAATTGTTTGTTGGAGGTGATAAATTAAGGAATCTATAGCTCACGAAGGAGCCAATGTCAAATCAAGTACACAATTATATTCACTCTTAATCAATTTCATACTAGTAAGGACGTGGCTCGTGTCCTTTGATTGCGTGGTTTGGCGCATTACTTCATATGATCGTTACGACTGTCCTCGATGGTGGTCGCCAAATTATTCATTATATTAAATTCACTATAGCGCTATGTTAAATGGCTCTTCCCTTTGAGATCTGAATCATAGGGTACACTTGATAGGGCAAAAATCCTTCTGTCAGCTAAAGTGAACTTAAACTTGTCTCCTCAGGAAAACATTATCTCAGGTCTACAAGGTTCCTCTGAATGATGCAATCCATGGCTGCTGAGAAGGGTCATTAGTCGAGGTTGGATTACTCATTTTGACTAAGTAGGCCCAGGGGACCGACAATGGGATGATGGAACCATGGGATCTAGATCGGACGCATCATCGTTCCCCCAACCATCTGCTTTAAGTTGAAATGATGAATTTCATAAATCTAAATTCAATAACTTCATATGCAGCTATTATATGCTACGCATTAAGCGATCTAATGACTAGCCTTAATCGAAAGTTCTCTCTCGATTGAGAGGTAATTAACTATGCTTGTGCCTTTAGGAAACTTGAAACCATATCTAAAGTCCTCACAAAATGAGAGCAAAATTTCTGGGTAGTGTATTATCTACTATTCCATCTACCTTCTAAAAATTTAACCGATATTAAATCATACTCTCTTAATCGAGATGTCCGTGGCGAATTTTCAGAGCCCACAAGTTTCACTTGTAAATCATCTTGTGGTTGTGTACTATAAAAAATTCACTCTTTTAAATTTGGAGTTAAGCCTTTTACACCCTATTTCTACCTATTTTAACTTTCTTGATTCCAGGAGTGGTATCTATTTCTTTCACACAGAAATCAGTTTAACTTGGCTTGTATATCTATAATACCTTGAATTTAAAAGACGTGAGATGTCCACCTCTGCACATTTGTTAAATTATCACCTTACGGAACAGTTTTTTTTTTCACAGTTTACATGTTAAATTATCATTATGGTTTTTACCACTGTGCTATTTCAAACTTCTTGATACGAATGAAATTTATTATGCTCAGACACTTAAATCAACACAAGCAATGGGTGAGGCCATGAAGGGTGTTATTAAGGCGATGGCACAGATGAATAGGAGGATGAATCTTCCAGCATTACAGAAGATAATGCAAGAATTCGAGTTGCAAACAGAGATGATGGAAATGGTCAGTGAGGTGATGGGAGATGCCATTGATGATGCCTTAGAAGGAGATGAGTTGGAGGAAGAGACTGAAGAACTAGTAAACCAAGTCCTTGATGAAATAGGCATAGACATTAATTCTCAAGTATGGCTTTTAATCTTTTTACAGCTTCTTAATGTCATTTGGTTGATTTTGTTTTAGTATCTGATGGTACCGAAAGTTATTTTTTTCTTCTTTGTAAGCAGCTTCTTAAGGCGCCTTCTTCTACCACAAATGCACCAGTGAAAGCTAACAAAGTTGCTCAAGCTGAAATTAATGGCAACGATGGCAGTGGGATGGATTTCGATCTGCAGGCAAGGTTAGATAATCTAAGAAGATTGTAATTTTACCTAAGAAATATTGCTGATAAAAAGGTAAATCAAATACATGTATGTATGTGCTTTTCCTTTATCGAACACTGTGATTAAAGTTACACAGTAAATTTATGTGTGCTTGCTATCTTTTGATCATTCCTTTTTTTTATAGTGCTAAGGTACTTAGGTAGTTAAATGAGTTGAAGAACGAAGATTTCATTATAAGGCATGAGTGCATGGGAGCGCGCTCATTCATTTATTTTATTTTTAAGTTCGAGATAAACATGATCCGTGTTTTAATTTTTTTTCAAACTTATTTATTTAAGTTTTTAATCAAGTTTGAGTTGAAATTGAACTTTACTCAAGCTTTACTAATTATGGGTGATGCTAAAAAATTTAAACGTATAGTCCAATAATTATATATAATTGGATTTATATAGTGTTGGCCCATCCACATGGAATCGAGACGAAATGCGTCAAATTGGTGGAGGTGGCATATGATGAGGTTCAAAATACATATATCACTAAAATGGTGAACGACCCAATCATGACGGACTTAGCCATGGCGTTGAGCGTGATATTGATATTGCAAAATCGCGTAATTATTTATGCGCCGAGCTATCGAATGTCGACGCCGAATCGGGCTGGCGATGTAGCGATATATTCGCTTGATCACGTCGTTAGGCTAAATATCAAATCTATCAAATGAGACTATCCGAGCTCAATTTGGGCCATTACTGCGAAAGTGATTTGAAGAGACAACACGCAAATCGAGGCTGAAACACATTGGACGTCGCCGAAATTAACCCAAATGATCTCCGATCGACGAACGGACTTCACCATCGTGTTTAGAACGTCAAAATTGGTCAGGATATAAATATTTCATGACTTGATGAGCAACCGATCAAGCGCTTATTGTCAATCTTTTACATATTGAGGTCGTGAGGCCGACGAAACCAAATGACCTCCGTTCATGAAATTGATTGCTCCATTGGCTTTCAAACACTAAAATCTATCAAATGAGACCATTCGCTTCGATTGAATGATGCTAAAATTAAGCGGCGCATTTTGAGCTGAAATTTGTAATTTCTTTTAACGGTCCGATGCGTAAACGGAATATTTATTGGTTATAATCAATATAATGATATATATATATATATATATATATATATATATATATATATATATATATATATATATATATATATATATATATATATATATATATATATAATAGATTTCTTCAAAAAAAAAGCGTTAAGTTTAGTGGTTTAAAATTAATTTTAAAATTCCTAAATTTTCCCAACTCAACAACCATTTCCCCCGCTTTAACTAATTTAAAAAAAAAATGAAAAACTCCCCATTTTTCTCATTTCTCATTTCCCACATTCTCTCTCCCATGTTTCTCTCTCTTGCATTTCCCTCTCACGTCCAAGAAAAGGTAAAACAATCTCTCCTCTCCTCTCTCTAAATTTCCATGTTTAAACACTCAGCTGAATCCATTCTGTCCTTGTTCGGCATTTGCATCTCCCGTTCCACGTGCATTGTTCCACCGACGTAATTCCATGCTTTTCCCCAATCTGATTCAACCGCAAAAAGAAAATTCACCATCTCTTTAATGAAAAGAGTGGTTTTAAAGTCTGTAATTTTTGAAGGTAGATGGAATAGTAGATAAGACACTTCAGATTTCATCCTCATTTGGCGCGTCGGTTCCGAGTTTCCAATAATCAAGCCCATGTTAATTACCCCTCTCAATAAGTGAGAGAGAACTTTCGATTAAGGCTATTCATTAGATCACTTAATGCGTAGCGTATAGTAGCAACATATAGAGTTTTAGGATTTGAGATATGAAAATTCATCATTATAACTTAAATCAGATGGTTTGGGGAATGATGACGTGCCCGACCTAGATCCCATGGTTTCGTCATCCGGCCGTCCTAGTCTACTTAGTCGAGGAGGTAGTGACCCACGACGAAGGATCCTCATCAATAATATGTTCGTCGTCAAGAAATCCATAGACACGAGGTGATGTTTGTCTAAGGAGACATCTTAAGTCTACCTTAGTGACAAAGGTTGTTTGCCTATCAGTATACCCTATGATTCACAACTCGAGGGCAAAACCATTGGGGAGCATCAGCTCTGATGATTGATAATATAATGGATGGCCAAACCACGTCGAGGACTCAATTAGCTTCTTCATCTCATGGAGCCTGGCCAAGCGCATAAAGGACATGGCGTGTCCTCCCGAGATTGATTGAAAGTGAACATAGAAAGAACACTTAATTTTACATTGACTCTTTTGTGAGCTAGAGTTTTCTCAATTTGTCACACCCGACAAACAGTTGCGGAAGGCGGATAGATTGAGTTTGGTTTAAGTTTTTAATGATAGAGTTTCATTTAAATAGTTTTGATTGATATTTGAAAATTGTTTTATTAAAATTTGTTTAAGAGTTTTAGATCTTGTCCTCTGTTTATAGAGGATTAGATCTTGTCACTGATAGAATCAATTTCAGATATTTCTTGATTTGAAACTCTTATTATAGGTTTTAGGTTTTGTTAACGACCATTCTAAGACTAAAGCAGGAAGCAACCCATGACATCCTTAGACACTTGAATTTAGGCATTTAGCATAGTGTCGGGGCACGTGCGGGTGTATTTAAGAATTTAGACAGTTTTTATTTCTGAGTTATGATATTGATATGAGATTGTTACTTAATTTAATTTAGAAAATTGATTAATTTGAATATGTTTAAGAGCTTTAGATCGCAACTCTGTTTATCTAATAGAGGATTAGATCTCTATCACTGTGAGATATTTTGATTTGAAACTCTTATTATAGATTTTTAGGTTTTATTTAAGTCTAAGACTAAATGAGGAAGCAACCCACATCCTGACACTTGAATTTAAGCATTGACATAGTGTGGGGACCATGTGTATAGTAATTTTAGTTAATTTTATGTTTGAATTATGAGATTAATTTTATATTTGCATTTAATTTCAATTAGCACTGCACCTTTTTAGACATTAAAATTTTCTTGAAATTTCATGTCACGATACATGAGTTTATAAGCTTAGACAATTTCATCAAATTAGTGATTTGTTGATTTTTTTAATTAGAATTAAATTTCTTGATTTTTGATTAAAGAAGCCTTATGATTTTATAGATTTGGATTTAGATCTATATTACTTGTATAAAGGGTTCACAGAATGAATAAGGCATTTTTATGTGTTCAAAAGATAATTTAATTTGTTATTTTAAGAAGAAGATTTATTCCTAAAAGTAGTTCTCATTTTACCATCTTTTATTCAAATTTGTTTTCACCCTCTTTTATTTCTTCTAATTTGTTTTGCCCCTCTTTTATTTAAATTTGATTTTCTTTAAATTTGATATTTCCCCTCTTTTATTTAAATTTGATTTTCCCCCACTTTTATTTAAATTTGATGTTTCCCCCATTTTATTTAAATTTGATTTTCTCCTTCTTTCATTCAAATTTGATTTTCCCCCTATTTTGTTCAAATTTGATTTTCCCCTCTTTTATTTAAATTTGATATTTCCTATCTTTTATTTAAATTTGATTTTTCCCCTCTTTATACTTCTTCCAATTTCTATAAATAAGGCTAAGGGGAGTTGTCTATTCTATTCCATTTACTTGAAAGGGTAGCTAGGATATTTGAAAGGGAGCAGTTAGAAATTTTAGTGGGCTTTCAATCTTACTTCACTAAATTTTGTATGTGCTTTTCATCTTTATTTTATTTTATTTTATTTATACATCTGTATGTTGTTCTCCCCTCTCTTCTTTTTTAGTTAAAGGTTAGACAATTTTTCGACGTCATCCCATGTGGGGGATGCATCGAGGTATTTTGGCTTACTGATGCCCTGGCGTGGCAGTGGTGTCGACACCACAACGATTTTCATCTCGTCTGCCTGAGCAAGGTCTTAAATCAAGAGGAAATACAATGCAATATATATTCATTCTCCCCCTTTTTTTTAAAGTCTGGAAATTAGATAAAATTTTGGCGGATTTCGTCAGGGGACATAACAAGTGGTGGCTTACTCGGTATGCCCTGTTGAGCATAGCGAAGCGTGTCTTCACACCCATTTTTCATCTCGTGGCGTTTTTGAAGAGGTCTTCAAACCTACAGAAAACACAAGCATGTATATATATTCATTCACAAATCGACACAAATTGAGTCAATTTTCGTTCTTCGCTCTCGATTTTCATGCAAACTCATCCGAATTGAGAATGAACAATCTTATTTGATAGATTTTGGCATTTCAAAGCCAATAGAGTGATCAATTTCATGAACGGAGGTCGCTTGACTTACGTCGGGGCCTCTTGACCTCGATATATGTACAGGCGCATTGATGACTCGAGCGCTGGATTAATTGCTAATCAAGTCGTGCAATATTTATATCTTGACCAATTTTGATGTTCTAAATGCGATCATTCATCGTGATCGAGGTTATTTGAGTTTATTTGATGCGTCGCATATTTCATTTTCGATTTGCCTTCTCACTCGACATTTGCTTGCACTTGTCCAATGAGGATAGTTTTTTTTATAGATTTTGATATTTTGAAGTTGATGGAATGATCAATTTCATGAATGGAGGTTGTTTGGACATCGTAGCTACATATGATATGTCGATAGCCTGCTCGAGCTTGACTTAATTGATTGATTGTTAAATTTTTGATATTTATATCGATCGGACATTCGAATCGAGTCCGTTTTCGATTAGAGCTTATTTGACCATTTTTGAATGTCGTGCATTTTGAGCCGATTATGCACGTTCCAAGTCCGTTGAGTTGACTTGCGACTTGACTTGACTTGTTGAATATGAAAGTCAAAAAATGCCCCCCAAAAAATGTGACTCGCGCTTGAAGCGAGTGATGTTTGTTGAAAATTGGTTCACCTTTTGGGCTGGCCAGAGAGCTTGGATCATTTTAGCTTCGATTGCAATAGCTTACAGAGTTCTTACACCATCTACTATCTGGTTCAATGGCTTTGCTGAAGATCTCTTTCTTTTATGTCCTTGCAGATTTGAGTTTTCTCTGACTCTGGCTTCATGTTTGGTTGAGTTTGATAGAGGAATTGATCTATTATTTTGATGAATGATTCCATTAGGGAATTGGTTTTATGCTTGTCGATTTGAAATTCCTTCTATCTTTGAGCTTAACTTGAGACTTGATGAAGGATTTTGGTTTGTCCATGACTTGTCGAGAAGTGTATGCACTCCATGAATCTGTTTGCTTGCTTTGTGATTTGTTGAAGGATACATCTGAGATGACCAACCTTCGGCTTATAAGGTTAATGTTGAGTTATTAGTCCAATGTGCGTGCTTTAGATTGAATAACCAGAAAATTTCTTTAGTTCTGCCATCGACTTTATGAAATATGGAATTGCTTCCTTGGTCCTGCTTTACTTTGATGGACTTGAGAAGATTGGCTTTGATGCTTGAAGCTTCATTTGAGAATGAATTGAGATATCACTTGTAGGTAATATGAAGATTGATTTGAGGTAGAGCATTTCTCGATCTTGATTGATCAAGTAGAAAGATCTCTTATATCCAGTTGCTTGTAATCACTGGATCACGGTTTGAGATTGAACAAATATCATCATTAGACTGACGAGCAAGGTCTATTTCACTGTGGCCTTCTTTTGCAGCTTGTTGAGTGAGGAGAGTGTCAGCAACTCGGCCATATTTGAGCTTGTTGAGTTCGACCTTTAGAACTACTCAGTCTTGACTTAAGGCTAGTGGGTTGGTGGTTTTGTCATCGGTGACGAGCGGGGCTCTTTCCGCGGCCTTTTCTTGCGGCTTGTTGAGTAAGGAGAGCGTTAGCAACTTGGCCATTTATGGGCTTGTTGAGTCCGACCTTTAGAACCCATCAGTGTCCTAGACTTCAGGATATAGAGGTTGATGTTTTTCCAACTCAATTGATTGAAGCTTCTAAAATCGGGAGTTCTTTTGATTTGATCTCCAGAATTTGGCAAATCTGAGAGATAAATTTCTTGACATTTAGGGTTGTCCTTTCATGTAGAGAATAGATTCTTTTTGCTCCTACAAGAACATGCAACTTAACAATGATAATTATAAATATATTCAAGGATTTCGGCGTAACGCTCGATGTTAACCTGAATCAAATTATATTTGAGGATCTCATCTTATAACATGATGTCAACTCAAATAAACTTAATATAAACTAAAAAAATATCCCCTATCTTGCAGGGGGAATTCTAAAGTACATTTAGGAGAATTTTCAAGATGAAAATATATAAATACATCCATATTTGAATTGATGTACTCTAAAGGAAATTTTAACATACAACATTGATTTCATCTATATATAAAAATCTAAAAAGTCCCCATGTGTAATAGGAGAATTTTCACGGAAAAGTTCTTCATTTGGAGTATGCTTATTTTGGGATCTCGGCATGAAGCACGATGTCAACCTAAATATATATACTAAATAAAATATCCATTGTCTTGCTGGGGGATTTCTATTGTACCTCGAGAATGTGGTCTTCAAGCATAGTACTTTTTCAAGTATCGACCATTAATTGGGCATTGGTCTTTCACCCTTTAGGTTGATGAGTTGGTATGCCCCTCCTTGGTATATTTTTCAATGACAAAGGGCCTTCCTAGTTAGGCTCAAATTTGCCACCAAATTTTGGGATAATTGGTCTTTCGAGTACCAATTCTCCTTTTTTTGAATGTTGAGGCCGCATATGGTCAAAAGCCACACATCTTTCGATAAACTTCCAGATTTTGATGAGCTTGTAATCTAACTTCATCAAGTGAGTTCCTCCATTCTCGACGAGTATTTTGATCTTATTAGATTGTATTGGATGGTTGCTCGAAGTGAAGGCAATTCAACTTCAAACGGAAGAATTGCTTTAGTTCCAAATACTAATGAATAGGGAGTGGCTTTTGGTCGCATCTTGTAGGTAGTTTGATATGCCCATAGAGCTCTACTAGCTTGGTATGTCATTCTCTTTTATTTTTAGTGAGAATCTTCTTGAAGCTAATGTCTTGTTGAAGGCCTCCACCAAACCATTTGCTCTTGGATTGTATATTGAAGAGTATCATCAATCAATTTTGTGTCGGCGAATCTATAAATCTTTTTTGAAGGCATTGTGCCATTATTATTATTGACGTGACTATAAAATAGACCATATTATGCGTGAAGAAGTTGATCACTCGGTCGGTAACTTCTTTAAATGGGTAGCTCACCCACTTAGAGAAATAATCGATTCTAGGATGAAGCGATGTCGGTGAGGCGTGGATCGATTGGTCCAATTACATCTTGCAACATTGAATGGCGGGATGATTGTTGGGTGTAATGGATTTGGAGGTTGATGGATGAGATTCCCATGTACTTGACATTCATGACACTTCTTAGCATGATTAATACTGATCTCATCATGATGGCAATAATAACCCATCCTTTTGATCTTTCGTCATCTTGGGACTGATGTGTACCACAAAGTCCATGAACTTCAACCATCACTTTGCTAGCTTCATCTACACTTAGGCATCCCACATTTGTTCAAAGGATCTGATATAAAGTGTTGTTGGAAAGCATAGTAGCATTCTCTTTTTTGATTTGTGATTTATTACTTGGTAATTTTACCTTCTTTAAAATAGTTGATGAAGGCTTGCCTCCAATCATGTGACTCTTCTATAAAGGCTTCACACTACTTTTACGAGGCAATGTCATTCTTAGCTCTTCTTGGTACAACTTCTTGTTTTTTTTAATTTTGGAGTATGAGGAGAACAGCGTGCATCCTCTTGGGTCAAATTTGGTAACCTCTACTGAGGATTGATACTTTATCTAGAACTCGTTCAGTAAATATGTTGATCATGACATAATCACCATTCATACTTGCCATTTTCTTAGAATTTTGCTAAGTAGACTTCTATTCTCGGATCGAGACTTCGAGTTAGTGTGATATTTGATATCTACTTTATAAGCTTGAGAACTCTTGTGATAGAAAGCTAACTCAATCTTGTTGATTCTATAGATGCAAAGTACTTGGTTTATAATAAGCCAAGAATCGCCAAAAATATGCAAATTTTGAATGCCTATGAAAATAGCTTCTTCCAAACCTTCCACTAACGCTTCATATTCAGCTTCATTATTAGTTCTTAGCTCGGTCAATCCATATGTTTGTCTAATTATCCCTCCTTCTGGTGTTATGAAGATGATGTCGATTCTGCTCTTGCTCTTGGAAAATTTAGAGTTGGACTTGTTTGATCGATGAGGCTCCATCAACATTTTCCCAAATTTGTGATTTTCTCTTTCATGAATGAGCATAATTTGCTCATCGTAAAATCATCATTAAGAGTCCGGAGATGGATGTGACCAAAAAATCTGCTAAGACTTGTCCCTTCGCTTATGGAACGTGTGATATCAAATTGCAAAAGTAATATTGCCCATCTTACTGCATCGTCTTGTCTTATCATCAAGTACTTAGGATCGATCCTTGAGATGAGTGTAATCTTGTGAGATAACATATAATGATGAAGCTTTTGGAAAAAGATCAATAAACATTATTTCTATCGAGAGTATCTCATTTACTCTCAATCGACCTCGATTGATAAAATAAAGAGCATTCTCTTTGCCTTCTTCATTGTGTTGTGCCAATAATGCTAAGGGACTCTTCTAATGCTTGTATAGAATGAGGGGCTTCCCAGGAATCGGGGTTGCTAGGATTGGTGGATTTAACAAGTAGCTTTTAATGCTATTGAAGGCTTCTTGGCACTCCTTATCCCATTTGAATGGAGCATCCTTCTTCATTGCTTGATGACGTCTGATAAGTTTGATATAAATCGATGGATGAATGTGAGTTGTCCTTGTAAAGAATGGGTGATGCAAACTCTTGGTGGAGGCATCTCCATGATTTGATTTTAGATCAATTTCAATACCTTACGTGACAATGTACCAGAATTTTCAGGATATCCGAATGCACATTTTAGAGGATTCATCTTGAGATCATATTTTTTTGATTCTCTCCAGTACAATTCTCAAGTCTTCAAAGTGGTTTTCACAGTTTAAGCTCTTCACTACCAAATCATCGACATAACATTCCACCTTTTGATGAATCAACTCATCAAAAATACGTGTCATGGCTCTTTGGTATGTAGCTCCAGCATTTTTCAAAGAGGGCATATTAGATAGATGCCAATAAGTGTTACGAATGATGTATATTTTTCATCTTCAAGTGCCATTTTGATTTGTTGTATCACGATCCATCCATGAATGAGAACATGTCATAGTTGAAGTGTTGTCCACTAATAGTTCGATATTGGAAGAAAGTCATCTTTTTGGGCACTGCCTTATTTAGGTCAATCAATGAGAGATATTTGGCCTTCTTCTTTCTAGGACAATGTTGGCTATCCAATGCGGATACTTCTCCTCCTTGATTAGCTTCTTAGTTTACGCAATTACTTTCTTCAATCTCCAATCTCATTCGCCTAGAAGCTTGCTTAACTTGTGTTGCATCTGGTTTAATAGCTAGTTTATGAGCTACATCGAGGATAAGCCCATTTTGAATATGTCCAGGCAAAGCAATCCACAATTCACAGTAGCATTTTTAGCTCTTCAACTTTCTCATCGCGAAGGGCATGAAAGTTGGATGAGGATCATCCTCCTCTCCTAGGTTGACTTCTTTAAGTTCATCCATAGTAGCTATTTTTCCACCATCTTCAAGTTCTTGGGTCTTGGGCTACTTCTTCATCATTTTAAGAAGATTTCATGGGAATCATCTTCTTCATCACTAAGAGTTTCTATCTCCTTCTATTATATTATAAGGCTCTATCTTGATGAGATTTGATGAACCAGACCTTTAGTGATAAACTTATCACTTCTGTGATGCTTGAGGACTTCTTTGGCTCCACATCTTGTTAAAGATTTGAGTCCATGTTTAGTAGTTCCAATATGAACCAAGCTTATGCATCATTCTTTTAATTTCATGTTGAGTAGGTTGTTCAAAATTTTGAGGTTGAGACTCTTCAGATTTGTAAAATAGAGTTCATATTTTGCCACTCTCACTCAATGATGGCACATAGAATGTTAGCAATTCTTCAATATTATGAACCTCTAGGTGAGTGATTTCTTTGAAGCACTGTTGAGGGATAGGTATAATTTTGAGTGAGTCATCGATTTACCAAGTGAGCTATCCTCCTTGATGCAATCGAACTCTATTTCCATAAGTAGATTCAAATCATAGTCATTAGAATCACTTATTTTACTCTACTTTTCTTGAAAGCTTATAAGTTCCTTAGGTTTGATAGGCATATCTTCTTTTCTTCATGTCACTTCCCAAATGAGGAACTAATTTTTAACTTTTGGTGCAGAATCAAGTGCTTTAGGAGAGTTGACATTGCCTTTCTTCTCCCTTGCTTCTCTTTCACTTTTGAAATTTTTAGTTCACGAAGTGGATGCTACCATTTCAAGAGGCTTTTTGTTAGTTAGGCTCTTTGAGGATGAAGTACTTTGCATCTTCATAGATTTTTTGCTTCATTGATGAGAATGGTTGTAGGTTACCTTGGAATTCTTCTCCATCTTCGATATTTCATACATTGATGCATAGTTGATGGGACCATGCCATACTCATCAACAGCAGAAAAGCTCTAAATGATGTTGAAAACTTACACGTATATAAATCTTTGAATTTGGCGGAGAATAAAAGAACCCAAAGTTTTTCCCTTTTTCATTAAATCATGAACTTATCTCTCCCAAGATGTTGGATATCAGTGATAATCCTCTTAATACCTTTAGACTCATAAGATTGATAGAGAACGGATCAATCAATATTAATCATGTCATCAGTAACATATAGAGAAGGTTGTGATATGCCATTCCCAACATAAGATCCTCTTCATAAAATGTGATTAATGGGAGATCTTGAGTTTTGATGCTTGGTCATGCATTTTTTTTGCAAAGTAAGCTTCATAACTCTCGGATCTTTGAGCTATATCAAAGTTTCTCTTTTGACATCAAGAGAGCATACACACTCATTGCAGGATCTTTTTTAGATGTGATAGAATATTATAATATATCTTCTACGATTTAGGCTTTCAGGAATAATATCCTGGTTGACTTCAATTTGCTTGCCTTTGTCTTTATTTGCATTTTCCTTCTTTGATGAAGGTGGTAAGACTTTACTTCTCCACTTGAATAACTTATCTTCAAAAAGAGGTAGTTTCTTCAAGTTCCTTCTTATTCTGAAGATTGGCCAAAGGGTTAGACTCATTTTCAACGTCATACGTTTCATGCATGATGATATGAGTCGACTCTTCTCCATCAAAAATATAGATCTTCATCTATTATTATTGTCTTGTTGAGTCATTAAACAAAATTGAGACATTAGCTCCTCGCTCTTCTTGCTTTCACGATAAAAAATTTTGATGGGTTGGTGAGTTTGTCCATTATCCTTGTCATCTGAGATGATGTTGAAGAACACATCATGATGATGACATGTCTGGACAAGATTCACCATTATCTTCTTCATCATTCAACAATGAAAGTTTAGGCATGAAAACTAAATATTTTGTCTTATGTGGTGATACTCTCTAATGATTTTGAGTGTAGTTCTCTTCTTGATCTTCTTTTTCTTAGCTTCTTTGATTTAGGCTTACATTTAGTAGGTACTTCTCATCTTGTGATGAAGTAGCCTTATCAGAATGCTGTTGAGAAGCCCAAATACTTGGTTTAGGATCTCTCTTAAGTCAATATAGGTTCAAGTGGTGATTTTCACTTAACACTTAACACTAGATTTTTCATCTTCATGCTCTTTTGGAGACTGTTTGCCATTCTTTATGAACTAATTTCTCTTTTTTTGTTTTGGATGATAGTAATCATCCTAGTAGATTCTCTTTTAGGGTTGACTAGAACACTATGATAGTGTAAATTCTCTGATACTTCCTTTCTAGCCAATCTTTGAAGACATAATAATCAGGATGGTGATCATCAGATGATAGGGACGATAGTTTGGATTATTGACTTGATCGACTTCTTGGCCTTTTAATTCTAATAGAAACCAACTTTGCTTGCAAAATAATTTAGCCGTCCTTTCAAGGAATATTCTTGTTCATCTTTTCTTTAAGAGATGGTGCATTCTCTCATCATCTCTTGTTGCTTATTTTGGATGCTCCCCACCACTTGGAAAAGAGTTGTCATTACCTCCCCAATACCAATTTTGGTTATGGATTAGAATAAATAGGCTTTTTTACCCTTATCATCATTGTACACTAGCTGTTTTCCTTTATCCATGTTGTATATCACCCATTTTGATTTGAGCTATAAAAGTGGCATGAGTTTCATTTCTTCTTGAGTCGAAGGTTTGTTTCTCTTTGCTTTATCTCATAGACTTTGACTTAGGCGATTCAACTTTTGAATTTAGCCACCTATCGAGCAAGTCTGGAATGTTTATCGATGCCATGCATAGAAATGGTGCCATTTTATCATCCATATTGCCCATTAGCAATTGGATGCATGTTCTTCTTCAATTGTTGCTCGCACTTCATACTTAGGTTGCAGCGACTTATGAATTTTGTCACTAACTCATCTTTTCCTTCTTTTCAACAAGGCAAGGTCATGATTGTGATTTTCTTGGTTACCTTGAACCTCTTCATAAATATATGGTCTCATTATTCAATATTTTAAGCGAATCATTTTTCCATTCAAAGCGATTGAGGTCAAAATTACGATGAATTGAAAAAGTAGTGCATCGTTCTGTGTTACCACAAGTAGCCTTAAATTGGGCTAGATGTTGTTGCTTTGGATTACCAAACGAAAGTATTATTGAATTTTGAGTAACCTTCGGGTATGACACTTGGTCATATTCAACGGGTAAAACCGATCACCCTTCGGCTTTTTCGAGGCTATGAGCCTTTATCTTTTCATTGATTATTATTTCTAGCATTGCTAGTTCGGTGTTTTTGAATTATCTTAGAGGTGTTTGGTTAACTTCATCACTTCATGCATATCTTGCATGTCTTGAGACAGGGAGTTGTGGTGGTATAGAAGTTGTATTATTAGTTGTTAGTTGATTAGTCTTTGCACTTGATGTGATATCTTCTTTAACATCTCCATCATGATGTTCATTTGTACCATCATATCATTCATTTTACCATATGCAATCTCCTTATCTTTGACCTCCATTTGACACTGCATTTCTCTTTGCTCTCTAGCTAGCGCCATGGCATCAATGTTCTCTTCTTCTTCTTATTTCTTTATTATTTACTTTCCTTGCTCATTTTAGGGGGAAAAACTTGACCCTTCTCCTTGTGCATTGTAGAGATAATTGTTGTTGTTGCTGATCGATTATAAAAGCGTGTACCCGGTGATCATTTCTGGTTCAACCATATACGACTTTTTACCCATGATCTCTTTCTCATTCGGTCTTCTTCTTCTTCTTAGATCGAAGATCCATCCTCTATTTCTTGAAGACTCTTCTTCATAATAAATTGGTTTGATTCCTTGAGTTTCTTGATGGTGTTGAGTTCATCTATATCTCTGACCATATAGACAACTTCTATTTCATAGAATCTTCTTCATTATTTTCTTCCTGCACATTTTTGATCGACGTTTCCAGTGGATCTCTGGTTCAATGTGCAAAACAACCACCTCTTCTATTAAAAGACCACGATCAATGTCAACCTTCTCTTGTAGGGGTGAAACTGATCAGCGATGGGATCCACTAGAGGATTCTCCAGGGTGTCGACCATCATATCTTTCATCATTGATATCCCTTCTTTTGGGTATCCACTTTTGATGAGTTGATTTTGAGGCAGATTGCTGAGTATGTGTATCAGATGTCACACCCCTTCTATTACTCAAAGTTTCATTATGGGGCCTTGGCCTCCATATTTTCTTGCCCTTTCGTTAGGACCTTTCAGCAGTAGATTCTTGGACATGCGGTCCAAGTGTCACGCTCACCATGCGAGCGTCTTGGCGGGCTCATTACAGAAGAGATGACAACTTTCTTGGTGGAGGGTATTTTTCCATCACCAGGGCCTCGAAATCTTCTTTTCATTAGGCCTGTCCTTGGCTACTTTGAGAACTTTATATCTCGGTGTTTTTGTCTCCTGGTGGTGGAGCTTGGCGTGGTTGGTTCAGAAGGCTACTTTATTTTTAGAGAGCTATTCCTCTTTACCCACTTTAGATTGTCAAAGTTATGTAGGAATACTCACTTTGGCATATGCTTGTTCACTAGGTCATTCAAAGGGGATCTGTTGAGCCCTCAACTTAGTGTTTCTCCTTCTTCTCTGTCTTCTGGTTAATTTGCTTCCTGATGAGGAAGCTTCATGATCATGCTTTCCAGGTACAGGTTCGATACAGTGTAAGAATTAAAGACACGGTTTGTCCCTTGATTCATCTTTTTATATTGTGGCTAGCCTCTTGAAGAGTTCTTTGTTGGGAGTTGAACTCCTTGGTGAAGGCCCCGGATTTGGCTTCTCAGGCCCAGATAATGTACCATGGGTGGGTACTTGGGAGTTCTGCATTTATGATGGCAAGCTACCAAATTGGATGGTAGCCTATGATGATGGTGTTGGGAAAATATGTTCACCACAACCTAATGAAAGAAGGCTTTGTAGATCCATTTACGCAGTGAAAGATGGGGATTAGTAATTAGCAATTATTATTTCACCCCATTTTCAAGATTGAGAATAATGGTGTAATAAAGATATACTTTATAGAATGATTCATTCTACATAGAGCCTCATATTGAATTTATTACACACTTAAATCATCATTTTTATTTTGAATTTCCAAAAAAATTTATTGCTACTATAACACATATATGACTAGCCAAAGATGGAAGAGAATCCATTAGTGCGTATGGGCTCAAAATTCACCGACCTCTCTTGATGAAAATAGTGATTTTAAAATGTGGTGTAATTTTAAGGGATGGAATAGTAGATAAGAACACTACCAGATTTCATCCTCATTTGGTGAGAACTTTAGATCTGGTTCCGGGTTTCTATAGCAAGCCCATAGTTAATTACCCTCGATAAGTGAGAGAGAACTTTTTTTGATTAATTAGTGGTTAGATGCATATGTAGCGACATGTAGAGTTTTAGAATTTAAGATATGAAATTCATCATTTTAGCTTAAGCAGGATGGTTGGGGGGGAATGATGGCGTGCCGATCTAGATCATGGTCATCATCCCGGGTAGTGTGATCCTTGGTCTCAGGAGAGGTAGTGAGCCCAACTTTGAAGGATCCTCGCAACACATGGGTTATGTCCAAGAAATCTTTGGACTTGGGGTGGTGTTTGTAAGAGAGACAATCTTAAGTCTACACCCGAGAGGTTGTTTGCCTATCAAGTATATGATTCACAACTCAAGAAGCATTGGGGAGCATCTGGTAGGTCATAATATAATGGTGCCATGCTAAACCACCCACGAGGACTCAACTTCTTCATCTGTGGAGCCTATCGCCAAGCCACCAGCTAGAGACACGCCATGTCCTTACTGAGATTGATTGAGAGTGAATATAGCGAACACTTGATTTGACATTGGCTCCTTTGTGAGCTAGAGTTTTCAATTTGTCACCTGACAAACAAGCAAGAAGGGATGATTGTTTAGTTTAAGTTTTTAATGATAGAGTTTCATTTAAGCAATTTTTGATTGATATTTAAAAATTGATTAATTAAAATTTGTTTAAGAGTTTTAGATCAATTGCTTAGCTACTATGAGATTGATCTATCGCCACTGATAGAATCAATTTCTTACATATTTCACTGATTTGAAACTCTTATTATAAGTTTTTAGGTTTTGTTAACCACCAAGACTAAACCGAAGCAAGCTAGCATCCTCAAATACTTGAATTTATTGATAAGTGGATGATGAAAGAATTTGTGTAGTTTTTATTTTGAGTTATGAGATTGATATGATTTTACTTAATTTGATTTGAAAATTGATTAATTTGAATATGTTTAAGAGATTTAGATCTCAACTCTGCTAATAAGATTAGATCATCACCGACAAATTAATTTTTCGATATTTCACCGATTTGAAACTCTTATTAAGTTTTAGATTTTGTTAACATGATCAGACTAAATCGTGAAGCAACCCGCCAACATCCTCGCATTGAATTTTGCATTCAAAGAGTGTCTGATCATGGTGTATAGTAATCTTAGTTAATTTTATGTTTGAATTATGAGATTATTTTGCATTTAATTTATTATTTATTTCTTTCGCATTAAAATTTATACTTGAAATCTATGTGCATGTGTAGTTTATAGCTTAGATAATTTACCTAATTAGTGATTTTGTTGATTTTTCATAATTAGAATGAAATTCCTTGATTTTGATTAAAAGTCTTATGATTTTTTATAGATTAGATTTATATCTATTCTCATTTGCTGTACAAAGGGTTTATCCATGGCTTAAGAAGGCATTTTAGAGCCATGTGTTCAAAAGAGATAATTTAATTTTTATTTTAAGAAGAAGATTTATTCCTAAAAGTAGTTCTCATTTTACCATTCTTTTATTCAAATTTGTTTTCACCCTCTTTATTTCTTTCAACTTGATTTTCCCCCTATTTTATTTAAATTTGATATTCCCCTTTTTTTATAATTTGTTTTCCTCTTTTTAAATTTGATATTTTCCTCTTTATTTAAATTTGATTTTCCTCTTTTGTTTAATTTGATGTTTCCCTTTTTTAAATTTGATTTTCACCTCTTTGTTCAAATTTGATTTTGTCCAAATTTAATTTTCCTCCTCTTTTGTTTAAATTTGATGTCTCCCTCTTTATTTAAATTTGATTTTCCCTCTTATACTTCTTCCAATTTCTATAAATGAGGCAAGGAGAGTTGCCTATTTTATTCCATTTACTTGAAAGGTTAGAGCCAGATACTGAGAGGTTAGAACTTAGGGGCTTTTAATCCTTCAATAAATTTGTAAGTGATTTTCATATTTTTTTATTTTATTTGCTTTTTATACTGTTGTATATGTCGCTTTACTTTTTCTCTTCTCTTTTTTTTTTAAGCCACAATTGGTGGGATGGTAACCTGGAGATGGTCGATGATGGTTGATACTGAATCGATGGTATGATCTGGCGGCTCAACAATGGTCGGCAGATCGCATATTTTTATTGACCAATAATGACCAAATGAGTTACCGACTGGTGCGCTTACGAATGCCAGCAGAATAATTCGCGGCTTACCAGCATGAATGCCAGTGATAATCTATGAGGTTACCGAGATGGTCGCGATTTCACGAGGTGACCGACAAAGAAGTGTAGCGACGTTAAGAATGATCATGACGCGGCGAATTGCGATGGTGATGATTTTGATATATCCGGTGGACATTGAGGGATCAATGACGCCAACATAAGATTGAATTGAATCACCGGATTTTGACCATCCTTGTTTTGAGTGTGAAAATGACGAAGCATGGAAGATGTGAAGAATCTGCCGGTGATTTTGACCCATCCGGGTTGTTTACAGTGTTACCCAATGTTAGAAGGGAAGAGGTTGAAATGAATCCTGGATTTTGACCCATCCGTTGTGTGAAAGTGTTACCCGGATGTTAGCGGGAAAATGTTGAATTGAACATGAGAATTTTTGTCATCCAAGATTATGGAGTGTTACAATGCGCACATGTACGGGAGGCCAAAACCGCCGCTGGTTTTCATCCAAGGCTTGTCAAGTTGTTAAGGGAAGAGGAATGAATTCATGGAGGATTTTCGGCTCGAGGTTGTTGTCGCCGTTACCCAATGACGTTAACCGATGGATGAGGTCAATTGAACTGCTGAGAATTTTGACATTCGAGGTTGTTTGTCGTGGTGTTACCCAATGACGCAACCGTATGGAAGAGGTCAATTGAATCCGCCGATTTTGACCCATCCAGTCGAGAGCCACCGATGATGTTAACAGTATGAAAAGGTCACGGAAGTCCACCTGACCTTTTGCCTAGGTTGTTGAAGTCGCCGATGATGTAACGTATGGAAAATTATTTGTTTCAGCCAGCCAAAGTGCAGGACCTTGTCTTTCTTTCATTGGAGTTATTTAACGACATAATCAATTAGATATCCGTATCGATTTGATAATGAGAAGAGTTGCCCTGCCGACAAAACCGGAATGAAGTTTAATGAATTTTCATTCTTCGCTTTGCGCCCTTAAAAGTTGAAATGCTCCAATGGTGGTTTTGATCTTGTTGGAAACGTCATACAAGATGAAATAACAAGCTTACGATGTAAAACCGATGCTAAAAAAAAGGTAGAGGGAAAGTTTATTCTTGTTGAGAAATCCAAAGACACACAGATATTTAAAGAGTGAACAAGAAAAAGAATTTTTGAAAATCTAAAAAGAGGGAAAAATCACATCAAAATCTTCCACATATTTATTTTGAGTATGTTTTCATAATAGATTACAATTGTATATGAGAAGTGACAATAATCCAAAATCGACAACAACCATATAGTAATGTGAACGTCCGGATGGTGACTATAAGATGGTCATCGAGATCGACCACGTGAAGTGGGCGGGCCGTGGATCGCGCCGGTAATCAGATGATTTATCGACGACGATGGTTTCACGATGACCGTGCGATTCCATCAATGACAACCGGCGGCGAAGATTGAAGACGATAGATCGGTGGCGTCGACAACCGCTGGTTAACCAACAGGTGGTCGCCAATCGCCGCGGTGGCACCATTATTGAGGATTTAATTCTCCTCTTTGCTTGCCTCATAAAATAAGATGGCTATTTATGAGATCAGAGCGACGCTTAAATATATGCATCTTTGATCGGCTCAAAATGATTCCTTTGATCATAGATGTATTTGTCACTGTGTATTTGAATGCTCAAACAAGTCGAAATTGTGAGATCTTGTTAGATCCGCCGCCGACGCCGATTCAAAATACTCCATGTGAGAGCTATTTGGATTTAACCGATATCCCAAAATTTTAATGATATTTTATTGATCTACCGCTCTCAATTTCGATTACTTTCTTTTAACATCAAGATTCGTCGCCAATAATTTTTTATTCATATCAAGCGTATATTTTGATGATACTTGAAATAGAACAAAAGACAGGCTTCAATTACCTCGGCAATTTTTGGCTTTTATTACACCGTCTTTTCCCTTATTTGCTTGTTAATATGAAGAGTCAATGTCATTTATATTTTTGTATATGCTTTCTAAGATAAACTCAATCTCATATAATTGACACGAACTAATTTGACCTTTTCCAAAAAAAAAATAAATAAAACCTGCCTCTCAATTTTCATTTGATTATTTCACACGTCTCTCTCTCTCTCTATAAAATGTGAATGATGATAATATTTTTGATGTGATCAATATTAAAAATCAAGATATTATATAGATAAAAATTAGAGTTTAACTATTAGATATATAAATACATAAGAATTGTGTGATACGTATTATGATGGAGATACAGTGAATTCTCCTAACCTATTTCTGATTTTTTTTTTCATTTAGGATTTTCACATAAATATGTGTATTTTGTATATGCTTTTGTGAAAAAAAAAAAAAATTGCAGCCTAATTTTATTCCATTTCTCAAGGCTCGGCAGAAATATTTTTTTGGATATTTTTTTCGTTATGCCATGCAACATTTAACTTATAAAAAAGGCAAAATTGGATTAACTGATTCGAATATTGAAACCATGAAAATATAGCTATTTATTTCCATAATCAATCTTCAAAATATATTTGCTAGATTAATTTTTCTTAATTACTAATTTTAGTATTGGCTGGATCTTGGATGGATAAGAGGTCATGCTGTGGTTTAACAATGATATATTCTTATATTTTGCTCTTGTTTTTATCTGTATGAGCTTATAATATTTTTTTTTGCTGATAATACATAAATTTTATAGTCACCGTGAATAAATATTTCCTTGCCTGTTTATTTTTATAAAAATAATTTTGTCTGATTAAACTAGTCTGTGTGTATATTTTGTGAAGGTTCTAATAATATTACTTTATATTAAGCAATTGATAAGTCGTAAAAAATTAAACTACTTGTTAAGATAACTCTAATCCTACCTAATTACAAGTGTCGGCTACGTCCCTAAACCCTAATTAATTAATTCAAAAGAAATATTTGGATCTTTTATATGCATGGCATACATATATAATGTATTATACGTGTATTTTATGTAATCCAACAGTTTAGATATAATCTCAAGATTCAAATTTTATATTTATATATATATATATATATATATGTATATATATATATATATATATATATATACTGATTTCTGCTTGTCTTAACGGATATTATATTATTTTGTTAATCAAGAGGGATAGTATTTAAAAGAAAAGTCCTTGTCTTCTATCTGTTTAAACTTATATTTATTTTGCTGATGCCACATAAATTATCCTTTTGTTGTTCACACTCCTGTCCCATATAGTGTAATTCCAGTCGTGATAATAACAATATTATTATTATTTTATATTAAAAACTTAATATATCATAATAAAAAAACTACATTCTAAAATTAGCCTAATCCTACCAAATTAGAAGTCTCGTCCATGTGCATAATTAGCTCAAAAGAAGTATTTAGAGTTATTATATGTATGAAATATAATGTATTATACGTGAAACTTATCTAATCTTACAGTTCAAATTCATTTGAATATATATATATATATATATATATATATATATATATATATATATATATATATATATATATATATATTAAGTATGTATTTATTAGAGGTTGAGCTCAGCTATAGTTTGATCCGAGCTTTTAGGATTGTATTAAAACTTGAGTTGATTTGTAAAAATCCTATTCTAGCTTAGATCAAGCTCGGCTCATATTGAGATTATTATATTTATTAAAGAACAGCTCGTTTAATAAAATAAAAGAGGCTTCGAGGGCCCTTAATTGAGCTTCTTTACAAGTAGATTGTTTGAAAAATATAAATACTATATTAAATAAATATTTTTCAGCCTAAAAAAATAAACTTCTAAATGAAATTATTCATGAACAAGATTTAATTCAGCAATTTAATCGAGCTTCTTAATGACTTTGTAAACGAGTAGTAAACAATAGTTGTTTTGAATAGAAATAAATCAAACAACCAACTGTTTAAGCTTGTTCTTTTAACTTCATAATATTTATGAAAATATTCAAGATTATTTGATTAGTTAATTAAACAATTATGAACGTATTTTAATCGAGTCCATGCACGTATAGCTTCAGGAATACTCGGTTCATTTACAATGCTAATTATTTTCTAAATGAAGAATCAATATCATTTACATTTTTGCGTATGCTTTTTAAGAAAAAGTTTAATATGTGACATGAACCAATATGTACTTTTTAGAAAATAAAAAAATAAAAAATGACAGCTTAAAATGAATTTGATTATTTCACAGGTGCATGCACACATACACTCATACATACATACACACATACATAGATTCGATTCGTTTGATTAACTAGAGAGAAGCTAAGTATTTGGAGGTTTAGGAACACTTACTTTTTATTCGATTAAAGTATACATATACTTCTTGACAAGTCAATGAAGATAAATCAAGTCGATCCTTCATCAAGTCTGCTAAGCTTAAAGCTAGGACATAAGGAATTCTAAATCTCAAAACAAATAAACCAATTCCTCTACCAAACTCAACCAAGCATGAAGCTAGGGTTGGAGGAAACTCAAATATGCAATGATATAAAAGAAAGAGATCTTCAGCAAAGCCATTGCAGCAAAGAGAAGATGGTATAAGAACTTTTATCTATCCGACGTGAGCAATCAATCCTCATTTAGCATGTCTAAAATAAAGCATCATACTAATGACAAATCCTATCAAACAAGCTGCTTATGAAGTCGGCAATTTTCTCGGCCGCTCAAAGGGTCAACCAATTTTCAACAAACGCGACTCGCTCCATGCACAAATCATATTTGTTAGGGGACATTTGTTAACCTCCATGTGTGATACATCAGTCGAGTTGAGCTCAAAATCCAAATTCGACGAACCTTTGATGTAACAGCTCGCAAATCAAAGCTGAGATGTGCCAAACATTGTCAAAATCAGTCGAAACGACCTCCAATCAATGAAAGAACTTTGACATTGCATTCTAAACGTTCAAATTAGTCCGAATATAAATATTGTGTAATCTAACGATCAACCCATCAAGCGATCGAGCTGTTAATGCGCCGACGCGCATATCGGAGTCAAAAGGCTGTGACGATGCCCAAATGACCTCCGATTGACGAACGGACTTTTTCATTGCATTCAGAATGTCAAAATTGGCCAAAATATAAATATTGCACAATCTAACGATCAACAGAAGAAGCGATCAAGCTATCAATGTGCCAACACGCATATCAAAGTCGGGAAGCTGCGACGATGTTCAAACGACATCTGTTCATAAAATTGATTATGTTGTTAGTTTTGAAACATCAAAAATTACCACATGAGACTATCCACGCTTAGTTCGGATGAGTCTGTGCAAATGTCGAATGATCGGAAGTGACAACGTGAAAATCTAGGCTAAAGTATACTAAGCATCGCTAAAATTAGTCCAAATGACCTTCGATCGACGAACGGACTTCTTCATCGCATTCAAAACATCAAAACTGATCAGAATATAAACATTGCACAATTTGACGAGTAACCGATCAAGCGATTAAGTTGTTAATGTGCTGATGCGCATATTGGAGTCGGGAAGCTACGACGATGTCCAAACAACCTCCGTTCATGAAATTGATTACGCCATTAGCTTCAAAACGTCAAAAACTATCAAATGAGATTGTCCACGCCACTGAAAAAATGGTAAAAAATATTAATCTTCCCCTTTCAAAATACTAGATTGATACATATATTGATCATATAATGATGTCGCTAAATTCATATTAAAATTGATTAAATAATAAAATTGAAAAGCTTTAATAAATCTAACTCCTCCAACCTCACTTAACGCTCACCTGCTTTCTTCTCATTCCTCAATTCTTGAATTCCCATCCCAACTCAAGAAGTTCCTCCCCTGGGAACTTCGGTTCTCTCGTGATGCATAAGAACTAACTACTATTTGCCCTCACAGACTACCCTTTTAGAGCATGATCATGAAGCTTCCTCATCGTGAAGCAAATTAACTAGAAGAAGAAGAAGAATGTTGAGTGAGGCTCAGATCCATTCAATGACCCAAGGAATCCACTAAGAAGAGTATTCTACCCATAACAACTTTGATAATCTAAAATGGGTAAAAGGAATAGCTCTATGGTGAGGTGAAGTAGCTTTGACTCAACATCAAGCTCCACCACCATAGGAGACAACCTAAACATCAGAATACACAACGTTCTTAAAGTAGCCAAGGATAGGCTTAATGAAAAGAAAATTGAGGCCTGTGATTGAAAATACCGAAGCCATACCAAGGAGGTTGCCATCTCTTATGGTAACTAGTCATCGAGCCAAGTATGCTTCGTGCAGTGAGCATCAGAGTGTGACACTTGGACCATGGTCAAGAATCTCGCCGAAAGGTCTATGAAAGGATAAGCTGGTATGGAGGCCAAGGCCCCATAATAAAATTCTGAAGAAAGAAAGAGGTATGACATCTAATGCACACATTCAGAAATTCACACCATGGAGAATCCTCTAGGGGGTCCCATTATCGATAAGATTCACCCCCATAAGAGAAGGTTGACTTTGATCAAGTCCTTAATGGAAGAAGTTTGTTCTACATTGAACTAGAGATCCATTGGAAACGCCGATCAAAATGTGCAAGAAGAAGATATGAAGAGACACTATGGAAGTAAGTCATCTATGGTCAGATATAGATGAACTTTCTGCTCAGCATCATCAACAACATGAATCTAGGAGCTTGAACCTGAATTTGATGTTTATGAAGGAGAGTCTCACAAAGTAGAAGATGGATCTTCAATTCGAAAGAGAAGAAGAAGAAGATCAAAATGAGAAAGAGATCATGGTGTTGAAGTATTTATATGGTTGAACCAGAAATGATCAAGTACACTTTTATAATCATCCGACTCAGCCCAAACAATAACTGTCCTTGCAAATGCATAAGGAGAAGGATCAAGTTCTTCCCCGAAGATGAGCAAGGAGCGAACAACAAAGAAATAGAAGAAGAAAAAGAGGAGCCTGTACTTGTTGATGTCATGGCACTAGCTAGAGAGCAAAGAGAAATAAAATCAAATGGAAGTCAAAGATAAGAAAATTGCATACTTGGTACCAAGATGAATGATGATGGTACAAAATGAATATCATGATGGATATATGTAGAAGAATATCACATCAAATGTAGACCTATTTTGTCTCTAATCAACAGTAGCTAATAATACAACCTCTATACCACCGCTCAACTGTTCCTGCATATACACCTAGAGGAATGAAGTTAACCAACCTCTCTAGCCGATAATTCAAAATATGGAATACACAAAATAACCGCTCAACTAGAAATATAATTAATGAAAAGATAAAGGAGCATAGCTTCAAAGTAAACTGAAAAGTTAAGAGGGCCTTACCCAACTAATATGATCAAGTGTCATACCCAAAAAAAGGTTACTCGCCAAAATTTAATTTTAGTGGGCTTGGTAACCAAAAGCAACATCTACTTTAAGGCTACTTGTAACACAAGAGGGAATGATGTTTGCTTTTCCGTGAGTTCTGACCTCAACCTACTGAGTGGTATGCAGAATTGTTGAATGATTTGGTTAAAACCTTTGCTGAGTTAGAGACATTATTCATGAAGAGGTTCGCCAATGCAACCAAAAAAATAATAATTGCTGACCTTATCTTACTGAAAGGAGAAAAGATGAGTTAGTGATAAAATTCATAAGTCGTTGGCATAACCTAAGTATGAAATGTGGGCAACAATTGAAGAAGAACATGATCCAATTGCTAATGGGCAATATGGATGATAAAATGGCACCATTTTTATGTATGTCAATTACAACATTCCAAGACTTTTGATAGGGTGGCTAAATTTGAAAAGTTGAATCCCTAAGTCCAAATCTATAGATAACAAAAGAGAAACAAACCTTGACTCAAGAAGAAATGAAACTCATGCCCTTATAGCTCAAATGGTGAAAATGATAATATATAATGTGGATAAAGGAAAATAGCCAATGTACAATGATGATAAGGAAAGAAGCTTATTCTAATCCATACCAAAATTGGTATTGGAGGCAATGATAAACCTCACTTTTCCAAGTGGTGGAGAGTCCAAAATAAGCAACAAGAGATGATGATAAATGCGACCATCTCTTAAGGAAAAGATGAACAAAGATATTCCTTTAGAAGAGACAGTGTGGCTAAATTATTTTGACAAGCAGTCAAAGCTGGTCTACAATTACTAAATTAAAAGGCTGAAGAAGTTGATCAAGTCAATAATCCAAATTACTGTCCCTATCATCGATGATCAGTCCATCCTATTGAAGATTATTATGTCTTCAAAGATTGGCTAGAAAGGAAGTATCAACGAGGTGATTTTACATTATCCGATAGTGTTCTAGTCAACCCAAAAGAGAGTCTACAAGGATGATTATGTCCTCTTTTGTATCATCCATTAAAGATAAAAAGAAAGAAAAATCAGATTGAAGAATGGGAAACAGTAGTCTCTAAGAAGACCATAAAAATGTTGAAACAACTAAAAGACATCCCTAGTGTTAAGTGAAAATAATCAATTAAACCTATATTGGACTTAAAAGAGATGCCTAAACCAAGTATTCTCAATGATTTTGATAAGGCTACTTCATCACAAAGATGAGAGCAGCCTACTAAACAAGCCTCATAAATCAAAGAAGCCGACTAAGAAAAAGAAGATCAAGAAGAGAACTACAACTCAAAAGATTATTAATAATTTAGAGCAGTATCACACCAAAGAAGCAACCATTTAGGCTTGCGACTTTATGCCTAAACTTATTGTTGAATTGATGAAGAAGATAATGGTGAATCTTGTTTAAGAGAGACATGTCAAATCATTTATGTGATATGTTCTTCAACATCGCTTACTCAAAATGACAAGGGTAGTCGACTGACCAACCCATCAAAATTCTTATCAGGAAAATAAGAAGAGCCTGAGAAGTTAACATCTCAATTTTGTTTAATGACTCAACAAAAAGATAATAGTTCAGATGAAGATTTATGTTTCGATGGAGAAGAGTCAGACTCATCGACATATCACATGAAATGTATGTTGAAAAATGAGTCTAGACCTTTTGGTCAATCATCCAGAATAAGAAGTGAATTTGAAGAAACTACCTTTTCAGAAGAATCTGACCAAAATAAGGTGACTCAAGTTCAGTTGAGAAGTGGTAAAGTTTTATCACCATCATCAAGAAAGAGAAATGCAAATAAAGACAAAGACAAATAAATTGAAGTCAACAAAGATATCATCTCAAAAAATCTTAGAATAAAACCTAAATCAAGTGAAAAGATAAATTATAATATTCTATCACATCTAGAAAGATCCTGCACAATATGAGGCTCTCTTAATGTCAAAAGACCTGAAACTTTGATACATGCTCTCAAAGATTGGAGAGTTATGAAGCTTACTTTGCCAAAAAAATGATCAATCATTGCAAACTCAAGATCTCCCAATAATCATATTTCAAGAAGATCTTATGTTGGGAACAATGGATCAACCATCCTCTATATGTTACTAGAGAGTGATGGCATCTTAATCAAAATATTGATTGATCGTTCTTCTATCAATCTTATGAGTCAAAAAGCATTAAGAGGATTATCACTTGATATCCAACATCTTGGGAGAGATAAGTTGATGGTTCATGGTTTCAATGAGAAAGGGCAGAAAACTCTGGGTTCTTTTATTCTCCGCTCAAGTTTTGAGATTTATATAGCCAAGTTTCATGTAATCGATGTCGATACATCATTTAGAGCTCTTTGGTCGCCATGGTCGCATGAGTATGGCATGGTCCCATCAACTATGCATCGCTGTATGAAGTACCTAAAAGATGGAGAAGAGTTCGTAATTGGTAACTACAACCATTCTCCATCCATGAAGCAAAGATCTGAAGATGCAAAATATTTCATCCCTAAAGAGCCTGCTAACAAAGCCTCTTGAAGTGGTATCCACTTCAGAACCAAAAAAACAATTTAAGGTGAAAGAACATAAGCAAAAAAAAGAAAGAAGGCGACTCTAAAGCACTTGATTCTACACCTAAATCAAGAAAATTAGTTCCTCATTTGGGAAGTGACACATAAGAAGAAGAATATTCGTCAAACCTAAGAGAACTTATAAGCTTTCAAGAAAGGCAAAGTATGAAATAAGTGATTGATGACTATGACTTTGAATCTACTTATGAAATAGAGTTGATGGTCGCATCAAGAAGGATAGCTCATTTGGCGGTCGAGGACTCCTTCAAAATTATACCCATCCCTCAACAGTACTTCAAAAAAATTACTCCACCGAAGGTTCATAACATTGAAGAATTGATAACATTCTATGTATTATCGCTGCGTGAGAGTGGTAGAATATAAACTCTATTTTACAAATCTGAAGAGTCTCAGCCTCACAATTTTGATACCTACTCAACATGAAAATTCGATGAGATAGTGCCAACAAGAATACCAATATACTATATCCAAAAAATTATAAGAATGATGCATAAGTTTGAAATTCATATTGAACTACTAAACATAAAACTCAAATCTTTAACAGATGTGGAGCCAAAGAAGTCCTCAAGCATCATGAAGAAGTGATAAGTTTATCACTAAAGGTCTTGGGTTCATCCACAAATCTCATCAAAATAAAGTTTATTATAATGTAATAGAAGTCGAGATCAAAAAATAAAGTGATGAAGAAGATGATCTCATGAAATTCTTCTTACAAATGATGAAGAAGTGGAAGCAAGCACCAAGAACTCAAGATGGTGGACAAATAACTACTATGGATGAACTCAAAGAAATCAACCTAGAGTTGAGGATGATCCTCCCAACTTTCGCCCCTTCTACTGATGAGAAAGTTGAAGAGCTAAAATGCTACTTTGTGAATTGTGATTGCTTTGCCGATATATTATGAAATGCCGCTTATCCCCGATATACAGTTCATAAACTATCATTAAACCATGTAACACAAGCAAGCTCCTGAATGAGATTAAGAATAAATAATTGCAAAACTAAGAAGCATAACAAGCTTCATCCGGAGGAGAAGTATGCATTGATAGCCAATATTGTCCCAGTTAGGAAGAAGAACGGTCAAATCCGTGTCTACATTGACTTCCGGGACCTAAATAAGGCATGCTCAAAAGATGACTTTCTATTTACAATATTAGAATTACTAGTGTACAATACTTCAAACTACGACATGTTCTCATTTATGGACAGATCATCAAGATATAATCAAATAAAGATGACACTTGAAGATGAAAGACATACATCATTCATAACACTTATTGACATCTATTGCTACACGCCATGCCTTTTTGAAAAAAATGCCGGAGCTACATACCAAAGAGCCATGACATATTTTTTTGATGAGTTGATTCACCGTAGGAATGTTATGTTGACGATTTGATGGTGAAAAGCTTAAATCATGAAAATCACTTTGAAGACTTGAGAATTGTATTGGAGAGAATCATAAAATATAATCTCAAGATGAATCCTCCAAAATGTGCATTCAGAGTGTCCTTTGGAAAATTTCTCGGGTACATTGTACGTCATAGAGGAATTAAAATTGATCCTGCTAAAATCAAGGCAAATGCCGAGATGCCTCCACCGAAGAGTTTGCATCAGCTCCATTTTTTACAAGAACAGCTTGCATTCATCCATCTATTTATATCAAACCTATCAGGGCACTCTCAACCATTTGCAAAGTTGATGAAAAGGGATGCTCCATTCAAATGGGATAAAGAGTGCCAAGAAGCCTTCAATAATATTAAAAGCTACCTGTTAAATCCACCAACTTGCAGACCTACTCTGGGAAACCCTCATTCTATACACATGCATTAGAAGAGTCCCTTGAGCATTATTGGCACAACACAATGAAGAAAGTAAAGAGAATGCTCTTTATTATATCATAGATTGAGAGCAAAATGAGATACTCTGAGAAGCACTATTGGCATTGATCTTTGTCCAAAAACTTCATCATTATATGTTATCTCACAAGATTACCCTCATCTCAAGGATCGATCTGCTAAAGTATTTGATGACAAGACCATCATTGACAAGTCGCTTAACAAGGTGGGCATTATTACTTTTATAATTTGATATCACATACGCTGTAGAAAGAAGGACAAGTCTTAGAGATTTTCTTGTCGCACATCCCATCCCCGGACTCTTCTCTTAACGATGATTTTCCGATGAGCAAATTATTCATGAAAGAGAAAATCACAAAAGAAATGTACTTTGATGGAGCCTCATCGATCAAACAAGTCCAACCTCTAAATTTCCCAAGGCAAGAGTAGAATCACATCTTCATAACACTAAGGAGGGATAATGGTGATCATATGGGTTGACCGAGCCAAGAACTAACAATGAAGTTGAGTATGAAACATTGGTGGCAGGTCTTGAAAAAGTTATTTTCATAGGCATTCAAAACTTGCATATTTTTGGTGATTCTCAACTTATTATAAATCAAATACTTGGCATCTATAAAATCAACAAGCTTGAGTTAACTTTCTATCACAAGCGAGTTCTTGAGCTTATGAAGCAAATACCAAATATCACATTAACTCGAAGTCTCGATCCAGAATAGCAAAAGCATTGCTTAAAATTAGCTAAGAAAATGACAAGTATGAATGGTGATTATCATGATATTTACTCAACAAAGTTCTAGAGCAACAAAGTATCAATCCCCATAGGTAGAGGGGTTATCAAACAGTAGGATGCGACCAAAGTTGTCCTCATACTCCTCAAAATCAACAAGGAATTATACCCAGAGAGCTAATGATATTGCTAAAAGTAGTGGAAGCCTTTTATTAGAAGAGTCACATGATTGGAAACCCTTCATAACTACTTTAAAGAAGGAAATTACTAAATAATAAATCACTACCAAATCAAGAAAGAGAATACTATGCTTTCATCAACAACACTTTATATCGTAGATCCTTTGAATAAATGTGGCTACGATGCCTAAATGTATATGAAGCTAGCAAAGTGATGGTTGAAGTTCATGAAGGACTTTATGGTGCACATCAGTCAGGTCCCAAGATGGCAGTAAATATCAAAAAATGGGCTACTATTGGCCATTTATGGTGAGAGACTGTATTAATCATGCTAAGAGGTGTCATGAATGTCAAGTACATGGGAATATAATCCATCAACCTCCAAACTACATTAATAATAACATCTTAGCCATTCAATGTTGGGGATATAATTGGACCAATTGATCCACCATCGTCATTGACACGCTTCATCCTAGCAAGGAATCGATTATTTCTCTAAGTGGGTTACCCATTTAAAGAAGTTACTGATCGAAAGTGATCAACTTATTTCAGCATAATGTGGTCTATAGATTTGGAGTGTCAAATAATCTTGAGCACGCCTTTCAAAAGTGCAAAGATTTATAGATTCTGATCGACATAAAATTGATTGCGATATTCTTCAATATATAATCCAAGAGCAAATGGTTTGGCGAAGCTTTCAACAAGACATTGGTCAAATGCTCAAGAAGATCCTCACTAAAAATAAGAGAGAATGACATACCAAACTAATATAGGTGTTATGGGCATATCGAATTACCTACAAGACGCTGACTAAAGCCACTCCTTATTCATTAGTATTTGGAACTGAAGTAATTCTTCTGCTCAAAGTTGAGTTGTCTTCACTTTGAATAGCCATCCAATAACCTAACCAAGATCAAAATGCTCGTTTGAGAATGGAGGAACTCAACGTGCTTGATGAAGTTAAATTGCAAGCTCAACAAAATCTGAAAGTCTATCGAGCAAAGATGTCCAGGGCTTTTGACCATATGGGTGCGCCTCAAACATTCCAAAAGGAGAATTGATCTTGGAGAAGACCAATTATTCTTAATCAAAATTTGGTAAATTCAAATTTTTAATTGGGAGCCTTTTGTCATTAAAAAAAAGTGTATCAAGGAGGGGCATACCAACTCACACTTAAAGGGTGAAAGATTAATGCCACCAATTAATAGTCGTTACCTAAATAAGTATTATACATGATAAATATATTCTCAATGTATAATAGAAATCACCCTACAAGACAGGGGGAATTTTTTTAGTATATCTTTTTGGGTTGATATCGTGTTTCATACCGAGATCCCTAAATAAATATACTTAGTCAAGATGAAAAAACTTTTTTGTGAAAATTCCCCTATTACACAGGGGGCATTTTTTAGATTCCTATACATAGATGAAATCAGTGTTACACGTTAAAACCCTCATAAGATCAAATGTATAAGTTTATACATTGATTTATCTTCTTAAATTATTTTAGAGCTTTTTCAAAGTGCTTTAGAATTTCTCCTGTAAGATAGGGGATATTTTATATATTTAGCTAAGTTGAAAGCGTGCTATAAGATGAGATCCTCAAATATATTCTGATTCAGGTTGACATCGAGCTTTATGTCGAGATCCCTGAATATATCCATAATTATTATTGTTAAGTTGTAGGCTCTTGTAAGGAAGACAATTTATTTCTACGCATGAAAAGACAGCCATAAATATCAAAAGTTTATCTCCTAGATTCACTAAATTTTGAAGATCAAGTTAGAAGAATTTTCAATTTTGGATGCTTCAATCAACTGAGTTGAAAAAATATCAACCTCTACATCCTGAAGTCTAGGACACGGGTGGGTTCTAAAGGTCGAACTCAACAAGCCCACAAATGGCCGAGTTGTTGACGCTTTCCTCACTCAACAAGCCATAAGAAAAGGCTACAATGAAAGAGCCCCCGTTCATTAGTCCGATGGCCAAATCACCAACCTCTCACAGCTTAAGTTAAAGACTCGAGTAGGTTCTAAAGGTCGGACTCAACAAGTCTATAAATGGCCGAGTTGTTGATGCTCTCCTCACTCAACAAGTCATAAGAAAAGGTCGTAGTGAAAGAGCTCCTGTTCATCAGTCCAATGATAACAGTTGTTCAATCTCAAATCAGATTCAGCTCAGTAATTACAAGCAACCAAAATCCAAGAGATCTTTCTACTTGATCGATAGACCAAGACCATCTGAGGAAACTCTCAATTCAGAGCAGCCTCAAATCAGTCTTTATATTACATGCAGGGTGATATTTTAATATATTCTTAAATGATCTGATCAAGCACAAAAGCACATATCAAAGCCAATCTCCTCATCAAGTTCGTCAAAGCAGAAAGCACAGGATCGAGGAAGCAATTCCATAGTTCATACAAAGTCAATGACCGAACTAAAGGAATTTTGTGGTTATTCGGTCAGTTAAAGCACACATTGCTAGACTGATAACTCAACATTGACCCTATATAAGCGAGGAATGCGTACCTTCAATGATTTCAGCAAAGCACATGACTTAGGGTAATACACACTTCCAAGTCAATGAAGACAAATCAGTCAATCCTTCATCAAGTCGCTAAGCTTAAAGCTGGGGCAGAAGAATTCAAATCTCAAAATAAATAAACCAATTCTTCCACCAAACCCAACCAAGAGGGTTGAGGAAACTCAAATCTGTAATGATATAAAAGAAAGAGATCTTCAACAAAGCCATTGAAGTAGGGAGTAGATGATATAATAACTCTTATCTATCTGACATGTCGATTCTAATAAATTGGTCAATCCCGTCATTTAGCATGTCTAAAATAAGACATCATACTAATGACAAATCCTATCAAACTTCCATAAGCTATTGCAATTGAAGTTGAAGTGATCTAAGTTTTGTGGCGAGCCTAAAGGGTCAACCAGTTTTCAACAAATGCGACTCGCTCGATGCATGAATCACATTTGTTGACCTCCATGCATGATACATCAGTCGAGTCGAGCTCAAAATCCAAATTTGTGACCATTGATTATGACTCATAAATCGAGATGCAAACATCAGATCGGTCGAAATGACCTCCCGATCAATGAACTTCGCCATTGAATGTTGAAATTGGTGAGAATATAAATATTGTATACGATCAGCTAAGCTATCATATCGCGACACATATCGAGTCATACGACAATGCCCAAATGACCTCTGATTGATGAATGAATTTTTTCACCGCGTTCAGAATGTCGAAATTGGCCAGAATATAAATATTGCACAATCCAACGATCAACCAAGCAAGCGATCGAGCTATCAATGTGCCAACGCATATATCAGAGTCGGGAAGCTGCGACGATGTCCAAACAATCTCTATTCATAAAATTGATTGCGTCATTAGTTTTGAAATGTTGAAAACTACTAAATGAGGCCATGCTTAGTTGACAAGTTCAAAATCGAGCGATCGAAAGTAATATAATCGGTCAATCCAATATCACAAATCATCAATCTCCGATTTATAAACGTACTTCTCCATTTTGTTCAAAACATCGAAACTGATCAGAATATAAATAATTGCATAATTTGATGAACAACCAATCAAGTGATCGGTTTGTCGATATCCGTATATCTAGTTAGGAACGCGATGATGTCATCCGTTCATGAAATTGATTGTGGCGTTAAAAACGTCAAAAACTACCAAATAATATCTACACTCAATTGGTGAATCTGAAAATCGATTACGCGCATTTTAAGACTACCCATTTGATGTCAAAATGGCCCTATGGAAATTTGTCCTAAATTGATATATATATATATATATATATATATATATATATATATTGATCATATGATGTAATGACGTAAAATTCATATTAAAATTGATTAAACAATAAAAAATGTTATTAAAAGGCCTAATAACCTAAATCCCTTCAACCCTCAACCGGCCTACCACTCCCGATCTCCCCTTCGCTCAGTTCGGTTTGCACACTCTCGACCCTTGCACGATCCCAAGCGCACGATCGAAGCCTCCCCTCCCTCGATCTCCCTGGTTCTCTAGTCCGACCCGAGCCCTTCAACCGCACAAATCGCTCCCACCTTCCTCCTTCCTCCTCCTTCAAAATCGAAGGGTTCCCTCAACCGAAGGAGACTTTTCTTTTCCTCATCTCCGATTGAAGCGAAACCGAAAGTTCTTCCCATCCATCTCCCCTTCGAACCGCAAGGAAATAGTAAGCTTTCCCCCTTTCCATTTTTCCTCCTTCCCTCAGTTCTTCCCATCCGAAAATGCCTTCCATTTCCCTCATTTCTTCCCATCCGAAAATGCTTTCTTCTCCTTCCCTCATTTCCTCCCTAGCCGAAGCAATTCCCCTTTGCCGAAATCTGAAATTCCTCTTTGCCGAAATCTACAATTCCCCTTTGCCGAAATCTACAATTCCCCTTTGCAGAAATCCACAATCCTCCTTGCCGATCATTACAAGTGCGCAGAAAAATAAGTATGTCGATCATTACATCTTTAGCGATCAGATTTTCAAATTTCTCTCTTATTGGGAATATCTATAGGTGTTTTTGCCTATAAAAAAATATAACTAGATCTAAAATTCCCAAAGGGAATAAATCTCAGTAATGTCTCTACTATTCCATTTTGTACGAAAATTACGATATTTTAAACTATACTCTTTTCCTTCAATTGTTGAGAGGTCGATGGTGAATTTTCGGAGCCCACATTAACGACTTTGTAAACGAGTAGTAAACAATAATTTTCTTGAACATAAATAAATCAAACAAGCAACTATTTAAGCTTGTTCTTTTAGCTACAAAATATTTATGAAAATGTTCCTGATTATTTGATTAGTTAATTAAACGATCATGAACATACTTTTTTTAGTAAATGAACCAGTGCTCGTTGAGCTTCTCAACTTGTCGATTAATGCTGGATTCATGTTTGTTCACATTAATAAACAAACAGTTTGAGCTTTTTTACTGGATGTTAAATAATGAGCATTTTTATCTTCTTCACTTTGTTTATGTTCATAACATCTCGTTTATTAATGACAAATAATTTATTAATTAATTGATATTAAATTTGATAATAATTCATATTTAAAATATAAGTAAATATAACTTATAATTTTTTTTAATTATATATTTAATAAAATATTATAATTTATTAAATTTACTAGTATAATCTATACAAATATATGATATATTTAATTAAATTTTATAAAATATAATTAATATTATAGTTTATAAATTATAAGATAAATACACAAAAAAATAAAGAAACTCATATTAATTATTTAAATATTTAATTAAAGTTAATAAATTTTTTATTTAATTTATAAATGATGAAATGGTCCAAATGGATAACTATAATATTAATTATATTTTAATTATATATTTATATCATATGCCTCCCTACCCTTCTCGGTTCATCCAAATTAAAGCAGTTCATTTACCCTAGTCATTTGTCAGGCTCGCGTTTTTTCACAGATTTAAACTTTTCGCATTTTAACGCCCTTACTCAAGCTCTATCGGTTCGTGAAGCGAAACTTGAAATCAAGCATCGACTCAGTAGGCATTCACTTTCGTCTTCTGACTTCAGATTCTCTCTTCTTTTCAATTTCATTCGATTCAAGGTAAATGAGAAACTGAACCGTCGTTTATCTTCTTCTTACTTAGGCCTCTCTTTTTTCTCTTCTTCTTCTTAGGTTCTTCTTTGTCTCTCTCTGGGTTCTATTGCTTGTCTGGCGTCTAATGCTCTATCACTGTTTACTTGTATCTAATGCCTGCTTGATATGCTTTCGTTGATAATAGAGTTCTTATGCATTGATTGATTCTAGGCTTGGTTCTTTCTTGAGTCTTGACAATATTATGATTTTGTGATCTTTAAATATCCATGGAACTATCATAATAGTAATTTTCTATAATAATATATATGCGACTTGTTATAGTTGGAGAGGGTTTCATTTTTTAACTACTATTTCACTTTCTTTTTTTTTTTTTTTTTGTGCTTTTATGAGTGTGATTCCCAGCTTCATAGCCCTTTATTTTTATAATGCACCAAGGAATATTAGTAATACCAACTTGATTCTATGCTAGTGTCATAATATTATGATGTAAGCCTTGTTCTGCATTCTCAGTTTCTTTGATTTTGATTTATTATTTTGTTTATTTGGTGGTTGTTCTCATGTATTTGTTAACTCAAATATTCTTGGATATTTTGTGTTTGACTTATGTCAAAATATTCTATTTGAGGATTTCAATTTTGATTATTTGTTATAGAAAAAAAGTTATGGAGACATTGATGGAAGTGATATAGAAAAAGTTATGGATCCCTCCATTTTATTAAATTTAATGTCTATCTTTCATTGGAAGGCCACTAGCAAGTGGCAACCTAAAAGATAGATTTTTTTTTAAAAGGCAATGATTATATCTTTTTTGCTTCATTTAGTGCAACTTAGTTGATGTAAGCTCTATTTGGTCTTTGATATTCTTCTAAATTGGGTTTATTTTAATTTGGATTATAGTTTGTTTGTATATATATATATATATATATATATATATATATATATATATATATATCAAATTTGGCTTTTAGTGGTGGAATGCAAACAGTTAAAATTTTCAATACTATCTAAAATGGCTTGTGATATGCTATCAATACTAACATTTGCATGAGTCCACTTTCTCTTTGGCGAGTTATAGATACATATCATCCTTAGTACAAGCGCTCAAATTCTTATGTGTGGAAGTGATTGGTTTAGAATTATTATGGGATTAAGAAAAATCAATGGTATGTTGTTCATTTTATTTTTAAGTTGATAATATATTTATAGTAAAAGAGTTATATTAATTATGTTTTATTTAACAGGATAAAGAAGACATCAAAGTCATTAATCTTTCTTAAGAGTCTTAGAAGGTGATATTATAAAATTTTTGTTGCAACCATTCAATGTAAAGAATAGCTTCATGCTATTAATCCACTAAATATATGAATGATTGTATATTTTTGGGAATAACTATTATCAAGTTTTGAATAAAACAATGAATATTTTTGAATCATTATGAATAGGTGTTTTCTGTTAACCATTTTTTTGAGACAAATAATATATTTTCACTCTCGATGAATTTGAAGACTTTTCTATTTGAGAGGTTGATAGAAGCTTGTTATATAATACTTTATATCTAAGTATGCACTCTTTTATTTTTGAGTTTTTTTTCTTCAAATTAAGTTATTTATTATTTTTTTTTTGTTACAGGTGTCTTGTTTTAGAGAATTCATGTTTGAGCAACAATAAGTTATGTTACACAAATTTAATTATCTATTTTATATTTTTTAAAGGTGTTATTGTTTTTATTTTTTTTATAAAAAAAAAGTATTGTGTCTTCTTAGTTTTTTAAAAGTCACATTTATTTTAAATAATAATCGATATATTTATATTTTAAAAATGACCAGTGTGTCAACTTCTTTTATAAATTTATATGCATCATAAAATTTTAAATAGCTCTTGATTTTATGTATGTTTTAGTCAAGTTTTGAATAGAACAATGAATGTTTTTGAATCATTATGAATAGGTGTTTTCATGTTAACCATTTTTTTTCAGAAAAATAGAATATGTTTTCACTCTCTTATGAATTTGAAGCACTTTTCTATTTGAGAGATTGATAGAAGCTTGTTTCATATATAATGCTTTATATGTGATGCACTCTTTTATTTTTGAGTTTTTTCTTCAAATTAAGTTATTTATTAATTTTTTGTTACTGGTGTTTTGTTTTAGAGAAATTCGTGTTGGAACAACAATAAGGTATGTTACAAATTTAATTATCTATTTTATATTTTTAAAGGCCGATTGTGTCTTATTTTTTTTATAAAAGGCCATTTGTGCCTTAGTTTTTTTAAAAGTCATATTTATTTTAAACAATAATCGGAAGTGCTTATATTTTAAAATGACGATTATTATCTTCTTTTATAAATTTATATGCATCATAAAATTTTAAATATTGATTTTATGTATGTTTTAGTCAAGCTTACCCTTATAGAATTTTTTCATGATTTATTTATTTTAAGAATCTAGATTTTTATATTGTGTGGAGAACTTAGATCATGATTCATTATATGAGATTTAAGAAGTAATCCAACCAAAAAATTAGAGAAAATTTTAGAACTCATTTAAAGCTTATTCATTAACTTGATTATATAATTGTTCATTTATTTCAAACAAGCCAAGTACAATTCAAACGACATAGATAAAATTAAGCAAAAAGCTTGATCCATGCGAAGCTCGCTCAACTCAAGCGAACACAACTTATAATTTATCAAGCCAAGTCAATCAATAAATACTGCTCTCGATTACAACCCTATTTATTCGAAGTTTATGCACATATAGCTTCACGAATACTCGGTTCATTTATAGTGCTAATTATTTGCTAAAATGAAGAATCAATATCATTTATATTTTTGCATATGCTTTTTACGAAAAAAGTTTAATATGTGACATGAACAAATATGTACTTTTCCAAAAATAAAAAATAAAAAAATGAAAGCTTAAAATTCATTTGATTATTTCACAGGTGCATACACACATACACACATACATAGATTCGATTCCTTTGATTAACTTGAGAGAAGCTAAGCATTTGGAGGTTTATGAACACTTACTTTTTTATTTTATGACTGTCTTTCTTAATGTTTGTTGAGGTTTAACATAAAATTTTTTTAATATTCAAAAGGATTACTTTATAGTTATTTGGTTGAGAGCTTTACAAATTCATGATTTTGCATTTTTTTGTTTAGTTGACAAAATGTAATGTAAAGAATCAAGTTTGGATGCCGACTAGAGTGCGGTCTGCGGCCGTGGCGGCTATGTGAGCGTCTGACGGGCGTTGGCGGCGGAGGCGATCTTGGCGGTGAAAGCTCGGCGGCATGCATCACATCACTTTTATTATGTATTTGAATTTGTTTGGCAAATCAAAAACCTTTTTGTATTTGAAATGACCTAATTTTACTTTTCTTAACAACTAAATGTTGAAAGTATATATTTAATGATTTAATTTCAATGTATTAAAACAATTATTATTTGTATCTAAATTATTATGAGAATAGTCGCTTAATGACATCATGATAGATAGTAAATTATTAAGACATTATACATATTTAAATTTTATTTTTAAGATACTTAAATTACTAATTATATTTTAAATCATGCTTATTTTAAAAAAAATTTCTTGGAAGTTTCGAAAGGATATAAAAGCTGGATATGTTTCGATCAAAGAGGACAAATACAATAGGACTTTGTTTGGAATCGCTCAATGCACGGGTGACCTTAGTGAAGCTGGGTGCAATTACTGCTTGGAGAAGGGGTTGGAGGTTTATGTCAGTGGATTGCAAAGATCGTTTGGGATGCTATCTGATCAGTAGCTGCTGTATGTTTAGGTATGAGATTTACAATCTGTTCCGCGAGGCTGATGAACCGAGCCCAGGCCCTGCTCCCTCTCCATCTGCAATTTCTCCTCTGAATGTTTAATCAGTCTGCAGTGTTATTTTCTTGTATGAATAAGATGAATGCTTAATTGCAGTTCTTGGATGCAGCGACTTATAAGAATTATCAATTGTTAACTTATTGTGATTTTAATAAAGATGAGAGATGTATTTGAATTTGAGTCTATATAATGGAAGAAATATTTTTGAGGTAAATCTTGAATTATTTATTTCGTACGTGTGATATTATCTACTGTAATCGTACGGTAGATGGAGTTTATCATTTGTTTTTGATTAGTTTTTATTGCATGTTATTTCTTAACTTCATTTAAAAATCCAGCACTCATTTAAATAGTTGAAAAGAGAATAAAAATTTCAAATTTTAAAAATCGTAGAGAGGAAAAATCAGCCTATCTTTGGTAAAATAATCCTATATATCTGCTTAGATCAGTTGAAGTCTTCCCATGTGAGATTATAAGATTATATGTGAAATCACGATAATGAATTCCATTTCGAGGTTAAACAATTCTGAGATTTATAATGATTTTTTGGTACCGGTTGGCGGCTCGATAATGATCAACATAGTGGTAACTTGACTTATCTCTCCTTTCTCCTAAGTTGCTTTAACTCCTCTCCTCATGACAAAAATGGGTCATTTATAAGATTAAGAGTATTTTGGTCATTGTATTTAAACTCTCAAAATATTTCATTGACGATTATGATTCATTTTGATGTAGATAGTTATTTGGTGATTTGACCATACAAATGACTTTTTGATCTTGAATTTGTTGGATTCTCTCATCGGTCGATTCGGTATAAAGCGTCAAATTTGGAAGTCGTTTAATCATTCAATTAGTGTCTCGAAGTCATATATAACTCTTGAGATTAATTTGAGCTAATTTGTGTTTGATTTAACTCGATTTTAGTGTTGTTGGACTTATATCACTGAGTTGTTTAATAAGATTGTATCCATGCTTAATTTATAAATTTTAGAGAGATATATTATTTTCCCTCTATTTTTTAATGATAAAACTTATTTCATTCAAAAATATATTAATTTTTTTAAAAATAAAATAATTTTAGCTAAAAATTATTGTGATTTATAATTATATGTGTTATGTGTATTAATTAATTAATTTATTAACTAGTTATTAATATTTATTTTATTTTATTATATATATGAAGTGATATTTTCCAGAGTATATATATTATAAAGTAGCTAAAAATTCATCTTTTTTTTAAAGAGTATATATATTTTTTAATGAGGAATGAAGAGTTTTTTTTTTAATTTATTTTTTAAAAGAAGATGAAACATTTTTATTTTATTTTATTTTATTTTTAAAATTCTTTAAAGAATTTGAAGAGTTTCTTTTTCAAGCATAAATATTCCCTAAAGGATAATGAAAAATTTGCACATTACTTTATTTTCTTTTGGTAGCCTCCCGACTTATTATAGATAATGACCTTCAGCTCCTTCTATCTGTTTCAACTAACTTTGTTAATGCATAATTAGGTGCTTCCATTTTCTTCTCTTTGGTAGCCTTCACTAACCAGTATAATGGGTGACCCCTCAGCTCTAGTTCTCCCATCTGGGACAACGACTGATTAGTAGCATCCAATTGAGCTCAATGTGCTTTCTCTTCTATGGTAGCCTCCACTAACCTGTATAAAGGTGACTTAGGCTCCAATTCTCCGATCTGGGTTTCAAAACTGACGATTAAGCGCATCCAATTCAAGCTCCAATGTGCTTCCGCTTTCTTCTTTTTAGTAACCTCTACTGACCTATATAATGGTGTCAACCCCCCTTGCAGGCTCCAGTTCTCCCCGATCTTGAAGTTTCTAATTGACATGATTAGGCAGCTCGCATCCCGAATTCAGGCTTACGTGTGCTTTTATTCCTAAAAAATAGAGAATATTTTTATGGGTGAGCATCCTTTCACATATATCATAATATCTAAAGATTCCCAAGCAAATCTTGCACAACATGATGGGTTGCGGAAGCATCGAGACGAGATCACGATGCACTATCAAGTGATACTTTGATAATCTTGAAGAAGTTTTATTTTAAATGATTTAGTGGCCATTCCTCCTAAAGAATGCACGAGTTTTCTCCTCGTCATACCTTACTATTTATGAGATGAGCTTACTTGCGGGTCTTCCATTTCCTTTGGCTCCTGAGCTGATCATCATTTTATCGGCATTTGAGATTTATTTATCTCAATTTTTATTCTTGAGCTATGACAATCATTATTGTGTTGATTATTTTCTTTAAAATGAGTAGTGTGACGCTTACTCCAGAGGTTTTGGCGAAGATGTGTAAATTCACTTGTGATGTGCATTGTCGAATATCTTGTAGGAGTAAATGGTTGGATTTTACCATAAAAGATCCTCCAAGAAATTAGGTCAATAGATTTTTTTTTATAAAAAATGAATAGGGACTTCTTGAAAAGTGAGGAAAATTGAAAGAAATATCCTCCTCCCAAGTAACTAAAGAAGATATATTGAAAGTTCTTAACATTGTGAAAGTCAAAGATCTTCGATATGAGACCTGTTATATTAATCAATATGTGAAGGACGAATCCTTATTCAAAGTTGGCCTTTCAATTCAAACTGGGAGATCCAATGCTCTTATGTTGAAGAAGTCTGATAAGGGTAAGGAAAGATCTAATCCCGTTCCCGTAGTATCCTCCAAACGACCAGCAGGAGAACGTGTACCAATTCTTAACAAGAGGAAAAAGTCAGGCGACCCATAGATCAGATCCTCTGATAAGAACTGTGAAATGAGCCAGTCAAAAAATTTAATTTCGGAAGAAGTGTTAAATCACACATGTAGTGAGCGCCAACGTGCTGAAGAGTTGGTAAAGAAATCTTCATGCTTTTATATAGAAGAAAATGAGTATCGAGCTCGAATTAGATGTTACCTTGAAGGTATGAAATACTGAGTTTGTGAAGATCAAATATCTTCATAGTGAATATAAGCGGCGATACGAATCTAAGGCTAAAAAAGTTTTAACTTTAGAGAATCGTTGGCGAGTGTAGGGTGAGTTTGACTAGAACTTCCCTTTCATTTTAGTCGAGGTTGATAGGACTCGGGATGAGCAAGTGGATGCACAAGCTGAAATAAATCAGACTATGAAGACCTTAGAAGCTGCCAATGCTAAGATACAGAATTTAAAGATAGAGAATAAGGCATTACTAGCATAGATCTTGGAAAAAAAGAATATAGAAGTTGACACCAACTAAAAGATTATAGAGAGCTTCAAAAATTCCATGAGCTTCAAGAGTATAATTCAGGACCGAGTTCAGGAAGCTCACGATCATATCTATGATATTGAGGTGAAGGATCTGGAACATCAGCTTCTTGAAGAAGGTTTTATTCATGGTTTTTTGAAAGGGATCCGTCTGGTTCATTGCAAGACAAATGCAGATATTGAAGGCCTTTCACCGAGTCAGGTTTCTGAAGATTCATCTCCAGGGGATGATGCAGAGAGCATTTCTTTCTAATTTTCTAGTGATAATAATGAAGATGTGGATGTTGTTTGATTATATTTTTATTTTATTTGTATTTCAGTTTGAGATCTTCTTAGTATATGACATATGATCATGTTTATGTATGTGTCATAGTGCTTTGAATTTTCATTTTAAAATAAAATGGTTGATGTAAAATGATTTATTAGATTTAGTATGTTAGAAAGTTGATGATGGCGTTAGCACTATTTTAAGAGAAAATCCTAAGGATTTTAACCCATTGAGGTTGTTTGTCGAGTTTTCGATGACATTAACTGAGTAGGTGTGAAGTTTAAACTTGTCAGGTTTATCGAGTTTCGATGGCGTTAACTTTGTGGAGTAGGTGCAAAGTTTTTTACATATCAGATTTCTTGTCGAGTTTTTATCGATGGCGTTAACATGTCAGTATGTGTGAAGTTTTGACATATCCGAGGTTGTTTGTCAGAGTTTTTGCTCGATGACGTTAACCTGTGTGGAGTAGGTCTAATTGAAACCACTTTGGATCAAATTTTTTTCTTCTTGTTATTATTATTTGATTTATCATTTTTTTCAAACAAAAATATGAAACATCAAAACATAGAGTTCAATTCAAATGTTACATCATAAATTCATTGATAATATCTTCGTAGGTTCTCAACATTCCAAGTGTGCGGAAGAATTTTTCCCTCTGAATCTTTGAGCTTGAAAGTTCCTGGTTTAATCATAGCAACCACTACATAAGGTCCTTCCCAAAGGGTGAAAGTTTGTTACATTGTGGTTCTCTTCACACAGATACTAAACTTCATAGAACTAGATCTCCAACGTTGATAGGTCTGTGCTTCACTCTTGGATTGAAGTGGCATGCGATCCGTTGATGATAGGCAGCATTTTTGATTGAAGCTACTTCCCTTATTTCAGGCAATAAATCAAGGTGATATTAGAGTTTTTCTTCATGATTTATTGCATAAAAAAATCTGGACCTTAGGACTAGGAATACCAATGTCAACCGGAATAATCGCCTCCACATCGAAACATAAATTATAAGGTATCTCACCAGTTGGTGTTCTTGTAGTTGTATGGTAAGCCCATAATACATTAGGGAGTTCATCCACCCATTACCCCCCAGCCTTATCCAAACATGTCTTCAAGCCTTTTAGTATAGTTCGATTCGTAACCTCAATTTGACTATTTATTTGGGGGTGTGCTACAACTGTATGAACCAATTGAATGTGTAAATCTTTGCAGAAGGAAGTGAATTATTTTCCCATGAGTTGAGTCCCATAATCTATTATGATTTTAGCAGGAATTATAAAATGATAAATAATAATTTTTCAAACAAATTATTTAGTATTGACTTCTGTGATTTTTGTTAATAGTTCTGCCTCAACCTATTTAGTGAAATAGTCTATTGCCATAATGATGAATTTTCGTTGTCCAGTTGCAATAGGGAATGACCCCATATTATCTATCCCCCATTGAGCAAAAGGCCAAGGGCTCTAGAAAGATGAAAGTTTGACCAGTGGAATGTGGTTGAGATTTGAATGCATCTGACAATTGTTACACCTTTTTACAAAATCTAATGCATTACTTTTTATTGTAGGCCAGTAAAATCCTTGTCTTAGGATTTTGTGGGCAAGTGCACTACCCCCCAAGTGTTCTCCACAAATACCCGAATGGACTTCTCAAAGTGCATACTCTGCTTCAGATGGTGGAAGACATTTGAGATATGGTCCTGTGAATGATCTTTTGTATAATTCATCACCAATAATGCTGAAGTTTGCAGCTTATCGTCGAATACAAATGGTGATAATTGGATCTTTTGGTAGAGCTCCATCACATAAAAAGGATAATATCGAATATATCCAAGAAACTTGTCCTGATTCATCAATGGAATGTATTTCCCAAGGTCCTTGTATGATGGGAAAATGAATGTCTTCTATATACTTTCTCTTGTAAATGTCAGAGGATGTTGAAGTGGCGAGTTTTGAAAGAGCATCAGCTCTAGCATTTTGATTTATTGGAATGTGAATGATTTGATATTTCCTTATTCTAGGGAGAAGAGATTTTACTATATGAAGGTATTATGTCAGATGATGATTGTGAGTGTTGAAATCTCCTTCAACTTGAGAAACCACAAGTTATGAATTAGTATAAATTATAAGATTTTGAACTTCACAATTAATAAACAATTTTAACTATACTACTAAGGGTTCGTATTCTGTAACATTATTAGTATCTGAAAACTTTAAACATAGTCCATACTCAAGGACAACCTGTTGAGGAGAAATGAGAAGAATTCTTACTCCAACACCAGAGTTTCCAGATGCTCCATCAACAAATAAAGTCCAGTATTGTGATATTGAATGAGAAGAATTTATTTCAATAGAATCTGGGATGGTGCATTCAACAATAAAATCTATTAATACAGATTTGATATGGCTAGGCAAAAGTGAATATCAAATTCTCATAATTCAACTGACCATTTAACTAATTTGCTATAAGCTTCTCGTTTTTAGAAGAAAATTTCGAGTGAAAGTTGTGTATAAACGCCAATAGAATGAGCTTGAAAGTATGGGCATAGCTTTCTTGCCGAGAAAACCAATGCTAATGCAGTTTTATCTGTCAAAATATATCATCCTTCTGCGTCAAATAGATTTTTACTAATGTACTAAATTGGTCGTTGCCCCCCCAGCCTCTTCACGGACTAAGACTGAGCTTATCGCATGAGGCGAGATAGCGAGATACAAATAAAGCATTTCTCCCGAGATTGGCTTTGATAATAATGGTAGTGAGGATAAATATTTTTTGAGCTTCGAATGTAGTTTGACATTCATCAGTCCATTGAAAGCTATTATTTTGAGCACTCTTGAGTATTCTAAAGAACGGTAAATATTTGTCTCCCATTTGAGCCAGGAATTTTGATAGGGCCACCATCTTCCCGTTCAGGCGTTGCACCTCCTTTATGCTCTTTAGGGGCATGATATCTTGTATAGCCTTAATCTTTTCTAGATTGGCCTCGATCCCTCAATGAGTGACCATAAACCCTAAAATTTTTTCATATGTAACTCCAAAAGCACATATAGAGGGGTTTAAGCGTATATTATATTGTCGAAGAAGCTTGAAGCATTGCTTAAGGTAATTTAGATGTTTTATTCTTTCAGTACTTTTAACCAACATATCATCCACATATACTTCCATAATACGACCAAGAAGAGTTTTAAAAACTTTATTCATTTGACGTTGATACATGGCTCCTACATTTTTCAATCCAAATGACATTACTCGATAACAATACAACCCTTTGTCAGTTTGAAAAGCAGTGGCTTCTTCATCATCTGAATTCATCTTTATTTGATTATATCCAGAATAAGCATCCATAAAACTAAGAATTTGATGACTTGAACTAGCGTCAGCCAACTATGACTATGCGCGAGATAGGAAAACTATCTTTTGGGCAAGCTTTATTAAGATCAGTGTAGTCGACAAACATTCTCCATGCTCCATTAGATTTCATTACCAGGACAATGTTTGCCAACCACATAGGGTAATGCACTTCTCGTATAAATCCTGCGTCCAAAAGTTTATCAACTTCCTGCTCAATTGCTTGTAGACGATCTGGAGCGAAGTTTCTTTTCCTCTGAATGATGGGCTTGAAAGCTAAGTTAATTTTGAGGGAATAAGATATTTCCTCAGGATCAATTCCTAGCATATCTTTTGGACTACAAGCAAAAATATCCTGATTTTGGCACAAAAAATTGATGTACTCCTTTCCTTCATCCTCAGAGAGCAACAAACCTACTTACACTATTTTTGTGGGATATTCTTCTGATAAAGGGATGCTGATCAACTCTTCGATTGGTGATCCTCTATGGAGTATTTTTTCATCTCTTCAATCAAAATTTTTGATGCTTAATGTTATTGAGGGTTATGGTTTGGGTGCACTCAAGTACGGGGATGTATCTCTTTGGTTACCCACGAACTTCACATATTCCATAGAGGAAATTTTATTTTTATGAGGTAAGTGATAGCACCAAAATTGATTGAAGGGGTCTTCCAAAGATAGCATTATAGGTTGATTGATTTAACTATCATAAATTGAATCAAATGCGTAGTCTGTTTAAGGAATTTCCCAAGAATAATCGGGAGTGTTATTATTCCTTCTACCTTTATCGGTTGATGATCAAAGCCATATAAAGGCCCAACAGCTGGTTGGAGTTTTTCTCTTACAAGACACAGTCTTAAGAATGTCAAGTAGAATAATAAATTTATAGAGCTACCATTGTCAACCAAAATTCTCTTAACATTATAACAAGGATCTCCAATCCCTCCATTGATAACTAAGGGATCTTGATGTGGAGTTTGTATCCCTTCAAAGTCATAATCATCAAATATGATAGACTGATCAATTCATGACCTCTTCATTCTAGGCTCTTCCGGTGTAGTGAGTAGAACTTGATAAGAAAATTGTAGTCCACCAACGATAGTTTTGATTTCTTTGACTATTTGTCAATTTTCTTTCTCTTGTCAGGGTTGGTTTTGCCCTCTGACAGGATTATTATTATTTCTTTGCTGATTTTGAACAAATTGTCGGAGGTAACCATGATATAACAACCTTTCAATTTCTTCCTTTAGATGTCTACATGCCCTGGGCATATCTGATCCTCGAAAAATAATAATAATCGATTTGGTGTTTGGTCTTAGGGGATTAGGCCATTTGATATTATTTTCATTTTGAATAGCCATTAAAATGTTCATGCGAGAGGCGTTTAAGAGTGCATATTCTTTCTGCGGGCGAGGGTCACACGATGATTGGGCAGGCTTAGGGGGTAGGTTTTGAAATGTCCGATGATCATGCTTTCTTTATTGAGATGTGTGAAGACTGTCATTTGCGTCTCTCTTATGCTTCTTAGAAGAATGTTTGGATTGCTTATTATGGGCATTGATGGCCTCATCTGCCATGATTTGTGCCTCTACTCTCCGTATGAGGTCTCCATAAGAAGGAATTATTTCTCTTATCAATGATGAGTAGAATGGTCCAGGCCTTAGGCCTCCCAGAAAAACACCTTGTAATAATTCAGGGTCTACTCTTAGAATTTGTCGAGCTTCACTCAAGAATCTTTGAAAATACTCTTTTAGTGTTTCTCCTTTGTTCTGACATATTCCAGAAAGATGAGATGGATCCTTAATGGTTCATCGATTTCAAATAAATTGTTCGACAAAGAGTTTAGCCAAATGAGAGAAGTTGGGAATGCTCCCTGTGGGCTCCAAAAATTCGCCACCGACCTCTTTGATGAAAAGAGTATTTTAAAGTGTTGGTGTAATTTTAGAAGACAGATATAATAGTAGATAAGACACTACCCAGAGATTTTCACCTTATTTTGCGAGGACTTTAGATCTTGTTCCAGGTTTCCTATAGGTGCAAACCTCTATAGTTAATTACCCCTCCCAATAAGTGAGAGAGAACTTTCGATTAAGGCGAGTCATTTAGATCGCTGAATGTGTAGCGTGTAGTAACAACATATAGAGTTTTATAATTTGATATATGAAATTCATCATTATAGCTTAAATCAGATGATTGGGGGAATGATGACGTGCTCGATTTAGATCCCATGATTTTGTCATCCGGTGTAGCGATCCCATCTACTTAGTCGTGAGGAGGTAGTCAACGGCTGAAGGATCCTTAGCAACATGGGTTACGTCGCCTAATAAATCCTTGTAGACACGGGTGGTGTTTATCTAAGGAGGCAGCTTAAGTCTACCTTAAGCGGCAGAGGCTATATGCCATCGAGTATTCCTGACTCAAAGGGCGAGCCATTGGGAGCATAGCTACAATCGTGATCGTAATATAATGGGAGGGCGGCCAAATCACCCGTCGAGGACTCCGTGCTTCATCGTGGAGCTATTGGCCACGGTCGAGGACACGCCACGTCCTTCGGCATGAGATTGATTGAGAGTGAATATAACAGAACACTTGATTTGATATTGGCTAATTTGTGAGCTAGAGTTTTCTTAATTTGTCACCCCGATAAACTATTGCGGAAGGTGGATGGATGGAGTTTAATTTAAGTTTTTAATGATAGAGTTTCATTTAAGCAATTTCAGATTACTATTTAAAAATTAATTAATTAGAATATGTTTAAGAACTTTACATCCTGTCAACTCTGTTTAGTAGCTAACAGAAGATTAGATCTACTGTCACTTGACAAAATCATTTTTTTTAGATATTTCATTGATTTGAAACTCTTATTATAAGTTTTTAAGTTTTATTAACCCGATCTAAGACTAAACCAGAAGCAACCCGGCATGCCTACACTTGAATTTTAGATTCAAAGTGTCGAGGCACATGCGGGTGATTAGTAATTCAAATAATTTTATGTTTGGATTAAGAGCTTTAGATCCTATCAACTCAACAAACTTAAGAGGATCATATCTACTATCACATCTCGGATATTTTATTGAGTTGAAATTCTTACAATAGATTTTTAGGTTTTGTTAACCCGGACCTAGTCCTAAGACTAAATTGGGAAATAACCCACGCAGCATCCTTAGATACTTGAATTTAAGTATTCAACATAGTGTCGGGGACCATGCAGGTGATTTATAACTTAGATAATTTCATCTAATTAATGAAATCATTAATTTTGAAAATCATAATTAGAATAAAATTCCTTAATTTTTGGTTGAAGGAAGCCCTATGATTTTGTAGAAGTGGATTTAGTATCGCCTTTTGTCTGCTTGTACAAAGGGTTGCAGATCCGGTGGCGAAGAAGGCATAGTTAATTAGATTCGAATATTTAATATATTCTAATTTAGCCTAGTCTTTTTTGACATTAAAATTTGCACTTTAAATCTCTATGTAAGCATACGTATTTATAGCTTAGATAATTTCTTCTAATTAATGAAATCATTGATTTTAAAAATCATAATTAGAATGAAATTCTTTAATTTTTTGATTAAAGCAAGCCCTATGATTTTTAGTAGATTTTGATTTATTATCACCTTCTGTATGCTTGTACAAAGAATTGTAGATCCGGTGGTGAAAAAAGAATTTTGATTTAGATTGTAGTTTAAAGTATTACTTATTTTTGTTTACTTGTTGAGCTTTTGTAATTTTCCAAACTTGATTATATTCAATCTACATCGTTTTTGATAAGTTATATCAATTTTAGTGTTTATTGCTTTAGCCCTACTGATGCTTATCAGCCAGCATAGTAATCACCTCCATATTCGTATAAGAGTTATTAAATCTAATTTGGATTCATCTTTAGATTTTAAGTTTATTGCAAGTTTGTTATGAGCTTGACATTAGTCCCCCCACATTCCAATTAAAGCTTGCTTAATTTTGAGAAATTTACAAGAAAGGGAAACTCACTTTACCACTTTAATTTAAGCCATATAGAATTGCAATTAGAGTTTGTAAGTTTAATATTAACCTTCCCCAAAGTTTGTGAGTTTAATATTAGCTTCCCCCAAATTTTACTTGCATTTTAAATAAGTGTTATATTCTTTCCAAAATTAGCTTTAAAGGCTTCACCCTCCTTTTTTTTGTTTGGCTTTTAAAATTAATGGGTTTTCCTTACTTAGCATTCTTAAGTAAGCTCATTTCACTACTCTCCCCTTTTTTCTAAGTCAAAAGATTTGACGTAATTTTGCGTCATCTCCATGAAAGTGCGTCGGGAGTGTTTTGGCTTCACCGCGATGAGCATGACAGTTGGTATTTTGAAGCACGTCGGCCGACTTTCAATCCCTTTAAGCCCTGATGAGCATAACGAGACCTTCAATCACCTGCATAAAAGGAAATATATATATATGCAAATAGTTCAAATTTTGATAGCATTTCGGCATTGGGGGTGCCACATCGGCGATTTTGCTTACTCAGTGCGCCCGATGAAGTAGCGAGTGGTGTCTTCATGGTGAATTCATCTCGTCCGCCACGATGAGCGGACGAGGTCTTTAAACCCATGAAGACAAGCGTATATGCATATAATTTTTTTCTTTCGGGCATTTCATCAAACACCTACCTTGCCTCTTCTACAACACCGTTTTCAGCATACATCTTTTTCAAATGGTAGACTTACTGGTGTGCGATGAGCGGAGCGGCGTCTTCAATACCACGAATTTCATCATTCGATGGCAGATGAGGCCTTCAAATCTTGACGTCACGAGAACCAACGGGAGTGGGAATTCCTCTATGAACAATATATTGCTTATCCACTATGCCAACATTTTTGGTTATATCTCTCATTTTTGGTTATACCTCCTTGAGCACAATATGCGAGCTTCTAATCCAGTCCTAATGCTTGAATTAAATCATTCTGAATTAAATACCCATGCAGTAGCCTTTAATAGCCCATTAGAACATAACCTTCATCAATTTTTCTCTTTCCAAGTCTGTTATCAAGCAGTACAACATAATCATTTTCATCGCCAAATTTAAGCCTCTTATTGCAAGAACAATATCAGCATGGTCATGATCAACATAGAGTAAGTAAGATGTCACTCGACCGCGGGTTTCATCATATGTTTTGTGGCGAACAACCCACTGAGGATTCATGCCATAGACTCTGTCATGCCATATCCCTGAATGAAATCGATATGGCGAAATCTCCAAAGGAAATCCTTGCTATAGTTTTAGCGGGTATCGAATATCCTCATGACCACAATCATCAAGCCTAGAGACATCAACCCGATAGAAAATAGAGAAAGACCGTACACATGAAACATAGGTATCGTGGCCAGGTACACATCATTTTCCAAAGTGAAAGAAAATTTCCTTCGATTGAAGTAAGACTCATCACATGTTGGATGCTTTCCAACATTTGATTTATTGTTAGAAGCAGGTTCTCCTCAATGTTTTCCTTCATCATGTTTCTTCTTCTTCCTCGGTCTTTGCGGCCTCTACAAAGGTAGTGTAAAGTATAAAGGAAGTGAAGCGACGAGGCTTAACAAGGTAATTAGAAGGCTTAATTTTCAATGGCGTCGCTGTGGTTCTTTGCATGAAGCGAAGATTCGACAAACTTTGTGGAGTCTCCCAAAATGTGATGTTAATGCCGAAGAAGATGGGGCAATGAGCATACTCAGCTCTCATGATGATTGGCTTCGAGGAAACTGCAACCTTGATCTTCTTCAAATGTGCCTTAGTGTGAGATCGGATTAGATCCGCAATAGTCGTTTCCAAAACCACTGGACTTTCATACTCCTCAGAGTCCTCATCCTGGAGGCGACATCGGGGCTCGAGGCACGAGAGATCATGGACCACATGGAGAATGAGTGGGCAATGGGTGCCCATCTCGACCTCGCGGACGTTGAAGCGGAAGCCGAATAGGGCCTCAAGGAGCGAACTCTTGCCATCGGACTGACCGCCGACAGCAATAATCTCTGGGAACGGAAGCTTCTCCCGAAAGCAAAAGCTGCAACATGAAGTCGGTTGTAGGCTCCAAACTTGGATTTGAAATCCGTGTTGAAGGAGGAAAAATCTGTGTTGGCAGTATTTCTCGGCTGCACGACTTTCCTTGCAGCCGTGGAATGGCTTTTTTTTTTTTGAGTCTTCATGGGAGTGTCGGCGGTGAGAGCCTTGGCTGCCATTAGAGATAGCCTGCACAAGAGAGAGGGATCGGGTTGAACTTGGCTTCGAAGGATCGCTCGTCTGCGGTTTGCGATCGAGAGAGTACGAACGAGGGAATGCCATCGAGAATTTTTTTTTGCTTGCGATTCCTTTGCGATTTGAAATAGGCCCACGAGAGGGAAGGGCTAAATAAAGGTAGCTTGGCTGCAAAAGCCTCCTCAAAAGGAACAGATCCACTCATGGCCATGTAAGTCCACTCCGAAACAACTTTCCTAGCACTACAAAAATCAGCAAGTTCATCGATTCCCTCATGCAAACAAACGGTACTATCAACATCAAAGCAAACTGCATCGGCATTGCGTCATATCTCCAGCACCTCTTCTGAAGGTTGAGTGTTACAGAAGTAGCTTACAGACTGGGAGTGCTGAGGTTGTACTGAGGTTGCCATCACTGTGAAAGGTATATAAGATCTTCTTGCTCCATAAGAGAGCCTGACAAAATTTTCTGGTAAATTCTTAACAAGTGAGGGACTTTCAAGGCAGCGAGATCATTGGAAGGATGAGTAGGATTTATATATACACTAAAATCCCTAGCCATCAACTGCGGCTACCTCAAAACCCAGATTTATTAAATCAAGGGATTTGAAGGATTTAACTGAAATTTACGCGTCTCACGAACTCCTCTTCTCCTTCACACGTCGGCGTTCCCGTTGAAGCTTTCTAGAAAGAGCTCCCATTCCCGTTTCCTCACTAGTTGAAGTTTGCGACCATTTGGGTAGGTGCAGAAGGGGAAGAAAGAGGGCCAATGAGAGAAACAGAGTGAAAGAAAAGGAGATGCCCGTTTGCTACGGTTCCCCTTGCGATACCTGCGGTTGAGGGAGACGATCGAGAGCATGTGGAGAAGAGGAAAAACGGCTTCAGTTTCATTCGCGGTTGCTAGAAATCGGGGGAAGAGAGTGTGAGGGTGGGAGAAATTTTCTTTTCAGTTAGAGGGAATGATTAAAGGATTCAAATTGCATGCGGTTGAGATCGAGCGGAAGTTAGGAGGCCGATTGAGTGAGTTTTAAATTTTATTATAAATTTCAAGTTAACTAATATATGGATATTAATCAAGCATCTAATCAACCTCAACGATGAAATCATATGGTTAATATATATATCAATCCTAAATAATTCTGATGTTCCAGACACAATGGCGCTATCCGTTTCGCGATTGGAAGCATTTTGGTTTGAGTCTCGAATTTAGATTTTCTTAAAATATGCTTTTGATCACTCGATTTTCATTACTTGTCAAATTGAGATCATTTATAGATTTTGATATTTCAGCATTAATTTGCGGAGCTGATCATGGCGTCTCGACCTCGATATGTGCGTATGACTCGGCATCAATTGATTCAAGTTATCTGAATATTTATATTTTTTAGTTTCATTGATATGAATCATCCGTAACAAAAGAAAGCTGAATGAGGAAATGCAATGGGTTCGTTTTAAGATTATTTAAGTTAATTTTGGTGGCGTCATGTATTTACTTGATTTTGTCGTTTTCAAATCAGACATTTGTGTCAATTGAGCGCAAATAGTCTCATTTGATAGTTTTTGATGTTTCAAAGCTAAGACGCAATCAATTTCTTGAACAGAGGTTGTTGGACATCGCAGACTTCACTCGATGCATTGGATTAATAGCTCGAGCGCTTAATCAATTGCTCGTTAGATTTTGTAATATCTATATTCTGATCAATTTTGACATTCTGAATGCGATGCCGAAGTCTGTTCATCGATCAAAGATCATTTCGACTATTTTCAGGGACGTCAAGTGTATTTTGAGCCTCAATTTGTGCACTATCACCTCCGAAGTCTGTCGAATTCGATTTATAGGGTTGTCTTGGTTTATGACACATATGTGGAGGTCAACAAATGCCCCCCAAAAAATATGATTCATGCATGGAGCGAGTCATGTTTGTTGAAAATTGGTTGACCATTTGGGTTCATGGATCATTTTAGCTTGATTCAGTAATAACTGAGCTTTGCGAGATTTGTCATTTGTATCTTTATTAGACATGCTAAATGATGGCTTGGATTTGTCGAGTGACTTGTCGATTGATAAGAGTTCTTACACCATATCTTCGCTTGATGGATTTCTTTGAAGATCTCTTTTTTATGTCCTTGCAGATTTAAGCCTCCTCCGACCCTAGCTTCGTGCTTGGTTGGGTTTGATGGAGGAATTGGTCTGCTTATTTTGATGAAGGTCTCCGCTAGGGAATCGATTTATCTATGCTTGATTGGATTCGAAATTCCTTCTATCCTAGCTTTGAGTTTGACGGACTTAATGAAGGACTGACCTGATTTGTCCCTATTGACTTGTCAGGAAGTGTATGTATGCCATGAACCCTGTACTTGCTGCTTTGATAGATTCGTTGAAGGGTACATACAAATGACATAGCCTTCCGACTTATATAGGATCAATGTTGAGTTATTAGTCTAGTAACGTGTGCTTTAACAGATTGAATAACCGCAAAATTTCTCTAGTTCGGCCATCGACTTCATTTGAACTTTGGAATTACTTCCTCGGTCCTGTACTTTCTGCTTTGATGGACCTGATGAGGAGATAGGCTTTGATCTGTGCTTTGAGCTTGATCATCATTTGAGAATAGGTGAAATATCACCTTGCGGTAATATGAAGATTGATTTGAGGCAACCCAAATTGAGCATTTCCTCGGTTTGCCTTGATCGATCGTGTAGAGATCTCTTGATCTGGTTGCTTGTAATCACTAAGCTGGATCGGTTTGAGATTGAACAATTTATCATCATTTGACGAGGGCTCTTTCACTGACCTTTTTTTGGCTTGTTGAGTGAGGAGAGCGTCGACAACTCATATTTGGGCTTAGTTCGACCTTTAAAACATACTTGAGTCTTCGACTTAAGCTGTAATGAGTTTGTGGTTTTGTCATTAGATTGATGAATGGGGGCTCTTTTACTGCGACCTTTTCTTGCAGCTTGTTGAGTAAAGAGAGCGTCAACAACTCGGTCATTTGTATGTTTGTCGAGTTTGACTTTTAGAACCTATTCATGTCCTAGACTTCAGGATGTAGAGGTTAATTTTTCTCCAACTCAGTTGATTGAAGCTTCTGAAATCAGGAATTCTTCTAACTTGATCTCCAGAATTTGGCAAATCTGGATGATAAATTTCTTGACATTTAGAGTTATCTTTTCATGCGTAGAAATAGAATCTTTTTATTCCTGCAAGACTCTGCAACTTAACAGTAATAGTTATGGATATATCCAGAGATTTCGACGTAAAGCACAATGTCAACCTGAATAAGAATATATTTGAGGATCTTGTCTTATGGCACGATGTCAACTCAAATAAACTTGATATAAACTAAAAAAATGCCCCTATCTTGTAGAGAAATTCTAGAGTACATTTAGGAAAATTTTTAAGATGAAAATATACAAATACATTCATATTTGAATTGATGTACTCTAAAGAGGATTTTATCATACAACATTGATTTCATCGTATAAAATCTAAAAATGCCCCCTGTGTAATAGGAGAATTTTCACGAAAAAGTTCTTCATCTAGAGTATGTTTATTTAGGGATCTCGGCATGAAGCACAATGTCAACTTAAATAGATATACTAAAAAATGCCCCCTCTTATGGGATTTCTATTGTACCGAGAATGGTCATCAAGTATAGTTTTCAAGTATGACCATTAATTGACATTGGTCTTTCACCCTTTAGGTTGATGAGTTGGTATGCCCCTCCTTGATACACTTTTCAATGACAAAAGGGCCTTCCCAATTAGGCTCAAATTTGACTAAATTTTGATTGGAATAATTCTTCGCACCATGACCAATTCTCCTTTTTGAAATGTTTGATGTCGCATCGTATGGTCAAAAGCCCTGGACATCTTTTCTCGATAAATTTTCATATTTTGATGAGCTTGTAACCTAACTTCATCAAGTGCGTCAAGTTCCTCCATTCTCAAGTAGGCATTTTGATCCTTAGTTAGATTGTATTGGATGACTACTCAAAGTGAAGGCAACTCAACTTTGAGTGGAAGCACTACTGCAATTCCGAATACTAATGAATAGGGAGTGGCTTTAGTTGGCATCTTGTAAGTAGTTCGATACGCCCATGAAGCCTATACTAACTTGGTATGTCATTCTCTCTTATTTTTAGTGAGAATCTTCTTTAGCAGCTTGACCAATATTTTTTTGAAGGCCTCCGCCAAACCATTTACTCTTGGATTGTATATTGAAGAGTATTGCCAATCAATTTTATGTCAATCGATGAATCTATAAATCTTTGTACTTTTGAAAGCTGTGCCATTATTAGAAATTATTCGGCATGGTACTCCAAATCTATAGACTACATTATGCGTGAAGAAGTTAATCACTTTCGGTCAACGATGACTTCTTTAAATGGGTAGCTCATTTAGATAAATAATCGATTCTTAGGATGAAGCGATGTCCAGCTGACAATGGTGGATCGATTGGTCCAATTACATCTGTACCCCAACATTCGAATGGCCAGGATGTTATTGTTGGGTGTAATGGATTTGGAGGTTGATGGATGAGATTCCCATATACTTGACATTCATGACACTTCTTAGCGTGATTAATACAGTCTCTCACCATAGATGGCCAATAATAACCCATCCTTTTGACCTTTATTGCCATCTTGGGATCTGATTGATGTGCACCACAAAGTCCTTCATGAACTTCAACCATCACTTCATCATTTAGGCATGCCATTATTTGTTTAAAGGATCTACAATAAAAAATGTCGTTGACGAAAGCATAGCGTAGCATTCTCTTTTCGATTTGAGCTATGAGTGATTTATTACTTGGTAATTTATTTTCTTTAAAGTAGTCGATGAAGGGTTGCCTCCAATCATGACTCTTCTACCAAAAGGCTTGCTTTTACGAGGCAATGTCATTCTTAGCTCTTCTTGGTATAACTTCTTGATTTTGGGTGAGAGCAACAGTTGCATCCTCGGGTCAAATTTGGTAACCCCTCTACGGTGATTGATACTTTATCGTCTAGAACTCATCGAGTAAATATGCGATCATGACATAATCACCATTCATACTTACTTCTTAGCTAATTTTGCTAAGCGGTCGACTTTATTCTCGGATCGAGACTTCGAGTTAGTGTGATATTTGGTATGCTTCATAATCGAGAACTTCGCTTGATGAAAGCTAACTCAAGCTTGTTGATTCTATAGATGCCAAGTACTTGATTTATAATAAAGCGAGAAAAAATATGCAAATTGAATGCTATGAAAATAGCTTCTTCACTAATGCTTCATATTGACTTCATTATTAGTTCTTGGCGGTCAATCCATATGATCATCTCATTATCCCTCCTTACGGTGTTATGAAGATGATGTCGATTCTCTTCTTGGAAAATTTAGAGAGACTTGTTTGAGATGAGGCTCCATCAGTATGTTTCTAAATTTGTAATTTTTCTTTCATGAATGAGCATAATTTGCTCATCAGGTAAATCTTCATTAAGAGAAGAGTCCGCAGGGATAGGATGTGTAGCCATAAAATATGCTAAGACTTGTCCCTTCACTTCTTTCTGCGAAACGTATGTGATATCAAATTGTAAAAGTAATACTACCCATCTTGCCAAGCGACCCGCCAATGCTGATCTTATCATCAAGTACTTCAGTGGATCGATCCTCGAGATGAGGGTAATCTTGTGAGATAATATATGATGAAGAAGCTTTTGGACATCTTTGCTCGGTAGACTTCTAGATTTTGTTGAGCTTAGTGCTTGACCTAGTCAAGTCCATCAAATTCTCACATTCGTAGACAGACATTCTCATCTTGAGTGAGATTGTGTTGATTGGCTACTCGAAGTGAAGGTAATTTAACTTTAAGTGATAGAACTCCTTGAGCCTTTAATACTAGGACATGAAGAGTAGATTTTTGTTGGAGTACAGTCTAAATGTCGCGATGTTGTCTTTCTGTAAGGGAATTTTACTTCGAGATTTTGGCTTCCAAATCTGCTCACCTATTTGTCGGGACCTTTTGACGGTGGATTCTTGGACATATGGTCCAAGTGTCATGCATCGATGCTCACCGTGTGGGACTTGAATTAATAGACATCTTGTCAGGGTTATAAGAGGAGGTCTCCTTAGAGGAGCAACTCTAACCTCCCTGATGACAAGTCTTTGATAATTTTTCTTCATCAGTCATTTCTTCTTAGCAACTTTGAGGACCCGATACACTCTTGCATATACAGTTTCAAGTTCCCTCACTAGAGAAGCTGGAATCTGACATTATCAGGTCCAGAAAGACTATTTTATTTAACCATTAGAGCTGTCCTTTTTTACCCATCTTAGGCCGTCAAATCTGTTATGAATTGGAACACTCGCTTCTGGTTCTATAACTGGTTGTACAATTTTCTGCTTAAACAATAGTTGTTGAACATACAGCTCAGCATTTCTCTTTCCTCACTATCTCTAAGTTAACTTGCTTCCAGATGAAGAAACTTCTGCGTCACAACTTCTTCTCGAGGCTTTGACCTCCATATTTATTTTTCTTTCTACTGGGACCTTTTGATAATGGATTTTCGAACACGTGGTTCAGGTGTCACGCCCCAATGCTCATCGTGTAAAAATTAATTAGGACAATCTTGAGCTCTTACTACCACTGATTGTAGCTTTTGTAGTGGACCATTTTTGACTTCTTTGATAATTGACATTTGATACCTATTTTTCATAAGATATTTTTTCTTAACAACTTTCAGAACTCTATGTGTTCGAGTATATAGAGTTTCATGTTGTTTCTTCATAAAGGTTGAAGCTGACTATTGTTAAGCCCAAAAAAATACCATTTAACATCACCAATAAAGCTATTCCTTTTCACCAATCTCAAAATTTTCAAATTTATTATGGGGTAGAAATACTCACTTCTGGTTTTAAGGTTGGTTGTATGACTTGTGATTCAGACAACAACTATTGGGCTCGTAGGTCCAAAGTTGTATGCCACTGCTATGGTGCAAATAGATTCACTACTTTAGCGTCGTTATTGACCATTGCAGGCTTAGCATCTATTTGCCAGTTTAGTGTTTCTTCTCCTTTGCCTTCTACTCAATTTTTTTCTGGAAGAGGAGGCTTCAATATCATACCTTCCTAGTGCGAAAGGTTCAATTGGCAGGAGCGTTGTTGCATTCATTGGTATGATTGAAACTTTCTGCCCAGTGAAGTTTCTCTTCATGATTGGCGCTTCAAAATGAATCAATCTTTTAAGTACAAAGGCTCTCTTTTGAGGAACCTTAGTAGCAGTAGTGGCCATTCCAATTATCCTCATCCATTGCACAAGTTGGTGTGTACAATATGCAGATGCTTTAGGTGAGGAATTATTTGCAACAGTGATGGCTAGGAAGTCTACACTATCAAATTAAATAGTAGCTCCAACATCCCCAGTATTAATTACAATGTTAGCAAGACGGATATTAGCTCTGCGATCTAGCTGCATGATAAACGATATTCTGAAGATCCATCGATATACAAAATAAATAGATTAATCATAAGAATATGATTGATTTAAATTTAATTTCATTGATGATTGATTTTAAATAGCAATTTTATCATGCTTTACTATTACTATAGCTCAAATTTGACTAGCTAAAGATAGAAAGAGAATCCTGTCCAACAACACTAAACTTGAGTTAAATCGAGCGCAATTAAGCTCAAATCAAACTCAAAAGTTACATATGAAACTTCAATTCACTAATTAGATGATCAAATGACTTCCAAATTTGACGTGCTTATAGTCGAATCGAGCAGCTCGACGAGACTAATCCAACGAGCCTAAGATCACTCAGATCGAAGTCATTTAAATGGTCAAATCACCAAACAATTATCTATGATCAAATGAATCAATACGAACCGTCCGATGGAGTGTTTTGAGATTTTTGCTACAATGAGAAAAATACCCCTCTCAAAATCCTATAAATATGACTCCATTCTTGTCATGAGGGGGGAGATGAGCTAGAAGCGAACTTGGGAGAAAGTTGAGAACTAGTTCGAAGTTTATTATCACCCGTTATTGTATCGCCGCTTATTGCCATCGACTATCACCAACCGTTCACAACTTGTTGCATAGTTGTTGTAACCTGATTTTGAAATTCCCATTATCTGAATTTCTCACATACAATCTTGTAATCCTGCTGTCGGGAAGACTTAAACTCTGTACTCCAAAGCAGACATATGAAGGATTCTTTTGATTTGCTAGTGTAAACTCGTTGTCAGATGCACATAATAGTTGTCTTCTGAAATCATCTTCATTTCCCTCATATATTCTTAATAAAAAAATGCAAATTAGATCTGATGCGCAACTTATGTGAGAATTGATCCTCCCAAAATTGGGATTCAAGTAGTTCAAAGAAAAGTGCACATGAAATATAACAAAGATAGTACATAATTAGTATAGGCGCATATCAATGAATGAAATAGATAAAAAATAAAATGAGCGCAAATAGACTACTCTAAACATCGCCTCCTACATTTATGTGGGGTACCACTCGGTGTGTAGTGGTCGTGCAGCGGGACGATCACGCGGTGATGATTACCTTCCGACCTCTTTGTGATGCGGTCCGGATCATCCTGTGACTAGAAGATAGGTGACTATGACTCATATGTAGGCTGATATGTAGAAGGACCTGCATCAACACATGTAGATAGACTTGGATCCGCATAAGTAAATGGCCCGACGCTCCAATCATGGTGTGCGACACCCTCTGTAGGCACCGATCCGTAATATGTGTCACTGATATGTATACACTCATCCATGTCTCTGCATATTAGCTCGTACCTATCAACACATCTATGTGCGGGGTGATCATCTGGTATATTGAAGATGTCAGTCACCAATATGCTCCTACGAAAAAATAATGTAAAAATTAACACTTACATAAATATTGAATTCATTTGAATACTTATATCAGGACTTACATAAATACGCTCCATTGGTGCTCCGGAGTAGTAAGTGGTCGGAAGATCTGTCAGGGCGGCCAATAAATATAGAGAAGCCCATGATCTAAACTAGCATGTCCCGATACTTTTCTTCGCCCACATCCTCATCTAAGCCCTCGACGAGGCAATCCCTCCCTTCTCTAAGCAAAGAATGTGAGGCGACCAACCGCCGACATCCGCTTTACTCACCATCAACTTTTGAAACTAGGGTGAACTAGGGCTACATCGACTGGAATGAGTAAGAACACTCTATCTGTAAATGCCACTCAACCCTCTTCCGGTGAGAGGGACTCATGACAATCACATCTCGAGTCTCGAGCATGTATCGATGACGCATCGCGTGATCGCTCATAGACTCCCATGTCACGCATATTAGAAATTATGTCAAATTATAAGTTGCACATATTTGAGAAGTGTATCTCGCAAATCCAACATGTGAATGCCGCAGATCTAGCTCATTTCATTCAGCGAGGCCTGAAACATACTTCTCATTCCATCTGTACACAAAAAATATTTTAAACACATATTAAAGCTACAAAATTTGAAAGTATACTTAACAAAATATACCTCAACCCAACACCGAGATGCTTAGGGATTACACATGTAGAGTCGACCTCCAACATGAATATGCTCCCAAGCCCATATTTGAAGGAGATGTAAGCATATGTTGCACTGGGCCTAATCGACTGCATAAACTCTCTATAGGTGGACTAGAATTCGCACCCACCATCGTCTTGAAGGTTTCAGTCATCTAATAGTGGTAAATACTATAAATGGACCTCTCGAACTGATGTATCGTAAAAAAACAACCAATAGGAATAAAATGTAAGCACACAAAATAAAAACAGTGTAATTAAATCATCTCACACAGAAGTGGAAGATATTAGTCTGCGGAGACCATCTCACAACTAAGGCAGTCAGCAAATGATGATCTAGGCAGATGAAGCTCAGCTCGCTAACACAGTGTAGGCCCACCTGCTAGTGGGTGGTGCTCCTCGCCATAAGTTAAGAAAAATAAATGCAAAATCAAGATCAAAAAAAAACTAGAGAAGTAGTAGTATCGGCGCTTTTATGCAATGAAATGAAAAACTACTATGTGTAAAATATACAACCTAAAAGGAAAATCTAAGCAATATCCTATGTGTAAAATCTAACATCCTATAACTAAAAGGAGAACGCATCGACCAAAATATTGTGGCACGATGACCTATAATGGCCAGCTGTTTTGCATAGACTACAGGATCTGCTACTGCTAGATATATTTTCATCCATTGTATTTATGAATTTATTTGTACGCGGTCTGCCCAACCTTCTACGAAAATTGGGTGGCTGCAATGCTATAGTGTGTAGTACTGTGACACGCAGGTCAGGTGATTCAACCATCTAAACCCCAATGCAGCAATCACATGTGGGCATGGCCAATGATATATGATCATTTTTGTTACAACTGCAATCACATAGGCCATTATCTAACAAATCAACTCTGAATGATCAACTGGACCTATAAAAAACTTGCATCTCATGTGGGTTGATGTTCAGTGTTGGGAAATGTCTAGCCTCTCTTCCAGACGCAACATTGTGGATACCTTTTGGGTAAACATAGAAGTTGGCAACCTCAAGTCAAGTATAGTCTTTTCATGAACAAAGATACTAAGTTGTAGTAGATAGTAGTGATAAGACCCTGATCAGTAAACCACAAGCCCGTTTCAGGACACCATTGAAACACTCAGATGCATTAGTCGTCATTGTCCCATAACGCATTCCACCATCGCACAAGTGCCCATTTGAGGCCTACAAGCCGGGCCAGAGCTTCTTATTTCACATTTTAATATCTAACATTAAACGATTGAACGCGGATATCATCGATTTCGCCATATACATCTTTTGGCATAAAATTCCACATCGAATCCCCAATCTGTATTACCTTCTTAAAATTTTCACGCTGACATAATAAGGTTCTGAGCCTATGGAAACACTTCTCTACATCCATGTAATAGACTAGCATGTTTATCAGAAATTATGCAAAGATCATGTCTAGTAGAGACAACGGGCAACATATCATGTAAGCATAGCAGGAACCACAGCCAAGAATCAATCCACTCGGACTCCACAACAGCGAAGGCTAGTGGAAATAATCCATTATTTCCATTGATTCCAACAATAGTTAATAATGTACCACGATACTTGCTTAATAAAAGTACACTAAGCTCAAGACAGTCCATAACTACTCCATCCCATGATTGAAGGCCAAATGCCCAAAAAAGTCTCTAGAAGATGTACCGCTAGATAATTTGTATACTGCACTGTGTAAGGAACTACAAACTGATTCCATAAAAGACTGAGAGTCCTGTAAGACTCTTCCTACCGTCACAAATATTGCTTTTCGCCTTTCACATCCCAAGCCTTCATGTGTATGAACTTTAACATTGAATTTGATTCCATCGCCTATAATCTCTAGTTTTTAGATCAACTGATGCGATCACGGGTATAATGAAGTAAGCTATGAAGCTAGACCGTCGATGACTTGCTGCACTTACTACATGAATACATCTATGATTTTCACCAACTCTTGATATTCTCCAAGCACCCCATAAGCGTAATCGCGCACAATGCAAACGCCATTTACATAGTCAAGTAGACTATCGTTGTACGCAAATAGTAGTTCTTCTTTTAAAGTATTGAACCGAACATTATTTACTATGCACCACCCAACAACAACAAATTGCGACGTTTATTTGGGACATACCTTCAACAAGGTCAGGATTTCTATCAGTTAGGACGTTTCGAAGGACCGTCAGAAATATCGTTGTCCACTCTCTGAAGTCGACATCCGGACATACTTGTTTGTGGACAACATCTAATTCTCTCAAATATTTGAGTGAGTGATTTCTTAGAAGATCATGACTATCTAGACTCACGGGTGGCTTTACCCCAGTGGCAAATATCATCACTAATATCTGCTTTCACCACTTGAACCACTGCTCATAGTCTGATACTCATCTTCACTTGCAGCACTGTGAGGCACATATGATTCCTCTGAACAATAAACAACATCATCGCTACCACAAAACTCATAAGTTGGACGACCAATCACTATTACAACTATAAGTAGGGAAAGATTGACAAGATGTTACACGGGAATCAACTCATCAAAGCGCGTCCCTAGAGGTGCATGCATGAAATCTGTGTCGAATGGTATATCTATGACCTTATTGTGGATGATGTGGATGAAACATTAACATCCTCCACTTCACATACAACACTAACATCAGGGAAGCTTCATCGTTACATCACAAACGCCATCAGATATTACGACTATAAATCACCCACCGATAACGACCTGTAAGAGTGATTGTGTGACGCTCTCAATCAATGTGTAAAGTTCTCATAATCCGTTATTTCAATTCCAGTAAGCTGCTGTGACGCAGAACCTTAACTAGACGATTTTGACCTCCCACATAACTTAGATTGAATTGCTCATCGATACTCAGTTTGCCTCCATAGAAAAGAATCAACGAAACAAATTCTCTATTCATTCTTGCAAAACAAGCTATATGAATAATCAGAAATTTATATTAATCGACACCCTATTTAATACTACCTTTGGCTACTTAACACCTAAATGGCAATGCCAACACAAACCTAAAAATCAAATCCCAAACAAAAGTCTAACCATACAACTTAACAAGACACATTTTATTAATTTATAAATTGATAAAGAAAGTGATTTACCGAATGACAAACGACGGAAGTAGGTAAAAAAAATGTAATCCAAAGGAAATTTTCCTCGAACAAAATGGAGTAATCGTCAAAAAGCTAATGCTAACTTCCAAGCGCTAGATGGGAGAGGAAGTCGCCAAATGGCATAAAAGCGGGAAAAAAAGGAAGTTCTATCGATTAACCGGACAAGACGCGCATAAAATCGATACTAACGGCCGGAAGTTCCAGGGGAGGACCATGCTCGGACGGAAATGAAGGGTCAGTTATTGGAGCTCCTACTCGGAGAAGTGATTTTAATCGAGCAAACCAGGAGATACATCGCGATCGACCTAATAATATGTCATACTCCTAATTAGCATTGGCTCTATAATCTCCACCGTGTCGAATGAGTGCGATCATATCAAAAGCTAGTTAATGTGCAAGCACTAATTGGGCGATATACCTATTCTTAAATTTTTTTTAAAAATACTTAATTTTCTAATTAAGCTTCTAATGATACTTAGTTTAAAAAAAAAACCAACCAATGGAGCTCTCATACAGCGTCTTCATCTCCCTTTCTCCTCCTCCTCCCAATCTCAACTTGCACCGCCCATAATTACTTCATCAATCAAGTATGCACCAAAAACTTCACTAACGACAATCTTCTTCATGCAAAACTCTTTCCAGCCTCTTAGCAAAAACTTCTCTCGACGGCTTCGGCATCTCCTCCTTCGGCGACGGCTTCTTCACTCTCTACGGTCTAAGCCAGTGCCGAGGAGACCTTGCCGCCGACGGATGTTGATCATGCATCACCAATGCTACACAAAACATCCGAACAACTTGTCCAAATTCTGCAGAAGCGCTCATTTGGTACGAAGATTGGTTCCTTCGCTATGACACATTAAACTTTCTCGGACAGCCAGACACGGGCTATACTCGTGTTCTGTCTTCATCGCTTGTCGCAACGGATCCGATTAAATTTAATGAGGTACTTATGGATTTAATGTATCGGATGAAGGCGATGACTGTGGGATTATGCGAGAAATTTGGGAATTATTATGATGATGTGAGTAAGAACGTGGCTATACATGCAACGGCTGGATGCACGCGCGATCTTGAGGATTGTGCTTGCAGGCAATGCTTGGATAAGATAACTGAGTCTATATTAAAATATTGCAAGAATCACTTGGACTGTTATGTGCTCAGCAACAGCTGTGTGCTGAGATATGATGTTAAGGATTTCTTAAATAAGCCTGTACCGCTAAGCCCTGTAGTGTTTTCTACTGGTCCTAACTAAAGGTTCTTTCTAAAAGGGAAGCTCTGGGCATGTGTTGTTTTTCTGTATGAATAAATTTCTAGCTGTTGAGAAGAATGGTCAGTTGTCCTAATTGTAGTTTGTTGTGTTGTTCAGTGAAATAAAGAGTGGAAGAAGAATCAAATTGTTGGTGTATGGTGCTGAAACTATTTTGGTTTGAAGTTGACTTTTGAAAATTAGCTAGCTTTTAATTTGTTTTGACAAAAAAAAAGAGAGAATCTCATGAAGTTGGTTTCCATTTTTTTTTTTCAAAATAAGTTAATTATCATTAATGAAAATAATAATAAAAAGATTATTATAAACCAACTATTAGACTTTTTTACCAAAGTTTAATGGGTTGGACCTAAAAACTCATAATGTGATGTTTGTGATGCAACTTAAATTATGAAGTTTTTTTTAGGTTTTTTGTAAAACATTGGGTCGATAGGCTCAGTCCTAGAGTCCACCATTGATCTCTACGAGGATGTGATAGTTCTCTTCCTCCCAGTATAGATTTATCATTTTTTTAAATACAAACATATTTGGCTTAATTTTTAAATGAGGTCATTTTATAAATTTAATTAAGTTATTAGCCATTTTAAAAAAAAATTAAAAATAGTGTCGTACAAGCCCTAATTTTTTTTTTAAAATTAAATGGTCAGTTCATATTTTTTGGTCATATCTGACTCATCAGGTGTCAGATTTCGGTGTGTCTGGTATCGTTGGAAATATAATAAAAAATTCTACAACTTTTATGTTAACAACTTTTGGCGAATCTCATCCAGAGCATGTTTGCAAAATGCATTAAAGTTGCAAAAATTGAAGATATTGATAACTACATTTTTTATCAGACTCATTAGATGTGGACAGTGGTTGTATCATTGGAAGATAATTATACAACTTTTTTGACAACTTTGACGAATCCCGGAGTATAGTTTGTAAATTAATACAGTTAAAATATATATAACAAAGATATATATTATTAATATGAAAGCAACACAGCAAAAAAACTCAATTTATATAATATAATGAATGTTTGATATTACTTCAAGAGAAATATTCAACTGAATTACATAAAATTCAAACTCAATTTATATATAGAATATAATGAGAGTGTTGATAACAAAAAATAATATATCCTTAAAAAAAAGTACAATATATTTTATTTTGAACTCGTAAGTCACATTGAAAAGTGTAATTGGGTGAGATTCAAAAGTTTTCAACATAGAGTTGTGAATTTTATTATTTTCCAACGATACTAACCACGCCAACGACACCTAATGAAATTTAAAAATGAGGTCAAGGACAATTTCTTTTTGAATTTAGAAGTTATATTTGTAAATACCGCTTTCACGATGAGATCTGATATGACCAAAAATGTGAATGCCTATTTAATTAGTTTTTAAAAAAAATTAACGGTCAGCCAGATTAATCCAGCCGTACGAGCAATAAAGCCTATTTTTAAATTTTTTTTTAAAAATTGCTAATCATCTAATTAAGTTTATAAAATGATCTAATTTAAAAATTAAGCCAAAATATTTATGTAAATTATGAATCAGAGCAGTATGTTGTATGAGCCATCACTTTTCATTTATAATCTCTTTTTACGATATAGCTAATGAATTCTTTTATTCTACCTTTAGGATTTTATTTCACATAAATATTTGTACTTCTTTATCCATGTTTATGAAGGAAATTAAATGTGTAGCGTAATTTTATTCCATTTCTCATTCAGAGGTTTCAGAAAATCTGTGGGATTTAAAAATATATAAGTAATTGTAAAGAACTTCACAAGGATTATCTTTTTGCCCCTACAAGCTTGGGTTCAGAAATTTCTACCTATATATATATATATTGGCAAAGGCAATAATTTTTCTAGAGGGGCACCATTTTGTAATTTAAAAAGTATTCTCAACTTCTTTATATAGATTTAAGACTAAAATAGTATTATATATATATATATATATATATATATATATAACTCATAAGTGATGGAGTCTACTCTTCATATTTTAAGAGAGTTGAAAAATTACATTATGATCAATATCATCAAATATATCTTTCTCAATATAACTAATTAAAAGATCATTCATTCCTTGATCTTAAACTTTATTGTGTTATCAAATTTTCATAATATTTATAACAAAAAAAATCTATTTTATATATATATATATATATATATATATATATATATATATATATATATATATATAAGTTTTCAATTGATTATTTATAATCATTAAATCTATTAACATAAAAATTATAAGTTTTATATCATCCTTATTTTAATAATAATATGTATCTAATATCTTATTTATTATTATAATTTATTATATAAATAAAATTAACTTAAAATTTTGAGAAAATATGATGTACTTATAATTATTTATTATGATTAAAAAAATCTAAATAATAAATAAAAACAATAAATAAATATATTTTTAAAATTCTTAACAAATAAATCTTGAAATTTGTGGAGGGGGCGTAATATGAAATTGTTTGTGTATTACATTAAAAGTAAAAAAAAAATATTATAACATCTTAAAATTTATAGTCATTGTGTATAAATATTTCCTTGCCTGTTTATATTGATAAAAATAATTTTGTCTGATTAAACTGGCTGTGAAGATTCTAATAATATTATTTTATATTAAGCAATTAATAAGTCTTAATAAAAAATAAACTACTTGTTAAAATAAGTCTAATCCTACCAAATTAGAAGTCTCAACCACGTGCCTAATTAATCAATCCTACCAAATAAAATTCAATATTATTTTATATTGCAATTAATAAGTCTTAATAAAAAAGAAACTACTTGTTAAAATAAGTCTAATTCTACCAAATTAGAAGTCTCAACCACGTGCCTAATTAATTAATTCAAAAGAATTTTCTAGATGTTTTTTATATGTATGACATATATATAATGTATTATACGTGTATTTTATGTAATCCAACAGTTAAGATATTATCTCAGGAGTCAAATTCATTTGAAGATAGATATATATATATATATATATATATATATATATATATATATATATATATATAATTGATAATATATGGAATAATACAAAAAGTAGGTGTATTACTTATGACGTAGAGCACTCACCAACCTAATTAGATAAATTTAATAATTAAATTTGAACATAACTTATAACAATAAACTTTCTAATCTAAACATATTATTTCTATAATTAATGAAAGTGACGTTTTTATAAGAATTAATGAATTAGAAAATTATTTATGATTTTTTCATTTAACGCGGAATCATTTTATCTTAAAAATTTTAATTCAAATAAATTAACTCAAAATTTAATATTTTTAAAGTGACAAAATTTTTAAAATAAGCATGATTAAAATCTTAGTTAGCAGATTAAGCACGTTTTCAAAAAATTTAAAATAGGTGATGCGTTTAGCAGGCGGTTAATTTTTTTTTTAAAATGGCGAGCAGAGATCGGGATCGATCTCTCGCGCTTCATTCGTTCTCTAGGCGTCTCCGGCCATTCTCGGCACCGAAGGTTGCCCGCCGGATGCGATCCATGCAGCAGATCCACCGGGATCCGAGCATTTTGGCCCGAAAAAAAGGTATTTTCTATTTTTTTTCAAAATAAATGAGTAATATGTATTTGTGATATTTATTTTAGTATTTTTAGATATGTATATTGTGGATCTAATTTATTTTATGTGTCTCATTAAATTCTATTGGCTTTGCTTCAGCTTTTAGTTATCAGCTTTTGATTGTAGAGGATCTTTTCCAAATTAGTTTGCCAACCTTTTATTTATGCTGATTATGTGTAAGAGATAATATTAAGCTTAGAATAGTCCTTTTACTCAAACTCTATTAGCATTAAAATAATTTGAGACATGAAATAGTCTTATTATTCAAGAAGTGATACATCTATTATATTTAAGTTGATATCTGATCTAGTATACACTCCTTAGAGAGAACTTCATGTTTTGCAGTGATTTCAGTACACATTACAGGTGGGCTTAATTGGAAGTTCATTTTTGGTCATAATGGAATTTAACTTTTGAGCTGTTTGAGTTAACATTATTTAGATGCTCTCTCTATTTGAGATAATATTATTTTCATGTCAATATTATTAAAAATATTTATCAAATATAATATATAGCAGTATTTTCAGATTGTGATTTTAATAAGTTAAGCCATTAGCATATTATGATTGAAGCATTGAGGGTCTGGAATCAATTTTAATTTATGTTTTTATTTTTTATGTTATTTTTAAAAATGTTTACAATAATTTTAAATATTTGTGTATTTTAAAGATAATTGTCATTATAAACATATTTAAAATATCAATAAATCAAAAATAAGGTCTATAATAATGCATGTTTAAATAGAAAATGCCAGCTAACAACAATCGGTAGAATTAAGCATGATGATCTATATGGCTTTCTAGAAAGATTGATCATAGACAAATCACATCGTCTTAGCTCTTCTCAACAATTCTAACTTACCTCTCATTTTTACAGTAGAGAATCAAATATCATTTTCACATTTCTCATCTTTTGAGGCTTTAAGGAAAATATAAACTTCATGATTAGTCTTATCTTAATAATTCAAGATATGCTGATTTAGTCTAGATAATTTATATTTTCAATTAATAAAGTAGGATTGAAAGTAATAAATTAAAATAAAATTTGAATTTAACTGAACCCAGATTAAGATAATTGAGTTTGATTAACTCAATTAACTCATTTGGGCTCGATGCCATATAAATTCAAGAAAATCTTGTAAAATTAAAACTAAATCAAATCAAACCAAATCAAAGTATACAATTAATACATAAGTACAAATGAGCATTTTACTTCGTTTTACAATTTGTTATTATATAAATGTCTCAATAAAGTTAAAATTTTGGCATTTACTTCTTGAAGAATCATAAATTATTTGTCATTTGTATTTTATAAGATAACCATTAATTTAGCTAACTAAAACAGGTCTGCTATTCAGCATTTTCACTTCAGGTATAAATATTTGATTCGAAAATGAGTTCAAGTACAAGATGTCTGTGTCAGATTATGGTGGAACTTAGGCCTGATGATTTCTTCACGATATCGGAAAAATCGCCCTATATTAATTTCTCGCCGCTAATTTTAAGGTTCAAGATCAAATCATCACTAAACATTGATTTACCGCTCGTGATTAATCTCATATGTAGGTTTGGTGCGCTTATCTACACCACTAGATGATGATTAAGTCTGGAAGTCTGGCCATCAATGCAAAGAATCGCAAAACCTATTATCATATGTTGAAATTGAAATGAAATAAACTACAAGCATGATTATGCCAGATGAATTCCGTGCAATTGAAACTTCAACACCACTTACCGCCACAAGGACCATATCATAGGTAATTTGTTTGAACTGCTTGTTCACCTTCAAACTTTCACATTAACCTAAAGCAGTACATTTATATGTGCAGCAGTGAAGATGTAGACATATTAGCACCTCCTATTCGGGCTACTAATATAGCTTCAAATTTCGTAAATATGGATGAGTACCATTCGAGCGGTGGCTCCGTAATGGGATGGGAATAATAAACAATGCCCAGAACGAAGTTCGTATACGATGATAGCAGGGTGAGATAGTGAAGAAAATTATCCAAATGTCGCAACCATGATATTAAGAGATTACTCTAACAAAAAACAACGACTTTTGAGGAACATATGTTTAACAATGAATACGCTCAAGCTTGTCCAACTCAACAATGGGATGAAGAACTAAACTTCGATGGTCTCCCATCAAATTTTGTTTTCTTAGAAGATAATTTTATTCCAACAGGCCTAATTGAGGGAATGTGTTTCCATGACAAGAGACACCTAAAGTTTACATTGCAGGATTGGTCAATCACAAATAATGTGGAATATGTCACATGTGATTCTAATAAGTCGAGGTTCATGATACATTCAGAGCAATAATCCTAATGTGCCATGTTTGTGGCGCCTACATGCTCAAGCAAGAGGCTTGGTGGTGCTTGGGTAATTTCAAGATCGTCACACACATGTTCACATTCAATGCCGAGAACGACATAGTAATGCACCTCAATTTATTAGTTACATCCACTGTATCGATGTTAGTTGAACTTGAAACCTAGGGAAGTCATTGGTGAATGGATTCAAAGTTTGATATTAGAGTTTCATATGAAAGCATGGGATGCACGTAGAAGAAGGCCATACAAGTATATTTGGCGGAAGAGTCGATCGTTGCGATTTATTTTATGTCGTATCATATCAAGAAGCATCGATTTGAACGCATTTTCCTTTTGGTCCATCCATTTGGCGCTTCAGCAGAAGTCTCAGTCACTTTCTATTGAGAAAGTACAAGGTACATTTTTTGGTATGACATGCTAACAATGATTTGTTTCCTTTAGCATCGCTGAAGCAGAATGCAATGAGTCTTGAACCGGTTTATTAGGACTTTACAAGACTTGGTTCCAATTATATACGCACCGATTTATGCATTATTTAATACATTCCGATTGGCGGCATGCCATGAGGAGATTCGTAATGGGCAAAACATCGCCATTGTTTACGCCACCTCAGGAAAAATTTCAAGAAGGCATGCATGAGATTCGATGAGTTCATGTGAAAATGTATGCTGAAATACAAGCACATCCACATTTACACATGTTATATGACGATATCAAGAATATTAAACCGAAGTCGCAGAGTGGCTACTAGCAAGAGAGATGTGGTAAAGTGGACATTGTGCATGATGAGGGGTTCCATCACCATGACAACCAACGATCGAGTGTTTCAACAAGCAGGTTAAAGAGGGCACGCGTGGTTTACCAATCCGTGCTTTGATCACTTTATTTTTTTCTACAGCTTCTTCAACAAAAGACTATAACGCTTCCGACTGATCCGCAAATGATTCATTTTGCTCCACGTGAAGGCTCAGTAGTAAATGAACATGAAGCAAGAAGATGCTCGATCCCACACTAATAAATGTGATCAATACCGTTTTACAATGTCATCCATGTCATTCAAGGTCGACGTGCAAGCTCAAGCAGTCTGTACCTGTACATGTAGACAACCACAACTACTGCATATTCCATGTCCTCATGTTATTGCTGTGATGGGACAGCGTCGCATGAATCACACAGACTACATTTCTCCTTACTACACTGCATATATCAACATCAAGCTCAATTTCATGTTATCCCATCGCCATGAGGTTGATGTATTTAGTCGACATACAAGATCTTACACCACCAAATGTTGTGATTGAAGCCTAGGACCCGATATACAAATACAATGGACGAACATACATCAAAGAATATGGTCTATGCAAAACCGGGCATAACAGGCTACTTGTCCAAAGATGACATTATTTTTTTTTGTCGCATATGTTTTACTTGTGCCCATCACCGCCTACTCTTTTCAACTTAGACTTTGCATTGTACTTTTTCTCTTTCAAATATTTGTATTGTATTAATGTGGTAATGTTTTCTTAATTTGATCCTGTAAGCGAGAATGTTTCTTTCAAATATCAGCATATGTGTGTTTCCTAGTTTGATGATGTACATTTTCTAGTTTTAGTATGTCTGTTATACTAGGCTTTGTTTTGTTCTCAGACATCTTCTTTTCTATTAGTTTATTCGCGGCATTTTATGAAATAAAATAATTGTAATATCTTACATGTTAAAATTAACCCAAGTTAGCCAATTTTCTCATGTGATTGTTTTATTTACTTGATTTCATCTATTTTGTGTATAAAAAACACTCATTTATGCACCTATTCTTTCATCTTCTAACACTTATATATATACATATATATGTGTGTGTGTGTGTGTGTGTGTGTGTGTGTGTGTGTGTGTGTTTCATTAGCATTTGACATGTAAAGAAAGTCGATCATCATTGAATCCAAAATTCTTGACCTTATAATTTCTTTTTATATGATAGTGAATTTCTTTTACTCTCTATTCATGGTTTTTCTTGTTTAGGAATTTTCTACATAAATCTATATTTTATTCTTTTTGTTTCTTTTGTTCTTCTGATCTTATCTCATAACAATCATAATTATCAGATAACTAAAGATATTCTCAATGCTATTGTGCAAAATTACACTTGAAGCAGATAACTATATGTAGTACTCAAGTTTTGGTCCCCATTATTAGTTCTGTTTGAGCTCCACTATGATTATCCAAAGATTCTTAGAAAGCTAAAGAAAAAGAATTTATTCAGAAGTACTAAAATATCGAATTAATATGCATAAATAAATCACAAGTTGATCAAATAATGAAAATGTTTTATCTTGAACAAAAGATTCAATGTTCTCAATAACATTTTTATTGTTCAAAGAATAGCCAATTTTTGGCTAAATAGACTGAAGATTATCAAACTTCTATTAATCTTATAGACTAAAGGTTTTGGGCTAAATTTAGCTTAGAATATAAGATTATTTATTTTTTTTTTATTTTTTTTTTAACAACAGAATATTTCCATCAATTTTTTTGGGTTCATAAAAATCTATCTTGGTGCCACAAAGGTTTTTTTAAGCTTAGCTGAGAGAATGTTTACAAAACTTGAAGAAAAATTGTGGTTTAATACATCGTGTAAATTTTAAATTTTTTATTAAAGTTTTGTTTACTAAATGAAGATTTTAATTTATTAAAATTACATTCATGTTTAACATATCAACAATATATTAAACTTAAAAATGAAGCTTTAACAAATCAAATCAAGTGATTTGACTTATACTATGATTGAACAATATGGGTTCCAAGTACATAACTATGCTTGAGTTCAATCTTTTTTTTTTTTGAATAAATTATTTCTATTTAATATTACTCTACAATCTAGATATTGGAAATATTTGTCTATACTTCCATAACTTATCTATTCTCAAGTATTAATACCTCACTTGAACACTTGGCTCCTACACTTAATAGTTGATGGTTTCAACAAATTTTATCACATTAATGCAATAGAGAGGATATAGTTAAGTCACTTTGATGCACATACCCTTTAATTACTCAGGACAAGGTTGCTTGAGTGCACCTAGATTACAAGATTGATTGTTATATTCAGCGTGATGTATTGCATTGCTTTGATTAGTGCATTTTATGAAATTGAATGCATTAAGACCAATAAATTTTAGGTAATATGGCATGAGGATGGAGGAGGCATCGACGTAGACGCGATGAGCCCTGTCGATGATATGGTCCCGCACCTGAGGTGCATCCGAGTATTGTGGCGCCGTGGAAGACATGATGACACCGATTTATGTTGTTGTACTATTTGTGACATAGCTGCAAAGTACGATTCTTACATTTTGTCTTAATTTCTGATGGTACTTACACTTTGTCTTACACAGAGTACGATTCTCGAGGCTGCTTCACATTTACTACGAATCACGAAATTGCCCCGTTCATGGATGGAGAGGTTGGATTACATTGTGTTTCCGCGGTGCACTTAGACTAGATCACCACTTACTACGCCTTTGGTGGAGCGATGGTCACCACGTATCTAACACATTTCATCTAGGTTGGTGAGATGACACACCGCAGACGTAGCCATGATCCTTGGTGTTGATTGATGGACCTCCGTTATAGGATGTTGGAGTGGGTGACGATGGCTTACATGGCGGATTGTGCGACGAGTGATTGAGACATCCTGCCCGATGTACTATACCACGATCCCATTCAGCCACATTTGACATCTACGTTTCGTATGGGGCAAGCACATGCCAGGACCTGCATGCCATTACGGTGGTTGCGTTGGACATTCTTCAGGGATTCATATTTGGATATGTCAGATGTTGAGTTCTGGATGCATGTCAGAGCGTACATACTGTTCACTATAGGATGCTTCCTCATGCCGATATCCCGCCGAGGTACATCTCCGACTTACCATTATTAGAGGATCGACATTATTTAGCAAGTTCAAGATTGATCACCATGTTTGGCACACTTATATGAGAGTGAATGAGGCAACAAGACCGGGCGGATGAACATGGCGATGTCCGCACTCTACCGCAGTATGGTCCGAGCATTTACATTGGTCGACCCATTATCGCAGTACCCCTTGAGTTGGAGGGTTTGAGTGTTGCTGCGATGGAATGAGGTTAGAGAGATGAAACCCGCTCATGTCGAGTGCATGTGGATGAGCTTGATGGTTTGCTTCAGAGCCAGGTATGACCATTTGCACTTTTGGTTATTATTATTATTTTTTAATTTCATACATGACAAAAAATTTATTATATGGCTACTATAGGTGATATGGGAACCTTATGGCTAGCAGATCCACACCAGAGTGGCGATGTCTATTTGGTCGGTCGTGAGATATATCGGGTTCCATTGAGTTGGAAGCGATCGAGTGGTATCTCCCTCGACGTTCTCATCGGCTATCACCTGAGTTGATGATTATAGATCCTTCATTTCGTGATGGATGGGGAAAGGATGTTGACCGGTTTGTTTACCACCACTTACATATTACAAGGGGAGGCCGAATAAATGCCATTGTTTGTGGTGTAGTTCCACTAGCTTGACCCGAAGGAGTGGTATATGAGGTGGTATCGATCCGGGCCTCCTTATACATGCTTGGGTTCCTACCATACCACACCACCTACTATCCTCGTGCTCCTAGAGAGAGACTGATGGTAAGTGTTAAAAAAAATTTATACTATTCATAAATTTATATGTTTAATAGACAACATAATTTTTTTTCTCCACGAGGAACATATCTTGGACACACGGATATATTCTTATTATTGGGAGAGATATGGACACTGATTTCCAGCATTCGATCAATACTTATGAGGAATTATGCAGGAAACTTAATAAGGACATGCACATATCGATGTGTATGAGATGCATAAGCTAGTAGTTCCTATGCGCCACAGTCTTCACCACATGCTACAGATTCGATGTGGTCCATCGCCCATGCCGATGTCGGTCCATACACTTACCCATATAGCACACCAGCATCTCCAGTGAAGGGCATGTTCACATTTCGGGTGTCAGTTCTTCCATGTATCCTCACCCATCCGTATACATGCCACGTGATGTACGCAAGGTGTATAAGTACCTTTTCACCAGACCATCGCAGAGATACCGTGATGTTACACCTCTCGATGACACCGAGCGTACACAGCCGATGATGTGCGCATCGAAAGATCACTTGCACCGGCCCCCGTGACGCGACATTACACACTGAAGTGACGACTTCCACCACGCAGACACCGGCCATTAGATGTACTCTAGCATACTCAGAAGTTGTAGATCATATGTTACCTCATTGTTCTAGACTGCTTTATATTTTTAAGTACTCTAGCCACATTTCTTTATTTAATAAATTTATGGATCAATAGTATCTTATAGGTGATCATAACCAACATATTATTTTAAAAAATTTTTAATTTTTTTTACATTTTTATATTTTTTTAAAAAATAGTCTAAATATTTAAATATCACTAAGATAAAGAATAAGCACATCAAAATTCTCCAATATGCAAACTACTAAGCATTCAAAATTCAATAATTCACTCTATATTTCAAGCGAGTTTATCTCATATATTTATAAAAAAAATATAAAAATAAAAAATAAGCATTCATCACATTTATTTTTCTATTTTTTAATATGATCAAAGTCTACTAATCAAACAAGATAATTTATAGTCAAATGAAAAAAGAAATACTCCTTATATAAAAATTAATGTAGTCATTATCTTCATATAAAATATACATAATACAAAACTATGTAAAACTTCGAGAGAATCATAAATTGTCCTTTAAGTTGAGTTTTCTTTTTTACAAATAATATATATTATATATATATATATATATATATATATATATATATATATATATATATATATATTGAAATTTAAATCATAAATGCAACTAAACTCGTGTACATCAAATTTCTTATTCAAGACGTCACAATCTCAATCGGTCAACATGAAATGGCCAATTTCGTTGATTCCAACGATACCAAGTTTGCAATTCGATAACAAACGACCGGATTGATATCAAAAATCGCAAATTAAAAAAAATTCTTTTATTTAATAATTTCATTGCTACCGCCTGCAAATAAGAATGATTGTTTGCATTTTTCGCCGCCTCGCTAAATAAGAGTATTTTTAAATTTTTTAAAGTGCTTAATCCACTAATTAAGATTTTAATCATACTTATTTTAAAAATTTTGCCTTTTTAAGTCGACTCAAAATTAACTTTTCAATTGGAGCGAGCTCAGTCAACTGACATCAGCTTTTGATGCACGATATGATTGATTATTCGAGGTCAACAAGAACTCAACTTTGTTTATACACCCAGTCTAGCTTGATAATGATAACTGACACCAATTCTTCTCTAGCCTATACTTTGTGGAAATCTAGGACCACACGGTGGGTGATGAATGACTTCTCCTCAGTGATTAATATTACGATACGCCCACCCACAAGAGGTGTTGGATACCCATTCAAAAAAAAAAACTTTGTTTTATACTCAAAAAGATATGACAACGACCATTTTTAAATTACAAATTTTTTTAATATTTCATAAAAAACTATTTAATCTTTGTTTATAAAAAAAAATCGAAGAATCGTATAAAAGATTAACGACTGGTTTGATTTCAAATAAATAAATAAATTTGAGTTAAAAATTATTATTCAATAAGGAAAAAAATTCATAAGATATTGTCCAATAGAAAAAAGAAACATTATATGATTTGAGTTATATAATTTTATTATTATTTTAATTAGAGAATGTGGGAAATAGAAAATTAAGATAATAATAACTTAAAAAAATAGATAGACTATAATAATCATATAATCATAATTGGTCTATAACCATCATTGAGGATGATCGGCGAAATTACTGATGATCATTATTTTAAGCATTTTTTAGGTTCAAACTTAACTCTTAGCTTAATCTCATCTTTAAGATAAGAATGTGAGTTTATTTAAAGTATTTTAAGAGGAACATTTTGATCGAGATATCTAATAAGCTCTTATTCTCAGATATAGAATTACCAATGAAAGATTTATTGATCATTTTGATTAAATTGAATTAATAATTATATTTGAACATTTTTTTAAATCATGAGAAATAAATAGAGCATGTATTTAACGTATGACTTCAAAGAAATAACCATCTCTTCTAAACTTTGGAGCCTAATTTATAATAAGAAATAATATATAATATATATATATATATATATATATATATATATATATATATATATATATATATTTGAAAAAAATATTTTTGAAGTTATCACCAACTAATCAAATTGAATTTTTCACCAACTCATATTAATCACCGCTTTAATGAGAGTTGCCACTAATACCACCGCCATAGCGCCACTATTATAGTTGGTACCACCGCTATCCGGCCATTCAATTACCACCGCCAAATCATCCGACAAATATCATTGATCATCATCACCATTCCTCACTAACCAACAATCAAGCATAATAACTAATCATAGTTATCGATTTGAGATTCACACGTTTCACATATTGAACTTAGAATCCTATTAAAAAAAAATTTAAATTTTCCCAAAATAGATATAGTGAAATATTTTTACTTAGACTCGTAGTTTTTTTCATCATTTGAGTTTTGATATAAAATTTAATTTCATCCTCTTTTCAATCTATCGCACTAGATTTCAATAAAGAAAAAAGAAAGTTTTATTTTATCGTAATTAATTTCCTAATACGTAACACCGCTAATATTTAAATTTAAATAAAATACAAATAAATTTATATGATTGAATATTTAATTCAGAGAACTATCCGTGCTTGGAACGATATGTTCGTATATTGTGCAATTACTTATCTGTTTAAACATATATATTTATTTTGCTGATGCTACATAAATTATCCTTTGTTGTTCACTTGTCCTATATAGTGTAATTCAATGCTTGTTTTTTTATTAAACTTGATATGTCCGATTATGTCAGTGAGTTATTTTACTTTTGTGATAATATTAAACAATTAATATATCAATAAAAAAAGCTAATTGTTTAAATAGGTCTAATCCTACAAATTAGAAGTCTCGGCCATGTGCCTAGTTATTTAAAAGTATTTAATATATATATATATATATATATATATATATATATATATATATATATATATATATATATATATATATATATATATATGTTAACTTTATATTCAAAGTGTAAATCAATTATTTTTGATTTAAGCAAATGTTCTCAAACGCAATAACGTAAAAAATGATCAACGATATCAATTTAACACTTTATTCTCATTCGAATGTCAAATCATTTAATATAAATATTACAAAATCTAATAAAATTAGATAAATCACGCATTTTAAATGTTACAATCACAAATTCAATCCGCAATTTAAAACATTTTAAAAGCATCAAATAGACTTTCACGCTAATAATGAATGATAATGTCGAATAAACAAATGATAACGCGAAATATGACATCTGAAAATAAACGACTTATCGATGAATGAAATCGCTAGAAAATGGTCGTGATATAAATAAAAGAACTAACGATCAATTTATCAAATTCATCAACATAACACATATCGGAGATGATGTAAACGATCCATTCTTGAAATTGATTGCGTTATCTTGAAACTAGAAATCTATCAAATGAGAAAACAAGGCTCAATTAAGTAAAATATTAAATGATTTGAAATAATGCACAAATCGATAAAATGCATGACGATAAAATCAATAGAAGACCTTCGATCAATTAACACTTCATCATCGATAACAAACCGTCAATATAAATATTGCATCACTCAGATCAAGCTTAGCGCCGCACAATATCGAAATGAGGCATCATGATCAAACGACTCGCTCAAATATATTATGTCAAAAACATGAAATCTAACCAATTGCTCGATTATAATCAAAATAGAGCTCAAACAACGATTATTTTTTTTAAATTCACCACTGAACTCACCAAATGACATCCAGAAAACGGAATCAATAATAAATATTAATTAATATATATATCAAATGAGAAATTATCGTATATATATATATATATATATATATATATATATATATATATATATATATATATATATATATAAATATATATATATATATATATATATATATATATATATATATATATATATATATATATACATATTTTCATAAATCCACATCAAAACTGTTTAATTAATTTAAAATTATTTAAAATCCTAAATTACTCTCCTTACTAGAAAAAAAAAAGATAAACTGCCCACATTCTTTCTCCTCCATTTTCCAAGAGTGGTTCCATTTCTTCCCTCCTATTCCTCCCACGTTATTCTCTGATCTTTCCCTTCTTCATAGGAAAAAACACAGGTAATATTCTCTCCTGTTGATTTTTTCAATTGTTGAATGCTGTCCAATCTCGCAAACGACCCATGCTTTTGTTCTGCATATATCCGCCTTCTGTTCTGCGTAAAACCATGGTCGTAAAGCATTGTTCCAGTTCACCCGACAGAGTTTCACCTGCTGTGATCGACTTTTAAAGCTCACCACTCACTATCAAACTGACAGCTGCCTTCTGATCCAGCTGACACCCAATTTCTTCTGCAATCCAGACACGCTGTCCTGCAGCTGCGCATCCTCCGGCACCACTTAAATCTGCCTCCGTGTTCTGTTTCAACTGTTGGCCTGCTGCTGCCCATTGTTAGCATCCTGTCCTGCAAAATGCCTGCCTGCGCTACGGCACAAATTCGACCTGCTGCCTCCTATAGCCCAATAAACTGCTATTTAAGAGCTAAATCCATTTTGCTTCACTGAACCGAGAAGAACATAAAGAGGCCAATTCTTCTTTTTTCGACTCGCTTTAATTGTCTGCTTTCGCTTCACCAGAAAACATCACAAGAAATCTTTCATTTTCTGACGAACCTTAATTCTGAAATAAGAATATTATCAAGATTAATTCTTCTTTCATTGCTCCACATTCACTTAGCCTTCCCACCTTCGCTTTCATAAAGGAAGAACATCACAAGAGAATTCTTCTTTCAATTTTCAACGTGATTCTCGCTTTAGCCTTCACCTTCACTTCTGCAAATCAAGAACATAAGATAAATTCTTCTTCTATTTATGTCGCACTCTCTTTATATTCATATACCCAATTGTTGTTTCAAAGACTGAAATGCGAGATCCAGAATGTGAATATATCACATGTTTTCTTCGTTAAGACCTCATTAGCTCACAGCCAAAGAAAAAATAATTGTCGCAAGACATCTACCAAGAGATCTAAAGTCCAACATTAGACGTCTGACAAATATCAAATTCTATCTCCAAACTTATAAAGAAGGGATGAATATATATTACATTGTGTGTATTTCTATGAAGGCCTCATATGCTCAAGAGGTGCAACGATGAAAATCAATGGAAGACATCTCAAGACTATTGGTAGAAAATAACCCCAATCGCCTCTACACTGATGATGAGGTCACAAAATTATATCAAATTTTTTTACTTAGAAAAAGGGAGAGTGAAATGAACTGAATTTTAAGAACGCAAGAAAACTTCGCTAATTTTAAATTAAAACTCCACAAGAAAAAATATAGCCTAAAGAAAATTAAAAAACTGGAACCTCATTTAAAATGCAAGTAAACTTTGGGAGGCTAATATTAAACTCCAAACTCAATGATTTTATACTTAAATCAAGAAGGAGTTCTTTTCTCTTGAATTTTTAAAATTAAACAAGCTTTAATCGAATTTTAATGCTAAACTCATCAAACCAAATAAACTTAAAGTCTAAGGATGAATCCAAATTGGGTTTAATAAATTTATATAATGAGTGATTCTATATCATGAGGTAAAAGAATAAACACAAATGATAACTTATCAAAAGTGATGGCAACATAATCAAAGTGGAGAATTACAAAACTCAACAAGTAAACCAAGAAGTATGTTTTAAACTTCAATCTAGAAATGGCTTTAAATCAACTCTTTGATGTAAGAAGGCATACTAAATACAAAAAATCATGCTTAATAAAAAAAATTAAGAAATTTCTTCTAATTAGATTTTCAAAATCAATGAAATCATTATGATTAAATTAGCTAAATTATATTGTTTTCATAAAGATTTCAAGTGTAAATCTTAATAAAGGAAGCTAAATTAGAATATATTAAATATTAATCTAAAATCTAATGAAATATTGGGATCATTTACTTTAATGCCAGGAGCAATTTGTACAAATAAAGGCATACTAAATCCAATCTACAAAAAATACTTTCCTTTAATCAAAAAAAATTAAAGAATTTCCTTCTAATTATGATTTTCAAAATCAAAATCAAATGTGAAATTAGCTAAACTATACTGCATAAAATACATAAAAATTTTGCAAATTTTAATATCTAAAAAAGGCTACGCAAATAAACTGAATATTTTAAATATTAATTTGAAAATCTAATGAAATATTATCAATTTACAATGCCTTCATAAAGAACTTTTGACAAGTATACTAAATCCAATTCTACAAAATTCATAAGGCTTTCTTTAATAAAAAAAATTAAGGAATTTCCTTCTAATTATGATTTTGAAAATCAATGAAGTCACTATTAGAAAAATTTAAACTATAAATTTTACATGTAAAAAAGATTCAAGTAAATTTTAATCAAAAAAAATATAAATTGAATATATTAAATATTAATCTGAAATCTAATGAAATATTAGATCAATTTACAACGCCTTTATCGCCACCGGATTAGCAACTCTTTGTACATGCAGATGCGATCTAAACCAATCTACAAAAAATCATAGGCCTTTAATAAAAAAATCAAAAATTTTTTAATTATGATTTTAAAATCAACAAATCACTAATTAGTGAAATTATCTAAGTTATAAACACCGCATGTGCTCGACATAGAGATTTCAAGTGCAAATTTTAAATGTCAAAAGGGCTAAAATTGAATAAAAAAATGAAATCGTCAATCATAATTCAAACATAAAATTACCTAAAATTACCGGGCACCCACATACCCCGACACTATGAATGCTTAAAGTCCGAGGATGCTTTGCTTCCTGCTATTTAAGACTAGTCCGTTAACAAAACCTATAATATCAAATCAAATATGAGAAATGATTATCAGATAGGATAATTTTTTATTATAAATAGAGTTGACGTGATCTAAAGCTCTTAAACATATTCAAATTAATCAATTTTGAATCAAATTAAGTAGCAATAAACCGCTTAAATGAAACTCTATAATTAAAAACTTAAATCAAACTCCATCCATCCACCTTCTGCAACTATTTGTCGGGGTGACAAATTAAGAAAACTCTAGCTCACAAAGGAGCCAATGTCAAATTAAGTGTTCTGCTATATTCACTCTCAATCAATCGCTTATCAGAAAGGATGTGGCTCGTGTCCTCGACATTTGGCCAAGAGTTAGATGAAGCGCAGACCGAATCCTCCGATATGATGGTTTGGCCAATCGCTCCATTATATTATGATCATGACCGTAGCCGTATGTTCCCCAATGGCTCGCCTTTGAGTTGTGAATCATAGGTATTTGATAGTCAAACAACCCTCTCCTAAGGTAGACTTAAGCTCTCCTCTAGATAAACACCACCCAGTTCAAGGATTTCTTAAGAAACCCATGCCGATGAGATCCTTCTATCAGGTTGGGTCAACTACCTCCTCTGACTAACTAGACTAGGGACAGCGACTGCCCGGGATGACGAAATCATGGGATCTAGATCGGGCACGTCATCATTCCCCCAACCATCTAATTTAAGCTTAAATGATGAATTTCATAATCTAAATTCTAAAACTCTACATGCTGCTACTATACGCTATACACATTTAGCGATCTAATGACTAGCCTTAAGCGAAAGTTTTCTCTCACTTATTGGGAGGGGTAATTAACTATAGTGGCTTGTGCCTATAGGAAACCTGGAACTAGATCTAAAGTCCTCACTAAATGAGGATGAAATCTCTGGGTAGTGTCTTATCTACTATTCCATCTACCTTCAAAATTACACCAACATACTCAAATCACACTCTTCAATAAATAAATTGGAGAGGTCGGTGGTAAATTTTGGAGCCCATATTTTCACTTCACTGGGACATGATTCTCTTCCATCTTTGGCTAGTCATATATGTGCTATAGTAGCAATAAATTTTTTGAAAATTCAAGAAAAAAATGGTGATTTAAGTGTGTAATAAATTCAATATGAGGCTCTATGTAGAATGAATCATTTCATAGAATATATCTTTATTACACTATTATTTGCTCTATAGCGCCTCTGCATCTTGAAAGTATGGGGTGAAATAATAATTGCAAATTACTAATCCCCATCTTTCACTTTTGCGTAAATGGATCTAAAAGCACTCCTTTCACTCACTAGTCGCGGTGCTAACATCTCGCAGCCGCCATCAACATAAGAGATGTCGGGGCTACCATTCAATTTGGTAGCTTAAATTTCCAGGCTATCATAGCCGCAACTCCTGATGTACCCACCCGTGGTACATTCGTCCGAGGCCATGCTGGAAGGCCTCAAGTTACTGAAACTCCTACTAGCCACATGCTTCAACCAGTTTAACAGCCAATCGCTGTCAAGGAGTTCTCCTGACATAGAACTTTAGTTTTCAAAAGGCTAGGTCAATCTGAAGCCCCCGTGACGAAAAGAATCGTTAAGGGACAAACTGTGTCTTTAATTTCTTATGGTACAACTGCTGGGCCGATTGAACCTATTGTATCTGGAAAGCATGATCATGAAGCTTCCTCATCAAGAAGCAAATTAACCAGAAGGCAGAGAAGAAAGAGAAACATTGAGCTGAGGGCTAAGTAGATCCCCTTTGAATGACCTAGTGAACAAGTGATATTGCCTCCAGAAGCGAGTATCTCTACCCACAACAACTTTGATAACTTAAAGTGGGTAAAAAGGAATAGCTCCACTAGCGAAGTAAAGTAGTCCTTCTGGAAGAACCAAACACATTAAGCTCCACCATCACAGAGGAGACAGTCTGAAACACTGTATGTCAGGATACATAAAGTTCTCAAAGTAGCCAAGGACAGAGGTCTAATAAAAAGAAGATTTCAAAAGCCTGTGATGATGCAAAATATTGAAGCTCCACCAAGAAAGTTACCATCTCTTCTCGGTAATCGCCGAAGCAATACGCCGCATGGTGAGCATCAGAGCATGACACTTGGACCTCGTGTCCAAGAATCCACTGCTGAAAGGTCCCGGTGAAAGGAAAAGCAAATATGGAGGCCAAGGCCCCGTAATGAAACTTTCAGTAATAGAAGAGGTGTGACATCTGATACATATACTCAGAAATCTGCCTCAAAATCAACTCATCAAAAGTGGATACCCAAAAGAAGGGATATCAACCGATGAAAGATATGATGGTCGACACCTCGAGAATCCTCTGGGATCCCATCATCGATTCACCCTACAAGAGAAGTTGACTGATCGTGGTCCCTTAATAAGAAGTATTGTTCACATTGAACCAGAGATCCACTGGAAATGTCAATCAAAAATTTGTGTGTAGGAAGAAAATAATGAGGAGGATTCTATAGAAGTACAAGTTGTCTATATGGTTAGAGATATAGATGAACTCTCTGCTCAGCACCATCAGCAGCAACATGAACTTAGGAAACATGAACCTGAATTTGACATCTATGAAGAAGATTCTTCACAGAAGCAAATAGAGGATGGATCTTCAATCTTCGCTGAAGATGAAGAAGAAGACCATAATGAGAAAGAGATCATGGGTGTCAAGCCATATATGGTTGAACTAGAAATGATACCGTACATGCTTTTATAATCATGATCGCAACCAATAACAATGTCGCAAATGCACAAGGAGAAGGACCAAGTTCTTCCCTAAATGAGCAAGGAGCAAACAACAACAAGAAATAGAAGAAGAAGAAGAACTGTCGATTGATGCCATGGCACTAAGAGCAAAGAGAAATGCAAGATCAAATGGAGGTCAAAGACAAGGAGATTGCACTTGGTACCAAAATGAATGATATGATGGTACAAATGAACATCATGATGGAGATGTTGCGAAGAATATCACATCAAGTGCAAGACTGCTTTGTTTACTAATCAATATTTAATAATACAACTTCTATACCATCAGCCACTGTGGTACCTCAAGCTCCTATAGTACATGCATTCATGAAGCGAAGTTAACCCACTACCTCTCCACCGATAATTCAAAATATGGCTAAGACACTGAATGGTACAACCGCCGCTAGAAATAATAATCAAAAAGATAAAGGCACCATAGCCAAAGTAGTTAAAAATTGGTGAGTAAGGGTCGCCTTACCCAGTTGAATATGATCAAGTGTCAAAAAGGTTACCAAGCAAAAATTTAATACTTTCAGGCTTGGTAATCCAAAGCAACATCTAGCCCAATTTAAGGCTACTTGTGGTAACAGAGGGAACGATGCACGCTTCAATTTCAAGAATTACTCACCGCTTCGAATGGTATGCAAAATTTTCAAATGATTCAGTTAAAATATTTACTGAATTAGAGATCATATTTGTGAAGAGGTTCACCAGTGCAACCGAGAAAATCACATTCGCTGACCTTGCCTTGCTAAAAAGGAAGAAAGATGAGGCAGTGACAAAATTCATAAGTCATTGGTGCAACCTGAGTATGAAGTGCGAGCAATAATTGAAGAAGAACTGCAATCCAATTACTAATGAGCAATATGGATGATAAAATGGCACCATTTCTATGCATGACGCCGATTACAACATTCCAGGACTTGCTCGATAGTGGCTAAATTCGAAAAGTTGAATCTCCCTAAGTCTAAAGTCTATGCAGATAAAGCAAAGAGAAAAAACCTTCGACTCAAGAAGAAATGAAATTCATCGCTCTATAGCTCAAATGGTAAAAGTGGGTGATATATAATGTGGATAAAGGAAAGCAGCAATGTACAATGATGATAAGGATAAAAGCATTTATTCTAATCCATAATAAAATTGGTATTAGAGGTAATGACAAACCTGACTTTTCCAAGTGGTGGGGAGCATCCAATAAGCAACAAGAGATGATGAGTGAATGCGGCCATCTCTTAAGGAAAAGATGAACAAAGAATATTCCTTTAGAAGGGAAAGTGTGGCTAAATTATTTCAAGAAGCAAAAAGCCGGTACAATTACAAATTAAAAGGCCCAAGAATGATCAAGTCAATCCAAACTACTATCCCTATCATCTGATCACCATCCTATTGAAGATTATTATGTCTTCAAAGATTGGCTAGAAAGGAAGTATCGCGAGGTGAATTTACACTATCGACAAGTGTTCTAGTCAACCCAAAAAAAGAGAATCTACAAGGATGATTACGCTCTTCGATCATCCAAAGAAACAAATAGAAGGAGAAATCAGTTCATCAAGAATGACAAACAATAGTCTCCAAAAGAGAAAATGTCGGCCTAAAAGATGTCCCTAGTGTTAAGTGAAAATCACCACTTGAACCTATATTGGACTTAAGAGAGATGCCTAAACCAAGTATTTGGGCTTCTCAATGGCATTCTGATAAGGCTACTTCACAAAGAGAGCCTACTAAATGCAGCCCTCATAAATCAAAGAAGCTAGCTAAGAATAAGAAGATCAAGAAGAGAACTACAACTCAAAAGATCATTAACAATCTAGAGGAGTATCACCACCCAGCAAGACAACCATTTAGGCTTGCAGACTTCATGCCTAAACTTCGCATTGCTAAATCAGATGAAGAAGATAATGGTGAAACTTGTCCAATAGAGATATGCCAAATCATTTGCATGATGTCAGATATTCTTCAACATTAGTTACTCCAAATGACAAGAGAAGTCAGACAGACTTGAACAACCCGTTAAAATTTTTATTAAGAAAATAAGAAGAGCTTGAGGAGCTAACATTTGAATTTTGTTTAATGACTCAACAAGACAATAACAGTTCAGATGAAGATCTATATTTTCCCGATGGAGAAGAGTCAGACTCATCGATATCATCACGTATGAAATGTATGACATTGAAAATGAGTCTAGCCCTTTTGGCCAATCTTCCAGAATAAGAAGAGAATTTGAAGAAACTATCTCTTCAGAAGAATCTGAGCGAGACAAAGTTATTCAAGTTCAGTTGAGAAGTGGTAAAGTCTTACCACCTTCATCAAAGAAGGGAAATGCAAATAAAGATAAAGGTAAAAAAAACAAATTGAAGTCAACAAAGATATCATTCTAAATCCTAGATAAAGCCTAAATCAAGAGAAGATAGATTATAATATTTTATCACATCTGAGAAAGATCCCTGCACAACTGAGTGTGTATAAGGCTCTCTTAATGTCAAAAGATCTCCAGAAAATTTTGATACAGGCTCTCAAAGATCCGGAGAGTTATGAAGCTTTGCTGAAAAATGCATGACTAAAGCATTGCAAACTCAAGATCTCCCAATAATCACATTTTCTGAAGAAGATCTTATATTGGGAATGACAGATCACAACCGTCCTCTTTATGTTACCACAGAGAGTGATGGCATCTCGATCAACCGAATATTGATTGATCCAAGTTCTTCTATCAATCTTATGAGTCTAAAGGTATTAAGAGGATTATCTTGATATCCAACATCTTGGGAGAGACAAGTTGATGGTTCATGGTTTCAATGAAAGGGCGTAAAACTCGGTTCTTTTATTCTCCACCAAGTTCAGAGATTTATATACAGAAGCCAAGTTTCATGTAATCGATGCCGATACATCATTTAGAACTCTCTTTGGCCGGCCGTGGTTGCATGAGTATGGCATGGTCCCATCAACTATGCATCAATGTATGAAGTATCTGAAAGATGAAGAAGAATTCAGAATTCTCGGTAACATGCAACCATTCTCTATCAATGAAGCAAAGATCTATGAAGATGCAGAATATTTCATCTTCAAAGAGCCTAAGCTAACAGAGCCTCTTGAAGTGGTAACATCCACTTCAGAAATTAAAAAGTAATTTCACAAAGTGAAGGAGCAGATGCAAAGTGGGAGAATGAAGGCAATGTCGACTCTCCCTGAAGCACTCGATTTTGCACCTAAGTCAAACAAATTAGTTCCTCATTTGAGAAGTGACACAGAAGAAAAAGAAGATATTCTTGTCAAACCTAATAAAACTTATAAGCTCTCAAGAAAAGTAAAGTATGAAATAAGTGATTCTGATTCAGACTATGATTTTGAATCTACTTATGGAAATAGCGTTCAGATGACTGTATTAAGGAGGATAACTCACTTGGCAGAGTTAGATGACTCACTCAAAATTATACCCAACACTCAACAGTGCTTCAAAGAAATCAGTCCACTAGGGGTGTGCATTATTTGGTTTCAACCAAAAAACCAAACTGAACCAAAGTTTTTGAGTAATTTGGTTTGGTTTTGAACTTAGTAATTTGGATTTTGGTTTTAATTAATGAAAACTTTGGTTTTGGTTTTTTTAGGTTGTTAAATAAAATTTTGGATGGAACCAAATAAACCAAAATAATTATATGTAATACGGTATTATTTATTTATGTATAATAGACTTATCTATTATACACTTATTTTTATTTATTTAAGAATACTTGATATGTGCTTTTTTAGAGGATCATTATCTAATTTTACAAAATATTTTGGTCTCATAATAATCAACTTCTAAGTTCAAAACATCATTCAAGTAAAATTAGTTTTAAACATTTTTTTAGCATAAGTAGTTAATTTGTTTGTTTTATTATATTTATGTTATTTTTCTTATTGCTTGTTCATTATACAATAAAAAATTATGCAAATAATTTTTAAATGTAGCCAACTTCGGTTTATCCAAAACCAAATCCAAAATAACTCAACCAAATTATTATTGTTTTGTTTTGCATTTTATTTGGTCGATTTGGTTCAATATTTTAAGAATCCAAAACTAATTGGTTTTAAAATTTATCATCCAATCCATCCAAATCAACCAAATGCACACACCATAGTCCACTAAAAGTTCATAAATTGATAACATTCTATGTGGAAGCAGTGAAAGAAATAAGAACTATATTTTATAAATCGAAGAGTCTCTCAAGATTTTGAACAACCCGCTCAACATGAAAATTAAGGTAGTGCCAACAATACCAATATATTATCCACATAAATTACTTGAGAATGATGCATAAGCTTGGAATTCATATTGGAACTATTAAACATGGGGACTCAAATCTTTAACAAGATGTGGAGCCAAAGAAGTCCTCTCGCATCACAAAGAAGTGATAAGTTTACCACTAAAGGTCTGGGGTTCATCCATAAATCTTATCAATAGAGCCTGTTATAATATAATAAAAGCTGAGATCGAGACTCATAGTGATGAAGAAGATGATTCTCATGAAATTCTTCTTAAAAATGATGAAGAAGTAGAAGCCAAGCCCGCACCTGAAGAACTCAAAAATGGTGGGCAAATAACTACTATGGATGAACTTAAAGAAGTCAACCTCGAGGATGATCCTCAACTTTCATTAGTGCCCATACGATGAGAAAGTTGAAGAAAGCGCTACTTGTGAATTGATTGCTTTGGACATATTCAAATGCCTATCGTGATGTACAGTTCATAAACTAGCTATTAAACCATATGCAATGCCCGTTAATCAAGCTCCTAGGCGAATGAGATTGGAGATTGAAGAACAGGTAATTATAGAAACTAAGAAATTGATCAAAGCAGGCTTCATTCATGAGGAGAAGTATGTAGATTGGATAGCTAACATTGTCCAAGTTAGAAAGAAGAACGATCAAATCCGTCTCTGCATTGACTTCCGGGACCTAAATAAGGCGTGCCCAAAAGATGAATTTTCACTTCCAATATCAGAACTATTGGTGGACAATACTTCCAACTATGACATGTTTTCATTTATGGACGGATCATTGGGATACAACTAAACCAAAATGACATCTGAGGATGAAAAATATACATTGTTCAGAACACCTATTGGCATCTATTGCTACACAGTCATGCCCTTTGGCCTGAAAAATGCTGGAGCTACATACCAAAGAGCCATGATGCTTTGATGAGTTGATTCATCAAAAGGTGGAATGTTATGTCAACGATTTCGTGATAAAGAGCTTAAATCATGGAAACCACTTCAAAGATTTGAGAATTGTACTAGAAAGAATTAGAAAATATGATCTCAAGATGAATCCTCTAAAATGTGCAATCCTCGAAAATTCTGCGGTACATTGTACATCACAGAGGTATTAAAATTGATCTTGCTAAAATCAAGGTAATTATGGAGATGCCTCCGTCGAAGAGTTTGCGTCAACTTCGTTCTTTACAAGGACAACTTGCATTCATCCATCGATTTATATCAAATTTATCGATGTTGTCAACCATTTTGCATATTGATGAAAGGATTCTCCATTCAAGTGGGACAAGTGCCAAGAAGCCTTCAATAGCATTAAAACTACTTATTAAATCTACCAATCCTTGCGGCCTACTCTAGGAAGCCCCTCATTATACACAAGCGCATTAGAAGAATCTCTGAATTATTAGCACAACACAATGAAAAAAAAAGCAAAGAGAATGCTCTTTATTATATCGATCGGTGGAGGCGAAGATACTAGAAGAGAAGCACTATTTAGCATTGATTTTTGCAGTCAAAAAGCTCCGTCACTATATGCTATTTCACAAGATTACCCTCATCTCGAGGATCGATCTGCTGAAGTACTTGATGACAAGACCAGCATTGACAGGTCGCTTGGCAAGATGGCGGTATTGCTTTTGCAATTTGATATCACATATATTTCACAGAAAGTAGTGAAGGGATAAGTTTTAGCAGATTTTCTTCCTGCACATCCCATCCCATGAGACTCTTCTCTTAATGGATTTTCGATGAGCAAATTATGCTCTTTCATGAAAGAAAAATTGTAAGTTTGGGAAATGTACTTTGATGGAGCCGTCGATCAAACAAGTACAACATCTAAATTTTTAAGAGAAAGAGCGATGACATCATCTTCATAACTCTAGGAGGGATAATGAGGATCATATGGATTGAGAGCCAAGAGCTAATAATGAAGCTGAATATGAAGCTTTAATGGCAGGTCTGGAAGAAGCTATTTTCATAGGCATTCAAAACTTGCACATTTTTGGTGATTCTCAGCTTATTATAAATCAACTACTTGGTATCTATAGAATCAACAAGCTTGAGTTAGCTTTCTATCACAAAGTTCTCGAGCTTATGAAGCATACCAAATATCACACTAACTCGAGTCCCGATCCGAGAATTAAAAGCCTCTTCTTGCAAACTAGCTAAAGAAATGACAAGTATGAATGGTGATTATGTCATGATCGACATATTTACTCGATGAGTCATAGAGCCAGTAAAGTATCAATCTTAGTAGGGGTTACCAAATTTGACGGATGATGCGACTCAGTTGCTCCTCATACTCCCAAAATCAATAAGAAGTTGTACCAAGAAGAATGACATTGCCTCAGAAAAATAGTGTGAAGCCTTTATTGTAGAAGAGTCACGTGATTAGAGGCAAGCCTTCATCGACTACTTTAAAGATGGGAAATTACCAAGTAATAAATCACTGGCAGCTCAAATCGAAAAGAGAATGCTACATTATTCTTTCATCAAGAACACTTTATATTGTAGGTCCTTTAAACAAATGTGGCTACGATGCCTAGGTATAGATGAAGCTAGCAAAGTGATGGTTGAAGTTCATGAAGGACTTTGTGGTGCATATAAGTCAGGTCCCAAGATGGCAGTAAAGATCAAAAGGATGGGTTATTATTGGCCATCTATGGTGAGAGACTATATTAATCATGCTAAGAAGTGTCATGAGTGTCAAGTACATGGGAATCTCATCCATCAACCTCCAAATCGATTACACCCAATAATAACATCCTGGCCATTCGAATATTGGGGCACATATGTAATTGGACCAATTGATCCATCGCCGTCAGCTGGACATCGCTTCATCCTAGCGGCGACTGATTATTTCTCTAAGTGGGCTGAGGCTACCCCATTTAAAGAAGTTATTGCTGACCGAGTGATCAACTTCTTCATGCATAATATTTTCTATAGATTTGGAGTGCCACACCGAATAATTTTTGATAATGGTACAACTTTCGAAAGTGCAAAGATTTATAGATTCATCGATTGACATAAAATTGATTGACGTTGCTCTTCAATATACAATCCAAAAATAAATAGTTTAGTGGAGGCCTTCAATAAGACATTTGCTCAGTATTCTCACTAAAATAAGAATGATATAGCTAATAGAGGCCACATGGTATTAAACTACCTACAAGATGACTAAAGCCACTCCCTATTCATTAGTATTTGGAAGGACTTCTTTCGAAGTTGAGTTACCTTCACTTGAGTAGCCATCTGATCTAGCGAAGATCAAAATGCACATCTGAGAATGGAGGAACTCAACGCGTTAGATGAAGTTAGATTGCAAGCTCATCAAAATCTGGAGGTCTATCGAGCAAAGATGTTCAGGGCTTTTGACCATACGGTGTAGTCCCGAACATTCTAAAAAGGAGAATTGGTTCTGGTGCTGAGAAGACCAATTATACCCAATCGAAAATTCAGTGGCAAATTTGAGCCAAACTGAGAAGGCCCTTTTGTCATTGAAAAAGTTTACCAAGGAGGGGCATACCAACTCATCAACTTAAAGGGTGAAAGACCAATACCTCCAAATAATGGTCGATATTTGAAAAAGTACTATACTTGACGACCACATTCTCGAGGTATAATAGAAATCCCCCTGCAAGATAGGGGGTATTTTTTAATATATATATATATTTAGGTTGACATCGTGCTTTATGCCGAGATCCCTAAATAAACATACTCTAGATGAAGAACTTTTCCGTAAAAATTCCCCTATTACACAGGGGGCATTTTTAGATTTTTATATACATATGAAATCAATGTTGTATGTTAAAATTTCTTTAGAGTACATCAATTCAAATATGGATGTATTTGTATATTTTCATCTTGAATATTTTGCTAAATGTACTTTAGAATTCCCCGTGCAAGATAGGGGACATTTTTAGTTTATGTTAGTTTATTTGAGTTGACATCATAAAGCGAGATCCATGAATATATTGATTTAGGTTTACATCGAGCCTTATGCCAAAATCCACGAATATATATAATTATTATTGTTAAGTTGCGTCTTGTAAAACAAAATCTATTTTTATGCTTGAAAAGACTTAAATGTCAAGAAATTTATCTCTCATTTGCCAAAATTTGGAGATCAATTCGAACTCCCGGTTTGAGTTTCAATCAATTAAGTTGGAGAAACATCAACCTCTACATCCCAAGTCTAGGACATGGATGGGTTCTAAAATCGGTTAGCTCACAAATAGTGTACATACACTTCCTGACAAGTCAATATGGACAATTCAGGTCAGTCCTTCATCAAATCCGTCAAGCTCAAAACTAGGACAAAAGGAATTTCAAATCTGACCAAGCACGGATAAACCAATTGCCCAGCAAAATCATTCATCAAAATAAGTAAATCAATTCCTCCATCAAACCCAAACCCAAGCTAGGGTGAGGAAGCTCAAGTCTGAATGACATAAATAAAGAGATCTTCAACAAAGCCATTGAAACAAAGAGTATATGGTGTAAGAACTCTTATCTTTCTAACAAATCAATTCGATAAAGCCATCCTTTAGCATGCATAAGATCATGACAAATCCTATCAAAGCTACGTAAGCTATTGCAATCGAAGTAGAAAGGATCCAACTTCTGTGGCCAGCCCAAAAGTTCAACCAGTTTTTAACAAATGTGACTCGCTTCATGCACGAATCACATTTGTTGGGGGACATTTGTTGACCTCCATATGTGTGACATAAGTCACAGTCAAGCCTATAAATTGAATTCGACGGACTTCGGAGGTGACAATATGCAAATTGAGGTTCAAAATGCACTGGATGTCACCAAAAATGGTCAAAATGACCTCCGATCGATAAACGGGCTTCACCGTTGCATTCAAAACATCGAAATCAATCATAATATAAATAGTACAAAATCTAACGAGCAATTGATTAAGCGCTCAAGCTATCAACGTGTCGACGCACATATCAGAGTTGGGAAGCTGTGATGATGACCAGACAACCTTCATTCATAAAATGGATCATGCCGTTAGCTTCAAAACATCAAAAAAATGATCCAATGAGGCTACGCTTAATTGAGCGAGTTCATGCATGTCGAATAATCAGCAGTGGCGGCCGCACAAATCGAGACTCAAATGCATTGGATGTCTCTGAAAATGGTCGAAATGACCTCTGATCGATGAACGGACTTCGCCGTCGTATTCATAACGTCAAAATTGGTTAGGATATAAATATTGCATAACTTAATAATCAATTTATCAAGCGCTTGAGTCATCAACCCGCATATGCGATATGTCGGTCGGCATCGGCGTAAGCCAAATGACCCCGTTCATGAAATTGATTATTTAGTTAGCTTTGAAATATTAAAATCTATCAAATGAGACTATCCTCACTCAATTCAGATGAGTCTATGCAAATATCAAATGATTTGAAATGACAACGCACAAATCGAGGCTAAAATACACTTGACGTCACCAAAATTAACTCAAATGACCTCCAATCGATGAACGGACTTTGTCATCGCATTCATAACATCAAAATTGGTCAAAATATAAATATTTTATGACTTGATCATTAATCGATCACACGTTTGAGTCATCCATACGCCTTATATATGTCGAGAGGGAGGAGGCGGCGAGGATCAACAACTACGTTTGTGAAATTGATCACGCCATTGGCTTCAAAATATTGAAATCTATCAAGTAAGACTATTCACATTCAATTCGGATGAGTCTTTTTGAAAATCAAGAAGTTGAAAGTGGCGACATGCATTTCGAGTTGAAATGGATTCAATTTGATACCGAGTTGAACCAAATACCTCAGATCGTGAAACGGACTGCATCATTGCGTTCAGAACAATGGAATTACCTTAAGATGATATATATATATATATATGTATATTTACCGACGTGAAATCTACAGTAAAATTATTTAATTAATTTTAAAATTATTTAAAATCCCTAAATTACCCTCCCCCATGCTCAACCGTTCCCCCATATTTTCGATTTGGCTGGAAATTAAAAAAAAAGAAAAGGAGAAAACTACCCACGTTCTTTCTCCCTCCATTTTCCAGCAGCATTTCCATTTACTTCCCTCCTCATTTCCTCCCACGTTTCTTCCTCTCTTTCGGCCCATCTCCTTCCCTTCTCTCGTCGGAAGTGAAAAATGCAGGTAATCATTCTCTCCCGCTGAATTTTCCACTATTATGGCGCAATCTGCTGTCTAATCCCGCAAATGACCCGCCGCCCATTTCCCGCCATTCTGCAATCCGCCGGCGAAATCCGTCGCCGTTCCTTCGTTCCAAGCAAAACCACACCGTGGCTGCTGTTCCGTTCCCGCTCTGGCTGGTTTCCTTCCGTGACTCAGCTGTTGCCAAGAAAGTCCACCGCTGCAGTAATAAACTGCCGCCTTCCGCCGCCCACGCCGCATTCTGCCAGATCTCAGCTCCCACGCCACCACGACCCACCTGGCCAACTCCGCTGCTTCACCGCTGTCTCGCTTCCTCGCCCGCTGCCCGCCACTGTTGTCAGCAGAACCCGTCCCGCAAGAATACCACAAGTTTGTCCGACTGCATCCGACCTGCCTTCCTACCCAAACCGCCCAGCCTGCTTCGCCAAAACCCACTTTTCGCTAGTAGAAGAATATCATCAAGAGGAAATTCTTCTTCGGTTTCTACAACTCCTCGCTTTACGTCTCCCTTTGCTTCACAGAATCGGGAAGAATATCAAGAGGCAAATTCTTCTTCGATTTTCGATCGTGACTTAACCCTTCCAATTTTTGCCATAATCGGGAAGAAAATCATCAAGATCAATTCTTCTTTAATTTTGTGTCATCCTCGCTTAGCTCGCACCTTAGATAAACGGGAAGAACATCAAGAGGCAATTCTTCTTCGATTTTGTCGCACTCTTTTACCTTCCCTGCAACCCAATTGTTCCGGGCATTGAAGACACAAAATGCGAACATGTGAGATGTGAATGTGAATATATGTATATGTTTTTCTTTAGGTTCAAAGACCTGTTGTGCTCAAGAGGGCGAACGATGATGGGGTCGAAGACACCGCTATGCTCAAGAGGGCATACCGAAAAGCCAACACTCTGTGCTCCCCTGGCAAATGCTACCAAAATTTTGTCTAATTTTAGACAAAATAAAAGGGGGATGAATATATATCATTGTGTGTCTTCTTTGAGGTCTCGTGCTCAAGAGAGCACGACAGATGAAAAACTAGCAGAATAAGACACCACTCGCTATTTTGATAAGAAAAATACCCCCGATGCATCTATAATGGGGATGACGCCGGAGGTCGCCAAAATACCAAATCTTTGACTTAGAAAAAGGGAGAGTAAATGAATGACTTAAGAACTCTAAGTAAGAAAATCTACAACTAATTTTAAACTAAAGTGTCAAACAAGAAATGGGGGTTGGGGAGCCTTTAAAGAAAATTAAAAAAAAATGGAACACACATTTAAAATGCAAGTAAACTTTGAGAATGCTAATATTAAACTCACAAACTCTAATAGTGATTCTATATGACTTAAATTAAGTAATGAGTGAGTTCTCTGCAAATTCTCAACAACCTTTAATTGAATTTGGGAGAGTAATGCTAAACTCATAATAAACTTACAATAAAAAGTCTGGGATGAATCAAATTGAGTTTAATAACCTTATACAAATAAAGGATTACTATACTAGTTAGATAAGTAGAAAGAATAAACACCGAATGCATAACTTATCAAAAGTGATGTAGATTGAACATAATCAAAGTGGGAGAATTACAACAACTCAACAAGTAAACTAAGTAAGTAATATTTTAAACTACAATCTAAATTGAAATGTCTAAATGCTCTTAGAAGAAAGGTGATACTAAATCAATTCTACAAAAATCATTTTCTTTTAATAAAAAATTAAGGAATTTCCTTCTAATTATGATATTCAAAATCAATGAAATCAAGATAAAATTAGCTAAATTATAAAGATGCACTCTACATAAAGATTTCAAGTGCAAATTTTAATATAGAAGCTAAGTGCTAAATTGGAATATATTAAATATTAACTGAAAAAAAATCTAATAAATATTAGATCAAATTTACAACGCTTCATCGATGACCGCAACTCTTTGTACAAGATGGGTGTTATTAAATCCAATTCTACAAAATCAAAGTGGCTTTCTTTAATAAAAAATTAATGAATTTTCTTATAATTATGATTTTCAAAATCAATAAAATCTTGATTAGGTGAAATTAGCCAAACTATAAATTCCTGCATGTGCTTAGACATAAAGATTTAAAGTGTAAATTTTAATATCTGAAAAGGTCAAGCGCTAAATTGGAATATATTAAATATTAATAGAAAATCTAATGAAATATTAGATCAATTTACAATGCCTTCATAATGATGCAACCCTTTGTATAAGCAGATAAAAGCGATACTAATCAATTCTACAAAATCATAGGGCTTTTTAATAAAAAAAATTAAGGAATTTCTTATGATTATGATTTTAAAATCAATAAATCACTAATTAGTGAAATTATCTAAGTATAAATTCATGTGCTGATATGAGATTTCAAGTATAAATTTTAAATGTCAAAAAGTGCACAGTTAAATTGGAATAAAAAAATGAAACTACAAATCAATCTCATAATTCATACATAAAATTACCTAAAATTACTATATACAAGATGGTTACACATCAATGCTTAAATTCAGTGAGGATGTGTGGTTGCTTCTGCTTAAGATTTCAGTTAAAAAATAAAAGTTATAATAAGAGTTTCAAATCTGAAATATCTAAAATATTCATGATAGTAGACAATAATTTTAAAATAAACAGAGTTGATGATCTAAAGCTCTTAAACATATTCAAATTAATCAATTTTAATCAAATTAAGTAATCAAATCGCTAAATGAAACTCTATTAAAAACTAAAATCAAACTCATCCATCCACCTTCAACTTTGTCGGGTGACAAAGAAAACTCTACAAAGGAGTCAATGTCAAATCAAGTATTCTCAAATGTTCACTCTCAATCAATCTCTTAGACGTGGCTCGTGTCCTACGTGGTTGGCCAAGATTTAGATAAGAAGAAGAGTCCTCGACTAGTTTGACCAATTAGGCTCCATTATATTACGATCATGAGGTCTGTATGTTCCCCAATGACTCGCCTTTGAGTTGTGAATCATAGATTTGATTCAAACAATTGCCTAAGGTAGACTTAAGTCTCCTTACACAAACACCATGTGTCTACAAGGATTTCTTAAGAAACCATGTACTTGATGAGGATCCTTCATCAAGTTGGTCGACTTCTCGACTAAGTAGACTGGGATAAGGACGCATGATGGAACCATGAGACCTAAACGGCACATCATTCCCCAACCATCCAATTTAAGCTTAAATGATGAATTTCATAATCTAAATTCTAAAACTCTATATGCTGCTACTATACGCTATACATATTTAAATCTAACTCCTTCTAAAGTTTTCTCACTTATTGGGAGGTTTAATTAACTATAGGCTTGCACCATAGAAACTGAAGATCTAAAGTTCAAAATGAGCTAAATCTCTGGTAGTTTATCTACTATTTTATTTTCAAAGTTACACCAACACCCTCAAATCACACTCTTCAATAAATAAATTGTCGAGAGGTGGTGACAAATTTTTGAGTCATTAATATATATATATATATATATATATATATATATATATATATATATATATATATATATATATATATATATATATATATATATATATATATATATATATATATATATATATATATATATATATAAACATGTATGTGAGCACACTATTTAAGACAAAAAAGTGTGAACAACAAAAGGATAATTTATGAAGCATCAGTAGAATAAATATTATAAGCTTAAACAGATAAAATAAAATTAAAAAACATTTTTACTGCTATGTAAATTTAATTAAGCCGAAATTAACATAAATTTAATATTTGTTTCGTCGACTCAAATTTAACAATTTTACTTTCACTCAAAGAGTGGAGGAAGAAGAATTGAAAATTATGGATATGAAATTAAATAATAATTAAAATAAGTTAAAACTAAAATTTAATTGCTTAAACAAAAATAAAAAATAACCAAATAAAATAGCTAAGAATGACTTACAAATCAAGAAATTTTTTTTTTTTTTAAATCTAGTCATTAATTATGGATTTTAAAATGTGTCCAATGCTTCGTCTTTGCATCGATATCATTAATCACTCAGTCTACATCTAAATATAGGGCAATATCCTTCTTAGAGTATGCTATTATTTCCTATAGTGCACTCTCGCTAATAAGTAGTATTAAAGAGTTTAATTTTAATTAATTGTTTATTTCAATTGTATGCATCTCACAAGAGTAGATCTTTCTTCCATTATGATTGAGCAAATTTAAACCGCAATTTTCCCTCAAAATGAATTAATTTTGTAGAGCATATATCATTCTAAAATTTCATGAATCAAATATGAATTTTGAGAAAATATATATTAAAACCTTCTAGAATTTGATATAAGATCATTTAGACTCTAATTTAATAAGTTTATTACCAAATTGAACATATAAATTAATTGTCAAAATAAAAGTGATTCAATTTGAATTTAAATTAACTTAAATCAAATCTGTGAAATTTATTTGATAGCTTTGAAACATTAATTTTAAGGGTACAATGATAATCTGATATGTTTATCGTTAAATCGAGCATCAATGTGCACAATAATACTTAAATTTGAAATCGAGCAAATTAAATGCTAAAAGAATGATTTATGATCTAGAGAATCAAAACAGAGTAAAATGAAATGTTTTGAGATTTTGACTAAATTTACTAAAATGTAACTCCTACTAAAATGTCACTCTCAAAACTTAATAAATAGGATCTTATTCTCACCAAATGGAGGAAAGAGCTTAACTTTAAAGTTTAAAGTTATTTAAAGAATCATCGTACATACCAATAAATTAATGATAACCATAAATTTACCATGAATTATTATCAATGACTTGTTGCTCAATTGCCACCATAAGTTTGTCATAGCATTCATATTTCTGGGCCATTATTGCTAATTTATATAACTCACAATCATGTAACACCATCAGTTAAAGAGAAGTATGAAATTTTGTAATTTCATCCACATGGTGAATGATTTTGATTTTCTCATTGTTTTTTTTTCTTTATGAATTTTTTCATAAAATTTTTGATGTTTTCTATAAAAATTAGGTAATTTTGCAATTAATCTAATTAATAAATATTCTTCCAAATTACTGACAATAATTATCTACCTTTCTTCTTCATAATTTAAGAGACTTCGATGTAACTTCACAATTGATCAACATGATGAAACGCTTAAACGACATAACTGTTTTTTTTCTTTCTCACGATTCTTTATAAAAGTTATATCTGCTAAAATTTATTACAAAACAATTTTTTTTGTTTTTACAACGAGTATAATTTGATGTCAAAATCAAACAAGTCAACAATTACACTAAAGATCAAAGCTATTTTAAATACGCTATCTCAATTTTGAAAATGATGTATTGAATGTAATAAATGATAATAATAAACCTTTTGGGTGAAAGCAAGATTTCCTTTTGGGTAAAATGCAAAAAAATATATATTTTATTTTTAAATAACTGAACAACTTTATTATTTCATTTATCATTATTAGTATTATTGTTTGAAAATAGTGATTAATGAAATTTACGCCTTTAAATTTTAAAATCCAAAGACACATATTTAAAGAATTAACAAGAAAAATGAAATTTTACTAAAAAATCCCAAGAATAGTAAAAAATCATGATCCAAGAAAAAATCATCCACTATGTATTTGTTTTGAAGAAAGTTTTCTATAAATTACAATCAGAGTAAGAGGACAAAATCTAATCGACAACAAATTATATACACGCTTATCTATAGCTCTTCATGATGGTGAATAATCGAGATCGACATGAATGTCGCCATGATAAACAATTGACAAGATGAACATAAACTTGATAACCGAATTGACATTATAGTATTATCTTAGGATTTTCAAGTGAAATTTTGTTTTACTAAGAAGGCTATTTATAAATCAATACGTCAAATATATGCAAAATCAATCATACTCCATTACGCTCAAAATGAATTTGATCATTTGATGTATATTGGTATTTGAATGCTCAAACAAGTCATTAAGATCCTTTTAGATTTTGATGATATATAAACATTTAAAAGCATTTAAAATGATAAAATTTAATATTTTAATCTTGATTAATAACTGATTGACTTTTACATTAAAATTTATTATTATATATTTTATTATTATTATTATTATTATTATTATTATTATTGTGTTATAATACGATAAATTATATACTAAATTAGTGAAGATACTAAATTTAATAGGTTTAATTATTTAGTTCATTTTATTCTCTACATTGATAATTTACCTATTGTTTGCTTGTTTGTTTATATCATAATAAAATATAAACACTCTCCCTGTGCTTAAATAATTTTCTTTTTATGCTTTGGCTTTGTGCTCTCGCGGAGGATTGAATACCTCCAAATTAAAGATAATGACTTTCCATAATTGCCAATTAATGAAGATTTGTTTTCTTTATTCTTGTTTTTAATATTGTCTTGTTGGTTGAATTTCAAATTAGATAACAAATTAGTCATAAATAAAAATTCAGACTTTAATAATATTACGCTACGTCCAAAATCTTGATTCACATGTTATGTATTATATACATATATTATATATTTGTCATGAGTGCAACGTAATTAAAATTTAGATGTAGAACTACATTTAGATTTTGCACGTAATAATTTTTCAATATTATGATATGTATACATATAAGTACCTCTAACGTCCTTAAATGATTGTAGGGTGGAGATTGAAAGAGGCAAAGGTGCCAAATGATGGGTGGATAATGAAAAAAGTGAGATTAAAGACAATATAATCTAATAAATAAATAACTAATATGTAACCTTAAATAAGTAATTAATAAAATTATATTTAAATAAATATAAGCGAGCAATACATTAGTTACCATCGAGTGTGATATCAAGTATTTAACAAAATAGTTGTTGAGCAACACATAGTTTATTTATCAATGTAAATAAATAAGTTTCAAAATTTTAAAAAGCAATTAAATTTATTAAATTGGCAAAAAATAATAAAACTTTGTTGGGTTTATTAATTCTAATTTATTATTTCATTCAAAATAGATTTGAGAAAAAAAAAAAAAAATACAAGACATCTTATCCTAACAGTTAATAGCTTAATTTTTAAATCATGTAATCTTAATTTTAAGATTTTTTAAGTATATTATATATTTAAGTTTGTGATTAATTTTGCTCAAGTATAAAAAAAGAAAAAAATTATATCATATATTTTATAATTTATCAATCTTCAATTTAAAATAAATAAAAATTTAATGAATAAAAGATTCAAATCATTTTTCGGAAAAAAAATTAAATATAAGTAGAAAGCAGATAATTTTCTTTAAAGAAAGCAAGTTCAAAGATGACGTGAAAATTTAGTTTAGTTGATGTTAGAAATTTTTATACTGAGAAACTCTCATTTGATTTTTTTTTTTTTTAGGAATTATAACGCATATACACAGATTATAAAATTTAGATTTTCTTCATTGCAACTATTTTACAAACTATTTTAGCAACCCGAAGGAACACTTCTGTCCCTACTTTTCTTATATAAGAGGAAAGGAAGTGGTAAATAAAATCATCAAGAGCATACTTTGTTAACCAACAATGGAGTCCTCATACAAGCTCTTCATCTCCTTCCTCCTCCTCCTCCCAATTTCATCTTCTACTCAGTTAACCAAGAACTCCTCCATATATCAATTGATATGCAACAAAAACTTCACCACTAACGACGACCTACAGCAAGGCAACATCGACAACACCATTTCCAGCCTCGTCGCAAAGAGTAATCACAATAACTACGCCATCTCATTCTATGGCATGGGCTATGAAACTATCTACGGCCTCATACAGTGTCGAGGGGACATAAGCAACAAGGCATGCAGATCATGCTTAAAGAAGGCGGCGAATCAGATCCGATCAAACTGCCCTAACTCCGCCGAATCGCGCATCTGGTATCCATCCTGCTTCCTTCGTTACGACACCTACGACTTCTGGGCGGCCCGGACGCGAGCTACACTCGTGTCTGGCCTTCTTCGCTCACGGCGGCGGATTCCGAGTCATTTAATCTTGCGCTCGGGAGGCTATTGGATGCGACTAAAGGGTCGGCGGTGGGAAAGGATATCAAAGCTGGATATTGTCTGACCACAGAGGAAAAATACAATAGGACTTTGTATGGAATCGCTCAATGCACAGGTGATCTTACTGAAGCGGGGTGCAATTACTGCTTGGAGAAGGCAATGGAGGTTATGTCAGTGGACTGCAAAAATCATTTGGGATGCTTTTTGATCAGTAGCTGCTGTATGTTCAGGTATGAGATTTATGATCTGTTCCGCGAGGCTGAAGAACCGAGCGCAGGCCCTGCTGCCTCTCCATCTGCAATTTCTCCCATGAAGGTTTAATCAGTCTGTAGTGTTATTTTCCTGTGTATGAATGTGTTAAATAACTAGTTGCAAATGATGGATGTGGCAACTAAGAGTTATCAGTTGTTAACTCATTGTGGTTTGTTGTAAGAGAAGATTAAAACCGTCTGCAATAAAACATAGATTTCAACTCCAACAAAGAAACTTATCATCGTCTGACGAAAAAGGCGGCATCATGAGAAGTAGAATGGAGCCCCGAGTCAGATCATTGTAATAACCAATAATATGTGATGCAAACGATGAAGTAATGCTATAGATCCTATGGTTGAGGTAAGTATAGAAGAGCAACGATTGCTGCTTGAGAAGGAGAGAGAGTCCAGAAAATAGAATAGAGCATATTTAACCAACCAAAGAGGCTTAAATCTTGTGCAATTTCTTCCGGACAAGAATTTTAATTGATAATTTTTTTTTTAAACATAGACTGGGAAAGCTCAAAATATTGCTGCCAAATTACTTGCTATTTCCGTGCAATTTAATTTAAACAAGCCTAAATTAACTACAATTTAATATATTTTTCTGTCGATTTCATTTAACTTTTCTATTCGAAGACTACGAACTCACATTTGCTTTAACTCTCCTCAAAGATATGTGACATAAAATTTTGAAATTATCAAAAAAAATAAAAAAATAAAAAAGAGTTATTTAATCATTACTTATAATTATATTGATATTTATTTTATTAAATAAATAGAAGTATCGTATAATAGATTAAGAGCTATAATTCCCTCTCTCTCTCTCTCTCCCTCTCTCTTTATATATATATGTATATATATATATATGATTATGAATTGTTTGTTTGTAATAGGGCTGCAAATGAACTGAGCTGAGTTGAGTATGTGCTTATTCAAGTTTAAGCTTATTTATCATTGTTACCGAGCGAGTTTGATTCAAGTTTTTAGGATGGTGTCCCAACTCGAGCTCGTTTAAAAAAATCTTGTTCGAGCTCATCTCGAGTTTGTTTGAGAGCTTGGTTAAGATTGGGTTTATCGAGCTTGTTAATAATTTTGTTTATTGAAATAAACGAGCTTTAATAGAGACTTAATCGAACTACTTCACAAGTAGCTTGTTGAGAAATAAAAACAAGCTATATCAATTAAAGTTTATTAAGCTTAAAAATAAAATTTTAGATGATACTGTTTACAATCAAGTCTTAATCGAGCCATAATCAAGCTCTTTAATGAACTTGTTCACCAGCTTTAAATAAGATTGTTCATGAACATAAATAAATTGAACAACAAGTTGTTCAAATTTGTTCATTTAGCAATCAAGTATTTATAAAAATATTTGAGCTCATTCAATTAGTTAATCGAACGATCATAAACTAGTTCTAATTGAGCTGAATCATGAATAAATTGTTGAATGCTGAGTTCATTTCCGGCCCTAATTTGCAGTTTCACATCATCTAAATAAGAGTTAAAAAAAAAGAAGAGAGAACAAATACAGAGAGAAAAAGATGGGTAAATGCTTAGACAGTGAAATTTATTCTTTATTTCATTAAACACCACAACAAAGTACAATTTTCACAACAGGTCATCCTTCTCAGTTGCTGCGTGCCACAGCTACGGCATGCAACTAATTTATTCATGCAGAAAAACAACACATAAAATCAGAAACAGAGAAACCCTTTAATTAGGACCAGCAGCAAAAACAACAGGGCTTAGCGCTACAGGCTTATTTAAAAAATCCTTAACATCATATCTCAACACACAGCTGCTGCTGATCACATAACAGTCTAAATGATACTTACAAACCTGAAACATACTCTCCGATATCTTATCCAAGCATTGCCGGCAAGCAAAATCCTCAAGATCGCGTGTGCATTCAGCCGTTGCATGTATAGCCAAGTTCTTTGTCACGTCGGTGTAATAAATAGCAAATTTCTCATATATTCCCACAGTCATCGCATTCATCACATACACCAAACTCGCAAGGCTTTCACTGAATTTAGTCGGATCAGCTGCTATACGTGATGAAGACAAAACACGGGTATGGCTCGTGTCTGGCTGTCCGAGAAAGTTATTGGTGTCATAGTGAAGGAAGCAATCTTCGTACCAAATGAGAGCTTCTGCAGAATTTGGACAAGTTGTTCGGATCTTTTGTGTGGCGTTGGTGATGCAGGATGAGCATGCGTCGGCAGTCAGGTTTTTTGCTCGGCACTGGCTTAGACCGTAGAGAGTGAAGAAGCCGTCGCCGAAGGAGGAGATGCCGAAGCCGTCGAGAGAAGTTTTTGCTAAGAGGCTGGAAAGAGTTTTGTTGATGCTGTCATGAAGAAGATTGTCGTTAGTAAAGTTTTTGGTGCATACTTGATTGATGAAGTAATTATGGGCGGTGCAAGTTGAGAATGGGAGGAGGAGAAGCGAGATGAAGACGCTGTATGAGAGCTCCATAGTGATTATTTGATCGGAGGATTTTCTTTCTTTCATCTTATATATATAACCAGAGATTTAAATTAAAAACTTATTTCTTGTTCACAAAGCGGCTGGTAGAAAGAAATAAAAAATACGGTGTAATAATTTAGTGTGCTGAGTTTACATATGAGGACAAGAACTTTAATGATTATTGAGTTCTTAAGTTAATAATTTTGAGAAATATTTTGTGGAAGATTTCAATGGTAAATGCGTCGAGTAGTAAAAAAAATGTATTTTATTAATTTATGAGGAAATGTTTTTAAGCGACGGGTGGATTATTTGCTTTGAGATTTCTATTTTTTATATGTAATGCTCTGCGGATTACTCGATAAACTAATTGATTTCAAGATTAAAATTTAAAAAATTAAACTGAAAAACAGTTTTCAGGGTGAAATGAACCAATTAAACTTTATTATTAGTCAATTCGATTCCATTATAAATGAATCAAAATATAATTAATTTTAATAACGAATCTGATTATTTTTTTAACATAAATAATATGTATTAAGAGGAATATAAGTATTCTCTACTAAAATTTATAATTTGAATATATAGAATGTTCATTTTGTAAAAGCTTTTTAACTTTTCGTTTTCAAAATCTAATTTCTTTCTTCTTTTCTATAGTAGAAATAAATCTTGGAATTGAATTATTGCAAAGAAAGAGAGAAGGGAGGAAGAGAATAAGAAAGAAAATGAGAAAAGAGAATCTTTAAGTGAAAGGGAAACGCTAAGATTTTATTGTTTTAAAGATTTCACTACATGAAAGTGCATCAAATCACTTTGATTTAGAAAAAGAGAATCTTGGTTGATATGCTGACTTGAAGTACTCATATTGATGGATAGATTGCTTACTAGACAAAGTTATGGCTTCTTTGATCGGATTAAAGAAATCTTTGACTAAATCATCCTGTTTCTATCTTGTGATGTATACTAATTATGTTTGCTCAATGGATGCTGAATTGAGTTCGACCTTTTCGATATTCAACCACATAGGTATTTTTTATTAGTTTGATTTTCTCTTATTTGTGTTCTTTCTCTTGTAGAACCTCGGTTTGTCTCCATCAAAGCCGAAACCGTTTCCCTCTCACCCATTTCCTCCCTTAACCAAGGAACTGCTCTCTCCGCTCCTTAATCACAAGGAATTAAAAGCCCTTCCTCTTCCCCGCATTCGCTCGACTCCCGCTTTTCCTTCAATCCGTCTGCAATTGTTTTTTCTCTCCCTACCTCTCTCTCTCTCTCTAATATGACCCAAAATACATAGATGGATAATAAGCAAAAGGAATAGAAAAGCCCCAAATTGATGAAGAATTTTACTCAATAAAACAGGAATTGATAAGATAATACCCACTGTAAGCCACTACACAAATGTAAACGGCCCAAGAACAAAATAATACAATGATATAAGACTCAGAGGACAATACATATAGTAATATTTTACGTGTAGAATACAAGTCAACAATATTCCAACATCAACAACCTCAAGAAAAGACTCAACAATAACCTAAACAGATGGATTACAACATCAACTACATCAATAATACTAACAAGTAATATCACAGATTGATAGCATACAAGAACAAGTATATTTCCAAAAGCATAGCCTGCAACAATAAAAATGAACAGAAATATCTCAGAGCTCAAAAGACAAGAAATAACTGAAACAAGAAACAAAAAAGACACTTTTTGCCGTAAATACTGCCAAAGACTCAAGAAAGCAAGACAGAAACAGCAGTGCAAGCTAAAATAGAAAGAATCTCAGATCTTGTAACAGAAAACAGTTATAACTGAAAGGAAAAATTGAAATCTTGTAAAGAAGTATTAGATCTAGGAGAATAGAGGAAGTAAAGAGTATAAATAGAGTTAAGAGGGATAAACAGAGGTATGCAATCAAATTTTCCTGAAAAAAAAACTTCTCTTCCTCTGCTCCTTCTTCTTCTCCTTCTTCCTTTTGCATTTTCTTCTGGTTTACTCGCCAGAAACACCATCTTCTCCAGCAGGAAACCCTAGGGTTTCCCCTTTGCACCCCTCAGCCTCTCCTTCTCTCTGGAGCCATTTCGACCGCTCGAAGAGCCAAACCCAAGAAATAACCCCATTTCAGTTCCTTCTCCGAGAAGCTAAATCCAACGGTTGGAAGGAAAAGGAAAGTCGACTTTAGATCCCATCTCCCCGCTTAAAGTTCCCATGATCAAAGAGTCCGCTTTTAAACCACGTTGATCAACTAAGATAACCCGGTTCATATCATGGTGCTCTTGAGTCCTACAAACATCAATGATAGAAGATACCAGGCATACAACAAAAACATTGGAAGAATGTGTTAAAAGACTAAACAAAAATGATGAACAAATGTCTTCAATCACTATCATATTAAATGAAGTATCAAGAAGGCTATCAGCTATTGAGGATAAATTGGATAAATCTTGTCAAGAACAACAATCTCGTATGTAATTCATCTCCTAATTTACTCCAAACAACACACACACACAAAACACTAGACTGTAAGACATGCCCCGCTTTAATGGAGAAAATCCAAGGGGATGGCTATTCAAAGTGCACTAGTTCTTCCAATATTACACCCATCGAGGATCAAAAATTCATAATAGCTTCAGTATATATGGATGGACCTGCCCTAAGTTGGTATCAATGGATGCATTTAAATAAATAATACATTCATGGCAATAATTCAAAGATCGTCATTCAGGTTTGAACCCTCTCTATACGAGATTTAAGAGGAGAGTTAGCCAAACCGCAAATGTAAAAAAACAAACCCAAGAATTCTATAATGAGTTTGAAGAGTTAGCTAATCAAATTTCAGGCATTCCCCCTAAATTTTTATAAAGCTGCTTTGAATCTGGGCTAAGACAAGATATAAAGAGAGAAGTTAGAGCTTTACAGCCCAACTCTCTTCAGCAAGCCTTCCAATTAGCTAAACTAATGGAAGACAGATTAGCTGATGAAGTATCTATGCCAAGAACTTCCAGATTTCATCAATTTCCAGCAGTAAAATAGCAACAGCCATATCAACAACCCCTACTGCCTACTCTAACAATGCCCATTCACAACAACAACAGTCATAACAAATAGAACATACCAATTCAGAGATTGACAGCCACACAGTTGGAAGAATGAAAGAAGAAAGGACTTTGCTTCAACTGTGATAAAAAAATATCAGAGAGGACATACCTGTAAATCAAAATTATTTGCTCTAATGGTGGACAATGATGACCAAGAGTACCACCTGCAGCAAGAGACTGAGATAAACAATCAATTATTATAGGAAGAAATTCCAAAAATAAGTTTCAATACTTTTATAGGTCAATCCAATCCCAAAACACTAAGATTGCAAGGAATGATTGGCAATAAAACAATACATGTTTTGATTGACAGTGAGTCAACCCACAATTTTATTCAATCAAAATTAGCCAAATTTATTAATCATACAGCTACACTGCATCAATTTTTAAAGTATTGGTTGAAAATGGTGAAACATTGAAATGTACAGGAGTATGTTCCAACATACCCATCAAGCTCCAAGGATATACCTTTATAATTGACCGCTACCTGCTACCAATGCAAGGAGCAGATGTTGTACTAGAGTACAATGGTTAGAACAGTTAGGAGAATGTACAACAGACTACAAGAAGTTGACTATAAAATTCATGTATAATGATACATTGGTGCAATTACAAGGAGACACAACATCTAATGTTCAAAGCATTACCTTACACCAATTCACAAAACTACAAAACAAAGATGAAATAGCCTCATACCTGCAGATTATAGAAGTTCGAAGATCTATAGAGGCTACAATAAATGAGTTCCAAAACTTTTCGCCAATATTTAGTAAATACTACATATCAAGAAATTTTTAAGCTCCAAATAATTTACCTCCACAAAGGAACATTGATCATCATATCAACTTGGCACCGAACTCACCAATTAGAGTTAAAACTACGATATCCACATTTCCAAAAACAAAAAATTAAAAGTTAATCATGGAAATGCCGACACTAGGATAATCGAGAAAGCACCTTTCTCATCTCCAAAGACTACTAATAAAGAAAAAGATGGAACTTGGAGATTCTGTGGATTACGAGCTTTAAATAAAATCACTATCCCTGACAGATTTTCAATTCCAACCCGTAAGAGCTAATGGATGAACTACATGGAGCAACCATCTTTTAAAACTAGATTTACGCTCGTGTTATCATCAAATCAGAATGGCTGAAGAAGACATATACAAAATAGCCTTCAGAACACATGAGGGACACTATGAGTTTATTGCAATGCCATTTGGGTTAACAAATGCACCCTCCACATTCCAAGCCATGATGAACATAGTTCTAAAACCTTTTCTAAGAAAATTTGTCTTAGTATTCTTTGATGACATACTAATATACAGCCCTACATTGGAGCAATATCAAAATCACTTGCAAAAGGTTAAAAAGTCAAACACCAGTATTTATTAAACCATCAAAATGTTCTTTTATTCAAGAAAAGATAGATTACTTAGGCCATATTTTATCAGCCAAAGGCATAGAAGTGGACCAAAAAAAAATAGAAGCTATCTAGTCATGGCCAACTCCAACATCAGTTAAACAATTGAGGATTTCTAGGTTTAACAGGCTACTACAGAAAGTTTGTTAAACAATATGCAGCAATTGCTGCACCATTGACCTCATTACTAGCTAAACAATAGTTCTAATGGACTGAAGAAGCTCAAAAAGTATTTGTACAGCTGAAACAAGCAATGACATCTTTACCAGTATTAGCTTACCCCAATTTTTCTCAGCACTTTATAATAGAAACAGATGCATCTAACACTGCAATAGGAGCAGTCTTAATACAAACCAGTCACCCTATTGCTTACTTTAGTAAGAAATTATCTCCATCATTACAGAAAATATCTACTTATGCAAGAGAACTCTATGCCATAACAGAAACAGTAGCAAGATGGAGATAGTATCTGTTAGGTAACAAGTTCACCATTAGAACTGATCAAAAGAGCATAAGGGAACTAATGCAATAGATAATTCACACTCCTGAATAGCAAAGGTTTCTTATTAAACTCCTTGGCTTTGATTATACAATAGAATATAAACCAGGGATCATAAACAAAGCAGTCGATGCCTTATCTAGAAAAATATACAATGCAGAAGAGCAACTAACAACAGAAGGCTCTACACAACAAAGTATATATGCTTATACTCAACAATCCACTTCTTTAATACAACAGATCAAAGAGAAAACACAGTCTAGTCCTGAACTGCAACAACTGTATAAGCAAATATCAGAAAGCCCAGGTTTGTTTCCAAAGCATAGAATTGCTAATGGACTGATATATTATAAAGATAGGATTGTCATATCTAAAGAATCAGAAATAAGAAATACTATTATAAGAGAATTACATTTAACCCACTAGGAGGCCATTGTGGAAATAAGAGGACATTGGCGAGAATTACTCAGCGTTACTAGAACAGATGAAACAAGATATACAACACTTTATATCCACAAGTCCTATATGTCAACAAGTTAAATATGATACTCGAAGCCAGTTTCTGCAACTTCTATACCGAGCCATTTGGGAGGAAGTATCAATGAATTTTATCAGGTACCCGGTCTCACAACAAAGCATACTAGTGGTGGTAGACAGACTATCCAAGTATGCACATTTTCGGCCCTTCCAATTTTACTACCTATATAGCTCATTTTTATTTGCATAGCCAAACTACATGGAATACCACAGGCATAGTTTGATAGAGACCCCATCTTTATGAGTAATTTTTGATAGAACTATTCAAATTAAGTGGAACAACACTAAGCCTGACATCATCTTCAAACAGATGGCCAAACGAGATCACAAATAGAATACTAGAATAATATCTAAGGAGCTTTGTATTAGAGACACCAAGAAATTGGTTACAATTTCTTCCATGGGCAGAATTCTCCTATAATATATCCATCAATACTTCCATAAAAATGACTCCTTTTCAAATAGTATATATGGCAGACTTCCACCTACAATTATACCCTATAATGGTAACACATACCAACATGAGGTAGAAATAGTAATACAATAGAGGGACAAGATCCTACATCAACTTAAAATAGACTTACAGGAAGCTCAAAATAGAATGCAGCAAATGGCTAATAAACATAGAAGGGAGCTTCAGTTCAAGGTAAATGTTCTAGTGTTAGTAAAACTACACATAGCAGATAGACTTATCTCAAGGAATCCTTACACAAAGCTACAAAGAAAGTATTATGGTCCCTTTAAAATTTTATAGAAAATAGGGACAGTAGCATATAGAGTAGAACTTCCAAAAACAGCAAGGATCCATAATATATTTCATATCTCCAGACTTAAACAATACAGACAAGATTCTACATTACACCCAGCAATGTTACCAACTCAATTCAGAGAAGGGCATCCTTTAGTCAGACCCATCAAAATCTTAGACCAAAGGATAATAATACAACTAGATAAATCAATTAAAAGTATTAGTACAATGGGATGGAATCTATCCAGGCAGCTTCTTGGGTATCAATTGAAGAAATACGAAGACATTTCTTGATTTTGACCTAGGGACAAGGTCAATGTTTGGGAGGTGGGAGTAATGATATGACCCAAAATACACAAATGGATAAGAAGCAAAATGAACGTAAAAGCCCCAAATTGGTCAAGAATTTTACTTAATAAAATAGGAATTGATAAGATAATACCCAATCAAGCCACTACATACGTAAACTATTGTCCAGTAATAAAATAATACAATGATACAAGACTCGAGTAGGATAGTAAGGGGCTACATATAGTAATATTTTACAGATTGTAGAATACAAGTCAACAATATTCCAACATCAACAACCTCAAGAAAAGACCAAAAGCTCAACAATAACCTAAATAGATGCCAGCCAGGATTACAACATCAATAATACTAACAAGTAATATCACAGATTGATAGCATACAAGAATAAGTATATTTCCAAAGCATAGCCTGCAACAATAAAAATGAACAGAGAAATCTCAGAGCTCAAAAGATAAGAAATAATTGAAACAAGAAACAAAAAGACACTTTTTTTCCCGCTCAAATAATAAAAATACTGCCAAAGACTCAAGAAAGCAAGAAAATAGAAGGTAAGCCAAAAGAAAAGATGCTGATCTTGTAATAGAAATAGTTATAACCGAAAAGTAAAATTGAAATCTTGTAAAGAAGTATTAGATCTAGGAGAGAGAAGTAGAGAGAGTATAAATAGAGTTAAGAGGGACAAACAGAGGTATGTAATCAAATTTTTCTAAAAAGAAAAGTTCTCTTCCTCTGCTCCTTCTTCTTCTCCTTCTTCCTCTTTCATTTTCTTCTGGTTTACTGGCCGAAAACACCATCTTCTCCAGTAGGAAACCCTAGGGTTTCCCCTCTACACCCCTCAACCTTTCCTTCTCTCTGGAGCCATTTTGGCCGCTTGAAGAGCCGAACCCAAGAAATAACCCCATTTCAGTTCTTTCTCTGAGAAGCTAAATCCAAAGGCTGGAAGGAAAAGGAAAGTCGCACTTTAGATGGCTCAGATCCCATCTCCTCGGTTAAAGTTCCCAGACAGATCGAAGGGTCTGTTTTAAACCACACTGATCAACGACTAAGATAGAACCTGGTTCATATCATTGGTGCTCTCGTTGAGCTATAGTCTTGTGTTCCCATGGAGAATATCCCACTACCGATTCTCGAAGAAATGCGGAGATCGCCAATGGAGGATCAAAGACAACAAGATATCACTGCATAAGTCTCTTCCCTTCCTCTCGGCTAAACATATCTACTTTCTCTCTGAATTGGAGCAAAACAGAAGTTCATTGCCATTCTCTCAATCCTTCTCACCACTGCAGATGGCCAAGCGATTGATCCCCTCTCTCTTGCAGTCTTGACGTGAACCCTCACCAAACTGCAGATCTCCTTCGCATGTAGGTGACCATACAATGCCTTCTTGTTCTTCATGTTTTCCTTCCAGCGCAGGTGACCGGACCGATGCCTTCTTCTTTCTAGCGCATTATAAGGTCTTTTGTTTGATCTATCATAACCCAGAAGTTATGTCAAGAAGAGTTCAATCATGATGCTCAGTAGAAAGTAATAGCCTGCCTTTGTTTGGGTCTTTGAATTAGAAGTCAAAAGCATCGCCACTTCTTTCTATTGGTCTCATTTTCCTGGGTGCCATTCTTCTTATTGTCTATTCCTACAATGGCTTAGGTGTATCCACAACCGCCAGAGAATCTTTAGATGTTGAAGATGTAAATTCTATTTCTTTGGAGCTAATGATCAACTGATGTGATTAATCCCCAAGTGTTCCTCAACTGAAAATGTGGCAACTTTTACTTTCAAAATGGAGGGCTTAGCTCAACTGGAAGCCTTGGGTGAAAGGCTTTATAATTCTCTAGACTCAGTCGAATGAGCACATGTAGAAATAACTTTGAATTTTTTTTTATAAATGCTGAATACATTTCATAGTGTCAATACATACTAGACAATGCATTGACTCCTTATGCTTTGATGTTGGCTAGTTCAAGCCTTTTGAAGCAAGTGATAGAACACAACCTTTCTTTGCAGCCGTGACTTGAATTGAAGAAATTCGTAACTGGAACTTTGATTCAACTTTCATGTCCAATTACAAATTTTGGTTGGTTTGATGATGACAGATTCCGAGAAGTTGTGAAAGATGCTACATGTTTCTTGAGTCAGGCAACGTCTGAACATTACTCCATTAGTTTAAAGATACTAAATTAGCTTGTATTTGAGATGAATCGGGTGATTGAAGGCCCTTATGCTCATCGTAAGTATATTGAAATTCGAGGTGCTTCAATACCAATCGTCACACTCATCAGGGCGTGACGGATAGGCCAAAATAGATTCAATGTAGCCCTTGCGCGGGACGATGCCGAATATTGTCTAATGTCAAATTTTGACTAAATCTGAAACTTTAAAGAAAGGAGAATATTTGAATGTGTAAAAATTGCATATATATTTACTTTTATGTGGTTATTGAAGGCCTCCTTATACTAATCAAGGTGTAACGAGATTAAAATTCCGAGGTGCTTCAAAACACCAATCACCATGCTCATCGGGAATGACGATAAAGCCAAAATAGTTATGATGTAGCCCCTACCCGGGATGGCGCCTAATACTACCGAATGTTATCAAAATTTTATCAAAT